>CM042836.1:54092287-54766537 GCA_023653725.1 Bungarus multicinctus | reverse complement strand
TTCTTAAAAACCTCCAGTGATGAAGCACCTACAATTTCTGAAGGCTAGCCATTCCACTGGTTAATTGTCCTCACTGTTAGGAAGTTTCTCCTTAATTCCAAGTTGCTTCTCTCCTTGATTAGTTTCCATCCATTGTTTCTTTTGTGCCTTTTGGTGCTTTGGAAAATAAGTTGACCCCCTTTTCTTTGTGGCAGCCCTTCAAATACTGGAATACTGCTATCATATCCCCTCCAAATCCTTCTTTTCTCTAGATCCAAATTCCTGCAACTATTCTTCATATATTTTTGTCTCCAGTCCCTTAATCATGTTAGTTGCTCTTCTTTGCACTTTTTCCAAAATCTCAACATCTTTCTTGTAATGTGGTGACCAAAACTGGATGCAGTATTCCAGGTAGGGTTTTATTAAGGATTTATAAAGCGGTATTTTATAAAGTAATAATATTTATAAATTATGAATATAATATTTATATTTGTAAAGTGTCACAAATATATTGAACAAATGTGACTATTATAAACGCAATTAACAATAGAACTGGGCACATAGGTCCTTTCAAAATTGTCTACCAAATTTGTGAAGAAATTTAGGTGGATGTTTTATCCACATTTCTCCAGAGTACAGTACCACCAATAGTGTTCACAGTAACGCTGCTGTGATAAAAAATACATCTGTAGGAATTATGATGTCTTCTCCTGGGATTTAACTGAAAAATGGGAAGGCAGGGAAGCTACAGCCACCGCTCCTAAAACAGGACATTCGGATGTATATTTTGATCACTTGTTACATGCAGTAACTTCACTGTACTAATGAAGACAGTCTGGAACCCACATTACGTATCTGATATTAACACAGTTGAGAAAGTCCAGAAATGTTTCACAAGAAGAGTTCTCCACTCCTCTACTCATTGCAGAATACTTTATGCCACCAGACTCGAAATTCTAGACCTAGAAAACCTAGAACTACGCCACCTTCGGTCTGATCTAAGTATAGTATATAAAATCATAAATTGCAATGTCCTATCTGTCAATGAATACTTCAGCTTCAACCATAACAACACAAGAACAAACAATAGATACAAACTCAAGGTTAATCGCACAAAAGTTGATTGCAGGAAATACGACTTCAGCAACAGAGTGGTCAATGTCTAGAATACTCTACCTGACTCTGTTGTTTTTTTCCCGAAACCCCAAAAACTTTAACCTTAGACTGTCTACTATTGACCTCACCCCTTTCCTAAGAAGTCTGTAGGGATGTGCATAAGCGCACCAACGTGCCTACCATCCCTGTCCTAATGTTTCATTTATATATATATATATATATATATATATATATATATATATATATATATATATATATATATATATATATATATATATGTGTGTAAGGTTTTTAAGCTGATAAAGTTCGAATCCCAGTAAGGGTATGGCTAGCTGAAGAGAGCTAACTAGCTCGAAATAGATCTATACTAGTCTCCCTTATTTATTATTTAAAATTATCAGCTTAAAAACCTTACACACATGTAAACAAAAGGCAACGAAACAAATAGCTTTCTGTCAGTATGGTCTCTGGTGATGAGCCGAAAGACAGAAAAGAAAGCAGTATGCTTTCTCCCTTAATTGGGGCTTAACAGGGTGTTGTAATACAAAGTATATATATATATATATATATATATATATATATATATATACTTTGTGTTACAACACCCTGTTAAGCCCCAATTAAGGGAGAAAGCATACTGCTTTCTTTTCTGTCTTTCGGCTCATCACCAGAGACCATACCGACAGAAAGCTATTTGTTTCGTTGTCTTTTCTTTACATGTGTGTAAGGTTTTTAAGCTGATAATTTTAAATAATAAATAAGGGAGACTAGTATAGATCTATTTCGAGCTAGTTAGCTCTCTTCAGCTAGCCATACCCTTACTGGGATTATATATATAGAATATATATATACACAATATATATATATATATATATATATATATATATATATATATATATTTGTTTTCGGAGATTTTTCGGAGATATATATATATATATATATATATATATATATATATATATATATATATATATATATACACAATATATATATATATTTGTTTTCGGAGATTTTCGCGGGTATTTGTATGTGGATCTTTGGTTCTTCGGGTTTTCTCCCGCGTAGAATTGGAAATATCTAGGCGACGTTTCGATGAAGTCTCATTCATCATCTTCAGGCTTGTGTCTTCGGCCTTGTGCTTCTCAGAGTGATGTGAGCTTGCAGCTGCTTCTTCCTTTTAACTACTAGTGGGGGTGTGACTTGATTGGGTGGGGGCTTGGCTGTATTCTGATTGGGTGGGGGTCTGTTCTCATTGGTTGGAGGTTTGGCTGTGTTCTGATTGGTAGGGGGGTTGGCTGTGTTCTGATTGGCTGGGGGTGTGTTCTGTTCTGGTGGGGGTTTGGTTGTACTCCGGTTAGTCTCAGTTGCTGGGGGATTTGAGCTGGTGACCTGTGATCCTACTGTTTGGCTTCGCGTTTGTGGTCGTGCCACATCTTCATGGCGGGCATCAGTTCCCTTCATGTATGGGTTGGGGGGGTTTGAAGCAGGTAGTGATGCAGCTGTGGTACGGCTTCTGGTCCGTGGTCGTGTTTCATCTTCTGTGTGGGTGTGAGTCTGCTTTCTGTGTGGAAGTGTGGTGGTAGTTTCTTGTGTGGCCCTCGTGGGTGTGGGTCTGGTGTCCTTTATGTTAGGTACTCTTTTGTTAATGAGGGCGGGTTTCCAAATGGCTGTTAGGCGGGAGGTGTCATCTCATTTATTCATGCTGTATGGGCGTTTTTCTATCTCTATGGCTTCTCTGATTATTCTGTTGTTGAAGTGTTCAGTTTTGGCGATAGTTTTGGTATTTTTAAAGTCAATCTTGTGTCCTGTGGTTTTGAGGTGTTGGACCAGGGAAGAGGTCGGTTCTTCTTTTTTGATTGAGTTCTTGTGTTCTTCAATGCGTGCACTTATCCTTCTGTTAGTTTGTCCAATGTATGTGGTGGGGCAGGAGGTGCACGGGATTTCGTATACTCCTTGGTTTTCTAACTCAATTTTGTCTTTAGGGTTTCTTAGGATGGTGGATATTTTTCCGTTTGTGCAGAACGCTGTTTTAATGTTGTGTTTTTGGAGGATCTTGCTGATTTTGTCTGTAGTGCCTTTTATATATGAGAGGAGGGCTTTGCCATTTTCTTGTTCTCTGTCTTGGATTTTGGTTGGGGTTTCTTTTTGGATTAGGTGAGTAATCTTTCTTCTTTGGAATCCATTTGCTGTTAGTACATTAGTGAGAGTGTGTAGTTCAGTTTTTAGGTGTTGTTCATCAGCTAAGCATTTTGTTCTGGAGATGAGTGTCTCAGCTACGGAATTGATCTGTGCTGGGTGGTGGTGTGAGAGTGCGTGTAGATAGCGGTTTGTATGTGTTTTCTTCTGGTAGATGGTGTGTCCTAGGGAGCCATTGGATTTTTTGTATACTAAGACATCTAGGAAGGGAAGTTGATTGTTAGCTTCTGTTTCCATGGTGAATTGTATTTTGGGGTGTAGGCTGTTGAGGTGTGTGAGGAAGTTGTTCAGTTTTTCTTTCCCGTGTGGCCAGATTATGAAGGTGTCATCTACGTATCTGAGCCAGAGTTTGGGTTTGTGATCATATTTTTCTAGAGCTTGTGTTTCAAAGTGTTCCATGTAAAGGTTTGCGATGACAGGTGAGAGGGGTGATCCCATGGGTGCTCCTTCTATTTGTTTGTATTTTTGTCCATTGTAGGTGAAGTATGTATTGGATAGGCAGTGGTTAGTCAGATCTAGGATGTACTTGGGGGGGTTGTATTTATTTTGGATGGCTGTCAAGGCTTCTTTTATAGGCACTTGGGTGAAGAGGGATATGACATCGAAGCTCACTAATAGATCGCTGGGTTGTAAGTTTTGTTTCTTTATGATCTCGATGAACTGGAATGAGTTTCTTACATGTGAGTTGATGGATTCAGCATAGGGCTGTAGTTGTTTGGCGAGAAATTTGGCTAGGTATTGTAGAGGTGAGCCTATGGAGCTGACTATTGGTCTAAGTGGGGTTCCTTCTTTGTGTATCTTGGGGAGACCATAAAGCTTAGGGCATCTGGATGATTTCTCTCTGGGTATGATTCTTTGCTGGATTTCTTCGCTGATGGGGGAGGCTTTTATTTTGGATCTGGTGGTTTTTTCTAGGTAGGTGGTGGGGTCTGTGTTTAGGGGTTTATATGTGGGGTCTTGGAGTAGGTTGGTTAACTTGGTTTGGTAGTCGGATGTGTTCATAACCACTGTCGCGTTGCCCTTGTCTGCTGGTAGGATTATTATGCTGGTGTCTTTTTTCAGGTTAAGTAGTGCAGTTTGTTCTTCTTTGGATAAGTTGCTTTTGGGTGGTTTGCTAGTGCAGAGGATGTTGGTAATTTCGAGTCTGATTCTGTTCGCATCATCAGGGTTGGTTTTGGTCAGGCTAGTTGCATCACTACCTGCTTCAACCCCCCCCCCCAACCCATACATGAAGGGAACTGATGCCCACCATGAAGATGTGGCACGACCACAAACGTGAAGCCAAACAATAGGATCACAGGTCACCAGCTCAAATCCCCCAGCAACTGAGACTAACCGGAGTACAACCAAACCCCCACCAGAACAGAACACACCCCCAGCCAATCAGAACACAGCCAACCCCCCTACCAATCAGAACACAGCCAAACCTCCAACCAATGAGAACACACCCCCACCCAATCAGAACACAGCCAAGCCCCCACCCAATCAAGTCACACCCCCACTAGTAGTTAAAAGGAAGAAGCAGCTGCAAGCTCACATCACTCTGAGAAGCACAAGGCCAAAGACACAAGCCTGAAGATGATGAATGAGACTTCATCGAAACGTCGCCTAGATATTTCCAATTCTACGCGGGAGAAAACCCGAAGAACCAAAGATCCATATATATATATATATATATATATATATATATATATATATATATATATATATATATATATATATAATTTTTCTTATATGTATCCATGTATTCATAACTATGTTTTTACTTATACTTATTATCTTGTAAGCAATTGACAAATAAAAATAAATAAAACAAATAAATAAAGACTTCTCTCACATTCTCATCTCAGCTGACATACTCTTTAAAGCAAACCTTCTTTAATGAAATCAAAGGAGATTTGTTAAGAAAAAGTATGGAAGAATTTCTCTGCTTAGCACTAATAAATAATATACAATACCACCTGTTAAAAAGTTCATATAACAATCCAAATCCCGTAACTGCGCTTTCATCTATCACCTAGTGATGACAGAGGACTACATGATACTGACAGAACATTTCTTCCTTTCTCTGCTTCAAGTATTTATAATTACAGTGCAACTAACCTTGCCTGTCAACAATCTTCATAACATCAGATTTAACTGACATTGCTGTATTAGCATTTGTACTTCAATATGCCTATCTTTCTATCAGTTTTAATTCTAGTCACATCAACATATTTGCCATGACTTTGGATGACCAAGACAGGTAACAAATGCATCTTCCCTATTCAGCATCTAGCAAAACAGAAACAAGACGTGAAAGTTAAGACCCCAGAACAGGGCCAGGTTTCAACAAGTTTCTGAAGTGCAACGTAACTGGATTATTCATAATCTGTTCAGCAACAATTAGCTCTCAAAGTGCAACAGCTGCATGATGCTGAGACTTTCCAGATGCAAGCAAAGGAATTAAATCAAGAACTAATTCAATTGGAAAATTGGGTGTAATTATGGAGAATGCACAGTCTGTTAGGCTCCTCGTGGTGATTGTTCACTATTTTAAAAATAGCTTGGTCATTGCATATAGATAGGTAGCTATGTTTGGAGAAATCTCATTTGGCTTCATAGAGATAAAGATTTAATGTTATTAGAAATGTACTTGATGGCAGCAATATAAACTTCTGCTTGCTATCCTTTTATTGGCATAAAGACAGTAATCCAATATCACTTGCACACAGCATGATAATACTTTGCACTTACAACACTTTCCATCTGGAGACACTCAAAACTCGTTTTTTTTTTTAACAATAAAACAATTTGCCTATGAAATTTGCAATGGAGATTTGGGCTTTATCTACCTTTAAACTAATCAGGTCTTTCTGTCAGTCTAGTCAGCCTATTAACCTCAACACAGTAAGATACTAACAGTTCCTGGAACAATTCCCCTGAAATCAGCACATATATATGATTAAGACTGGAATGTAAGTCAAATAATCAAATTGTATTTTGGCACAGTTCAGTGCATTTTAATATAAAAATAGAAAGGATGAGGTGATAAAAATGGACAAAAATTATGGCTCCTAGAGGCAGTCAGTAGCACTTAAATCTTATTGCAATAAACCATAAAAGTGAGTGTAATTATAGGTTAAAATATTTATAAAGCTCTTGGGGCATGGGCAGGAAGAATATTAATGGCTCTACCTATCAAAAGAAGCAGCAATGGGTAAATAATATTATTTAGGAATATCAGATGTGATAGAAGAGCAACTAAGCAGGGAATAAACTTGATAGGTGGGTCAGGCAATAGATGGAAAGGGATCAGTCAAGATGCTTCATATTACATCCTTTCTTGAAGGGTTAGGGTTAGCCTATGGCAGGGGTCGCCAACTTTTTGGACCTCAGGGACCACCAAACCCATAATTTTAGATCCCAGGGACCACTAACTGGTTCTATGGGTATGGCCTAATTTGTGGGTGTGGCTTGGTGGTCATGTGATTGGTTGGGCATGGCTTGTATGTAAATATTATAAATATTTATATAAATATTGAATTTTTTATAAAAAAGAGCAACTTTTATCCCAAATCAGGCAAAGCAGACAGATTGAGTTGTTCACAGAATAATTCAGTGATCTATCTGCCATCGGCTAGCTCAGTCTCTCAAATTTGCATGCCGTGAGTCTGCACTGAATTTGCTTGCTTCAGTCCTAAGGGAGGTTCGGCTGTGTTGAGCCAAGAAGATCTAAAGACTAGCTAGACAGCAAGAATTCCAACCATTTCCTGCTTCCTATCTAATCAAAATCTCCTGGCACAGCAGAACAGATGATAGTCGGAAAAAGGAAAAATAGCAATTTAGCAGGCAAGTTTACCAGGTAAGGAGTGAGTAGGTGGGGAGGGTTCTTGCGGGCCATGTAGGCGGCGCAGCCTTGTATTTCTGTGCAGCCTGGATTAATTGCTTTGTGTGGTGCTCTGGGAGTGAGATTTCTCTGCGGCTCACCAAAATTTTCTCACGGCCCACCGGTTGGCGATCGCTGGCCTATGGAATATTTTCACTCATTGCAGAGAGGTAGTTGACAGTCAAAATAAGGAAGCACCAAACTTTAAAAACAAACAAACCCAGCATACTACAGTACCTTATATCTATGGTAATGAAAAAATCACCAAGAATCAGAGGCCAGATGGTCCCACAAGTGAAAATAAGCACATTCAGGCAATACTACTTAAAATGAAGCAAATATATCACAACAATAAAATCATATCAAGGAATTCATCATTACCAAGGGGAATATTGGGGTAAGTGGGAGAAAAGATTCATTTTCTTTACATTCCAGGAGAGTCTTTCAGAAATCTATAGGACCTGCATTCTTCTTTATAAACAATTCATCAATTCAATTTTATCATAGAAATAATGTTTAAAATCCATTTTAAATTAGTTTAATACCACATTATAGCTTATAAAACTGCTATCTGGCTTTATACAGAATTGCTGTATAAAAAGGTGAATAAGAGTGAATTGTAATTCACTCTTATTCACCTTACAGCATAACTAATCCTTACAGCATTAGTCCTGTTATATTTTAGATATACAGGGGTCATATAATTAAAGCAAAATAGAACAAATATTTAAAATGTTATTTGAAAAACAAAAGATTTTGATGTGCAACTATAATGATTTGAAACTTGAATTGTGCTGATCTTTTACATACTTCCAGAAACTATTTTCTTTTGTCCAATGTCATTACTTTGTCTGCTTATAAATACTATTATATATTTTTAAAATGACTGTGAGATTCCAGTTAGAATCACAGCAAAGCTATTATTGAGACTTCGTGAAGTGTGAAGTATCATCAGAGTGGAATCTGGGCTCAGCATAATACCTAACTTCTCCATATAGGTATCAGTATCTTTGCTCAAATGATCTTTCTGAGAAAGTGCACAATAAAGATCATAAAAGTAATGTAGAATGCATGTATCCTCGAATTACAACCACAACTGAACCCAAAATTTATGTTGCTAAGTGAAAGTAAATTTGTTAAGTAAATTTGTCCCATTTTACGATTTTTCTTGCCACAGTTGTTGAGTGAACCACTGCAGTTTTAAATTAGCAATTCTGTTGTTAAGTGAATCTGGTTTTCCTATTGAGTATGCTTGTCAGAAGGTCACAAAAGGTGATCACATGACCCCACGACACTGCAACCATCGTAAATGTGAATCAGTTGTCAAGCATTCCAATGTACATCACATGACCATGGGAACGCTGCAATGGCCACAAGTGTGAAAAATGGTCATATGTCAGCTTTTTTAGTGACCCTGTAACTTTGAATGGTCACTAAGTGTACTATTATAAATTGAGGACTACCTGTGTATCTTTTTAACCAAAGATTAGCCAAAGCAGTGAAGCAATGAAGATTATTTATCAAAAACATACATAAGCATGAAAGCTGCCAGCAACTAATTTTATCAGAAGCCAATCACTAAGTCATAGCAAAGACTTCAACATTAAATACTATCATCATCAGTGTGAGATATTGATTTCAATTTGGAGTATTCACAAAGAGAGACTACTTAAATAGAAGGGGAATTTGCAGACTACTTAAATAGAAGGGGAATTTATTTCAAAATTCTTCAGCTGAAAACGAAATGGGTTTTGTTTTAGACCAGAGATCAATACAATCTATGTTTCAGTCATTATAATCTAACAGAATTTTGATGGAATTGAGATTTTGAATTTATGAGATTAAAAATATGGAAAGGAATAAGTGTATTTCTTGGGATATGATTGTTATCTTCATCACTTGCTTTGTTATTTGCTTCTCTCTCCTCTTGTATATTGCATGTGAAATTTTCATAAACCTGCGAACAGTTTGGGAATAACAAATAAGGCTACCATTAAAGTATTTTCTAAATTGTTTATGCATGAACAGAAGAGGAACTCTGCCGAGCATAATTTTAACACTTTTATTTACTATTGACCTGATTTTTTTAAAAAAGAAAATCATCGTAGTTCCATATTTTGAAGATCACAGCATGTCTAGAATCTGCACTGTCTTTTCAAAGAGTTATTTTGTGACAGATGTACTAGAAAAAAATAAGATGTCCATTCATAACTTACATTTCTACATTCTAACTGATTCTGTAACAGTGGAAAGTATAAATACACTCAGATGTTTAAAGACAAAGCCCAAAACCTTAGAGATCCCTCTTTTGACTGATTATGTGCCAGTAAGTCCATATCTATTCTTGGTAGCCATAGGATAACTATTTTCCAAGATGATAAAAGCTCTCCTTTACTATTGTTTTAGCAAATCAACTACTCTTTTCTCCACATTAGTTACAGCTTTTTAAGTTTTGAAAAAGCAGATATAGAGGAAAAGTATGCAACCAATTTGAAGATGACAGAGGAGTTCATTTCTGTTGGTCTTTTCTGAGCTTTGAAGAATTCATAGAAAGGGCATTCCTGGCTTTTGCTTTATTTTGTTCTTATTAACAAGTGATAGCTTCTGCTTATCTCTGCATGATTGTAGGCAGATATTTAAGTTATTAGAAATCAAAGCTGTTGCAAGGACAGAGGAAGTATAATTGGGAAGGGAAGGGAAAAAAGTATTAAGGTCATCTCAGCCAGAGAAGAGAACAGCAGTGATTTGTTGTCTGCTATGTTTACAACAGTATATACTGTGACTAATAAGGTTATTTTTGTTACAGAGCTCAATAATTCAGCTCAGTCACAAGAAAATGTGGGATTAGGTTGATAAAAATGGCTTACTATCAATTACCCAACAAGTTAATTAATTTTTGCTAGTCATCCCTCTCATCAAGTCATTCTCATTATAATATGCATTTGTTTTTGTTTTTTTGTTTTTAATTAACTGAATAACTAGAGGGTTCTGGTTTTTTTCTTTCTTAGATCACCTTTAGGATGGACAATAAGCATGATTATTTAGAGGACATGCCATTAGCATGTATAATAAGTTCCCTGCTGTTGTTATTCTGCTACCCAACTCCACAATTGAGTGCTAGTCTTCTTCTTGCAGAGAGGACAAGAATATACTCAGATGACTGCAGTCTTCAGGGAGTGAATTTAGCTACATTCAGAAGTGGACTGGTAATCAATAAATTTAGTCCAGTGTATAATGCTAATGTGTTTCTTCAATGCCATTGTTCAATAGAAAACACTCTGGCTAAAAGATGGTCATCACTCCCAACACATTCTGAAGCCTATTATACTCTCTTTAATTGTATATGTAATCTATTAATTCAAATATAGTATAAATTGGACTAAGTTTTTTTTTCTAAAACAGCTCTGTTTTCTAGTACAGGTAGTCTTTCTGTCAACTTTGAACTGGACCCATGTGGCCACAGCAGAGGTGGTATTCAGCAGGTTTTGACCAGTTCTGGAGAACCAGTAGTGTAAATTTTGAGAAGCAGCAAATACCATACTGTATCTGACTGGAGATTTTACAGTATCCTTCCCCTGCCACGTCCACCAAGCCATGCCCACAGAACTGGTGGTAAAAAAAAATTGAATCTCACTACTGGGCTGCAGCCATCTTTTCATTTCTCAGCTTGACACACAGTATTGGTGGGGAGGGGGAGGTTTGGAATGTCAGGCCAGACAATAATAACTAACATCCCATAGGAACAAAGGTCATCTTAACAGACCAAAGGTCATCTCAACTGACCAAAGACTTGAAGGAGCTACGCAGGAGATGCCAGAACACCTAATTGGACAATGTGATCTGTGACAAGCAGGGAGGCAAATATCTATTCTTTAATTTTATGAAAACCATGGGAAATAGACTTGGTTTTGCTTTTATGCATGCTGAAATGATATACTCAATAAAACAGTTCTTAAAGAAATCTGATCGTGTTGGAGTTCTGGCTTGGTTGAGTTCATCAGTAGGAACCTTGACACTTCCCTTAACAACCGCAACTGAGACCAGCAACTTTGTGATTAAATAACACAGTTATTAAGCATGACATCATGTGTGAAATGACCCTAAGGGACGAGGAGAAGAGTGTCATGATGAGCTGAGATTCAGAGATTGACAATGAGAAGCCAGCTCCAGAATTACCATATAGACTACTTCTCTGAGCGGGCAGAGAAGGTGGAGCTGTCCAGCACCATCAGGAACAGATGCCACCACTCTCCAAATATGAAAGTACTGAACCTGCCATTCTCCTTCAACATAAAGGCTTGTCACGTTGAGAAGAGAGTGGAGCAAAGGCACTCTGCAAGACTGCTCATGAGGAAGGAATCTCACTCTTCTAAATTAGCAATACCAGGGTGGCTTCTATGAAAACTGAGCAGCAAGCTCTAGTCCTCCATTGATAACAACCACCCATTAACCCCCACTAGGAGTGCCTTGACTCTTGATGTACGAATTTCACGACCCTGACTTTAAAAACAGTCCAGTGTCAAAACTCCAACATGCATCCCCATTCCAATCATAAGTCTCTAGCCATATTTCTCAGAGTAAAGAAATTGATTTATTAGGAGTTTATGTCGGTGTTTCCCGGTTATAGCTGATTCTGACACATCATTCATTTCACCCTTGACCCTGGTCTTTCCCCTAGCCCCTGGATGTACTGTATATTCTCCAATGAGATATATCCATAGCCAAGAGTCATCAGTCATGCTCTCCAGTAATAATTTTGCACACCAGAAGCTTTGGTTGCCAAAGCAATTATCTGAAGCATTTAAGGAATGCACTGCTTTTCCCCTCTCTTTCTGCTGGCAACTAAAAAGACCAAAGAAGTATTTTTTAGTTAACATCCAGTTGACAAATCTTCTACCAAGCTCTGACCATCAAACTTCATCCGACTACTTTTTTGCTCACTGTTTTGAACTGGAAAGGCAATCTTGCTAAACTTTAAGGTGGAACTTGTCTCCTTACTGCAGGTGTGTGGGTTTGCACTTGCTTGTTTATTTACTTACAAATCTCATTTAGTAAACTGTGCAACTACCTCTTCATGCACTTGTGTCTGCTTGGCTTGGGACAAGAGATGCTGCCTAGGAAGCAATCAAACAAAAGGGGCAGGAGCAAGGTGCTGTTAACGAAACCCTTACAATAAAGTAGAACTAGCTTATATGGTCATGTTTCCTATCTGGTTTACCTTGAAGGGCTGACATCTTATGATCACAACTTGGAACTTTATTGCCAGCTTGGAAGTAAAGTATTGGAAACCATCTGTGAAACATGCAAATGGTGATTATGTGACTGTAGGATGCTATAGCAGTTGCAAATACCCACTGATTGCAAAGTGTCTGGATCTTGATCATATGACCACAAGAACTAATAAAAAAAATCACTGTTTCAGCACTATCATAACTTTGAATGGTTGCTTAACAGATTATTAAATGAGGACTACCTGTAAATTAAAACAACTATAAAAACAAATATTGAGACCATGAAATGGTACTAAAAAGCAAGGTGAGGCTATTTTTCAGAAGGTATGAGGAAAAATATCAAAGATTATGCACAGATATGAGTACGCAAATATAACTAATAATTGGACTTTCCAGATTTTTGGAGGAAAAAGCAGAGGTGCTATCTATTCAGTTTTATCCCATTCATTCAAACTAGGAGGGGTTCCATATGGGGCCTGATTCTGAATGTGTGTGCCCAATTTAGGTAGCCTAAACACTGTGCCTCCTGCTGTCCTGTCTCCAAGGGGATGCTTTATGATTGGAGGCTAGTTGTTGTGAAGCTTGGCATAATCATATACATATTGGATTAACAAATGCTTTTTAACACCCATAAAGTTAAGTGTGAAATGGTGGGGGAGGACGGGGGAGAGAAATACACTGTAGTTTATTTTCTGGGATGGGAGAAAGAGAAAGAATGGAAGACAATTGATTTTGTTTAATAGGCAGGTGCTTAGGATGAATGGTGAGGTTCCATTGCAAACAAAATGGAGAGAGAGAGAAAAAAGAAAATGGAATTGGTTTTTGCCTAATTTAGACAAGAACCTTGGGCAAAAATGTTCTGCTTGTGAAGAGCACTTCAGAAACAAGCAGGGTTGTGAACAGATAATATCAACTTGCTTTCCACTGGTTGCTGGAGGTGAGTGTATGGACACTCTAATAAAGTCAGACCTTGATTGCAATTTTTTTCTTTTAAGAATATAACCTTCTCCTCAGCAAAATAACAAGGAATTTTGCATGCATTTCTGACAAGGGTGGAAGAAGAAGTTAAAAATTTCTGCAATAATCTCTGGTGTCCACTTACTCTATAATAGTTATTAAAGACAATGGGAACAAGACACCTAGCTTACTTCTCAGTTGAAGACACATGAATGCACCAAATAAAATAATAATTGGGTGATGATATATATTAACAATTTTAAGACTGCCTGATTCCAAGAAGATTCTGAGTGGCTTATCTAATATCAAATACTGTATATAATTAAAAACACAACATAAGAAACACAATTGCCTGGACAATACAACAACAATAACATTAAAAAAAAATGCCACTGAAACACCTAAGTTCTCTATCCCAAACCTGTAAGCATAGTGTGTCTTAAACGTTTTCCATAAGGCTTGTAATATCAGGTGCACACTTTTACAATGTTTTCCTATATTAAAATCTCTCTTTGGTAGAAAGTGAAATGCCTGGACTATAGTTTGTGACCTTGATACAAAGGTTTTCTTGTTGTAGAGAGCTTAAGAAAAATCTGAAAATCTAAAGGAGCACTACTTCCTGCTTACAGCATAACTTTGATGAGTGCACTATTGAAAGTTAATTTCTTGGGCCTTCACACAAAGTTCTAATAACCTCCTTGTCCATTGAAACTACAACTCCAGTTGCAGGAAAACACCCATAGGAAGATATTTTAAGGAATCCAATCTGGAATCAGAATTACTGTGATTTCAATCTATCATTGCAAATTTAATTGCAGGAATTTAATTGCATGATTTAATGATTAAATTCATTTTCATTTAAACACAACTCCACTGTCCTGGCAATCTTCACATTTGCTTATGGACAGCACAAATTTATAAATTTATCATGAGCATTTACTAATCAGTTTTTAAAGAGAAATTCTGGCCTTGTTTTATGAAGCTTACTTAATTATAAAAGACAGAAAGACAAATAATTAATTTTTAAGGAAGCTTCACTTTCGAAATGGAAGCATCTGGCAACATATTTCATTTGCTAAATTTCCTGATTATAGAGTCCAAAGGAATACATTAAAAGCAAAATAAACAAATACTGAAACTATTAAATTTTTTGCAATGAGAAATACAGATCACTAATTTGTGAATTACTGTGATTTTGTTTACATTGGAACCAAAGGCAGACAAGATTATTCTTTGCTACCCAAAACATGTTGGCTGTATATGGAAAATTGAAAATTGCCTATGCCATAGTATATAAAAGCTGAGGCAAAATGTTTTTGGAAGATGACATGGTACAGCACGTCTGCCCAGTCCAAAAATTCTAAAAGCCAGAATCATCAGCTCACATCAACAACAAAGGTCTAGTTGTGTCTCTTCTCACAGAGAAATGTCCCTTGTGCTGAATCTCATAGATCTGAATCTCACACTGTGAAAATGGATCTATTGAGAAAAAGGTTTTATTTTATTTTTTAGAATGAATAATATATCTTCTATTGAATGGTTGTACTTTACCTTTTTTCCTTAACACAAATTTAAATTGAACACAAACAGTGACATTGTGAATTTAAATTCATTTCTAGAAGTATTGTGGTAGCACCTTCTGTTCACCCCAAAAACATTTGTAGCTGCCTTGCTTAGATAATTTGCCTTAATTCTCCAATAAAATACTGGTATTTAAGCTATTTATTTGTTGCAGAAATAAAAATTCCTAAGATTTAATAGCTAGGGTGTAACACACCAACATTTTAAAACAGGACAACAGTGACAAGTCGCAATAATGTATTAGAAGCTTCAATAATCAACTACTAACAAATAAATTGATATTTCCCATCAAATAATTATTAGACATGGTCTTGAACAGTGATATAAATTGTCCCAGATTCAGTAAGTTGAAAAATGCTGAAAAGGGAATAATTTACTATTGTACTTATATTTTCAATTAGGCATGTTATTTTTTAAAAAATAAAATAATAAGAGTAACAAGTTTAAACTTACAGTTATATTCTAGTCCAAGGCTACCCACCAGCAGGCAGATCTGACATGAAATAGCTTGGTATTCAGTACTTCTGGATAACACAGGCTGTATTCATTTTGTGGCTACTAAATTACAACCTAACTACATCTTCTATTTTCCACCCACACTTTGCATTATAAATTATAAGGATGGTGGCAGGGAGGTAGAGTAGAATTCTGTTGTCTATGGAGATTCTCAATCATCTGGTCATGGTTATCCCAAAGGTGTTTTTCCAAAAGACAACTGGACTTTTTTTTCCTTGAAAACATTTTGCTACTCATCAAGAAGCTGAAAAATTGAAGAAGCTTTTTGGATGAGAAGTGAAATGTTTTCAAGGGGAAAGAAACCCAACAAAGTCCAGTGCCTTTTGGAAAAGCACCTTTGGATGAACTTCTATTCCATTGTTTTTCTTCTGTTCAATCATGTCCAATTCTCTGAGATTACCTGGATGAGTCCCTGCAATTTTCTTGGAAGGTTTTCAGAAATGGTTTGCCATTGTTTCCCTTCTAGCAATGAGGAGAAAGTGATTAGCCCAAAGTCACCCAGCTTGCTTTATGCCTAAAGTGGGATTAGATTTCACAGTCTACCAGTTTCCCATCCTGATCCCTTAACCAAACTGGCTCTCAAGATAATTCAATAAACATCTCTACATCCTGCCATTTTAAACATAGTTTAAAAATATGGTCTTTGCATTATCATTGTTGGTAATTCATAAGAAAAAATATTGATTACAGTAAGAACATGGAACATAAGTAATATGAACACTAGAAAGCTGAACACAATGAAAGATGCAATGGACTGATGCTTCAGGCATCTAAAGATTGAAATAGACTGAAATTGGACATGTTCAGTCAGAAGATCATATTGTCTACTGCTCAGGCAAGAAAAACAACAAGAAAAACAGTGTTATTTTTATAGTCAGGAATGGTATCACAAGGACAGTTCTTGGGTACAATGCAATCAATAACCAAATAACTTCAATTATAGTTTATCAATCAGAGATAAATGAGACTTGAGCCCAGACCAAGAAAGTGGTTTATAAAAATGCCTCGGACAACCCCATCCCTTAATTCAGAATGTTAGCCCTATAAAGTAGACTAAGACTCTGTGTATAGATGTAAAGCTATTTTATATTAGAAGAGCTATAGCAAAATTTTGCTAATCTGAATGTGTTTTCCTTCCTTTCTCTTTTATCTACATCAAGTGTTTTCAAAACCACTTTCTTGGCCTGGGCTCATCTTATTTATCTGATTGTTGCCTTGGTAGTTGATCTTTTCTGTGTTTTTCAAGGCCATCCTCTTTACTCACTACAATCAGACAAGTGTTAAACTGATCAATTTCAATCTATCAAAAGTTAACACCCAAGCTACGCTGTTTGTAGATATAATCTTGAGCATATACCCACCATTTTCAAGGAGAATGTTAGGAAATGCTTTGAAGAACTGAATATCATCTATTGAGAACCAAAGAAACTATTGAATGAAAAAGATGAATGTGAAAAAAAAAAACAAAAGAAATTAAATTATATGTCATAACAGATGGTGGAAATTGTCAAGAAGAGAGAGAAATCAAAACTGAGAAGGACAAATATCAAGAAGGAATGTAACAAAGAATTTCAGGCAGCTGTTAGAAGAGACAAGAAGCAATGTTATGATAACATCTGTAAAGATATGGAAGAGGGAAACAGACATGGAAAAATATGACACAGTTTCAAGAAGTTCTCTAAATTCAAGAGGTTATTGCAACTTTGAATTGAAGTCACTGTGGTATGATGGGTACCCATATTAATACTGATAACTTTTTCAAAAAAGAAATATGAAATGAATATATTAAATTCTATACAGAAGGGATGTCAACATCCAAGTATTACCCACACCATATGTTATAATTAAAACTTTTTGGCATTATAGATCTTGAGAACTGGAGTTAGAAATCACACGCGCGCACACACACACACACACACACACACACACACTGCTTAAACTAGTCTGTTTCTTCCCCATTCAGTCTTCAATTATGCTCACCCATTTGTTCCCCAAAAAACCCACCTTAGATTTGATGTTATTAATATTCAGGAAGTTATGTTTACAGTAGAAACTAAACTTATACAATAATCTTCTCTTCTTCTCAAGTTGGAAGGCATCACTAATGTATTATCTGCATAGAGCAGAATGTTTACATTATTATTTTTAATTTTAGAAGAATATAGAAAATCACAGGAAAAATAACTTATCTAAGGATATCTGAAGAGAAGCCATGGAAGAGATTTAATAGAAACCACCACCACCCTATACAGCTCTGATCTATTGCTCTTTACACAGAAAAACATATACTCCAAATTCAATGTATTCAGCATACATTGAAGCTGTTTACAAATAAAATTATAGATAAAAACTTTCGCTGTTTTCCTAGAACAGACATGAGTTACAAAATGTGTGTCATGTAAACACCATTGGAAGAGAAATAAAAAAGATGTGTCATGACATCACAATGCACATTTCTTAAGTTTGCACCATTACGGTTAATACTAAATAATTATGGAAACATTAACACAGTGAGAATGTATACAGGAACCAATTTCAATAGAAAGTGATGCAAAGGACATAATAGACCCAGCTTTCAAATAGGAAAGCATCAAGCGTTGATGAAATACTCACTGCTTAAAGGCTGGAAGAGAACAAGTAGCTAAAATGATATATGAACTTACCATATATGGCTGTGTGTCTTAGAATTTAGAAAAGACATATCTGCCTATGTTGAAGAAGTAAGATGTAGAACAATAAACTATTAAACCACTTCACTGATTCTGCATATAAGCAACTTTTTCCTTAAGAGTTTCTAATAAATAGAGCTGTTCATACATAAACAGATCTGTACAATGATACTTACTCATTGTGCTACACTCTGCATGTTGACAGAGTTATGCAAAGTGAAGGAAAAGAGTAAGAATTCTAAGCTAAATCAATGAAAGCAGACGGTAAGCAAAATATACAAAATAAATGCCTTAGTGGGTTTTGCTTTTTGTTAGTTTTTATGCTAGTACAGTTTGTACTTTTCTAATCATGGCTTTTATAGACAGTTGGAGGGCAACATATTTTTGCCTGTGGTTTTGTTTCTTATAAATTGAGTTAATAAATTATAGGCATATAAACTTACGTATTAAATAAATACATTATCAGGTTTCAGAAAAGGCAAATGAACTCAGGTAAGATAGATTCAGGGCATCTTGCAATATTCCACAACCATCTATGTTCCTTAGTAAATAGAGTCTATCAATGCCACTGCATAGATTAAGGGCATGAGTCATGGTTATCGTTTTTCTTATCTTCCTATTCAGGGCTTCTACATTAGACTGATCCAGTCTCTACTTACCAAAGAGCATAGGTGAGTAGAAATGTTGCAAGTATACTGGATAGTTGAATAAACAAAAATGGCATTAGAAGAATATTTGAAAAATAGTGAAGACATTGAAGCTACTACACCATGAAGCCTTACTTAATACCAAGGAGACTAAACTAGCTTACAAGGAAGACCAAATGAAGAACAGAAAAGAGATATGGCCAACAACAAAAAATTCCCATCCACAACTAGCAGCCACTGGTAAAGGTAAGAAAGTGTAAGAAAAAGACAGAGGGGCTAATTCTGGTTCCACAACACCAAGTCTTAAGAACAAATGCACACAAAGCCAGAATTGAGAAGAAAATAATAGACAGCAAATGCTTCTTCTCCTACAAAGAAACTGAATAAACAGTAAACCATCCAGTTAGCTGCTCACATAGTTCACAGAGACTGATTACAAAAAAATATGCATGACAAAATAGCAACAATTGGTGCATTAGAATATCTGCAAGAAATACTATTCACTTGCAAGCAAAAATAGGTAAGATCACAAAATTGACAAAATAATAGATAATGAAGATAAGATGCACTGGGACTTTAAAATTCAAATAGAGAAGCATCTGCCACATAACACTTGACAATTGTTGATAAGAAAGACCAAAAAAAGGTCTGAATATGGGACATTGCAGTACCATGCAAAGACAGAGCAGAATGGAAGAGAAAGAACTGGAGAAATATCACAAAATACCAAAACCTGCAAATAGAAAGAGAATGACTGTGGCAAAAGAAAGCAAACATAGTAAGAATGCTAATAGGTGTCTTAGGAGCATTCTTAAAATTCTTAAAATTGGCATTGACAAAATCACCACCAGTCAATTATAATGGCAGCTTTACTTGGAATAGCTTACATTCTGCAGTGACACCTTTAATATTATTAAACAACAATACCCGCTCTGAGGTCCTTGGATAAAAATGCCAAACACTGTCCACACATCTAACTGACTGTGTTATCAACCATAATAATATAAGAAGGAGGTATAACTTTGCTTACATCAAACCTTAATTGTGTAGAATGGCATTTGGCAGGTTTCAGATGCATTTGTGAGAGTTGAAAATTCTAGATATTGGAGCTCATGCATCTAAAAGCTGCCAAGGTTGACAAATACATGAAAGTGCATAATTATTAAAGAACTAATTTCATTTTTTAGGAAGCCTTTAAAATGTTACTATAAGAACCAAATGTGGAGAAACAAAGAGTTCCTGAGCAAGAAAGAGAATGAAACAAGAATATAATCCCCATATTTATTCTATTTATATAAGAAATAGAAGAAAGACAGAACTGGAATGGATAATGGTTGGAATGAAAATAGGAGACCAAAATATTAACAGTTTGAGAAGTGTTATTAAAAGGATTTAGTTAATGATGAAAATAAACATGAAAAGTGAAAAATCTGACTGCATGTTAAATACCAAAAAGACTCAAATAATGTCAGCCAGAATGTTTGGTGCATTAAAAGTTCACTGTGAAGAAATAAAACATGAAGAGTGTACTGGAGAAGTAGCTTTATTCTAGCAAGGAAGGCAATGACAAAATTAGACAAAATTATGATTGATATTCCTGTGACAGAATCATTAACACAAAGCTGTACAGCTGTGAAAAGACCAGGGGAAAGAAAGTAGATGGAACCAGAATGGGTTATTAAGAGCAAGAATTTACTCTTGGTAATCAATCTTGGAGCATAAAAGTCTGACTTCTCTCTCAAAGCAATGATCATCAAGCAGAATTTACATGTTTGATGTGATCTGAGTAGGTGATCAACATTATTTTTAGTTTATGATTATGCTTGTCAAACATTAAGAAGGATAAGGTAAGATGGGGGCATCAAGTAAGTTACAGATTTATCCTTGAAACTCAACGACATTTTGAAATGGGGAGCATTTGTTCATGAACTCACCAGAATCAAGCCTAATTCAGTGCATACAACTATTTATTTATTTAGTATGTTGTTGTTGTTGTTGTTAGTTGCAAAGTCGTGTCCAACCCATCGCAACCCCATGAACAATGTTCCTCCAGACCTTCCTGTCCTCTACCATCCCCCAGAGTCCATGTAAGCTCTGCTTCAGTGACTCCATCCAGCCACCTCATTCTCTGTCATCCCCATTTTTTTGCCTTCAATCGTTCCCAGCATTAGGCTCTTCTCCAGTGAGTCCTTCCTTCTCATTAGGTGGTAAAGTATTTGAGTTTCATCTTCAGGATCTGTCCTTCTAAAGAGCAGTCAGGGTTGATCTCCTGTAGGACTGACCAGTTTGATCACTTTGCAGTCCAAGGGACTCATAGGAGTCTTCTCAAGCACCATAGTTCACAGGCCTCAATTCTTTGGTGCTCAGCCTTCCTTATGGTCCAACTTTCACAGCCATACATTGCAACTGGGAAAACCATAGCCTTGACTATACGTACTTTTGTTGGCAGGGTGATATCTCTGCTTTTTAGTATTCTGTCTAGGTTTGCCATAGATTTCCTCCCCAGGAGCAAGCGTCTTTTAATATATTGGCTGTAGTCCCCATCTGTGGTGATCTTGGAGCCTGAGAACTAAAATCTGTCATTACCTTCATTTCTTCCCCATCTATTTGCCAAAAATTGAGAGGGCCGGATACCATGATCTTTGTTTTCTTAATGTTGAGTTTCAAGCCAACTTTTTCACTCTCCTCCTTCATCTGCATTAAGAGGCTCTTAAGTTTTCATTTTCTGCCATGAGAGTGCATATATGAGGTTGTTGATATTTCTCCTGGCAATCTTAATTCCAACTTGTGATTCGTCTAGCCCTGCCTTTCTCATAATAAGTTAAATAGGTAGGGTGATAGTATACAGCCTTGTTGAACTCCTTTCTCAATTTTGAATCAATCAGTGGTTCTGTGTCCAGTTCTCACTGTTGCTTCTTCACCCACATATAGGTTTCTCAAGAGACAAATAAGATGGTCTGGTGCTCCCATCTCTTTAAGAACTTGCCACAATTTGTTGTGATCCACACAATCAAAGACTTTAGCATAGTCAATGAAGCAGAAGTAGATGTTTTTCTGGAACCCCCTAGCTTTCTCCATGATTCAGTGTATGATGGCAATTAGATCTCTAGTTTCTCTGCCTTATTTAGTATATTAGTACTCTATTGCTGAACAAAACATTTGCTTTTCCCTTTCATTGTATACATTTCTGTGCACAAAATTTGAGTTTAAACATTTTAGGTTGGGGATAAATAAATATAATAAAGTTCCATTTTTTTCAAAATATCAAAACAATTTGCCGATTTAAGAGCAGAGGTGCACCTATTTCATTATAGCTCAGATTCTATAAAGGTAAGAAACTGAAAGTTAAACCAGATGCCCGAATAGATATACCCATAGTTAGCAATGATAAAAACTGTGTTTGTTTACACCTGAGTCTCGATCCACCAAAAATGTTTCTTGAATTTTCAGATCTATGTCTAAGTGGAAAAGAAGTCTCAGAGATCAGGAAAGATATCCAAAATTGTTATGGTTCTACAAATCATTAGAGCTTTTTGTATGACATTGTACAATGTCCTTGTTGATCATGTACTTTACTTCTTAAAGTACCAGTCTTTAGTTTCTAATTACGTGGTTCACTTTGATCTTTACTCTGATCTTACGTTCATAATGTTTTTTTAAATCAGTGAATCGTTATTTAGAGCAATCATCACAATCTAATCTCAGTAAATGAAATGAATAACTCACCAGAGTAGACTGATTTAACAATGTCAAATGAATAAAACTGGAGTTTGGCCTTCTGCCTAAATATAACTCCAATTAGCTCCTGCTTTATTAAACAAGACCAGCCAGTGCTATTTCTAAAGCATAATTGCCATGATAATTATAGTCCTTAAGATCCCATGAAAATGATGCAGAACACCACATGCAATTCATGAATTAAAGCAAAATATAATATAAAGTTTTCCAAAGAGACCCATGCATATGCCTTGATTATGCTAAAACAGTTTGTTGTCATTAGCTGCAGACCCTCTTGTGGGTCACTTTAACTACATTAAAGCTAATGTGATCATTTTCTGCTCTTAAAAAAATTAAAGTCCAAAATCGAATGTTGGGATGGTTTTGCCTCTTATTTTCTTAAATTAGAAAGCTGCTTGCCTGATGATGTCAGCCCTTGAAGTTTCCCAGTTCCCCTGAGGATATTTTAACTCTAAGAATTTTATAACCATACAATGGTTTCAAAATGCATTTCCAATTTATCTTTTTGAACAGGCTGTAAACAATTACTTAGAAGCAATATATCTTTTATAGTGGCTTAAAAATAGCACGCTTCCTTGCTAACTTTCATACAGGTATCAGAAAATTAAAGAATCCATGTTTTGTGTTCCACAGACTATGGCTTAGAAAAATGTATTTTCTTCTTGGGACTGATGAAAAAGAATTAGCTTTCAGTGGGGGGTTTTTCTCAAAAGGAAGGGCAGTTTTGGTTGAATGTTTATGGGGTGAACATTACATTCTTGACCTCATATAATTAAGGAGAAGTACAGTTCAAAGGTTGAAAGGAGGATTGTACCTCAATATCCCCATTGAGGCAGAGTTAATAGGAAGAACTATATCAGGTGACTTCAAAGTACTTGCTGCTTTTTGAAACATTTTGAAGATTTGATCATTTTCTATTGCTTTTGGCGTGGCTGCAGATAGTACAAAATGATTCAGTATTACTTACGTACTTGGATGCTAAGAATGTCTCATCGAATAAGAATTTCTGCCTTTGAAATGTGGTGCTGGCTTAAATTACTGTGTGTACTATGGACAACCAGGACAACTAACAGAAAGGTGTTCAATCATATAAATCCACATCACCAGAAGCTAATATCATAAGACTACATGTGATTTACTGTGTCCATGTTATTTATTTATTTTATTTATTGATGTATTTCTATACCGCTCCCTCTCCGAAAAGGGACTCAGGGCGGTGTACAGCCTAATAAATACATAAAATACAAGAATACAAAAATTAAATAGAGTTTAAAACCGAATTAAACATAAATATGGCTGCATCCCGAAAGTTTAAAAATGAAGTTAAAATTTTAAAAACCCTATTAACTTAAAACCCCTTAAACCCTTACTGGGCCAGGCCAGCCTGTTTAAAAAATAGGGTCTTAACTGCGCGCCGGAAGGAGAGGATATCTGTCATGGCTCGTATCTCCGGGGGGAGATCATTCCACAGGGAGGGCGCTCCCACAGAGAAAGCACGCACCCTCGGCGCCGCCAGCCGACAACGATCAGGTGGCAGTACCCCAAGTAGGGTGACCCTGTGGGAGCGTACTGGGCGGCGGGAGGTTGTTGATGGCAGCAGGCGGTCCCGTAAGTACCCAGGTCCCGAGCCATGGAGCACTTTAAATACCGTCAGTACCACCTTGAATCGAATCCGGAAGGCCACAGGAAGCCAGTGCAGCCTGCGGAGAAGTGGTGTTACGTGTGTGCCCCGAGGGGTGCCCACGATCACCCGCGCGGCTGCATTCTGAACTAACTGCAGCCTCTGGAGACTCTTCAAGGGGAGCCCCATGTAGAGAGCATTGCAATAATCCAAGCGGGAGATAATGAGGGCAGAAGTGAATGTGCGAAGTGCGCCCAGATCCAGAAAGGGCCGCAACTGGTAAATCAGACGAATCTGATAAAAAGCCCCCCTGGTGACGGCTGCAATATGTTCTTCCAAAGACAGCCGCACATCCAGGAGGACACCCAAGTTGCGTGCCCTTTCCATGGGGGTCAAAACCTCTCCCCCCACGGCCAGCGAAGGAATAAGCTGGCTGTATCTGGGCGCAGGAAACCACAGCCACTCGGTTTTGGCCGGGTTGAGACGAAGCCTGTTACGACCCATCCAACCCCGCACGGCCTCCAGGCACCGGGTCATCACTTCGACGGCTTCGTTGGGGTGGCCCGGGGTGGAGATGTACAGCTGAGTATCATCAGCGTACTGATGGAACTCCACCCCAAAGCCACGGATGATCTCACCCAGCGGCTTTACATAAATGTTGAACAGCAGGGGCGAGAGCACCGACCCCTGAGGCACCCCACAAAGCAGGGGCCTTGGGGACGATCTCTGCCCCCCCATCAACACAAATTGCGAGCGGTTGGAGAGGAAGGAGGAGAACCACCGCAACACGGTGCCTCCAACCCCCAACCCCTCCAACCGCTGCAATAAGATACTGTGGTCGACAGTATCAAAAGCCGCCGAGAGATCTAACAGGACCAGGACAGAGGAACAACCTCTGTCCCGAGCCCTCCAGAGATCATCAACCAACGCGACCAACGCCGTCTCCGTGCTGTGGCTGGGCCTGAAGCCCGATTGGAGGGGGTCAAGATAACTCGCTTCATCCAGGAACCGGGGAAGCTGACGGGCCACCACACTCTCTACAACCTTCGCAACAAAGCGAAGGTTGGAGACAGGACGGTAATTTGATAACAATGCTGGGTCCAGGGATGGTTTCTTGAGGAGGGGCCGCACCACCGCCTCCTTCAAGGCGGCGGGTAAAAGCCCCTCTCTCAAGGAAGCGTTTATAATACCCTGGAACCAGCCTCGTGTCACCTCCCGAGTGGCCAAGACCAGCCAGGAGGGGCACGGGTCCAACAAACAGGTGGTGGCATTCAGTCCCCCCAGCACCCTGTCCACGTCTTCTACAGTAACAGGGTCGAACTCAACCCAAATGGCCTCACCGATATCTACCCCCACCCCCCCGCCCGGAGATGCCCAGTCGGAGTCCAGCTCGTCCCGAATCTGAGCGATTTTGTCCTGCAGAAACCTAGAAAACTCCTCAGCCCGTCCCTGTAAGGGATCCTCCCGCGCTTCCATCTCTAAAAGGGAGCGGGTCACCCTAAACAGGGCGGCTGGGCGGTTTTCCGCGGACGCAATAAGGGTGGAGAGGTAAGTCCTCCTCGCCACCCTTATCGCCACTAAGTACGTCTTAATATAAGATCGTAGAAGTGTTCGGTCAGACTCAGAACGGCTAGCTCTCCAACTACTCTCTAGGCGTCTTTTCCGGCGTGGAAATTCATTGGAGAAGGCAATGGTTAGTGGACAAAGAAAAAGGGGCAAGCAAAGAACATGCTGGCTTGATAGCATTGAATCTGATACAAAGCTGAACATACAACAATTGAAAGAAGTTGTGATTGACAGAGTAGCATGGAGAGCTACTATAGTCATCAAGAGTCGGCCACAATTAACTGGTTAACAACAAAGCATTATTTATGTATATGGAGAATATTGAGATGAGGTGGAATTGTGTGGTAAGTAGCCAATGAATGTAGTCATCATTAAAATCCCTGCTTGGGGTAGGTTGCAGGTCTAGTAAGGGCATAGAAGACTATAGAGGGAATAGCAAAAAGTTGCAAAAAGTTGTCTAACATGGTAAAAGTATAGTAAACTGAAAAAAAATATCAATTCTGTTCTGGAAGTTTCAGCCTTGCAAGAAATTTACCATTATAAATTTTATCAATTTTCATAACTAATAGATGTAGGAAATTATTGTAATACCCATTATTCCAACTTTAATATTATGAGTTGATGTGAAAGTCTTCAATGAAATCTGACATGTATACAGGATAATGCACTGTGACTTTATTCTGTACTCATAATTTGTTTCTATGCATATATGTGTGGGCCTATGCAGGTCTTGCTCAAATTGATATTTATGGTTACATAATTCCAATTCTCATGTATATTATATGGAAGAGACACTGCCAAGGCAATGGTCAAATAAAAGGAATCTAGGCCCTGTCCAAGGAAGTAATCTGAGAAAGCATTTCAGAGAGGCTTGTCCCTGGTGCACATGAAGATAAAGGGAAGGAGGGACAAGTACATTCAGACTTGTAAATTTTGTTACTATAACTATTACAGTAAAAGAATTATTGATTTACATGGCATTGTTTCCTTAGTCTGCTCTTTCTTGAAGGATTGGCAATTTCCCAACCTACCACCTTGATGAAACCTGAAAATCCAAATAGTGATCATTCCCACAATACAGAATCATCTATCTCAACTACAAGAATAATGTTTCTATCAACAAATGGAGGTAAGCATAAGAAGCCACAGCATCAGGCTTTTAGTATGAGATCTATGGATTCATCATATAGTATTCAAGAGGAGACTTTGGTATAAATGTAATCGCAGAGTAGTGTAATTTATGTATCAGCCTTGCTGTTGTTGCTTTCCCTCAAGCTTGCTGCCAAGTGCCATGGAGGGAGGGAGCAATGGGTATTTGGGAGGGGAAGTGTGCAGGTAATGTGAGACTGGAATTGCTGAGAAGTGATGGGGAGGCTTGGACACAGAGAATCCTGCTTGGGTTGTTTAACATCTTCAAGGCCAACCGTCCTGGGAATGGCATGCACAGAAGTGACACAAAATATTTGGACCAGAGATGTTCCCAAAACATTTTCCTGGCTGATGATTGGACTCTAATTGCCTGACTACTGGAGGGGGGAATGGGCTCTGGGGTTATTTTCGATTTGTCTTTTTGCATGCGTTTACTTCAGACTTTACCTGACTTTTGTTGCAATCAGTTATTTCCTAGTAAAAGTACCTTTTTTCTGAATCTATGGAGTCAAGGCTTTTCTTTCATAGAGTAATCAGAGGCAGCCCTGTCAGTATTATTTTAGGATCAAGACCAGCCAAGAATTTTCATTTCCCAATATATTTTCAATGTTGACAAACTTTCACTGAACTTGTCCTGAGAAAAATCCTTCTGCTCTACCAATAAACACAGATTCTGAACTTTTAAGCCCTGGCATTATGAGGAACTCTGCAATGCTTACATTTAAAATTTTATGAAAAGAATTTCTATAGAAAAGAATTTCTAATGAAAATTTTATTAAACTAGGGGACATATAACTATGAGACATAAAACTCCTCCTCCTCCTTTTAATCACCTTGGATTGGCTGTAGGATTAACCTCAAATGTGCACTTATTCACAGCAATTTTAACATTCCTAAAAGATTCCAGTAGTTTTCACTGAATTCTTCAAGAGAAGTTTAGAAGACTACCAATTTGAAATATAGTTGAGATTGGATAAAACTTGTCTACACAAAAACTGTAATCTGAAAAATACGTCAATTACTGTCTTTTATATAAGAGAAAATAAAAAGGCTGCAATTTGTGATGCTGAAGAGATGAAATGGGATAAAATATTATTTTGCTTCTAACTTTATTTGTCCCATTGATTGCATGATTTTCTCCTCCAGCAATCCATGGCAACCAATCAAATGCTTTTATCTTATATTCTTAAAGCAGCCTGAATTTATTTTCACTATGTATTTCACACAAAAAATGTTCACTTCAGAAGTATTCTACAGTAATCAATTAAGCAACAAAATCTAACAAAAGGAAAGGTAATCAAAAATGAAGAATTTATCAGACAATAATGTTATGAAAAAAATGACAAAAGATGTATCAAACATCAGCTTATTATCAAAGGCTCAGTGGCTAAGATGCTGAGCTTGTCAATCAGAAAGGTCAGCAGTTCAATGGTTCTAACCCTAGCACCACGTAACAGAGTGAGCTCCCGTTACTTGTCCCAACTTCTGCCAATCTAGCAGTTCAAAAGCATGTAAAAATGCAAGTAGAAAAATAGGGACCACTTTGGTGGGAAGGTAATGGCATTCCGTGCACCTTCGGCATTTAGTCATGCCATCCACATGACTAGGGAGATGTCTTTGGACAGCGCTGACTCTTCAGATTTGTAACAGCACTACCCCCTAGAGCCAGAAATGACTAGCACATATGTGTGAGAGGAACATTTACCTTTTACAGAGATGGACTTAAAGGAATTTAGTTGGGGAAGAGAGGAAAGAATAAGAAAGCAGCTCAGAATTATCCTGCCTTGATTCTCTTTGGCATAAGAGCAAGGAAAGGGAGAGAAAGAAAAAAAAACTCCATCTGGCTTTCAAATTTCTATTATATCCTAGGGTAATAAAATATAGTTTCTGTAGTCTTGGGAGGAGAGTGTCTGTTTTCTTGACCTGGTCTACTTTGAAGGCTAACACCTATTGTGTTTACAACATGTTTCATAATTTCATAAAAGGGCAAAATGGGATTGATTGTAATGACAATGTTGGTCAGAACAATTTTTTCAATACATTTTTAGTTGTTTTTGTGGATAGCAATGGTTGCAGTCCCTCATTCACAAGTCAAACCACAAATAGTTGTAGCAATCAAAAAAAAAGATCACTATGGCGTAAAAACAAAACTAGCTACGTAGCAAACTTTAAAAACCAATATAATACCTTACGCCAACAGATAAAGGCAGAATGCACAAATTACCACTAGAAGCAAGAGGAAAACCTCCTATGTACAAAATCCGCACTCACCTTTTACAATTTTGTAAATACCAAACTTAAAGACTCAAAAGCCATCCCATCCCTAAAAGGACCAAATGGGAAAGACTGCAACGATGAAGCCATTAAGGCCAATCTCTTAAACACATTCTTCGGGTCAGTCATTGTAAACAGCAATGGTTCATGCCCCACATTTCCTAGTTGTACCACAACTAACTGTAATGACTTATTACATATTGACTTTACAGAAGATAACATAGAAAAGGCACTACGTAACCTAAAACCATTCCTATCTATTGGCCCAGATGGATTATGTGCATATTTCTTAAAAAAGCCCTCCTCTGCCATAGCGGAACCCCTAAGCATTATATATGAGATATCATTCAGAACCAGCTTCTTACCAAACCTATGGTCCTCAGCTACGGTCATCCCTATCTTTAAAAAAGGTGACCCCAGCCTGATTGAAAACTGCAGACCAATCTCATGTTGTGTCACTTGCAAAGTCATGAAATCAATTATTAACCAATTCATCACCCTCCACTTAGAGTCAAACAACCTACTCTCCAAAAAACAATTTGATTTCAGGAAAAAATTGTCCTGAAATCTTCAACTCCTACACTGCAATAACATATGGATTACTCTACTTGACCAGAGTAAAGCTATAGATGCAATTTACATAGACTTCTGCAAAGTCTTTGATTCAGTGGTACATGACAAACTACTGTTAAAACTAAACTCTTACGGCATTTCCAGATCCCTTCATAAATGGATTAATGCGTTCCTGTCAAACAGGCAACAAATAGTAAAAATAGGGAGCGCTATATCAAACCCTGCTCCAGTTAATAGCGGTTTTCCCCAAGGCAGCATTCTAGGACCCACACTATATAATTTATAAAATTATCTTTGTGATCCCCTTATAAGCAACTGCGTCTTCTTTGCGGATGACGTAAAACTATTCAACACCACTGACAATGCTACTGTCCTTCAAAGCGACCTTGAGTATGTGTCTGAATGATCAAACAATTTGGCAACTCCAAATCTTGACCAACAAATGCTCTGTCCTACACATTGGTAAAAAAAATCAGTACACCAAATACAAACTAGGTGGATATGACCTCATTGATGATCGTCACTCTGATAAGGACCTTGGAGTTCTCATATCAAATGACCTAAGCTCCAGAGCTCACTGTAACAGCACTGCCAAAAAGGCATTAAGAGTTGTAAATCTAATCTTACGAAGCTTCTCCTCTGGAAATATCAACTTGCTAACTAAAGCATACAAAACTTTTGCTAGACCAATACTCGAATACAGCTGTTCAGTCTGGAATCCGCACTGTATATCAGACATTAATACAATTGAGCGAGTCCAGAAGTATTTCACTAGAAGATTACTACACTCCTCTGCTCGCAACAGAATACCCTATATCACCAGGGTTGAGATTTTGGGCTTGAACAACCTTGAATTATGCCACCTACAATTAGGCTTAAATGTAGCACACAAAATTATCTGCTACAATGTCTTACCAGTCAATGACTACTTCAGTTTCAATGACAACAATACAATAGTACGCTCCCACAGGGTTGCCCTCCTCGGGGTACCGCCGCCCGGCCGTTGTCGGTTGACGGCCCCGAGGGTTCAGGCTTTCTCTGTGGGAGCCCCCTCCCTTTGGAATGATCTCCCCCCGGAGATACGGGCTATGACGGATATTCTGACCTTCCGGCGCGCAGTGAAAACCCTATTTTTTAAACAGGCTGGCCTGGCCCAGTAACTGTATTTTAGCTTTAACTTAATTTTAATCGGGGTTTTATTAGCTTTTAATTTTTAACTGAATTTTTGGGATAGACAGCCGGATCAATTTGGTTTAATTTATTTTAATTATATTTATTGGGTATTTATTGTATGTTTTTAGTAGGCTGTACACCGCCCCGAGTCCCTTTTTGGGAGAGGGAGCAGTATAGAAGTTTAATAAATAAATAAATAATTAAATAAGAGCACACAACAGATACAAACTCAATGTAAACCGCTTCAAACTCGATTGCAGAAAGTGCGACTTCAGCAACAGAGTAGTCAATGCCTGGAATGCATTACCTGACTCTGTTGTTACATACTCTAACCCCCACTCTTTTAACCTTAAACTATCCACTATTGACCTCCCCCCATTCCTAAGAGGTCAGTAAGGGGCATGCATAAGTGCACCATTGTGCCTACCGTCCTTGTCCTATTGTCCCCATTTATTTGTACCTATTTCCTGTATTCTTACTCATGTATATACTTATACCTATTATCTTGTAAGCGATTGACCAATTAAATAAATAAAATAAATAAGTTGCTGAATATTAAATTTACAGTAGATAATGTTGAATTAGCATTATGTAATCTAAAGCCATCGCTATCCAGAGGACCAGAAGGATTGTGTGCTTTTTTCCTGAAAACGCTTGCTACCATGCTAGCTGAACCTTTGTGTACAATTTTTGAAGTATCATTTCAAACTAGTTCCCTGCCTGATCTATGTCAGCAGCTATAGTTATACCAATTTTTAAAAAGGGTGACCCTAGTTCAGTTGAAAATTATAGACCAATTTCTTTGTGTTGTGTTACATACAAAGTTATGGAATCAGTTATAAACCAATCCATTGTTCACCACTTGGAGACAATTAGTTTGCTATCCAATAAACAGTTTAGCTTTAGCAAAAACAGGTCCTGTAATTATAACTTTTGCATTGTAAAAACATCTGGACTACATGTCTTGATCAAGGTAAAGCTGTTAATGCAATTTTCAAGGTAAAGCTGTTTAATGCAATTTGTAAGGCTTTTGATACAGTAGCACAAGATAAACTGCTTCTGAAATTAAACTCTTATGAAATTAAACTCTTATGCCTTCCTACCTAATAGACTGCAGAAAGGGAACTCACTGTCTAATCCTGCATCAGTTAACAGTTGTGTTCCACAAGGCAGTGTTTTAGGTCCCACACTTTTTTTTGCTCTATATCAACTACTTATGTGATCAACTTAAAAGCAATTGTGTTCTTTTTGCCAATGATGTAAAATTATTCAATTCTACAGATAATTCTGTTGTTTTGCAAAGTGGTCTCGATTATGTGTCTGAATGAGCATCTATTTGACAACTTCAAATTTCGATTAATAAATGCTCTGTCTTACATATTGATAAATTCAATCAGAATGTCAAGTGTAAGCTAAGTGTGATCTAGCCAATGACCCTCACTTGTTAAGGACCTAGGTGTACTTATCTCTGACAATTTATGCTCCAAGGCTCGCTGTAACAGCATTGCTAAAAAGCATTAAGAGTAGTAAACTTGATTTTGCAAAGCTTTTTTTTCTGGAAACATTGTATTACTAATTAGAACTTATAAAACTTATGCTAGATCAATTTTAGAGAACTATTCAACTGTTTGGAATCCCCACCATCAGTACAATCGAGTGGGTTCAGAAGTATTTCATGAGAAAAGTCTTGCATTCTTCTGTACACAGTAGAATTCCTTATGCTACTAGGCTCGAAATTCTCGGTTTGGATAACTTAGAACTGTGTCACTTGTGGTCAGATCTAGGTATTGCATACCTATATGTAGTAATATTTTATCTGTAAATGACTTTTTTTGTTTTAATCACAATAATATGTGCACGAACAACTGCTTTAAACTCAATGTAAATTGTTCTAAACTTGACTGTAAAAATATGATTTCTGTAATAGAGTTGTCAAAGTCTAGAATGCCCAACCTGATTCAGTTGCCTCAGGTACAAATTTTCACAGTTTCAGTCACAAATTGACTTCCATAGACCTTACTTCATACTTAAGTGGTCAGTGCACTAACATGCCTATCTTACCTGTCATTGTATTTTTATTGTCTTATTCTTGTTCTTGTTTGACAAATTTCAATCAATCAATCAATTTGTTCCCCTTGTCTTTTTATGGATGCTATGAAATATATGCTTGCTTACTGCAATGTGCACTACAATACATTCATCTATGTTAAAGAAATGTTTTCTTTTTGGAGGATAATGATTGAGAACAAATACTACACTAATAATGTTTCAAGCGTTCTAACTGATTAAGTTAATTCCCCTAAAAAACTTCAACAACTAATATTTATCTATGCTACTCTGTGATTACATCAATACTTTCCTTTAAAAAGTCAAATGCACGCTTCTGAAGTTAACACTTCTGCTGTATCCCTATTGAGACATCAAATATCCTTTCATCTTTCTTTCAGATAATCTGCATCTCCATATTTCTCTCTGGGTAGCTTTTTTTTCCTTTCTTTTTTTCTTTTTTGCTGTGCTGATAAAAGTTAGTATATACATCCACAATGATATACAGCTAGAAGAATTGTTCATTTGAACAGTAGACATTATGAAGCAGAATTCAGTCCCTTAAGTCTACAACGATGTTGAAAAGACTATCAACTCTTCTCTTTCTGGAAATGTTGACAAGGAACAGAAAAACATGCATCTATAATTCTATGTATTTCATTCAATTGACTTGTTTTTTTCCTGTGGAATGAATATAAAATGCAGAAGGGATGAAAAGTATTTTTGCGTTTCTGAATTTTTTTGTGTGAGATAAAAATAAAATCACGCATGCACGGATTGTATTGGGGGGGGAATCATCATCCTTTATAGCATTTTTAAAAACTATACTACTAGAGAAAGAAAGGAAAACAGTTAAATTGACAAATTAAATTCAAATTTCTCAGGGAGTGAATTTGATGTACTGGTTGAGGCATCAGACTAGAAATTGCAAGACCACTGGTTCCACGTTAGGCACAAAGACAGCTGGATAACCTAGTCAATCCCTCCCAGACTTAGGAAGGAGACAAAGGCCAATCACTTCTGAAATTCCTTGCCAAGAAAACTGTGGGAACTTATCCAGGCAGTCTCCGAGAATTGGATACAATTAAACAGAAGACAAAATAATAATACTGATTAAGTAAGTATACTGTATGATATTTGGATCATAATTTTATATCACCCCTATTAGTGTAAAATAAAATAATAAAGTAAAGATTTCTGAATTGTTATGTTTTTGTCATAAACTTTTAATGGCCCTTGGAACCATGAAAAAAAGAAGCACTAAAAGGCTTTTCCAGTCCGAATAATGAATATTGTTTGTAAATACACCTAAATAGGTAGGTAGCAATGCTACCTATTACTTATTTAGATGACTCATGTCTCTTTCTGAGTAAAAATGAAAGAATAGTCTTGAGAAATGTATGGCAACTCTCCAAAATGTGACAACAGAGAGAAACTTTGGTAGGGTTTTTTTCATTTGTAGTGGAAAGGTCTATTTTTATCTAGTTGGTTATTTCTCACTATGTTAATGCTAGAGAGTTTGATACTTTTTATTACTTACTTTTTATATGTGTGTGCACGTAGCTTGATTTATTCTCTCTGGTTGGGTGAATGTATAATATTTTGTTCAGGATTATCACTTTATTATCCTGCAGGGTTTCCCTCATCACTCTATGTCAAAAGGATCATAAATTAAAGTCAGTAAGCATTTGCAGACCAATAAGTCATTGTCTCTGAATGCTAATATTCTCTCTGCTGAGTACATTTCATTGTGACCTTTATATCTCAGTAGCTATAAAAGAAACAAAAAGGAAACATTTGAACAGCAAACCATGCTATTTTTTATATTTTATTTTATTTTCAGACATAGAGGACTAATCCTTACAATCCAAAGGTTTGCTGTTGCACACATATTCCTCAAATGAAAGAATAGCCCACTGTTTGGAGAAAAAGTTGGAGAAACTACTTCAATTATTCTAAATGATAGCAATGATCTGCATATACGACAGAGGTGGGATGTTAGACAAATTAATTTGATTTATATTTAAATTACTTAATTATTCATATTTCCCAATACAGTAGTTAAAATGAAATATACTTTTGCAAATTTTATATTGTTTCTAAAATTTTAAAGAAACACACTAAAATACATTTCTGTCTGTCTGTCTGTCTGTCTGTCTGTCTGTCTGTCTGTCTGTCTGTCTGTCTATCTATCTATCTATCTATCTATCTATCTATCTATCTATCTATCTATCTATCTATCCACCCAGCTAGCTAGCTAGCATGTACCTATAAAAAGTACTTAGGCAAATGGGGCTGCCTAAGTATTTTTTAAATTCAGACTTATAAAATAACATTTGGAAACATTCTCCCCCCTCTTCATTTTAACACCATGAATCAGGAAGGGGCTTGTCTGAGAAATTTTAACAAGCTATTTTCTTGGCCCACTTTTAATTGACAGTTGCTTGGATCGTGGGTCTTCTTCCTGTCCTTCAAGGCACTTCTATATGTCCTCTACAAATGTTACATGGTGCTCAGCTGGTGCTTAAATGAATAGAATATCTTGTTTAAGGCTTAATTTCAATACTTTGGTATGTTTATCTTTTTTTTTTTAATTCTGACCAATGTAAAATTGGAGTAAAGTGAATTTAATGCTCAGAAAAAGAGAAGCTAAAATTAAACTTATAGTCGCAATTGCTCCTAGGAAGTTTTTTTTTAATTTTTGAAATTTAGTTTTGGAACCAAATGAAATCATCTATAATTTCTCTCAATATATTTCACATGGTTAAAGGTACATTTCACCATAATAAAAGTTTCTGGAATTTGTGTGCATTTATCTAGATTAACACAGAACATTTCAAATCTTCAAACAATTCTACAGTATATAAAATGCTTGGATATATAAACTAATAAAGAAAGAAAGCAGGATAACCAGTTGGGAATACAAGATTCAGGACAGCATTAGAAAAACTAGTACATTAAATATCTGCTAAACCATCAGGAGGCCAAAGGAAATAAGCAAACAAATATTTCTTTCGGGAAATAAGCAAACTCAACAATTTAAAGTAGAACAGGGGTGAGATTCTACCGGTTCACATCTATTTGCTGGAACCGGTTGTTAACATTCTAAGCAGTTAGGAGAACCAGTTGTTAGAAGAAATTACTGGCCTAATCCTTTAAGGAAGGCAGGTAGGAAACATTCTAGTGTTGCTTACAGAAAGTGCCTTTCCATTAATCCTTATTACATTCTTGGCAGGACTAGACTTCCTGCCTCAGGAACCTCTCTGGAGTTTTCTTTCCCTCTTTTGTTGGTACTTTGCTTGTATGGAGTGACCATTCAAAGTTACAATGGCACTGAAAAAAGTGACTTATGACAATTTTTCACACTTACGACAGTTGCAGCATCCCCACAGTCATGAGAGGCCAGGTGACGAGATGCATGCCTCGATGTGAGTGATGTTGAGTTGGCCACACCTAGCCAGTCACATGACCACCAACTAAGCCACGCCCACAGAACCGGTTGTTAAAAAATTTGAATCCCATCCTGGAGTAGAACCAACTCATCTTAGCACATAGTGGTTCTTTATGGGAAGAAAATCTGATGAGGGGAGAGATTCTCTGAGACCATGTGTGTGGCTTAATCTAGGCTTACACATGGGGGATTGCAGAAACAAATGACCATTTGTGACATTACAGGTGAATGAATAATTTAAGGAGGATAGTAAATAAGCAACCATTATCCAGAGAAACAAGGCAGAAGTAGAGTTAGTAATTGTGTATTTATACATAAGGATCAAATCTATTTAAAAACATTATTTCCCCAATTTCTGGAATGCCAGATATTCAGCCTTTTCATTTTCACTTTCAAGTTGCATATTTATTTATATTTTATACTTAACTTTCTTCAAGGAATGCAATATATTGAGCATAGTATATTCCCCATTTCTCCTATTTTGTGAAATTTATGAAGAGAATTGGGCCGGAAAAAAAATAACTGGCCCAGAATCACTTGATGATCAAATGGTATATTCTGACATTTGGCTTAATAGCATGTTAGTTTCTTTTACATAAGCAAACCTCAGATCCTGGCAAGTATCAAGAAAGGTGTGTACTAACACACATTGGCTCCCTTTACATGGCAAACTGCATGTCGTAATGATATTAAATAGAAGCAGGCCAAAGGAGCACTTCCCAATTGATTTTCCTCAACCTTCTAGTGGCCTTTGATGCAGTAGTTCATTAATTTTATTGAGACAAGTGAAAGAGATACAAGATCCAGTGCAGGCCTTGTTACTTGAAATATTTTACTCCATATGGTTGAAAGAACCACAAAAGATTGCTCTCCTAGGCATAAATGCTGAAAGTTGAGATACAGGAGCCTATTAAAAACAGTTTAGGTCCATGTGTTATTTAATGTCATTTCAGTCAACCTTCCTCCCTCCTTTCTTTCTTTCTTCCCTCCCTCCATCCCTTTGAAGTTTATTGACAATTAATTAAGAAGAGTCACTACTTAAGACATTTTTAATTCATCCCATTATAAAAGTCCACTCTACAGTCCGATGAGGTAGTCTTTAGCATCTCTTATTAAATATACATTCAGAGCTGAGAACTTCAGATACAAATTAAGATCCAAGAAAATACTGTTTAGAAGAATAACATTTTGTGAGAAAACATTAAATGTCAAGAAAGATAGATCCTTCCTATTTTTTTTAATGCAACAGGAATTATAACCTGGAAATTTAAGTTACCATTTCTAATAGAATCTTAATAACTATAGATACTGCTTGATATATTGACAGTGACTATCTTGTAAGTCACCCAGTCGCAACCTATAATGTTTTCCCAGGGTAGCTCCATGCCCTACTTACTTACATCTTTTATTCACAATCTATGAATAAAATTTAAATGGGAGGCATCTAATTGGAATCACACTTCCAGGAAGCAAGCAGTAGGGGTAAAAATTACAGTGTTTTAATAATCCCAGATTAAAGCAGACCACACATAAGGGTTCTCTGCCAAATAAAAATGGAATAAGAAGTCATAGGTGAAAGAATAAAAATCCAAGTTATATTTAAAAGGTGCAAAAGGAAACAGCTAATGGTGTAAGTCTGATGTTCAGTTGAAGGAACTCTGTCAGAGTTCACTTCACTGGGTGAGAATTATTAATGGTAAACTCTCAATTTGATCTGAGTTGCACAAAGCAATTTCAAATGTTTCTCTTTTCAGACAGTATTTGAAGTTACCATTTTTACTGAAATGTTTACAAGAAGAATCTTTGACTTTGGGTATTTTCAGAGCCTCAACCAATTGAGCAATCCTCCAAATTCTAGCTTTAATTAAAGAAAAAAATATCTTCTTTAACCTTTATTGAACTGGATAAAATTATGTTTTATGTCTGTTTTGCAGGAGGTTTTTGCTTTTCATTGCTTTTAGTTAATGAACTGTTCTAGTAACAAAGAAATGCCGGAGGACTGTCGCTGTGGCGGCTGGAGGACTGCCGCTGGGGCTGGGGCCATTGTAGGGGCCCCAGCTGAAGTTGGAGTCGTCTCCGTGGTCCGGGCGGCTGGAGTTGAGGCCGGAGGATGGCCGCCACGGTTGGAACCGGGACGACTGGTGGACTGTGGCTGTTGCCGGAGCTGGGGCCGGAGAGCTGCCCCTATAGCTGGAGCCGAGGAGGGAGGATGGCCCTCACGATTTTCACCCGTTTGGAGGCGACAGGGCCGGCCTGGACTTGGAATTGGCCAACGAAAGGAGAAGACCCAGCCCGGGACATCTTATTCTATGAGTGATCTATGGGCCCTGAGACATGTCCCCCTGTCTCGGGAATGGCCCTCTAGTCTCTCGAGGGCCCATCTCAAGGACGGATTATGGAATCCGGAGAGATGGTGGGCTTTTAAGAAACGTGGGAGGGGGGGGTGTTTGATTAAATTTTTAGCTAGGTTTTTAAGGGGGTTAGGTAGGTCCGGGCGGGTGTTGGGGGACAACTCGCCGGAGGCTGGGACCAGGCCGGGGGTGGAGCGTGGCCGGGAGAGTCATAATCCGGACAGGACTGTATTAAGGATGGGGGGGGTCATTGGGGAGGGTGGAATTAAATCAATTGATACGGTGAGCGGGAGGGGCAGATTTGGCGGTTGTAGGGGGCCACATTTTGTGTTGGGAGCGCGCCCCCGCTGTTTATTTGCTGTGGCGCGCTCCGACCCCCTTGTCATCTCCCGTTCCCCAGGGGGTTTGAGTAATCGGGCCCTGGGCCTTCGGCTGATGCTGTGTAACGCCAGGTCCGTCGTTAATAAAGCCCCCCTCATCCATGATTTGATCTGTGAGGGGGGCGCGGACCTGGTGGGAGTTACCGAGACCTGGCTGGGCCAAGAGGGGGGAGTCCCTCTGGTGGAGATGTGCCCAGCCGGGTTTCGGGTCTTTCATCGGCCGAGGGCCCAGGGGAGGGGAGGGGGGGTCGCGGTAGTTATTAAGGAGGATCTGTGTCCGAGGGAGGCCACTGTATCTCAGACGACCGGGTGTGAGCTCCTTTTCGTGAAGTTCGGTTCCACGGTTCAGGTGGGCTTGCTGGTCGCATACCTGGCTCCCTGCTATGCGGCAGCGGCCCTGCTTGAGCTCCTTGAGGTTATAGCTGGCGTGGCAGTTGGGACCCCCAGGCTTATGGTCATGGGGGATTTCAACCTGCCATCTGCCGGCGGTACCTCGGGGATTGCCCAGGAGTTCATGGCTTCCATGACGGCCATGGGCCTGACCCAGTTAATTCGGGACCCTACTCACGTGGGAGGTCACACCTTGGATCTGGTTTTTGTCTCTGATCAGTGGCAGAGTGATCTGGGTATAGGGGATATAGTTGTGGAACCCCTGTCATGGACGGATCACTCGCTCCTGAAGCTCGACTTCCGTTCCGCGCCCCCTGACCGCAGGGAGGCGGGGCCATTAAAATGGTACCGCCCCAGGCACCTGATGGACCCTGATAGGTTCCTGACGGAGCTTGGGCCATTTCCCGAAGCTCATTCACACGACTCGGTTGAGGGCTTGGTCGCCACCTGGGATAGGGTGGCGGCTGGGGCCCTTGACCGAGTCGTGCCCTTGCGGCCTCTGACCCGGTGCCGATCCCATCTGGCTCCTTGGTTTTCTGAGGAGCTAAGGGAAATGAAGCGCCGGAAAAGACGCCTAGAGAGCAGTTGGAGGTCCAGCCGCTCTGGGTCTGACCGAACACTACTGCGTTCTTATATTAAGACGTATCTAGTGGCAATAAGGATGGCGAGGAGGTCTTACCTCTCCACCCTTATCGCGTCCGCGGAAAACCGCCCAGCCGCCCTGTTTAGGGTGACCCGCTCCCTCCTGGAGGTGGGAGCGCGGGAGGACCCCTTACAGGGACGGGCTGAGGAGTTTTCTAGGTTTCTGCAGGACAAAATCGCTCAGATCCGGAGCGAACTGGACTCCGACTGGCCATCTCCGGGTGGGGGGGCGGGGGTGGATATCGGTGGAGTTGGTTGGGTTGAGTTCGACCCTGTTACTCTAGAGGATGTGGACAGGATACTGGGGGGGCTTAATGCCACCACCTGTTTGTTGGACCCGTGTCCCTCCTGGCTGGTTTTGGCCACTCGGGAGGTGACACGAGGCTGGTTCCAGGGTATTATAAACGCTTCCTTGAGAGAGGGGCTGCTACCTGCTGCCTTGAAAGAGGCGGTGGTGCGGCCCCTCCTCAAGAAACCGTCCCTGGACCCAGCACTGTTATCAAATTATCGTCCCGTCTCCAACCTTCGTTTTGTTGCGAAGGTTGTTGAGAGTGTGGTGGCACGTCAGCTCCCGCAGTGCCTGGATGAAGCGAGTTATCTTGACCCCCTCCAATCGGGTTTCAGGCCCGGGCACAGCACGGAGACGGCTTTGGTCGCGTTGGTTGATGATCTCTGGAGGGCTCGGGACAGGGGTTGTTCCTCTGTCCTGGTCCTATTAGATCTCTCAGCGGCTTTTGATACTGTCGACCACAGTATCCTATTGCGGCGGTTGGAGGGGTTAGGAGTGGGGGGCACCGTGTTACGGTGGTTCACCTCCTTCCTCTCCGACCGTTCGCAATGTGTGTTGACAGGGGGGCAGAGGTCGGCCCCGAGGCCCCTACTATGTGGGGTTCCTCAGGGGTCGGTGCTCTCGCCCCTGCTGTTCAACATTTATGTGAAGCCGCTGGGTGAGATCATCCGTGGCTTCGGGGTGGAGTTCCATCAGTACGCTGATGATACTCAGCTGTACATCTCCACCCCGGGCCACCCCAACGAAGCTGTCGAAGTGATGTCCCGGTGCCTGGAGGCCGTGCGGAGTTGGATGGGTCGTAACAGGCTCCGGCTCAACCCGACTAAAACCGAGTGGCTGTGGTTTCCTGCGCCCAGATACAGCCAGCTGGTTCCTTCGCTGGCCGTGGGGGGGGAGGTTTTGACCCCCGTGGAAAGGGCGCGCAATCTGGGTGTCCTCCTGGATGTGCGGCTGTCTTTAGAAGAGCATATTGCAGCCGTCGCCAGGGGGGCTTTTTATCAGATACGTCTGATTTACCAGTTGCGGCCCTTTCTGGATCTGGGCGCACTTCGCACAGTCACGTCCGCCCTCGTCATTTCCCGCCTGGATTATTGCAATGCTCTCTACATGGGGCTCCCCTTGAAGAGTCTCCGGAGGTTACAGCTGGTCCAGAATGCAGCCGCGCGAGTGCTTGTGGGTGCCCCTCGGAGCTCCCACGTTACTCCGCTGCTTCGCAGGCTGCACTGGCTTCCTGTGGCCTACCGGATTCGATTCAAGGTGGTACTGATGGTATTTAAAGCGCTCCATGGCTCGGGACCTGGGTACTTACGGGACCGCCTGCTGCCATCGTCAACCTCCCGCCGCCCAGTACGCTCCCACAGGGTTGCCCTGCTTGGGGTACCGCCGCCTGACCGTTGTCGGCTGACGGCCCCGAGAGTTCGGGCTTTCTCTGTGGGGGCTCCCTCCCTATGGAATGATCTTCCCCCGGAGATACGGTCTATGACGGATATCCTGACCTTCCGGCGCGCGGTGAAAACTTTATTTTTTAATCAGGCCGGCCTGGCCCAGTAACTGTGTTTTAGGTTTTTAATTAAATTTTAATTGGGGTTTTAGTTTTTAACTTTTAAATTGAATCTGAATTAGACAGCCGGATTAAACTATTTAATTTATTTTTAACTATATTTATTGTATATCTCGTATGTTTTAGTAGGCTGTACACCGCCCCGAGTCCCTTTTTTGGGAGAGGGGGCGGTATAGAAGTTTAAACAAATAAATAAATAAAATAAATGTGAAGTACAATTTTTATTCCTCCTGAAAACTAATTGTTTTCCATATAGTAAAATTTAAACAAAACAAAATAATTCAGAAAAACAAGAGTTTTTGATGTAGCTATAATAATGATAGGAATCATGAGAAAAGACTGCTGCTTATAATGTTTCTAATTCAGTTTTTTTAAAGAAAATAATGATTTTTAAGTTTTTTAATGCCAGGTACATGATTGTTACTCATTTTTAACAAAAAGCAGAATGGTAGCTGGGGAAGATAAGCATTGCCAGCCCTGAAAAATAATCCAATCTAATTATTCCCATTTCACAGAGGGGGAAATATGGTTCAGGACAATATTGCAAGGGAGCTTAATTCCTGAAATGATGGCATTGAAGGCAGATAAAAAAGGTAAAAAAGATTTAAAAAGAAAGAAATCTAATTGATATTGAACTGGGTAAATGGGATGACAACAACCAGGTGGCAGCACTTCTGTGGCAATTAAGATGATGATTAAATTTAGAAGACCCTTAACACATCCACCATAAGCATGATCCCAGCATTGGAATTGTTATGTCATAATCTGTTGCTGATCTGGAATCTTTAAGATGTTTCAGGGGGAAAAAATCTGATTGATTCCAAAATAGTGTTGGGGGGAATTCAAATTTTCATGTTGTTTGGTTATTGCAATTATCCTCTGAAATCCTACTTGCTTAATATTGCCATACTTTGTCTCTGTCTGCAAGATCCCAGCAATAACTATATTCTTGTATAATAATATCAGATTGTTGAGAGATTGTTCAAACCCACTTCAAATGCAATAATTGTGGTTTAGATGGATTATCACATGTTTTTTACTTAAAATGTTATGGATGAAGCTACATGATGTTGTTCTTATTGGTCTTCATTTTAATTTAATTCATTTATTTCACTGTTTAGCCTATCTTCTATTAAAATTAATTATAGGAGTCTTTGGCAGGCTTTCATAGCAAATGTAATCCATTTACACTAACTTGTGTTGGGAAACAGAATGTAGAGTCACCAATAGCTCTTTGTCTTTGCTTCCAAAGCAGTTGAAATGCTTATCCCATCAAAACCAAAATATTTCCACCATTTTGCTTTGTTTTGCATGGATTTTATTTTGTTGCTCTTACCTTTTGTAGAACCTGCAGAGTAGTCTCTCTCTGGACCATCCAGAACATGAAGCTGTGAGAGTTCATCTGCATTTAGTCTGTGCCAGGATCTGTTATGGCCCTCCCTCAGCGGTGGGGAATATTCTAGGTCACAGGGTTTTTCAAAATTGCAATCAAAAACTGAAGGAAAAAAAGGAAAAGGGAAAGAGAGCATGTTATGATTGAGCAAGTAATAAGTTAGAACATGTCATATCAGAAAATGGCGAAGAGATTTTCCATCTTTCTTTAGATATCCCTTTTTTTTCCTTTGCTTTTTTAAAATCATTCTGCATTCTACATTGTATAGGTATTGTTTCATAATGAAACAATACTATATAAACAAAGATAATGGTGCCTCCCCACAGTTTTCAGTTAGGTATCTACTGAGAATGGAAATGTTTATGTATAGCTAAAAGTAAGATTTACTGTAGAAAAGGTTCTTCTTTGCTTTTTAAATGCAGAAGGAGGTGTCCAGAAGGTAAGGGCTGGGTGAATAATGGTATAATTTTAATACCCCTATGAAATATTTTTCTTGCTTGTCTTCTTCCTCATTGATATGGCTAATAAAAAGAGTAGCACAAGAATAAAAATGTGTAAACCCTCCTTCTTGTGTTTTGTTTTTAATCTTTGTTTACAGCTGTAATTGCTTTTAATTGGTTTTATAGTATTTTTGTCAGCTTTGGAAGCCATATTCCATGCTGCCACATAACCTGAAAAAGTGAGAAGGGGGTTATTTCAATTAAGTAGCTCTAAGTAGACAAAATAAAATTATTATGTTAGTTCAAGGTCATTTAGTATGGCACAGGATGAAATAAGGATTTTACTTTTGGACAGATCGTGATTGGGCCATGTGGTGTGATGATGACCAAGGGGGGATGGATTTGTAGTTTGGGAATTTGTGGAAAGCCCAAAAACTTTTAGATTCAGGATTCCACAGATGTGCCAGGTGCTATTCTAATAAAGGTACTTTTGAGATATGTTTGTCTTAGAGTTACTGAATGGAATGGATGTTTGCTGGAACGCTGATAATTTTTATTGTATTTGTCTCAGAGAGGGGTGTCAGATGACTTGCTATATTAATGTAGCAAACAAATAAATAAAAAGTATAACAAGAGATAAAAGAATATGCAGGACAAAGTTATTTTAATGCAGCATCCTACTGCTTTTATTCAAAAGAATTGTGGCAGATTTTTACTTGAAATGGTGAAGACATTCTTTCTCACTCGCTTCTCTTTCTCTGGTGATTTATTTATGTTTGCTTTCAGTCTTAAGTTAGATCAGAAAATGCAGAGTTTTGGTGGTAAGAAGAGAAAATGTATCCTTTGAGGTTTTCATTGACAGCTATTATTCTAGTTCTGGAATAAAATTAACTTCCCAAATTGAAGTTGGCAACAGCAAAACTAGGCAAGACATTTTAAAAACTTCAATTACTTTCCCTATTAAATATCCAATTTCTTTCCAGCCTGTCAACATTTATGATTTTCCTCCATTCTCTTGAAAAACATCATATCTTTTAATCCTAAAGTTAATGCCACTGTCCTTTCTGTAATCTAATTCAAATAAGACACCTTCATAACGCTAAAGTGAAGCAAATTAATGCTTTTGTATTTTTCCTCCTTCTTTCCCATGTAATTTTATTTTCTATAATTGTGTCATAGTTCCTTCTTCATACTAGGTAGCTACAAAAAACAAACGTGTAAGATATATTTAGAAGGACAAATATCAGCTCCTTTCACACTTCCAGAAACTAAGTAACTTGAATATGCAGTACCTTATTCCCTCTCCCAATGTGCACATGTTCATCCGCTATGTACATGTAGCAAGTCTGTATGTCTTTACATACATATACTTTTTTTCTCCCTCTTTCTTCTCTTTCTCTTTCTCCATACAAATGGGGAAGGTTGCAGATTACTTATGAAAACTCTAGTTTCTGAAATATCTTTGTTTCCACCAAATTCATTAGCTTCTACAATATAGGACAGAAGAGGAATCTTCAACATTCATTCTAATCAGTTCCTAAAGATATTATGTGTCTCCTACACATTGCCTCTCTTCTTATTCTGTTTGAAAGTGAATTTATAACAAAATATAGCTTGAATCTTCAATGTTCTTTTTATTTTCGCACCATTTACTTTTTCCTAATCAGAAATTTATTCAACATATTGAGAGATAACATGATGTATGATTGTATTACATTATTTTATTGACTGAATGACTGCAGATCTTATAAACTGCTCCAATCAAACTGGGAGATTTACATTTCTCCAAATACATGACTTGGATTAAAAACAGAGAGAACAAATAGACACCACTGATAACCCAATAAATCAAATGAAGAATCATGCATCACAATTTGTTTGATAATTTACCAAATTGGGATTGACTTTTAGTGACCTCACAGATAAATATTCTCCACAACTATCTATCCACAGCTTGTCCTTCAGATCTTTCAACAATGCATCATGTGCACTATTAACCTTTAACCTTCCTGCTGGTCATCTTCTTCTTTTCTTTCCTTCAACATTATAGATTACTCGAGAGGGCTAAATCATCACAGAATGTATCTAGAGTATAATAAATTAATCCTGTTTATTTGTGTCTCAAGTGAGAATTCTAGATTGATTTGTTCAATGATCCATTTGCTTCTTCAGATCCAGCTTTTGCTTCCATGGCTAGATAATTCCATAGTTTGCATGATTCTGATTTTTATATATATAATCACAGTATCTAAATATTCATGGCTATTCTACTAGTTTGTGGCATATTTCTTGACTGCTTGTTCCTTTCCTTTTGATGGCTGATCCTAAAAGGCAGAAGCCAGTCACAACTTAAATATAATTTTAATATCATTATCAATTCTAGGGCTGATTATTTTACCTGTTGTCATTTGTTTAGTCTAACTTTAGTTCCATTTTTTTCATGGAGCTATTTGACATTTATTACTAGAGTTTACAAATCCTTTTTATTTTGGCTACCAGAGTAGCATAATCAGCATAGTTTAGGTTATTTAAGTTTCTTACTCCAATTTAAAAACCACCCTCATATTCTTCTCTTTGGCTCTCCCCTCCATATATATAGCATGTAGATTGAACAAATAAGGGAGAGTATCCATCCTCATCTTACTCCCTTTCCAACCTGGAGCCAATAGTTCACCATGTTCTGTCTAGATTGCACATTTCACAGCTTGACACAAAGAACAGTCTTTCTGTAATCAATGAAGGACAAACTTACTCCTTTATGGCATTCTTTGGCTTTCTCAATTATTCAAACTGTATCAGCAAGGTTTCATGTTCTAGAGTCAGCTTGGATATCTGGCACCTTCCTTTTCATCTAGAGTTCTAATCTGTGTTGGTTGATCCTTGGTATTATTTAGCTACTGTAGGATGAAAAATTATGAATATTGTACAATAGTTATTTAATGAACAGTTCTCCTCTGAGGCATAGGAAGAGGAGGAGGAGGAGAGGAGGAGGAGGACCTGTTTCAGAGAGCAGCAAGAAAACACCTCAGATTGATTTGGCTGCAGAACCTATGGAGCAGCTTGGAAACAGCAGAAAATGGGGAGATCTGATCTAGGATCCTCCCAGTCCTATGTCATTTAGGGTTGAGTGAAGGACAAAACAAGAAGGTCTGCATGAGCCTTACCATGTTCATAAGGTTCTAAAGACCTGGCTATGAGCCGCAGTGGCGCAGTGGTTACAATACAGCACTGCAGGCTACTTACAGATAATCAGAGTTGGAAGAAGACCTTATAGGTCATCTAATCCAACTCCCTGTCCAAGCGGGAGACCCTACACCATTTCTGACAAATGGCAGTCCAATCTCTTCTTGAAAGTCTCAAGTGATGGTGCTCCCACAACTTCTGCTGTCTGCCGGCTGCTCAAGGTTGACTTAGCCTTCCATCTTTCCGAAGTCAGTAAAATGAGGACCCAGATTGTTGGGGACAATATGCTGACTCTGTAAACCACTTAAAAAGAGCTGTAAAGCACTGTGAAATGGTATATAAATCTAAGTGCTGTTGCTATTGCTATGTGCATGAGCCTGGGATCCTGAAAATGTTAGGTGCCCAGTTACCTGTTTGCATGATTAATTTTTACATAATTAATAGATAATTCTCAATTGCCTATATGGATTATTTGTAACTGTTTTTGAGTTTTTATGGTTTTAATTGTGATATTGTTCACTGTCCAGAGTCAATTAGATTGGTTATAGCTTGTACCTGGAACCTGCATCTGTTGCAGCTATCGCTTGCCTATGAAATCTCTGTGCTTCTATATCAAGACCGGCTGATGACCCTGTGATGACTTTATGACTTTGGGACTGTGTCTTGATGATGTTTAAGTCCGCTGCTTGGAACTTTTTCTTACTAGGATCTTGCTTGTATGTTTCCAAGGGATTTAAGACTGTATGTGAATTTGCATACATGTCCTGCCTGCCACTGCTTTGTGTGTGTATATGACAAATTTGGGATAGAACAATTAATATACTCTGTTACGTCTCACTCCCTGGATGTGAATTGGCTTTTTCCCATTAGCTATTTGCTGATATTATTTGGCTTGAACCTTTATAGATTTCTTTCTCTGTCTTTCCATTAATTACCTGTAGCCTTTTGATTAGATAATAATCAGAATGATGATTCATCTTCTAAAACTAGAGGCATTAATAATCCATCATTATCTATCAGGAACCTATAATGGAGCCTCTTAACTATTCAACTACTTTTCAGTGACAAATCCCCTATGAACCAGAAAGTGACTTGACAAAGCATAGAATCTACCTTCAGCTTACACGTTAGTTCACAAGTCCATAAACTCCCAATTGAACTCCCCAGGGTATGTTTTTTGAAATTATCCAACATCAAAGATTTCAAAGCCAGGTTTAAGTCTAGGAATGTCAAAATGAAAACATTCAGTTTTATAAATTAGAGGAAATGAATTGTGTTTTTCTGTTGCCAGCATACTTTATTTACAAAATAACCAAGAAACAAAGAAACAGCAGTACCATTCTACTAAGCAAGCAAAAGAAAACTATAATGAAAGATGAAGTGGAAGTAAAACTCCTCCCCTGCACACATGCGCAGTAAACCAGAACATCAAAAGACACTCATATCTTGTTACTATGGAGACTTGATAACCAGTCCAGCTTATTTTGTAAACTTCTCTGTGGCAGTTCCTCAGACAAACAAAATAAACGCAGTGACAAGGAACTCAGGAAGTAATCCTTCCAGGTAGTAAGTAGCCCAATGCCAATTATAGGCATTAACATCTTGTCAAGCCACATAGAAAAACTTCTGGTAATTCCTGAATTGCCTCTCTACAACCTTGGTGTTGTGACTGCTGAAGCATTGAAAACCTAGGAGAGCATTGAAAACCTAAGAGGGCTACATCCCCACCCTCGCCTAGCCATGTTTTTGTAGAAGAATCAGTCCATTTCTTCACCAAAATGTGCATAACTATGGTCCTGTTAGAAATGGATTTGGTAATTAGCATTTTGAGACCAAGATAAGCCCTCTAATTTCCTCAGGGATGAGGCAGTTGGTCCAAAGCAGAGCTCAGCAATGAATTGTTGAATCCCCTTTCCACAGAATAGCCACCCAGTTCCTCCCATGATAACTCTCCACCATCTCTTAACTGAAATCTGCCTTCCCTTACTTCAAAGCCCCTAAATCATCATAATATCCAACACTTTATAAATATAATATACCACAAATCCTATTTATAAGCTGTCCATAGTTTATAATTTCTTTCTGATTATTATTGACAAGTGTTGAAATTAATGCATAACATGTATTATTTTTTTTAGCATTTCTAAATGATATCTCAATAACAGTTAGAAACCACACTCTTAAAACTGAAGTACATAAAAATTAGTACTATAAATCTGTCTTACTTACAGTGGTAATGAATATGCCATTGGGATATCTGAATGTTTATTTATTATTTATTTATTTATTATTTAAATTTATATACCGCCCTTCTCCCAGGGGACTCAGGGCGGTGTACAGCCCATCTAAAACCCACAAATATACAAAAATTAAAAAAGTATTAAATTAATCGGCTGATAAATGAGACTAAAAAGACCCCCCCCCCCTTAAAACCCCAATTTAAAATTAAATGCTATGGAGACCAAATTAAAACCATTATCTCAGCCCAGGCCGGCCTGCTCAAAGAGCCAGGTCTTCAACGCGCGCCTGAAGGCCCTCAGGTCCGTGCCGGTACAGAGCTCTGGTGGCAGAGTATTCCAGAGGGCGGGGGCACCCACAGAGAAGGCCCTACCCCTCAGCGCCGCCAGACGACACATAGCGGCCGACGGCACCCGGAGCAGACCCTCTCTGTGGGAACGCACCGGCCTGTTGGAGATCACTGGCAGAATGCGGTCCTGGAGGTAACCTGGTCCCATGCCATGGGTCGCCCTAAAGGTCAAAACTAGAACCTTAAAGCGAACCCGGAGAGCCACCGGCAACCAATGCAGCTCGCACAGGAGAGGCGTCACATGGGCGCTACGCGACGCCCCCATAATCACCCGCGCGGCTGCATTTTGCACCAGCTGGAGTCTCCGGATGCTCCCCGCGGGGAGCCCCATGTAGAGGGCATTACAATAGTCCAGGCGAGAGGTGACAAGGGCCTGAGTGACCATGCGCAAGGCGTCCCGATCCAGGAAGGGCCGCAACCGGTAGATCCGACGGATCTGATGAAACGCCCCCCTGGAGACGGCCGCGATGTGATGTTCAAGCGACAGCCGTACATCCAGGAGGACACCCAGGTTGCGAGCCCTCTCTGCGGGGGGCAGAACTTCCCCCCCGATAGCCAGCGAAGGTGTCAGCTGGCTATATCGGGGCGCCGGAAACCACAGCCACTCGGTCTTGGATGGGTTGAGCCGAAGCCTGTTCCCGCCCATCCAATCCCGCACGGCCTCCAAGCACCTGGACATAGCCCCCACAGCATCGTTGGGGTGGTCTGGAGTAGAGATGTACGACTGGGTGTCATCTGCATATAGATGACACCTCACTCCAAGACCACGGATGATCTCGCCCAGCGGCTTCATATAAATGTTGAACAAGAGGGGAGAGAGGACCAACCCCTGAGGCACCCCACAAAGCAGGGGCCTAGAGGTGGACCTCTCCCCCCCCGCCAACACAAATTGCGAACGGTCGGAAAGGAAGGAGGAGAACCATCGAAGGACGGTTCCACCAATCCCCAACCCCTCCAACCGTCGCAACAGGATACTATGGTCGATAGTATCGAAAGCCGCCGAGAGGTTTAATAGGACCAGGACAGAGGAGAACCCTCCAGAGATCATCGACCAACGCGACCAATGCCGTCTCAGTGCTATGTCCAGGCCTGAAGCCCGATTGGGACGGATCGAGGTAAGTAGCTTCCTCCAGGTACTGGGGGAGCTGATGTGCCACCACACTCTCAACAACCTTCGCCACAAAGGGAAGGTTGGAGACCGGACGATAGTTATTTAAAATAGCTGGGTCCAGGGAAGGCTTCTTGAGGAGGGGGCGCACCACCTCAGGGCGGCAGGGAGCACCCCCTCTCTCAAAGAAGCGTTGACAATCCCCTGGAGCCAGCCTCGTGTCATCTCCCTGGTGCCCGAAACCAGCCAGGAAGGGCACGGGTCCAATAAATAGGTGGTTTATGGTTAATCTATCTATGTTACAGATAGATTGCCTTGGAGAAAATCCATCTATCTATGAGGTCACTAGAAGTCAGAAAAAACTTGATGGCACCTAATCAATTAATTAATATCTCTATGTAAAACAACTTACAAATCAGTAGTGACATATCCAGAAATAACAAATTAGCATATTTCCTAATCAAAGTCAATACAAAGATTATAATCTTCAGTCTAAATCTTGAATATTTTGGATGGGTCTCTGAATTTAACTAGACATCTAATATGCTTGCATTTACTAAGTCTAGATTATAAAACAGGCTTTTCTACCACTATATATTCCAGATATTTTGGTTTTAAATTTATATAATTCTTCAGCCAGAATGGCCACAAAAACTTAAACCCAATATTTTTGGAAAAGTTGAAAAATGCTGGTTGAATTTCTGTATAATTTATCTGATATTTTTATTGAATTTTGTGAAGCATGTTGGAAAAAGAATATTAGTAGGTCATGATTATGCCTGTTCTGTCATTCTTGTAATATTTATATTCTCCTGGCCAAAATATAACACAACATCCCTATAGCAAGGAACAACAAGAGGTAAAGACATTTTTATATAGTTTTTGTAACCATTTAAGAAAATGATTTGCCACTGTCTTCCTCTAAAAGAAGGAACAATGACTTGCAATTTTTATTGCCCTTGGAATTTTATGCTTGTATAGCTAAAGCAGGAGAGACAATGTTAAGACAATTTTTATAAACTATGACCTTTTAAATAAATATCCATAGATGTGCATTAGGGAGGAGATACTGTTAAATTGCTTTCTTGAGAGAAGAACTCTGCTCAGTCAGCCTTAGGACCTCTATTAACCCTGTCTAACCTCTATATACTTAATTTATAATGCCTATAAAGTTTTAATTCATGACAGAGAAGTGACATATTTATTTTTTAGTTATTAATTCCAAAATGAAAACTGGCTCCCAAATTTCCTTTGTATCCAAGGGCATTGAATCTAGCCATCAATTCAATGTAGGAATCCAAATTAAAGTGTCCCTGCAGGTGATTGTCCAATCAAATTTGTGTAGTGGTTGAGATGCTGACCTAGAAATCAGGAGACTGTGAGTTCTAGGTCTATGTTAGGCAGGAGAGCCAGCTGGGTGACTTTGGGTTAGTTACTCTCTCTCAGATTAATCCATTTCACAAAGTGGTTATGGGGAAATAAGAGACAGTAATATTAGGTAGATTTCTGCCTTGAAATATATATTTTAAAAGTGGGATAAAAATCTGTCAGCAATACTGAGTAATTCACACCATGGCTAGCCAACATCAAAAATATCTGTTAGGCTGTCCCACCTCCTTTACATGGATGATCTGAAGCTATATGAGAAAACATCATCTGAAATAGAATTGCTGCTGAACACCATCCATACTGTATATACAACCAAGATATTGCAATAGAGATTGGAATGGACACATGTGCCAATCTCACCATTAAACGGGGAAAAGTAATGAAAATTAAGATGCCCCATGAAAATAACATTCAGAGTCTGGATAAAGAGAATAATTACAAATATCTCAAGCTGACAACATCAAGGTACACTGAAGTCAAGAAAAATATTAAAAGTGAATACATGAAGAGAATGAAGAAGATCATAAAGTCCAAATTCAGTGAAGGAAATACCATCAAGGAAATCAACACCTGGGCAATTCCAGTCATTAAATACATTAGATGCATTGGAATAGTGGACTGGGCACAAGCAGAATTGAAGGTCCTAGATGGGAAGTCCAGAAAAATAATAATAATGATGAATTATGCTCTTCATCATCACAGGGATGTTGACAAACTCTATTTACTAAGGAAAATAGGTGGATGTGGAATGCTGCACGTTCATCAGATGATTGAAGAAGAAAAAAGAGCATTAGAGGAATATGTGAAGGACAGTGAAGAAAAAGCACTGAAGTTGGTATACAAGGAAGGTTTGCTGAGTACTGGAGAGACCACACTGACCTACAAGAAAGACCAAATGAAGAACAGAAAAGAGACAAGGGATAACGAAATATTACATGGGCAGTACATTAAAAAATTGCAGGCACAGCAGATAATAACAAAACATAATAATGGCTAAGTGCAGGAAGACAAAGGTGTTAATTCTAGCTGCACAAGACCAAGGCTTAAGAACAATGCTTACAAAGCCAGAATTGAGAACACAGCAACAGACAGCAAGTGCTGCCTCTGCAAAGAAGCTGAAGAAATGGATCACTTGGTCATTTGCTGTAAGAAGATCTCACAAATTGGCTACAAGCAATGGCATGACAAAGTAGCAACAATGGTGCATTGGAAGATCTGCAAGAAGTACTATTTGCTCGCAAGCAAGAACTGGTGAGAAAATAAAAGAGAAAGAACTGGAGAAGTACTATTTGCTCGCAAGCAAGAACTGGTGAGCAAATAAAAGAGAAAGAACTGGAGAAGATTTGTATTTTGATACAAAGACTTTCAAATAGAAGTTAGATAGCAAAAGAAAGCATATGTAGTAGCAATAGTAATAGGTATCTTGGGTGCAATATCAAAACAACCAGAGCACTACTTGAATATTATCGGCATTGATAAAATCACCATCAGTCAATTGCAAAAGGCAGCTTTACTTGCAACAACTTCTATTCTGCGACAATACCTGTAATACCATCAAACATCAACTTCTATGGGAAGGACTTGATAAAAGTGCCAAATCCAGTCTGAATATCTGGGTGACTATGAGACAAATCATAATTTCTGTCTGATTATACAATGAATAGGAACTCAACCAACTCTGAAGATAATTAGGTCTATTGTCAAATTGTTCTTGTTAGAAATTAGAACATTTTTCCTAACTTTCAATTGGAATTTGCATTTCTATAACCCAAACTCATTATTTGGGCCCAGCTTTCTGACATGATAAAGAACATCTTTGCAATCATCTACATGAAATCTCTTCAGGCACTTGAAGAATGCGACCAAATAACATCTTAGTCATTTCCAGTTCCTTCCATCTTTTTTCATAAGGCTTAAGCTTCTAGTCCCCTGATAATATTTGCTGCTTTTCTCTGAGCATGTAATTCATTTCTCTGAATTCTTCTTCCAGTACGGTGTCAAACTATAGATATTAGTCAAAGCAGAGTTTATCTACGTAGAAGACTGTCAGGTAGAATAAAGTGAAGTGTTACTTCCTATATTTAGAAATTATATTTCCATTGATGCAGTTTAAAATTGGATTTACTCCTTTTGCAGTTACATCACATTGCTGACTCATGTTTCTAATAAAATACTATTCCAATTTCCTTGTTACAGGTACTACTGGAGCTATCTATTCCATTGGGATAGGTACTGCTACTAAGCTAGCAAATCCCATTGTGAACCTATGCATTTCATTAATTCATTTCTCTCTAAGCTTTTCTTCTCTTACTTTCAGTCCATTTTTATAACTAAGCAAGACTGACCTCATGTATTAGGTCTCTCACTTAATTTTGAGCATTCAGCAAATTTAAAAATTTAAAAACCTCATCTAAGCACTAACAAAAAATCTTGAACAATACAGCATCCAAGATTGATTGTTTTTTTTATGGCTATTTCCTCCTTCTGATAAGAATGCAAACTGCCTTTACATATGAACAGAACAGAATTATTAATTGATTTGTCTTGCAACCTTATCAATAAAAGAAAACTAAAATACATAATCTGGTTCCAGGATAAAATAGATGGAATGTAATACAGTGAAAATGTTTTTTCTTAATTCACTGTTGGGTTCCACTTAACTTTCAGACCATCCAATTCAAATCTTACTAGTTTCTAATTTGCACATTTAATGTGATACTTCAGAAAATGCATTGCTGAAAGCAAGTTATATTTACAGCAATCTCAAATCTACTAAATAAGTGGTATGTTGAAATAAATAGTCTAACATAATTAGTTTTTGACTATGCTAACTTCAGATAATGATCACAAGGCTTTCAAGATTCTTGCAAACTGATCAGGGCATGATTTGTTCTACAACCTTTTTATGACCTGTGTCAGGTTGACTGTTGTATCATTCCCTGGATCTTTTTTGTCTTCCTTTCTGAAAATAGTAGTGACATTTGCCTTCTTTCAACCATTCGGTATTTCATTCATTTTTCAGTATTTCTAAACTACAACACATAAAGCTTAAATGAGACCATCAGAAAATTCCTCTGTAGCACAAGAAGTAATTCTACTGTCCCTGTAGTTTTAAATTCATTGAAAGTAAATAGGTCTTCCCTGTCTATGTTCCTATAAATCTCTGTCTTCAGTCTTTTCCTCTACAATTGCCTTGTGGAACAATATCATCTTCTCAGAAAGAAAGAGCCAAAATAGAAGTTGAGTAGTTTCTGCCTTTTCTTAGTTATCTTCGTCAGTATTTTATCACCTGGTACAGTTGAACAGCTGGTATACCAATTATTTTCATTTCCTTTTATTCTGAGTATTTCCTCTACAAAAGCCCTTTTTGTCACATGAGCTTTAGTCTGATGTCATGATATGTATATCTCCTATCACTTGCTGGACTAGTCTTTTTTTATAATACTTTTTAATATTTACATACAATAAACTAGGGAGGGAAGAAAACACAATTTGGTCAGTTGCTCATCATTGAATAAAAGATAGGAGAAAGTATGGTTCAAAACTGAAAATTAACAAAAGAATAATGAAAGAAGACTAATAACCTAATGTTTGCTATTTAAACTATACAATAAATATGGGATGTAATTTGGATGGAAAGAATTTTCAGACTATGCTACTATTAGTACTTATATGTTTATTTCATTTCTTATGCAGAAGTTTATGACAGAAGTTCTACACTGACCCTTCACTTAGTTGGAAGTTGTATTAAATGTAAATCACTAAACTGACTCAGCTAGCTGTGCCTGACCACACTTGTAAGTGGATCATCCGTTTCCTAACAGATAGGAAGCAGCAGGTGAAGTTGTCCTATTATCTATTTCCTTAGATTCTAAGACCGCAACTTGTTGTATCTCATGGTTTATACTGATTGCTTTATTTAGTATCCTATTATGATTTATGTTGATTGCTTTAGTATCCTATGACTATCACTGTGTTGTATCTATGATGTATGATGACTATATTGAATGATGATTATCACTTGTTGCTTGTAGAGCTTATTCACCAGAGACAAATTCCTTGTCCAATCACACTTGGTTACTAAGAATTCTATTCTGTTCTATTCTATCTCTTCCAACTCTTTAATTTTCTGTAAGCCATTCAGTCATTGACAATAAATAATTCTTATCTTCCCCATGCCTTTCTTGTGAAGTGTGCCATTCTTTTCAGAGAGAGTACTGCAGAGGTGTTTTTTTTTTAAGATGATGACAGCTTTCTTACCTTTCTGTCTCATCTCTGAAAGAGACAACATGTCTCTTCTTTGGCTCGTTGCTTTGTAAATGCCACTCTAAGTTATTACAATTAGGAAACACAAAAATAGTAAATTAATGATGACTTAAGTGCTATTGAATTCACAGGGCAAATAAATTAGGCATGTTGAATTGTATGTTTTAAGGGAATTAAATCCTCACCAGTTTTAGGTTTTTTTTTATTAAATCCCCCATGTTGTAGCTTTTGTATTTTGCATTCATTCTTTTTGCTTCTGTAATTTTATATTAAGCACTCTGAACATTCAAAATAAATTAGAGACTTTGGGAAATTGAAACTCAAATTACTGGAACCATGGACAGATAAAACAGGAAACACTAGATAATTCAATGGAAAAAAAAAAATCCCAGTGACAAAGTTAAAAAGGTAAAATCCATTTCAGCATTGTTAGGGGGGAAAAAACCCTGAAAACAGTATTGTCAATATTGCAATGTACTGATCTAATCAATACTGTGACAAGTCCACACTATGGAAAGTTATGTGCATCATACCCTAAAAAAATATTATAGAGCTGAGAAGCTGCAGAAGAAAGCATCCAAAACAATTAAAGACATGGTGGAAAGATTATAATGATTGGGTTTATTTAATTTTGAAAAAAAGCTGAGTAAGAAAGCTTATGACTGCTGTTGCTCATTGTCTTCTATGTCAACTTTTTATGACCCAATCTGGAAGTTCTGTTAATAACTGCCTTTTGAGTTTTTGTAACCTCAGTGATAGCATCTAGCCACCTTGCCTTCTGGTAGGTTTTTGTTGTTGTTGCATTGGTTTATTGATTTATTGGTTTACTTTAGAAGCTGCCCATCTACAAAATCACTCACAATGGCTTACATTTAATTTTCTAAAAAGAAAAAAAAAAGAAGAACCTAAGCATCCAGGCAGACTAACTTAACAACTAATCACCCAGATGTCCACAAACACTATTCCAAATCCTAGAAGAACAGCCAGATTTGCAGAACATCATAAGGATAGAAGCTAAACAAATATCTCTTTTTTTCAAGCATTAGGTTCTTCTCCAGTGGCACTTGCCTTTGTGCCATGTATTCAAAGTGCTTAAGCGTTATCTTCATTATTAGTGCTTCCAATGAGCAAGCTGGTTTCATGTAATATTAAAAGATTGATTGCTCCATCAGTCCAAGATTTTCTCAACAATTTTCCCTAGCATCTCAGTTCAAAGATCTCTTTTTTTTCTTTGTTCAGTCTTGCTGATGATCCAGCCATATATTACTACTGAGAAAGTAATGCATTTGGCAATATGTATCCCTTTTAATGCAGTGTCTCTGTTTTTAATATTTCAACTAGATCTATCATATTTCCCAAGTAGTCAGTATGTCCTTATTTTATATAGTTACTATCTCCATGGAATGATAGAGATATCTAAAACATTTTGGATACCGATGAAAGTTTTTTTTCCCCTTTCCTTTCTCAAATATCTAAAATTAGATATAAAGGACCCAACAAAACTAAAGAACAGTTATTCAGGAAAGATAAAGGAGCTATTTCTTCACACAATGTATAACTAAAATGTGAGATTAACTATCTAAAATATGTTGATAACCATGAAGTTGGCTGAGTTTTAAGTAAATTAGACAAGAGTAGCAATAAGCTACTGATGACTATTCAAAATTGCTACATATTGTCCCTATAATGACAAGTACAAGCCACTTGATAGCAATTGCTTGGAAAACATGAAGGGAGGGTATGATTGACCTCATATCTTGCTTGGATGCTCCTACTGGCAGCTGATTGGCTGTTCTGGAAACAAAATAATAAACTAACTATTTAGTCCACTCCAGTAAAGTTGCACATATTTTATTTTCATAGTAAATAAATATTTACTCAAGAAGATTAATATCTGCAAACAGATCAAATCATATTAGTTCACATAAATTTTAAATATTTTGATTTATACACCTGTTTCATTATATTTTTGTATTAATTTTATCATTTTTAAAAGTTGCAGTAAATACACAAAGGCTAGAAACATATTTTGAAAGCATTTCCTCATAAAATATAGATTTAAAATACATTCAGATTCTGATACTACATGAGTTGGGAATAGCATCTGAATATTTTGAAAGAAGAAAAGATAGTTGATATTGATGTGCAAATATATTAATGAAGGAAATGTAGATCATATTAGAGCATATTTGAAAGTTCCTTAGTGCTCTCTAAGTTTGGTAGTTTTCTTGTAGATATTTCATTACCAAACTAAGTAACATCATCAGTGTTACTCAATTTGATAATGAAATGTCTGCATGAAAGCAACCAAGCTCAGGAAGCACTAGGAACCCCACGGTTCAATTCTGAGCTACAAATATTCTCTTCTATTTATAGAGAATATGACTTAAGTACTCTTTTTTCTTTAGTACTATTGAGTGCTATTAACCCCTGTATGATTGTAGACTTATTTAGGAAGTTTGAGAAAAATCTGGAAGGTAGGACAAGTTTCAAAAGAAGCTGAGCTTAGAAGTATATAAGAAGCCCACGTGATAATAATAGCAGTGATCTGAGTTGAAAAACAAAACAAGAAAGCCAGGGAAGTCATTTCTTCTCCATTTCTGAAATAATTAACAGAGCATTCTAGATAAACAAGCACAGTGATGAGGTTATGGAGCCTTGGTAAGGAATGTTCCATCTCTTACAGAGTATCACTGTATGAGTTTCTGTTTGTTCTTTTGAGGCCAAGATAGATGCTTTGAAGTAAGGAGAGGAATTTTTTTTAAAAAAGACTGTGAGAACAGGCCCTTAAAGATCTAATGATAGCACCCCATGTCCATGACAGTCATTTTCCTACTTTTTGCAGAATAAAAGCCTTGGGGAAATCAGCAATTTTTTTTTTCAAAAAGGAATATGAACCATAGAAAAAGATATTCTCCTATAAAAATGAAAGAAATATTAAATTCTTGGAAGTGTAGAATATTCCTATCAGTAGCACAGATAGCTGAATTTATGGTAAATGTACTAACCACTTAGTTACTAGGTTCCCTGGTGAAAGATATAATATGTAATCAAAATAGATTGGTACATAGTGCATGGAAAATTCAGCAGTTATTGATAGAAACTTAATGGCACATAGTAGTGCCCATGATTAGGTAAAAGTATAGTTCTGGAATCTGCATTTGATGGAACAGGAGAAGGGTAAAGGACTAGAGAATATTTTGAGGCTCATCTGAATAAAACCAAGAACAGTTTTTAAGTTTAAATTTAAAATAAAAAAGATGGCAGAGCCATTTTTAAATTGTCTGCTAACAGAAATTTTTTAAAAAAGGATGGCAGAGCTATTTTTAATTTGTCTGCTAGCAGAAAATTTACAGGAGATGAGGTAGAAAGTGGGCTGGAATATTTTCCATATTAGGCAGGTTTCAAAATTACAAGATATTTGTTTATGGATAGATTTCAATTGCATACAATATTATTTAATTGTCCATTTTCGATATCTAGGAAAATTATTTTCCTCCACTTTATTAAACATTTTTGTTTGACTATAATATTAAAGCCTCATTAAATTGTTAGATTTTTTTCATATAAGTCCAAATACCTGAATAATTATGAATATTGAGATAAACATGGTAATTCCAATAAGACTTATTTTAATTAAGAAAAAACTGTAATAGTTTCTGATTCAAATGTTTCAGAAACCCACATTTCTAAACTGAAGAATTTGTAATATAGTATGAATTATTCCAACTGGTGTTATTTGTTAAAAAATCACTCAAGAAATTGTTTCCTTATTAAAATTATAAAAATAGGCCAAGAAGTCATTTAAAGAAAGGTACTGTTATGGTACATGAAAAATCATCAAAAATAACTTAAATATAATTGATGCATAATAAAAATATGATGGAATCAAGAAAATAAATAGGATTCAGTCATCTCTATATAAAATTATATGTTTGTAGCTGTCTTAGTATAATTGCTGACGATAACAATTCTAAGCTCTTAAAATAATTTCTATTGATGATACAGTAGCACCCAATGATCAGAAATCAGAAAAGTTGTAATAGTAAAGCAACTTCAGTTACATGGTATGGAAAATTACCTCTGAATTTCAACTTCTGAGGAATGTGAGCAAGAGACACTACCGTATTAATGCTTTCTTTATCAGGAGACATCTGGAGATCACCAAAAAAAAAAACAGAAGAAAACTAGAATGGGTTTAAGTCTAATCCAGTAGGCCGAAGAGAAAAGATTACTAATTTTTGTAGCTAGATGAGTGTATGGCTGCCTGAGAATCAGACTCTAAAGGAATAACTGCACGCATGCCTTCAGAAATAACCAGGTCCAAGAAGCTTAGCAGATGGTACAGATCCCAGATGCATATACTTTCCATTAGAAATCCTATATAAACATAACTGCTATTACACTAACTGAGCCTATTTACATACCAGAGCTGATCCTAATCAGACAGATTAAGGGAATAGTCTAAAGCAGCAATGTCAAACTCGCTGCCCTCAGGCTGGAAGTGCCACATGCTGGCCCCGCCCCCGCCTGTTTAGCAAAGGGAAAAAAAGTCCCGATACGTCACATGATGCCACCATGACGACGTGAATTTGACACACCTGGTCTAAAGCACTAAATGTTGGAAGATGGCAACAAAGTAATGGAAGAAATACCTGTGTGCCACATGCTCTTATTCTCTTAAACTAGTCTAATATTTTCTAATGTAGGAGTGAACACTCTCATTGTCAATGTAGGGAAAAAAATATTCAATTGTTGTTCAATTCATTTTTGAAAGTAGAACCAAATCTTTTGTTTTTTAAAACCAGTAGCAAATATTTGAGATCCATCTTATTACAGCTCATGTATCTAATCCAGAATCTTTTTCATTTGTTTGATTAGTTTAGTCTAGAGACTGATGCAGTTACTAACGGCAGATTTCATGGCCTGATTTGAAATAGCTCTAATTAGTAAAAAATTCCTGTTTGGAAATGAAATATGTACTTTATATAGGTAGTAAAAAGCTTGTAGATGGGTTGGGATCTGCCAAGATTTTTAATACAACCTACTTTTTAAGAAAATATACAAGGGCAGCCTCATATCTGACTAACTGATAAACATAAGAATAACAGTAGTAAACAAGCCATAAGAAAAAACATAATGCATTATTAATAATACACTTTAAAACAAATCAGACAGAATGTGACATAACAATGCAAAGTTAATCAAGCAAGCATAATGTGGACAGAGAAGATGAGGAAATGTTTTTTTTAAATGTGGAAGTTATACAGAGGGGAAAAACAAGAAAATTCAGTCTACAAAGTTGTGAAATATTGTGCACTGGTTCACATGTAGACATTACCGATATAAAATATGCAATCTGTCTTAATTAGACTGAACAGTACTATGATCTTACATCATTTATCATATTATGATAAACTTCACAGAAGAGTGGACTAATAATTATTTTAACAGAGCCAAGAAACAAAATAGATGACTGGGTTTGAGTATCATGTAAGTCTCAAATTAGAGTGCTATCAGCAGTGGAAACTAGGTATTGACATGCTGCATTAAATCAATACAGAAATAATACAATATGTGTTAAGCCTTATTAATGTTGTTTTTGTGTTTATTGCTGTTGCTGCTCTACTGGTTTTCTTCCCAACAGGAGGTAAATGGATGTACAAGCAAAGGTATCAGAAAGCAGCTAAGTAGCTAAGTTTCATGTTCCCGGGATCTGATTCCAAAGTGAGCTAAACTTAGAAGAAGCTATTCTTTACTCAGTGTGTCAGGAAATATACTACTATAATTATGTTGTTTATACCTATGTTACTATAGTAAACTCATACCATACAATATATGCTATTATTTAGAAATTCTATCCATGTGGCCCTTTTTCAGCTGTAAGCTTAATCACCTGAGCTAGTTTCAGATAGGTCATGCTATTATCCACAAATTTTATTTAACTATATCTCCAGTTATATATTGAACTTTTAAAGATTTTTAATTTTTCTGGATAGAACTCCACCTGTTCCCCAACCTCTTCTAAATTAGAATTTGTTCTGTTCCACTGTCTTAAAAAAGTGTGAATGAGGAGCAGAATATTTAGAATGCAAAATCTTGACATATGGCTCAATCCAATGGTCCCTGTTGTCCAGAATTTAACTGTAAAGTGATTCAGCCAAGATACTACAGGATATTTCTTAAGATAGTGCCATATAGCATTTGTCCCAAGGAATTAATCTTCCTTCCAGATTCAGACCTTACTGATATAACCCTAAGACTTGAAAACTTGAGAACAGCACATACTAACTCATTCAAAGGTACTAGAGCATGCTGGTTGGGGAATTCCAGGAGTTGAAGTCCGCCTGTCTTAAAGTTGCCTCAGTTGGACACCTCTGCCCTAGAGGGACCCATTATTGTTCAAGTGAGGACACAAGTAAGAGAAGATTACCAATATCCCTCATTACTGCTTATTGAGAATTGTAGTTAAGAGGCTACCATGTCTTCTTATTTACATAGTGGTTTGTAAGATGCCATAGTGGTTTATAAGATGCCAAATTGTGTTAGTCTAGGAGAGCCAATGTTGATTTTTTTTATCCCATACTCCTCTCATGAGGCATTTATCTTTAGCTTGTAAGCTTAGTGGCAAACTTTTCCTTTTTTGCCTTTAAATTGATGAAAGGTACTTAGGATAATATTCATTAATATACCATAAGTAAATAGATAGTAAATAAATATTTAATTTCTTAACAGCTTAAAAAGTTGGGATCATCAACAGTACAGAACATTAGCATTACTTTCGCAAATCCTTTGATGAACCTGATTAGAGGTTAGAGGTTTTTTTTAGTTGCCCTGTTTCCACTGTGTAATGTTTTCCTCGAAGAGGCTGGTCAAATATCAGGGATTTTTATCATTCCTTGTTTAGTTTTTTTTTTTTTTTAATTTATGCTAGTTGCTATCTCTTTATGGATCTGTCAATTTTAAAGTAGAAAGAGTGTTGATGCATTTTCTTTTACACAAGACAAAATTGAATTGGAAGGCATTTTCTAAATATATTGAACTGTCTTTCTACATCTGAATTAGGGATCAAAAAGGTAGGGCAAGAGCAGAGGCCCTGGACTGGCCAATCAAAAATTAACACTTGAACAGTTGATTAAGATGACAAACAAGTTACAGTGACTGTACTGTATTTCTTCTGAAATGTTTACTTGCTTTTATAAAATATGGTATTATTTTGATATATAAGCAGCCACTTCGCTTGAAGCAAGAATAGTCTGGGATTCATGTCCCTAAGAAACCTTTCTATCATACTATGAATGAGATTCTAGATTAAAGGTGCTCTGACTCCCAATTGAGATTCTGAGCCCTCGAGTTATAAAGTAACACAGAGAAGGGCCTTATGGCATGAGGAAATAACACATTGCTCTTTATCTTTTCCTTTTCCTGAAAACTATTTGCTTCCTCCTATCCCTTACTTTAAAATTTAAAGCTGCAGCTAGGCTAGTTGTTAAAATGCATGGAGTATGTAATTACCTGAGCCAGCATTCCAGGGAATTAGAACTATGAGTGGCTCACAGTTCCTTCTCCCTTCCAAAGTACTTTCTGTTGAAATTTCTCTACAATGAACTTATTTTACTGAACATTCAGGATATACCAAAAAACAAAGAAACATATATTCATATTAATTTGCTTTGCTTTATCTTATTGATTGATGATTGGAGACCAAATTAACATTAAGATGTTCATTCAGATACATTGTTATCTTCCAAATCTATACACTGTATTTCTCCAGACCTAGATAAGTATAGTCTTAGTTCAAGACTTATTCCTGTGATCACATCAGAGGTGGTATTCAACTGGTTCGCACCTACTCGGGCGAATCAGTAGCGGTTATTTGGCGTGGGTTGACAAACCAGTGGCGACCCCTGGCTGGCCGTGCCCCCAACCCTGTCACCCTGCATGCTCACTTGCGATCACTCTCTTAGCTTTCCATTCCCCACGTCCTCTTTCTCCCTGGGGGAAAGGAAGAAAGGCATGGACGCTGCAAGTATCGCTTTCCCCTTGTGAGTAAAGTGCCTGGAGTAAGGAGTGCGGGCTGACAGAGGGGATGGGGGTGAATCGAGCCTTGGAGCACTTTTGCAAGGTAAAAGAAATACATTTTGGAAGCAGGTCCTTTAAAAACTTCTCCAAGGATTCCCCATGGATGCTGCAAGTATCGCTTTCCCCTTGTGAGTTAAAGTGCGTGGAGTGAGAAGGAGTGTGGGCTGACAGAGGAGGTGGGGGAATCCACTCCAGCCTTGGAGAAATTTAAAGGAGTTGCTTCCAAAATGCTTGTCTGTTAAGTGCTCTGTCTGTGTGTGTGTGTGTTTGTGTGTATGAGAGAGAGAGGGAGGAAGGGAGGGAGGGGGAGAGAGAGAGAGAGAGAGAAAGAAAGAAAGAAAGAAAGAAAGAAAGAAAGAAAGAAAGAAAGAAAGAAAGAAAGAAAGAAAGAAGGAAGGAAGGAAGGAAGGAAGGAAGGAAGGAAGGAAGGAAGGAAGGAAGGAAGGAAGGAAGGAAGGAAGGAAGGAAAGAAAGAAAGAAAGAAAGAAAGAAAGAAAGAAAGAAAGAAAGAAAGAAAGAAAGAAAGAAAGAAGGAAGGAAAGAGAAAGGGAGAGAAAGAAAGAAAAATAGGAAAAGAGAGAGAGATAAAACTCTCTGCTATTATTTTTTATTGTTCCGCTATTTATCATGTGTTAATATTTTACACTGTCCCTACACCTAGAGTGATTTTTCTGCCCTTCTTTTGCCCAGGGCTACCACATATTTTTCAGGGTTTATATGCATTCAATGTCAATAGTGTCACTGCATTTTTTTGGTTTGTCTGGTGAGCTTCCACAGAAGTTTCCAGAATAAGCTGGACTGGTTATCAACTTTCTATAGTAACAAGATATGAGTGTCTTATGATGTTTGGTTTACTGCGCACATGTGCAGGGGAGGAATTTTACTTCAACTTCACTTTCATTATATTTCTTCTTTTGCTTGCTTCTTAGATGTACTGCTTTTCTTTGTGTTCTCCTAGTTTTTTGTAAATAAAGTATGTTGGCAACAGAAAAACATCATTCATTTCCTCTAATTTATAAAGCTAATTTTTTCATTTTGACATATGGTAGCAGAGGATGATTGATGCAGAATTTACGGTTTGTTTTTTCTTTGCCGGTTGCTTTGATAATTAATTCACAAAGTCCGAGGAATTTGTGATTAATTTTAATCAAATCTACAATGCCATGCAAAAAAAATAAAACAAAGTGGAGGACTCGGTCAGTGGAAGATTTCATCCTTTGAAGTACCTAAGGAGGAGATAAGAAGTTGGCAGACACCGCTGGCTACCACTACTCATCTGGAGGAGGCTGCTATCAAGGACAAGAAAGCAGGTCTGTAAGTTTTATTTATGATGCATGCTATCAAACTCAGCCTGAGAAGTCAGAGGCCCAAGAATATGAGAAGCTTGGTGCTAAATCTAAAGTTATACAGACAGCTGAGAATTTTTCATCCAAAAAGAAAGGTGAAATTCATTATTCTCCATTAAGTCTTGAGCCAAAGATGAGTCAGAGAGCTGTGCAGGATTATATGCAACAGATTGCAGTTTTTGAACACAGCCTACAGCAAGCTAAGGTCTATGCACTGTCCTTTCAGCCAGATAAGGGTGTGGTTGGAGTTCCTGAGTCCTCCATCTTGTCTTCTTCATTGAAGCCAAGGGTCCACCCACAAATTTGTCACAAGGGAGTGGTGTTAGACCAATCAGAGCAGAGAGCTATGCCTACATCACAGCTTCCTTGTGATATGTCTCGTGATACTGATTCAATTGAAAAAGCAAGAGCTTCTGCCATTTCTAATGTTGTGGCACCATCTTCTGGTGACTTGCGTGAAATACATGAATAATTATAAAATTTACAAAGAGCTTTTACAAAGTAGTCAAGGAGTCAGTCTGCTGTACAGATGTCTCCAGCAAGCCAGCCAGTGCCGGCACCTATGCCAGCTCCAGTGCCTCCTGGTGTCCAAGCAGGCATTGCTCAACCACTGCAAGTTTTACAAGTTCCTCTTCAACAATCTTCTGTCACCCCATTGACTGGTGATTCAAAATTAAAGTGCTCAGGACAGAATTACAAGGCATGGGTCAGTGAAGTTGGCATTTTACTTCACAGAGAAATGTGAAGTTCACATTTCTCACATACTCACCGTATGGTGTTTAATCCTCCACCACAACCTTGGCCTCCTGACATAAGAGGATTGGACATAAAAGCATGTACAACATTATTGATGTCAATGAACACTGAACTGCAGATTACTTTTTCACCTGATGCAACTGCCCAACAAATTTGGGCTCAATTAGAAGCATGTTACCAGTCTATTTCAATTGAATCTACATATTTGCTCTTAACTGACTTTCATGGTTCGAAATTGAAATCTGGTGTATCTATTGGAGAATATTTGACTAAACTGAAAAGAAAGAGAAAGGAACTTGCATGGTTTTGTTGTGGATGATTTTCAAATGATCAGTGTTATTATTAACTCATTTAATTATGAATGGAAAGATGCCATTTCAAAGATTAATCAAGTGCCTATTGCTCAGTGCACAGTTGATCTTGTATGCAGAATTTTAACTGAAGAAGAAGCATTCATGCACGCCATGCCACATTTGAGAGGACCACCTGCATTGAGAGCTCCAGCAACAAGGTGCAATTTCTGAGGAAAGGCCTTCGTTCCAAGGATGCCAAAATGCTACGTCTGTGGTCATCTGGGACATGTCGTCCGTGATTGTCCCCAGTGATCTCCAGCACCTGTCACATACCAGCCCAGAGGAACAGATTCCAGAAGCAAGGGCAGAGGTGAAAGACAAGGTCATCATGGTTCCAGGCGTGATCTACAAGCTCCACACATCACATTGGCGTTAACCAACGAAGAAAGTCTGGATTATGACAGAAGACATCTCTGGACTTTGGACAGTGGAGCAGCAGTGCATGTTACCTACAGAAGACATCTTTTCACAGAGATGCACGAGCCTGAACCTGATATGTGTGAACTTTATACTTTTTCCAATAATACTGTTCAGGTCAAGGGAAAAGGAACTGTTTATATTGAAGAGCTAGATGCATTTATTCCTGATGTTTATTATATTCCAGCAGCAACCAGCAGTTTGCTTAGTCAGAGTTACTTGCCGAGAGTATCCAAGTACCAGGTTCACCATTTTGAAAAAACAAGTTATGTGGTGAAAGAAGGTAATATTGTTCCTGAAACCATATTAATTGGTGGTGTTTATTACCTAAAGCCAAAGTCTACTTTGCAAGCACAGGCAAGTATACTTTTTCCAATAAGAGGGAGCATAGGCCTAGAGAGAGATGTTCCAAAGAGAGATCCTGTTGCTATCCCAAAGGTTCCTAAAACCAACAGAAGTCAAAAACAGGTTGCTCAAAGCAAACCTAAGGTTCCTAATAAGAATGTTGAGAATTCACCAACAGGTAAACTTTTGCATTCCAAGTGTATCTATAAGTGGCATAGAAGATTGGAGCACGGCAGTTTTCGTGTTCCTAGCAAGATGCCAGAATTTGTAAAAGGTTTGGATCTGAAGGGGTGTAAGGTATTCTTGGATTGTGCTGTCTGCAAGAAAGCCAAATCCAAGGCAGCAGCCATTCCAAAACACGCTACACTCCTGTCAACACGCATTTTTGATTTGGTACATACTGACATAGTGGGTCCATTTGCATTAACACTTGATGGTAAAAAATATTTCTTAACAATTGTTGAGAATTATTCTAGATATGGATTTGTATTTCCTATGAAGGAAAAATCAGAGACCTTTCAGATCTTTAAAGACTTTGCAACTTATGTCAACATTTAACATGGTGTTCACATCGCTAGAATTCAAAGTGATTGTGGTGCTGAATTCATGTCCCAGTGTTTTCAGGACTGGATGCGTAAGAATGGAATTCTGCACCAGACCTCAGCTCCTTATGTTCCTGCGGAAAATGGAATGGCAGAACGCAGAAATGGAGTCCTGCAAACCATGATGAGTTGTCTCCTAGAAGACGCTAATCTGAGTTTCCCATACTGGGGTGAAGCAATTAAATATGCAAACTACATAATTAATCATATCTGGAGCAGTGTGATAAATCAGATGCCTTTCTTCATGGATATAAACCCGACTTGAAAAATATCCATATTTTTAGTTCATAAGCTATGGTGAATATTCCCTTAGCTCAAACAAAGAAAGGAGGTCCAGCAGCAAAAAGACTGAGATTCATGGATATTGATGACAATTCTAGATGTAGCAAGTTCGTTGACTCCAGACATGTAATAATGGTTTCTCAATCATTTAATTTTGAAGAAGATGCTGACTGGTCCAGAATTCACTCCAATGATCCCGGAGTTTATTTTCCTAGAGATGATGTTACGCGGTCTGATGATTGAGATTATCAGGCGGATGTTCCATCAACTAGTTCTTCTCAACCAAGCCGTTGTCTTCGCAAGCCGTTGATGCTGAGGCTAGTGACGAGGAAGAAGACGAGGACGAAATGGAAGAAGAATGGACCATTGTTCTGAGATGTTCCAAGAGGGTCAATAAGGGGATCCCTCTGCAGCAATATTCGTGGCAATTGATAAAAACACCCTTACCTTGGCATGAGGCAATGCAGGCTGAAATGGACAATCTAAAGCAACTCAAAGTGTTTATGCCTGCAATTCCTCCTGGATGAAGAAATTGACGTCAAAGATCTTCCAGGGTTCCAGAAGCAAGAAGTGGATACCTGGCTCTTAAACAAAAGTCTTTATGGACTGAAACAGTCTGGTTTAATGTGGTATTTATGTGTTACTTACAAACTAAATTTAATGGGTTTTATTAAATCCGAAACTGATGAATGCGTATTCACAAAAAAATCTGGGAATGTATATGAGATAATTTTTGTTTATGTTGATGATATTGTTTATATTGGTCCAAATAAGCAAATGAGTGAGAGTTTTGCTAAAGTATTGCAGAAATATTTTACATTGAAAACTTTAGGTCATGTTAACACTTATTTGGGTGTTCAGATTACTAAAACTCAGAAGGGGTTTAGTATTTCACAAGAAGACAAGATTGAACAGCTATTGCATCATTGCAATATGAAGGATGCTAATCCATTTCGCATACCTATGTAAACAGATTTCCATAATCTGGCATATGAACCAAGTCCTGATTTTGAAGATCAAACACTTTATCGTTCAGTAATTGGGTCCTTGTTATATATTAGTAGTTGGACCAGACCAGATATTGCACTTAGTGTTAATCTTTTGTCAAAAAGCAAAACAGTTTCATTGGTTATGCATTAAGAAGTTGTTGAGATATCTGAAGCACACAAAAAGTATGAAATTGTTGTTAGAACCGACACATACTAACTATGCAGAATTATGTTGTTATGCAGATTCTGATTGGGCAAGTGATAAAAAGTCACGTAAAAGTACTTCAGGTTATATGGTGTTCCTAAATGGATGTCCTGTTTACTGGCATGTACGTAAACAAAATTTCATTTCTTGTTCATCTACTGAAGCCGAATATGCTTGTGTTTCAGATGCATGTAATTCCTTAATATGGTTTGATGCTTTAGTTACAGATATCTGGACTCACCCGATACAGCCAATCACCATGATGGAAGACAATGAATCTGTGGTTCATATTTCCAAAACTCGTTTCACAGGTTCTAGGTCCAGGCACATTGACATTCGGTATAAGAACATAAAGCAACTAGTCAAATAAGGTTTTGTTAAATTGCGGTATGTGTCCGCACATGATCAAATTGCTGATATGCTCAACAAACCACTTGCAGCTGTTCAGCATGAATACCTGCATGAGAAGATGTGCCTTACTTGATGTCCGCTCATCAGACAAAGAAAGGGGTGTCACTGCATTTTTTTGGTTTGTCTGATGAGCTTCCACAGAAGTTTCCAGAATAAGCTGAACTGGTTATCAAGTTTCCATAGTAACAAGATATGAGTGTCTTATGATGTTTGGTTTACTGCGCATGTGTGCAGGGGAGGAGTTTTACTTCTACTTCACTTTCATTATATTTCTTCTTTCACTTGCTTCTTAGATGTACTGCTTTTCTTTGTGTTCTCCTAGTTTTTTGTAAATAAATATGCTGGCAACAGAAAAACACGATTCATTTCCTCTAATTTATAAAGCTGAATTTTTTCGCTTTGACAAATAGTCCAGAGCATAAAATACACATGTGTTTAACAAGAGTTGAAAGGGACCTTGGAGGTCTTCTAGTCCAACCCCCAGCTCAGGCAAGAAAACTGAGGATGCCAAACTCTGAGTAGAAATCCTGGGAAAGGTGTCAGAATAATACTTAGAAGAGACCTTGGGGTGAACCCTATATCATTTCAGAGAAATGGCTGTCCAGTCTTTTCTTAAAAATTTCCAGTGATTGAGCACCCAGAACTTCTGGAGACAGGCAGTTCCATTGGTTAATAGTTCTCACTGTCAGAAAGTTTCTCCTTAGTTTTAGGTTGCTTCTCTTTGTTCAGTTTCCATCCATCGCTTCTTGTTTGCATTCTGCTTCTTTGGAAAATACATAGTCCCTCTTTCTTTGTGGCAGCCCCTTAAAATCCTGTTGCCTATCACACTCTTGAGTAAAGCATGTGAGCCATTTCCTCCTTTCAGTGATCCATGAAAGTACATCTATAGTATGCAGATAATGAAGTCAAAAAAGGTGAATAACATTTTTACAGAACTATAGATAAGTTGAGGCTGGGTAACAAGGAATGGCTGGGAGGGGAGGGGCCAGGTGAGGCACCCCTTGATGTGAGTGACATTGAGTTGGCCACGCCCACCCAGTCACATGACCACCAAGCCATGCCCACCCAGTCACATGACCACCAAGCACGCCCACACAATCACATGACCACTAAGCCTCACCCACACAGTCATATGACCACCAAGCCATGTCCAGGATGTGAGGGATCTGTAAATATTTTCACAGCCCTCTTTTTGACTCGTGCAGTATACAAGTCCTTGATTGAAGGCAGGTGGGTGATAATTGTTTTTTCTGCAGTCCTAATTATCCTCTGAAGTCTGTGTCTGTCCTGTTGGGTTGCAGAACCAAGCCAGACAGTTATAGAGGTGCAGATGATAGACTCAATAATTCCTCTATAGAACTGGATCAGCAGCTCCTTGGGCATTTTGAGCTTTCTGAGCTGGTGCAGAAAGAACATTCTTTGCTGTGCTTTTTTGATGACGTTTTTGATGTTAGGTGTCCATTTTAGGTCATGTGATATAGTAGAACCTAGAAATTTGAAGGATGTTTTCTCAGTCCTAGGATTCATTGCTGGTCAATCATCCAAGCATTAACCAGATCCAATTCTTAGCTGTTAGAGAGCAATCAAAGTTTTTGCAATGCACTTCTTCATTTACAAATGGATGGCAAGTTTTGCTTTAGGCAAGTCTTATGCTATCACTGAATACATAGGGTATAACTATTACTGGCATAGCTAAGAATAAAACAGGTGACACTGTCATAGTGCAATGAGAACATGAACAGTGAGAGATGGTACTAAAGTATTCCTTTCTGCAGCCTAAATGAAACTAATGACTTTCTCTGGGACTATAATGTGTGGTTCTAGAAATGTGAGCAAATGTGACTTTGTCTTTCAATACATGACAATGATCAATTACTAGAGCAAGGGAAAAAAGCAATTAAAGGGCTAATATTTCCTTAATTCAACAATGCCAATCACTTAATAAAAAAGAGTCCCATCAGATTATTAGGTAAATAATTTTTTAATAAAAGTTTTATTAAATCCTAACTTATAAATATAATCAGGCAACAGGGCAACAGGGCTCTGATAGGTTAGAAAACAATTTTGCTGACTCTCACATGAAAATGAAGTTATCTCTGGTACAAGAGAAACGGTCTGGTTCACAAGACCTTGAGCAGATCTTTTAGCCACATATGCCTCAGTTTTAATATCCACATTTTTATTTTATTTTTATTTATTTATTTTTGTCAATTGCTTACAAGATAATAGGTATAAGTAAAAACATAGTTATGAATACAAGGATACATATAAGAAAAATAAAAAATAAAAGAAACAATAGGACAGGGATGGTAGGCACATTGGTATGCTTATGCAGGGGGAAGAAACCACAGAGTCAGGTAGAGTATTCCAGACATTGACCACTCTGTTGCTGAAGTCGTATTTCCTGCAATCAATTAGTGTGATTAACCTTGAGTTTGTATCTATTGTTTGCTCTTGTGTTGTTATGGTTGAACCCTCACATCCTGGACATAAACTGTTTCAACTCCTTCCCTCAAAATGACGCTCTAGAGCACTGCACACCAGAACAACTAGACACAAGAACAGTTTTTTCCCGAAAGACACCACTCTGTTAAACAAATAATTCCCTCAACACTGTTCAACTATTTACAAAGTGTACACTACTATTACTGTTAATCTTCTCATCACTCCTTATCACCTATCCCCTCCCACGTATGACTGTAACTTCGTTGCTTGTATCCTCTGTTTCCTAGTATGATTTGATGTTGATTGTACCCTATGACTATCATTAACTATTGTACATTATGATTCTTGATTCTTAATGAATGTTCCTTCTTTATGTATACTGAGAGTATTTACACCAAGACAAATTCTTTGTGTGTCCAATCACACTTGGCCAATATTCTATTCTATTCTATTCTATTCTATTCTATTCTATTCTATTCTATTCTATTCTATTCTATTCTATTCTGAAGCTGAAGTATTCATTGACAGGTAGAACATTGCAATGTATGATTTTATATACTATACTTAGATCAGACCGAAGGCGGTGTAGTTCTAGGTTTTCTAGGTCTAGAATTTCAAGTCTGGTGGCATAAGGTATTCTGCAATGAGTAAACGAGTAGAGAACACTTCTTGTGAAATATTTCTGGACTTTCTCAACTGTATTAATATCAGATACGTAATATGGGTTCTAGACTGATGAGCTATATTTGAGTATTGGTCTAGCAAATGTTTTGTATGCTCTAGTTATTAGTATAATATTACCAGAGAAAAAACTACATAAGATTAGGTTAACAACTCTTAACGCCTTTTTGGCTATGTAGTTACAGTGGGCTCCAGCACTTAGATCATTAGAGATGAGTACTCCAAGATCCTTGACAGAGTTTGGATCATCAACAAGGCCTTGACTATTCAGTCTGTATTTTATTTTCTGATTTTCTTTGCCAATATGTAAGCAGAGCATTTATTTGTTGAGATTTGAAGTTGCCATTTGTTGTGGATACATATATTGTGATCACCGACCAGCACAATTTTATAACTAAAACTATAGATCCCAAATAAACATTCAGAAAGACTTTCTATAAAAAGGCAGCAAATGAAGGCATATGCTAATAAGAAAACAATACATCTTAAAAACAGTGCTTGTTGATGCATTATTCAAATGAAGGTATGTGATATTCTCTTCTAAGCTTCTGAGTCATACTTCATGTTTTTCTCCTATCTGCTTTTGAGAAAGAGGAAGTATTTGATGGCAGATAATGAAAAGAGAGAGAGAGATTAAAAACTAACTTAAGAGCCAACAGAAATAGAGAAAAAAGTGTTATCTTGGGATGAAAGTAATATTTCTACATTGTTCCAGCAGATACAAAAGCAAGGAACAAATACTCTGCATTCTTTGAAACAACCCATATTGTACCATATTTTTAAAAAGGGCATAAATTTGGAAAAAACGGTGATGTCTCCATATAGATAGTTCAACCTTTTTTCCTCAAGCAGATAACTAGAGGTTTGGGGTGAGTAAATCTTATTAGCCTTTTTTTCACCTTATCTTTTCTCACAAGAGGCTAGCAGAAGATTCATCTACCTTGATGTTCCAAGAGGAATGCTGAAATAATCCCATTGCACAAAAGCCCATTTCCCAGCCAGTAGGAAGGCTGATTTGTATTGAAAGAGTTTATTGAAGTCTCGCTTATGAATTCAGCTATTGCAGGGGAATTGAGGATAGCATCAGTGATTCATCTGGCTTTTTGTGGCTCTTTGTCAAATTGGTGAGGTAAGATCCTGTTTTCTATCTCACGACAAGTGCAATAATTGTACAACAATTATATTTAATGCTATTATTTGGAATGACTAACTTTGCTTCCTACTTTCAGTATGATAATAGTCACAATCCAAAAATGAATGTGAATCCAAAGAGAGACATGACAGTCTACTAGACATTGACATAATACAACTGAATATTTTCTTTATAAAAGGCACTTTATAAAAAACTCAAGTTTAAAATATAGTTTTGAATCTAAAACAACATTCCCTAATCTGGCATCCTGCAAGACAACTCCCTAAAATCTCAACCAAAATTATTTTGCTGGAAGCTCTACCCTAATATATTTGGATGGCAACAGCTACTCTGAAAGAACAATAACAGAGAAAAGAAGAAGAAGAAGAAGAAAGAGAAAGAAGACAAAGGAGGTGGGATAAATAGAAAAAAGATACACAACCATGTCAATTTTGTTATTTACATGGGGGGTATATCAGTTAAGTGCTAGGAGGAAAATAAGTATGAAGAACCCTTTTGGCTAGAGAACAGATTTGCAATTATGAGAACTAGCTGTGAATGAAGAAGATTGCCAGGAGGTAAGGCAAGCCAATTCAAATATTGGCTGCCCCAAAATTCAATTTCCCAGAAGGCAAATCTGTGCTGGTGCTTCCCATGTCTCCCCTCCCCAAACGCTCCAGGATACATTCCAAAATCCCACCATTTTACCTTTGTCTTTTTGTGGGTTGTTAGTGGTTAGAGACACCAAGCTATAAACCAGATGATTATGAGTTCTAGTCCCACCTTAGGCAGAAAGCCAGCTGGGTCACTTTGGACCAGTTACTTTCAGCTCTAAGAAGGCAATGGCAAACCATTTTTTGGAGGAAAAAATTTGCCAAGAAAACTACTCTAGTCAGTTGTAAAGAATTAAGATTGATTTAAAGGCACAAAATTGGATACATTGGATACAAAGTTGGGATACAAGCCACCATCTTTGTTTTTTTGTGAATGTCAATAAGGCCATGTGGAGCCCATATGTGTTCTTATACATCTTTCTAGAATCTAGTTTCTAGCAATCAGTGCTTTGCTTTGCCACATGCCATCTTTTCATGTATTTATTTTTTTAATGATCTTCAAGGAATTCAAATGAGATGAAGCAGAATAGGCAACAAGGGAAATATATTTTTCAGATACTGGACATTGATAAGATTTTGTGTACAGTTAAATAAAATGTCTACTCCAAATGTTAATGTGTAACAAATCAACACAATTCTTAAAATAATATCAAAAAGGCATGAAAAGGATTAAAAGCTCATTGATCAGTAGTAATGATATACAGATAGTCCTTGACTTACAAGTTAAGGTTAAGTGAATCACTGCAGTTGATAAATTAGTAACCTGGTTGTTACTTGAGTATAGCTTCCCCATTGACTTTGCTTGCCAGAAAGTTATGAATGGTGTGTCCCTGACCTTGGGACACAGCAATGGTCATAAATATGAATTCATAACTATGCTAAGCATCTGCATTTTGACCACATGATCATGTGGATGCTACAAAGGTTGTAAGTGTGAAAAATTTCCAGGTTGTAAGTGTGAAAAATTTCCAGTGCCGTTATAATTTTGAACAGTCACTAAATGAACTGTTGTAAGTTGAGGACTACCTGTATTGAGATCCACGTAGTAGCTCATTCTCGATTAAAGACAGCACTATCAAATTAGTATTGGTGTCACATTGACTCTTGATTTTGTTTAAGTCTATAATTTGGGGAGTATTTTTATTATCTGAATTTAAGATAGCATTTATCAAAATATTTCACAATTGTAATGCAGAACAGATATTCAGGCTTTCTGGATATGTACAGTAGCTGATATTTTCTAATTTTGCTCAGGTTTTGTGTTTAGTTGCTATTTTGGTCCAGTCAAAGATAGCCTAGTCAGGAAAAAAAACAAGAAAAGTCCCCAATTGCTCTTAACCATACATCTTTGGGAATAATTAAGGGGTAAATACTTCAGCTATTATAATACAGGGATTTTTTTCCAGAACTTATTAAAATTATGCAGAAGGGTGAACACTTACACTGTCAAGTCTTGATCCTTGGCCAGAAAATAGCCAGACTTAAATAGTTCCAATTAGTGAGGTTAATGACAGAACAACATCTATTAGCAGAAAGTGCTAAAGTTGTTGCTTTATAGCCTTCTAGTCTGTTTAGATGCACAGGAAATAACAAAAAAACTCCAGTCAAGACATGGTTATTATTTTCTGTGGATTGTTCTTTACATTATCTAAATGTATTAAGCTTTTCTAATTTGATCTGCAAATCTGCATCTATCCTTAAATCTATTAAGATGGCTTTTCCTTGTTGATTTTTGAATTTTGTACATATTCTCTGTCAAAGCTTATTTGGTTTGACTTAAGAAATCATTAGTGCTATCTGTTTTTTTATTTCATTACTTAGCCTATACTTCCATAAGTACGATCTTTTTTTTTTCTTGAACTACGTTACTACCAACCCAGAGCATCATTTCTTACCCCTTCACCACCACCCCAAAAAAGCATTTGCTTTATCCATAGAATGGTACCATCTTTAGCATGTCACTTTCCTCTCTACTCAGTGAAGTTTCCAAAGGAGAGTATGTCCAATGATCTTAATTGTTTTCAGATCTTAGTTTCTGTGATCACAGGCCAAATTGTTGCCTAAAATCTTGGACTAATTATGATGGTTGTATATTTTCAAATCTAATTTTAATCATACAGTTTGCAGCTTCAGAGTACCTAATAATGGATTACTATAATTCTTCATTTAGACTCTACATCATGACTACCGCAGAGTTATTAAAACATCTTAATAAGTTTCTGATTTATACCCACATGGGATTGGAAATTTGGCCTCATGTAAGCTTGAAATAAATTTGAAATTCTATAGTGTAGACGTATGAATCATTATTGTGTTCTATCATTTTGAGAAGATTAATGCTATAATTTGTTCTTGCTTGTTTAATTTCCCCCCTCCTAAATCTCTCAAGTTTATCCCCATATTCTAAAAGATTTCCAGGGATTAAATTTCTGCACCCATGCAATTATTTTATTTTTCTATTTTTTTAGTGCTTTCATTCTATATTTTACAAATGTTACCTTGTCCATCTCTGTATTTTTAAATCCTAGAAGAATGGTGCTATGCCTTTGCTTTGACATGGATGCGCTAACCAAGTCGTTTGCTTTTCACATGCTTTCATATTTATTTTGTTATGAGTAAAATAAATTTATAAATCTGCTTTAATGTTCTTACCCAAATGAATTATTTCCCTTTGTTTACGGTCCAAGAGTGCTTAGTGAACTAATTGTATTCCCTATTGTTTGTGAATTTGATTGCAACTTTTAGCTAATTTCCCCCAAATTGATAAGTGAGAAATAACTATTTCCCTAGATAATGAATTCAACTCTATATAAATTTGTTAAATGCATGTTGCACTATGTTAATCAAATTAAATTGATTCTTGGCTGCTCATATGCATGTACCCTTTATATATTTCTTTTAGTAAAAATGGGATATGAGGCAGTTTAGGAGTTGATGGCTATGGGATTATCCCAGATTATCTAGGGCCTAACCTAGGACAGTGGCCACATACAAGGTTTACCTGTTGGAGCAGTGACAACATGAAATTTTAGAATCTCCCTTGTCGTGATCAGATCATAGCCCAATTATCTGGTACCACTAACCACTGCAGTTATGCAAGACAGATTAGAGCATTCCTCTCCCAGTGACTGAAGGATCCTGTTGAGGACCCTTGTTGCCCCTTGCCCAGTGACCGATGGAACAATAGCTGGGAGTTGTTCCTCTGTTGGTCTGCTGCCCAATCCATCTGAAACCTTGAAATAGAAGACTGCAGAGACATTGGATCAGATCACGCCTGTGAAATCTCTTCTTTTTGATTGAGTCTATCATTCTCTGTGATTCACAGATGAATTGAGGGAGATTAAATGAAAAAAGGAGGTCTAACACACAATGACAGAAGAACTTGAGTGAATATAGATAGAGCAATTTTAAAGGCCTACCTCATGGTGATAAAACCAGCAAAGAGGCAATGTTTCTCCAACCTTATTACATCTGCAGATAGGTGCCCCATATATTTGTTTTGGGAGACTGTTGTGTATGGACTGAGTCTTCACTCAGGTCCGTGCTTCCAGCGGGAAGCACGGACCTCTCCCATTGGCTGGAGCCGTTCGACAGCCAGCTATAAAAGGCGGCTGTCAAACGGCATCAGCTGTTGCCGCTCCAGCTGGCTGCCGTGTTAACGCGGCAGTAGCGGTAACCCTCTTTCCCTGTTATTAAAGAGTTAAGCTGAAGCCTTGTCCTGGTCTTGCCTGAGTTATTCCGTCGCTCTACAACACTGGCGACGAGGACGGGATACTAAATAAAGGCAAGCCAGGCAAGGAAGAGAAAGAAAGGAGCGAAATCACTAGCTGAGAGCTGAAATCACTACAGTGTTGCTGACTCTAGCCGCGAAGCGCCGTCTTTAACTTGCCTGAGGAAAACTTCACAGCTGACAGAAGATGACTACGAATCCTGCATTCCCGCCCTTCAGACCAACCGCTGAGACGTGGGAGTCATACAAGAACCGGTTTGACTGCTTTTTAGATGCTTTAGACCTGTCAGAAATTTCTGAGCATAGGAAGAAATCTTACTTCCTAAGTTTTTGCGGAGCCACGGTTTTTGACACCGCATCAGCATTACTGGCCCCTAGATCTATTAAGACTATCCCTTGGGAGGAACTGCAAGAAATTCTCTCAAATCACTACTCCCCTAAGCCTTCCAGAATTGCTAGGCGCCATGCTTTCAGAAGGCACATCCAAACAGAGGGGGAAACAATTAGTGATTATATGGCAGCACTGAGAACAACTGCCTTGCATTGCAGGTTCAGAGATTACCTGGACGATATGCTGCTCGATCAGCTGGTTTGTGGCGTTAGAGACCCCAAGTTACAAAGACGTTTATTAGCCAAAGGGGATCTAACCCTAAAGCAAGCCATAGAGGAATCCCAGGCTGCTGAGCTGTCAGCACTCTCAGCAGCTGAAATTCAGGGAAAACCCAGCAGATTAGAAAATCCAACAGTATATTTTGAGGAAGCCTCCACAGAAAATGGCCCAGAAGAGGCTACTGAGGTAAATCGCCTCAGACAGCCCAACGCAAATCAAAAAGAGTTCAGGCAAGGTATAAGCCAAACCCCACATTTACAAACCTTATGCTTAAGCTGCGGGGGCAACCACCTCAGGGCATCCTGCAGATTCAGGAATGCCATATGTTTAAGGTGTCAAAAGAAAGGCCATCTGGCCAAAATTTGTCAGGCAGGAAAAACCTTCAACCAGCCACAAAGGCCACAGAAGCTCATTCAATACCCCAGACAAATTGAGGACTGTTTCACATGCTATCAGTCTAAAATAATAAAAAAAAAAATCTAACAAAATTAGTGTCACTGTTTCTATAGAAGGTAGACCCTGCAGAATGGAGGTTGACACCGGCTCTGCATTATCCATCATCTCATGGGACACCTTAAAGAAGCTACTCCCCAGAATGTCAAGACAGAAAATTCCAGCCTGCAACCTAACACTTCGGGACTACCAAGGCAGAACCATCCCTGTCATCGGAAAAGGCAAGTTCCTTGTCCAATTTCAAGGGTTTAAGGGTCACTTGCCTCTAGTGATAGTGGATGGCTTCCTCCCAAGCCTATTGGGACTAGATTGGTTCCCAGCCCTGGGCCTCCACATAGGGGGAATCCACGCCATTTCCAATTCAGAAGTTGAATCCCTGTTCAGGGACTATGCAGATGTATTCAGTGAGGGCCTAGGCTGCTACGTGGGAACCCCAATATCCTTCAGGGTAGACTCCCAGGCAGTACCAATTCGTTTGAAGCCCCGCAGAGTTCCTTTTGCAATTCGTCCTAAACTAGACAAGGAACTTGACAAATTAATCAAGCAGGGCGTACTGAAACCTACAGACTTCTCAAAGTGGGAAACCCCCATAGTAACACTGTTAAAAAAGGATGGAAGCTTGAGGATCTGCTCAGACTACAAGTCGATCATAAACAAATATCTACAAGTTAGTGCATACCCAGTCCCTGTGGTACAACATTTACTCCATTCCCTTGAGCCTGGATCCATTTTTGCAAAGTTGGACATGTCCCAGGCGTATCAACAGTTTCCTGTTGATGATGAAACTGCTGAACTGCAAACAATAGTAACCCACAGAGGGGCTTTCAAATGCACACGCCTACAATTCGGAGTTAGTGTGGCCCCTGGAATTTTCCAGTCCCTTATGGAACGAATCCTGCAAGGGTTGCCAGGCGTTGTGCCTTACTTTGATGATATTCTGGTATCCGCTACCAATCTACAACAATTACTACAAAGGGTCAGAGGTGTACTTGACCGTTTTAGACAATCTGGTCTCAAACTAAAAAGGGAAAAATGTACCATAGCCACTCCACAAGTGGAATTCTTAGGTTACAAGATTGATGCCAAGGGTATTCACCCAACTGAGTCAAAGGTCAAGGCCATTCACGATGCGCCTACTCCTACTAACAAAACTGAGCTTCAAGCTTTCCTGGGCCTCTTGAATTTCTACGCTTCGTTCCTGCCCCATAAAGCTTCTATTGCCGAGCCCCTTCATAGACTTTTAGACAAGAACTCACCATGGCACTGGGGACCAAGGGAAACTATTGCTTTCAAACAAGTCAAGTCATTGTTAACTTCAAAGGCCGTCTTAATTCAATTCAATCAAAAACTTACCACTCATTCTAGCAGCCGATGCTTCTCCATTCGGAATTGGGGCTGTCCTGAGCCACAGACTGCCCAATGGTGCAGAAGCATCTATAGCTTTCTTTTCAAGGACACTATCTTCCACTGAACGCAACTATAGCCAGATTTACAAGGAGGCCTTGGCTGCAGTGGCTTCAGTGAAGAAGTTCCATGAATTCCTCTACGGGCATCATTTCGAACTCATTACTGACCACAAGCCACTATTAGGTATTTTATCCGGCACTAAACAGACTCCTCAGATTTTGTCCCCAAGGATGACCAGATGGACGGTTTTCCTGGCTGCGTATTCCTACACTCTAATCCATCGATCCGGGAAAAGCCTTTGCCATGCTGATGCACTCAGCCAGTGTCCCCTGCCAATGCCAGTCGTGGACCCAGCACCTGCAACCACAGTCTTTCTTATCAACGAACTCAAGCTTCCAGTCACTGCTTCTGACATCGCTGCCCATTCGGCCAAGGACCAGGTAATATCCCAAGTCCTGGACTGGGTAGGGAGGGGGTGGCCTACGGCCCCTTATCCTTCAGACTTCCTACCCTACAAATTACGCCAGCAGGAACTTTCCTCCTTGCAAGGCTGTTTACTATGGGGAACCAGAGTAGTCATTCCCCACAAATTGCAAACCCCGATACTAAAGGTGCTGCATGAGGGTCACCCAGGGATTGTGAGAATGAAGGCCCTAGCTCGCAGCTACGTATGGTGGCCAGGCATGGATGCCCAAATCTCTAAATGGGTAAATTCCTGCCAGGCGTGCCAGGCCACCAGGGCATTACCACCAGCAACCATCCCTAGGACCTGGGAGGAAGCAGGCAGCCCCTGGTCCAGAATACACATAGACTTAGCAGGCCCCTTCCATGGGCGCACTTTCCTGGTGGTAGTAGATTCATATTCAAAATGGGTGGAATTAACTCTAATGCACTCCACCACTACGGAAGCAGTCAGCAAAGCACTGACTAGGATGTTTGCCACTCATGGCCTTCCTGATTCTGTCGTATCCGACAATGGCCCCCAATTCACCTCCTGTGAGTTTGAGATGTTTCTAGCAAGTTTGGGCATCAGGCATATATTAGTAGCCCCCTTTCATCTTGCCAGCAATGGGCTGGCTGAGAGGGCAGTTAGATCTGCCAAAGAAGTGCTACAAAGATTGGGTCCTATTAACTGGCATGCCAGGCTGGCCCAATACCTATTGAGCCAACATACTACACCCTGTGCCTCAACTAATAGGTCACCAGCCGAAATATTAATGGGACGCCGGCTGAGGATCACTTTGGACAGGCTGTACCCAAATTATGCCCCTTTGCTTCCCCTTGGGTCAAACAGCCAAGATAGAGGGTTCCTGATAAATGACAAGGTGTTTGTCAGAAATTTTGCTGGGCAACCACTATGGTTACCGGGGCTTGTGATAGCAGTAACTGGTCCCAAGTCTTATAGAGTCCAGTTACCTGATGGACGGACCTGGCGGCGTCACGTGGACCACCTGAGGAAGCGTTGGAGCACCGCACCCAGAGGTCATCCAGACGAGCCCCCTGCAGAAGCAACCACACCATTCGACGAAACCAACTTCCAACCCACCGGGAACGATGACCTACCAGATGGGGAAGCTGACCAAGGTGCAGACCCAGCTCCAGACAGCCCAGCAGCCTCACCGTCGCCCGAAGACATGCAGAAGGCACCAGACAGCAACTCGACGCCATTTTTGACGGAGCCTAGAAGATCCGGACGAATTCGCAGGCGTCCGGCATATCTGAAGGACTACGCATGCTCCTCACTGGGAGAGAGGAGTGTTGTGTATGGACTGAGTCTTCACTCAGGTCCGTGCTTCCAGCGGGAAGCACGGACCTCTCCCATTGGCTGGAGCCGTTTGACAGCCGGCTATAAAAGGCGGCTGTCAAACGGCATCAGCTGTTGCCACTCCAGCTGGCTGCCGTGTTAGCGCGGCAGTAGCGGTAACCCTCTTTCCCTATTATTAAAGAGTTAAACTGAAGCCTTGTCCTGGTCTCTGCCTGAGTTATTCCGTCGCTCTACAACACTAGTCCTGTTGGTCAGAGGGAAATTTGAGATCCTCTTACAGGGTTCTGTGGAGGAAATTCCTCAGCATCTGTCAAAGCTGCCTGAATGCATTCTCAGCTAATTGGCAGCCTTATTATAGGTGATGGCGAACTTATGGCATGCGTGCCAGAAGTAGCACGCAGAGCCATTTCTGCTGGTATACGAGCTGTCACTGAAAACTGATCCACTGCGCATGCACGCGCACCTCCCGCCAGCCAGCTGATTGTCGGGTATCTGCTGCACATGCGTGGGGCACAGGGTGCACACAGATGCTTGCACATGAGCAGAGGGATGGGGCATATGCAGGAGAGTGGGGGTTGTTGCACACTCATTGTATTATGGGTGCAGGCACACGTGCGTATACACATGTGCACACTTTTGGCGTGCAATGACGAAAAGGTTAGGCATTACTGCTATAGGAGGAAGAACGAACGGATTCTTTCCCTGTCATCTGGCATTGGTTTGAACTTGTTGTCCCTAAGGAAGTGGATTGAGTTCTTAGTACTTTGAGCTCAGCTTTTCCACATCCTCATGTTTACTTAAAGCTGGTTGAATGGTATGATAGTCTAGTCGTGAAGATGCTCACCTCCCAATTGGAAGGTTGAAGAGTTCAAAAGGATGCACTCTCTCAAGGTGCAAAGAAAAATACCTGAGCCACGGTGGCATGGTTAGAGCGCAGTGGTTAGAGTGCAGTACTGCAGGCTACTTCTTTTGACTGCCAGCTGCCTACAATTTGGCAGTTCAAATCTCACCAGGCTCAAGGCTGACTCAGCCTTCCATCCTTCCGAGGTGGGTAAAATGAGGACCCAGATTGTTGTGGGCAATATGATGACTCTCTATACCACTTAGAGAGGGCTGTAAAGCACTGTGAAGTGGTATATAAGTCTAAGTGCTATTGCTATCTGCTGTGAACTCTGTGTGCATCAAGAAGGGCAACCGGCCAGTATAAATGCTCAGTTCCATCCAATTACTCTAACACTACCCCAAATTAGGGATTACAGGGTTGCAGAAAGGGAGTTTTTTATGGTTAGTTAAAGCTGGTTGGGGGGGGAGGGTTCATGTGGGTGGATTCTAGAGGTGGTGAATTCTTCCTTGTGTGAGGAAATTGTTCCTCTGCTTTTTAAGGATCCACTGGTTCACCCTCACTCCTCACATCCTACCATACTGGGCAATATTAATCAAGTATTCACCTCCCTTTTTGGAGGAAGGTCATTGAGAAGGTCATGCAGCAGATTCTGAAAGCTCTGGATAAAGTGGATTATCCAGATCTCTTTCAGTCACGATTCAGCCCTGAATGTGAGATGAAAATGGCATTAGTTGCATTTTTTAGATGATCTCTGGTAGGATCAGGATGGAGATTGTACATCCACCCTTGCATTTCTTAACAGCCTTTGATACCAATGATAATGATATCCTTATGTACCAGCTCTGGTAACTGAGGAGGAGAGAGAATCCACTCTCGCCACCTATTTTGTGAGTTCTGCAGAGGTCAGTGCTTTCTATTCTCTTTTTTACATCTTCATGAAGCTCATCCAGCACCATGGGTGTGGTAGTATCTCTATGCTGATGATTCCCAAATATATCTTTCAGCTCCTGGTGAATAAAATAATGCAATTATTTGAGAAGGATCACCTTCACTCAATTACATCTGCCCATCCCATTAAGCCCAACAGATTTGGTGTGCTGCAGGTCCCATCCACTAAAGAAGTGAATCTGGCAGGACCAAGGAGACAGATCTTTTCTGTTAGGGCAGCCCTCCCACCAACACTCCATTGTAAGACATAATTCCTCCTGAGGAGAACTAGTTCCACCCCCAATATAATTCAGGAAGTCCCTTAAAACATGGTTATGTGGTTGTGCCAACAGACTTGGGCATCTCAAGGTGGTGATAAATTAGCTTTTATTAATCATTACAATAATTCTCTCTGCTACTCCGTTATTAATAACTTTATGATTTAACTATTAGTTTTTATCTTTTTTATTGTATGCCATTCAAAGTCATAAATCTGAGACGGGTGGCTATGTAAATATGTTATATAAATAAAATACATGTTCATATGTAGCAAAAACTGTGGGTCCCTATTGCTATGTTCTTTTCCCACTAAAAAGTCATAGCGTGTCATATATTACTTTTAGTCTTATGGAGGTGGGGTGATTTTAAAGGAGACCCAATGAGGGCAGGACTCCTTCATTTTGTTTGGAATTTGGGGGAATGTGTGCATTTTATGGTTGTATTCCAGAGTAGATGTGATGGGGATGTTTCGTTTGGATTTCTGCACTGAACAGGACTTAGTCAGACTGAACTGGATACAGAAGCCTAAATGCCCTTCTGATTTTTTTAAATCTATGATTCTGTTTTTTCAGTTTCTGTCCTCTGTCCTCAATTTCACTCCTATTATTAACTAGCAAATGTTTTTTTTTCCCTTCCTCCATCTTTTCTTTTTCCAAAGAGTTGAGAGGCTATTTAAAATGTCGGTTAGGTTTTTTTTTAAAGCAAGAAAACACCATATACCAAGCATTGGCCACATTACCAATCAAAACAAAGTGATCCTGTCTCCATCAAATTTCTTCTTCTTCCCCCTACCACCTCTTTTGAAAAGAATAACGACTCCAGAAATCACCTGGACTGCATCTGGCAAATTCCTCCAAATATAGTAAAATGAATCACTATGTTCAGTAGCTCTATGACTCATACATTTGAAAGCATGTCAGAAAACCATGACAAGTTTGCTAATATCTCTTTTCCTGACACATATACATTCAAATGAAATATCCAGAATCATTGACAATTGTTAATACTTACTAAAAGCTTGCTCAACTCACATTTTATAGTGAAAAAACAGTGACTCTCGTATAATGAGTTTTGTCTGTATCTGTTTTTCAGGGCCTTAAGCACTAGGCCTGTGCAGAGTAGGTGAAGGATGGTTTGAGAAGTATCTTTTTGTAGACCTAAAGCAGCCATATCCTTTGAAAGGTTCCAAATTATGTTTAGAAAGCTATCATAAGTAGCTTCTGCAAGTTCAATTAAGGTTTCCTCATATGCATAGGCAGCTTTGTTTTCAGTGCTTTGCACAGCTTTATCATGAACTGTGAACGGAACCCAGTTGATATTTTGCTTTATACTTTTGTTGTTAGGATAGGCCACTTTCTTTCTTGCAAATGGTGAACTTTGAGGATTTCCAGAATTTGATCTATCATGACCTTTCCATGGTTTTCAAAAGTTTAAGAAAGTAACTGAAAAAAACCATTAAAATCAAATAAAATATAGTTTTTCATAGTATTTTCTCACATGTAAAAGTAATATCAAGCTTTAGTTAACAATGCACTGAAAACTCACTAAAATCATTGTTTCTGAGATACTTTTTGGGGAAAAACACCTTTATCATTGGACTCTTTATCTCTGGCCCTCAATTATATTCATATCAATTCCAAGGAGTCAGCTTTGCAAAGTGAGGCAGGTGGCATATAAATAAAATAAATAGGAAAATAGAATGATGTACTTACAGTGCCGCCCTCTAGGAATGAAGGAAGGAAAGGAATCTTTCATCACCCAGGACAAGTTCCAGGCAGTGAAATCCAAAGAATGTGGAGAACTGTTTGTTGACGATTCTGGAATGCTGATATCTGCCAGTAAAATCAGAGGATTGTGATGCAAAAAGAATACAGGGAAAGCATGTTTATGAATAGCATTAAGTAAAAGCAGTAAGTGACATTCAATTGATCATCAGTGTGTGCATATGTAAGCAAAAAATCTCCAGCATAGTGAGTGATAGCTATTATTACCTAATCCTAACCTTCCTATGCATTCAAAGTTCTTAAGAAGATATATACCTGTGGCCTCCAGAAATGCATAGATGGCAAGCATAGTGATTGTAACACATATATTGGTTCAATCCAAGTACAAATGTATGAAATTAGGTAAGGTTTGAAAAAAAAAACATGTTTTTTAAAAAAAGTCACTGCTCTTAAAGATAAATGAAAAAAACCTTTGAAAACTAAAAGAGCTACCATCTAATGACTTCATGATACAATCATCTCTGTAAATTGGAATAGGGACTGAAATGCTTTTTTTCTTTCTTGTTTTTGTATCCTATTCACAAGCATTATTCTGAATAAGATTAATTTTCTTCAACTTTTCAACCGACTGAAGACTATCTATATAAATAGACCAAATAGGAAAATTGACTTATTGTCCTTTATAACAGGAACACACAGCTAAGCCTGATTGGCTACACAGCTTTCTTATATGATAATATTAATTGTAAGCATTTTAGATGGACTCCTTCTACACAGACATCAAAGCCGCAGAAAGGCAGAAAATGTAACAACCACGTTTTTGCAATTGGCCTTGGTGGAAATATATATATGCCTATATATATATGGCATGGTGATTGAATATACCTGATTTGACTCTACAAAATCAATATGATATATCATTATGAATGCAGAGTCATAAAAGCCTTAAATGGACCAAAAATGTAATTGGCTACATTCATTAATTAAACATCTTTAGGACTGCCAACATCAGTAGAAGTAAATATTTTTGTTTCTTTGTTTCATTGGTTTTTTTTTTCACATGGCTTATTGGAATCTAATTTTTAATCACTGCATTATATTTTATTTCTTGTACAAAGATAGCTCCCTTCCATTCCCCTTGTTTCTGCTGAGCTATAATCTTGAGTTCTTAGGATGCCTTTCCACAGACTTCCTAGAAGTACACTAATGGATTTCTGGCTCAGTTCTAGCACAGAACGAAATGCAGTGAAGTTAGTCATGCAGCACTTTGCTGGAGTTGTATGGAAGGCATCTTCTCCTTTACTGAAAATTCTTGCTTTTTTCTTAAACTAAGCAGGGGGTTGATTTCTTAGCTCCCTGTCCTCAGTAATCATCTTCATTTCTGTTCTAAATAATTCAAAATAAAGGCAGCAAGGTAAAAGAATAGGGGGAAGAGGACTGTACTGCCCAATTGGTCAGTTAAAGGACATGCTGATTGGCTGAGTATTAAATGTTGTGAGAATGGACATAGAGAAGATATCAGAACAAGTTTCTGAGGGTAGTGGAAGTGTCCTTAGTCTAATTAAACTCAGTTAAGAATAATATTCTAATTAAATATAAAATCAATTAGCATATTATATAGTTTGAGTCATTGTTGATATACTGTAGTAATGTTTTCACAATGTTTTGACAATATATTTATTATATCTTACAAACTTTGTTCTCAAGAACCATGTAAGCATTATCATTGTAGACAATGTAAATCATCTTATTCGTTTTAATCTGATAAAAATTGAAATCTATAAAATACTGAAATGCCAGTTACATGCTAGTGTAGAGTATGAGATGGATGCAACGATCAATCTTACATGCATATAGAAACAATAGTTCATATATTCAGTGACAAATAAAATTCTCAGTAGGAAACTTTCATTCATACCAATTAATGAAACATACAAAACCCAGATATAATTCGAATATATTAAACCATGTCAGCATAGTTAATAGATATAAATATGCATCAATCTGGAAAATGCAATATAACTGCCAGCATCAGAAATAATATTCTTGCTTTCTATTCACAAACACATTCAGAGCACAAAATATAAGTTACTTTGGAGTTTACAAAACTGTGAGCAGTATCTCTGTAGTTGAAATGGTATCTTCAGGGAATAAAATTTGACTTCAGAACATTTCTTACTTTTTGCTTAATTGTTATCTTCTTGAGATCTGGCACATAAAACAGATTCCTTCATACTGTAATGCATTTCAGTGCCATAAATTTGGCATACAAGCCTTTAGGGAATACCTCAGCTTGTGTCTCACAGGTATGTAGAGATTACAGCTCTGCAAATGATGGGTTATACATTCTCAAAAGAGCTAAAGAACACCAACTGAAGAAAAAGTTGATTATCCTTTGACAATGCTCTCTCATTGGTTATAGAATCTGTATTCATCTGCTCAATATTTGTTTGTTTGTTTATCCCAGGTCAGAGTTCCTACACAATATATCCTGTAACAATGAATTGAGTCAAGTGAGTCTGTTGAGTGAGATGGGTATTGGATAAATAAATAAATAAATAAACAAACAAACAAACAAACAAACACACACACACACACACACACATACATACATAAAAGATTCATGGGAGCTGACTGAAGCAATAGTTTCACTGCTACAGAAAGACAATAATCAGAGCATTTCATAATTGGACATAAAGGGATAAAATCTACTCAAGGGTCTGTGTGGTTTACCCAACTTATTCTTTACTTTTAATAGTATTCAAAAGAGAAAGATACTTGACAAAATGATGATATTTGCTGCCATGGCAGTAAAATATCTCACTGAATTATTAATGATCCAGAACCAAATATGAACAACTAGATAGAAAAGATTATGGAGAGATTTATGTTTGGTTCTACTTCAGTCATCTTCCTAGATCATGCTCAGCTAAATTTTTATCCACAGCTTTTGATACTATTTTATGTTATTTCATGAAAAAAAAGAGAAACTGCTTGCGTCAAGGCAAGTAGACGTAGGACTGCAACTTGTCAGGGAAGTGGGTTGACATTCCCTTACAATACAGTATGTACCATATTTTAAAACCGATTATCATTGAATAATGTAATGCAAAATAGTAACATTTATATTCAAAATCCTTTTCATTATGCTATTTTCAGTGGCCTACACATCTTTTTGACATAATATTCCAGTATGTGAGATCATAATCTTGGTTGCTTTGCAACACAGAAGTGTTCTATCTTGCTGCTCCCAAGTAGTACCAAATAGAGGAAACAGAAGCCATGAGCAGCCTTGCAAGAAGGGAAAACAAATTATGTTTCCTATAAACGTTTATATTCCTTGAAATGGCAGTGGCCAAAGAGAAAGCCAAAGTCTCTCTCTCTCTCTCTCTCTCACACACACACACAAACAAACATACACATAGACAATACTTCCCAGAACTCCAGATCTAACGGGCCTGGAAATTAAAGGAGAAGCATACTTCCAATATGCAAATAAATTTCACCCATGAGAAATATTGGCAACAACTGTAAAATATTCCCCCTCGGCTGCAAGCTACCTTGTGTCTTTCCATTTGATTATTCTCCTGTTGCTGTGTCTTTCACTGTTCAGTTCCAGAAAAACAGTTGCCAATAGCTTTCATTCCCACAGAATGCAAACATACTTTTTAACAGTCAAGAGTTGGCTAAGCCACAGTAAATCTTAGAAATGATATGTAAATTCTCTATAAATTTAAATTAATTTTGTACAGCAATATCATTTTTGTTATAAGTAAAAATAAGAGTCAACCCCATTTTTAAACATTCAAAGACTAGCATGGGAAAGCATTGAAAACATCTTTTAGCATGATTATATTGCTCTGTAACTTCAATTATTCAATCTACAAGCTGTATAAGTTTTTGGTTGGTTGTATCCATTTATGTTAACAGTTTCTATTTTCCTCTGTGATATATGCCTTCTTCTCCCAGGCTTGAGTGCCAGAAGAACTAAAATAAGCATGAAAATGTTTTGGTTTTGCTCTCTCCATTGCTTCTCAGATCAATAAAAAATGGAAGCTTTGTAATTTATAGAAGGAAGGGTATACATGAATGTAAAATAAAATTACTATGGGTTTCTATGAAAGTGATGTGATATCTACTAAATCTTTTGGTATACATTGAAACTGTTTTGGCAATGGATTCTATTAGCATCTCTGGTTTGAAATAAAAATAATTATGTTAATCTTTTGTAATTCATTTTTATAAATAACAATAATTTTAAAAAGTAGATGCCTGATGTATTGATATACAGGATTTATACTGATCTTTATATCTCGAATTGAATTTTGTTTAATCTTCAATTGCAAAAAGAGGAAGGTGAATTAAAATATTTCTCTCATATGGAGGATTCCCCCATTAAATTCTTCCAGCAAGCTGGCTGGATAACTTTCACTGTACCTCACTAAGTTGCTGCTGTGAGGAAAAATAGGAGAAGGAAGGAGTATTACTGTATATATGTTCAGCACCTCGAATAATCTTAAAATAATAAAGGTGAGACAAAATGTCTAATAAATAAAAAAATTAGCTATGCCTTTCATTAACAATGGAATGCTGGCCTTTATGAAGATATAAAACTGACATATGCAATCATATATTTGTCCTATGATCTACACAATTTTTGTCTAGCTTTTAGTAAATAGTTGATTTTCTCAGCAGTTTCTACAACTTTTCTGTAAAATAGCTCAGGATATTAATCATGTCTTATAGGATAGCATGTGCCTTTTAGGACTGGCTGTGAACAAGAAAGGTTAACAGCAGTAAAATATATGTCACAGAACAGTCTTTGGCAGGGTAGCAATAAACACCTTGGGAAAGATATTCAGATAAAGTGATATATCTATACATACAATGATAGAAGAAGTGGGATAAAAGGTGGGTTGGTGTTTTTGAATTTTGATGTTTAAGACTGATGGATAACCAAGAAAACGAACAAATGGCTCAAATTATCATACTTCGGACACATACAAATACCCACTTCCCTTGAGAAATGTACAATCTGGGAAAAGTGGAAGGTGTGATGAACCAGAGTTTACCACAAATGTAACAAAATCCAAAACATAAATAAATGTCCTTTAATGCCTCCAACTTGGCCCCATTGTTCAATAATACTCAGTTGGAGATAAAACGTACTCAAAAATAGTCTTCAAAAGAAAGCAATACAGTCTGAATTTAATGAGCAAATAGAGGTGAAATAAAAAACCAAACAAACTACAATGATGAAATTTTCACAACGGAACAGGAGAAATATTTACCAAATTCAAGAAGATAACAAGGCACAGTCTGTTGGAAGGACGCCAACCAAGATAACTTCAGACCAAAATAAAATATGCTTTGTTTCCAATGTTTGCCAGTACGCAGGTCCAAACTCTTATGCAGTTCTCACACCTGCAGCCCATGAAGAGGATCAAGGCCCTCTCCTCCCGAGTAGACCATGTCTCTCCCTTATCCTCTCCTAGGATGCCCTAGGAGGGATAGGGGATGGGCCTGGGTCCTCCTCTGACTGCTCAGCTGGCCTCTGCCCTTTCCAAGCCTCCTCTACAACTTCCAAAGCCACATTTCCACTCCCTGTCAGCTGTTCCTCCTCTCCTCAGAGTCAGTCTCCACCAGGGGCATGACAGAAGGAAAAAGAAAAGATGACAACCAGAAGCAGTAGCTGAATTCAATTACAGTGACGATGCTGGCACCATTGGAAGATATGAAGGGCAAAATAGGGGACAGATCATCATGGAGGACAGATTAATAACACAATCAATTAAATAATCAATCAACTATGTGAAAATCAGGTCTAACATCTTGTCTCAGTCTTAACAGAATGAAGACTTAAATGTTCTGGATCACTCTTCCCCAGTCTGGCATACTTCAAAGTATTGGACTATAATTTTTATCACATTAATAGGTTATTTAGGAGCCCTGGTGGCCTAGTGGTTAGAATTTAGTATTCCAGGCTAACTCTGCCCACAGCCTGAAGCTCAATCCTGATGGGCTGAATATTGAGTCAGCCTTCTATTGTTCTGAGATTAGTAAAATGAGGACCCAGATTGTTGGAGGCAATGTGCTGACATTGTAAACCACTCAGAGAGTGCTGTAAAGCGCTATATTCTAAGTGATGTTGCTATATAGGAATTCTTATCCATCCATCCATAAAATATATAATAAAATTACTGTCACATAGTTGTTTAAATAAAAGCCACATATCTGTATTAGAAGTATTTCTGTATTTCTATATTCATTTTCCACATAGATGATTCAATGGCTGAAGAAATAGAACTGCAGAACTCATGCAGATACAATATATTTCAAAAAAGCTGAATTACAAATATATTTTTATTAAGTTAGAGATCCAGATTTTTTGCTTGTGTAATAGAAATGAAAAACTCCTAATTTCCATATGGATCTTTAATAGTATCCATGGACTATATTTCATTTGATTTCACTATGATTTTGCCTGACCCAGATCTACTTCCTTAGTATGCTGTACAAATCCATTGCTGAGACCTTTTCATTAAAGCACTTTTCAAATGATCCCTGATTCATTGCTACTGAGAGGTGGTGAACAGCCTGCTTAAAAGAATGAGGTGTGGTTTTGATAGTTATGAAGAATAGGACTCCTCTGAGCACCACTTTTTTGCCTCAGGAAAACTCTACAATTAATTTCATTCTGTCCTCCTTGCTGAAAATGCACATTACTACAGTTGAGCATCTTTCTGCATGCAAGTGAGAAAACGTATGAAGTGAGAAGTGAGATGTGTATATGATAGTGTGTATAAGTAAATATACATATGACAAGCTTTTATTTACCTCAAAAATAATTTGGCTAAGATCTTAACTTCTAAGGTTACTGCAAAATAGATGATAGATAGATAGATAGATAGATAGATAGATAGATAGATAGATAGATAGATAGGTAGGTAGGTAGGTAGGTAGGTAGGTAGGTAGGTAGGTAGGTAGGTAGGTAGGTAGATAGATAGATAGATAGATAGATAGATAGATAGATAGATAGATAGATAGATAGATAGATAGATAGATAGATAGATAGATAGATAGATAGATAGATATATGCATGCATCTACATACATACATACATACATACATACATACATACATACATACATACATTCTCATAGAGAAACGTTCTCAGAGGATGGGCTCCAGCATTACTTCAAAAGTTCAGATGGCTAAACTTCTGGTCCTAGTGACTGACCCAGACTCAGACTAACCAAGGCACCTGTAATATTATCCTGGGACAACATATACTTGTCTTAATTTGAGATAGATAGATGATAGATAGATAGATAGATAGATAGATAGATAGATAGATAGATAGATAGACAGACAGACAGACAGACAGACAGACAGACAGACAGACAGACAGACAGACAGACAGACAGACAGACAGACAGCTGCACAAAAATATCTCTTCATATTCTCCCTACAACAACTACCCTGTGGGACTGATAGAGACAGAAACTGTTATTAATTTTCTGAAAGCTTTTAAATATCAAACTCTTCCAGAAGCTTACCAAGAGGGAGCACATGCCACTCAGTGATGAGATTAAAGTTACTATTAATTTTTAATATATTATTGCTATGCTTTGTTAACCACCCAGAGCTATTTGACTAAGATGAGTGGCCATATAAATTTGCAACATAAATAAATGGTTCTATTTTTCTCATTTTATTTTTCATGGGTATTTAAGTTATATTGTTGAATCTACTTTTGCTTGTATGAACTGTCAAGAGTCTAGTCTGACTGAGCAAGGTACAAATTGAATAAGTGAACTTTCATAATCAAAATAAATGCTCCAGAGCTCTAGGTAATAACATCATGGGAGTGTTGACAGAAAAAGGCTAGAATGGGTTTCACTACACAGCAGACCACTAGTTTAGTGCTAATGTTCTGTTGATCAGTCTGCTGCAAACACTATTTTTCTCCAAAGTTTTTAACCAAAGCCCAAGACCTAATCACTATACTTTAAAAAGACTAAAACCTTATAAGATGTTATTTTTCTCAATTGTCAAGAGACACAGCCGGACTAATCGTGTTTAATATATTTTTAATTGTATTTATAATGTATTTATTGTGTGTTTTTAGTAGGCTGTACACCGCCCCGAGTCCCTTTTTGGGAGAGGGAGCGGTATAAAAATATGATAAATAAATAAATAAATAAAATAAAACAACACAAAAAAACCTTGCAGAATCTGGAAATTATGCAGTATGATATTAATTGTAATTAACTTAAAGAAAATAATTTAATGTTAGAATCCCATGGCTACTGAGGATGTCAAATAGACTATGGTCTTGGTAGATACTGTGTTACCCAACCCCTGAATCTCAGAATGGTTCGCCAAGATTTGTGATAATGCAATGATCTGCATTAAAAAAAAGAAATGCCAGGGCTTTCTGACATTACTGATTGTATCTGTAATTTGTTCTCTGATAAATGTATTAGCTGCCTATTGGGTTCAGTATAGAGGTGATATTCAGCAGGTTCTAACCAGTTCTGGAGAACCAGTAGTGGAAATTCTGAGTAGTTCTTGGAACCGACAAATACCACCTCTGACTGAAGATTTTATAGCCACGGCCACAGAACCAGTAGTTAAAAAAATTGAATCCCACCACTGGTTCAGTATAAATTTGACATTTACTGACAAAACAAAGTAAAACCAAACATTTGTTATTCAAATAAAATGAAACCCAAATTAAATATTTTAAAACATTACTAATATCAGAATTAAAATTATTTATTTTATTTATTTTTATTTTCATTTATAATGAATGGGCAGAAAAGTGCCCAAATTTTCCTGATAATGTTACAGTTTGGCCTTATCCATCAGTGCTCAGCTTTGATTCAAATATCCTTCTTTACATTCCGCCCCACCAAAAAAAATGTTTAGTTACTATCCATCACAAAACCTTTTCATTTTTTCTGCCCAGAAAACATGTTAATAAAGTATGTTAGAATGATTTTATGTCAAACTCAGAAAGCTTCATGGAGTCCAAATAAACAGTATTATGAGTGTCAGAAAAATTGTATTAAACTCTTGTTGAAAAGAAAGCCCATATGAGTAGCAGTTAATACATGAAATCAGATGACATTTTTAAACAGACCGTGCTTTGGAAAAATGACTGATAATATTGACTATGTTCAGTCTGAAACATCATGTAGTTCATGCAATATTGAAGTACATGCTTTTTTTAAGGCAAACATTTAGCAGTCCCAGATTCTGTGGCAACAATGGCTGCATAATTCATTCATACTTAAAAAAATGGTGGCTACTGATGGAAAAGAAATTGACTACTGGATTGTCAGAAATTAGATCAGAATTGCTTTAACCATTGTTTGCATACAGGTATTCAATGGAAACAATAAGTTTAAGAAAAATGGAATAGGAAAGGAGAAATCATTTATGAACATTTGATTTAATATTTAACTTCCAAAACAGACAGAAAGGACTAGAGAAATCTCAAGCTTTTTTCTTTAATTAGTCTATGGTACTGAAAAAATATTTTGACTACAATGCCTGTATTACATGCCTCTGAAAATATGGTACTGCTTAATCCTGCTTTTATCCTTTTTATTTTTTATCCGTAGATCTAAGACAGCATTTTACATATTATATGGATTTTATATATATATGTATGTATGTATGTATATATGTATGTACATATGTACGTACGTACATACGTACACCCCCCCCACACACAAACGGATGAATAGATAGATAGATAGATAGATAGATAGATAGATAGATAGATAGATAGATTTAAAAGTATGGCTTTAGTGTATGGGAAATGATATTTAATAGATAACAGATAACAGAATATCAGAGTTCGAAGGGACCTTATAAGTCATCTATAGGTCACCCAGGCAGAAGGAAATCAACAGCTAACAGATGACCTGAATGTGTTTTACTGCAGATTTGAAAAGAAACTACAGCCACCTATCTCCACAACCCCCATCTCAAACACACCAACAACAGCCAAGCCTCCTACAACTGGCCCCAATTCATTGGGCTCACAACCTGTGGTGATCACAGAAAAAGAAGTGCAGGACCTATTACACAGACAAAAGCCAGGAAAAGCACCAGGGCCAGACGAGATAACTCTTTCTTGCTTAAAAGTCTGTGCTGGCCCGCATCTTCACCCGAATCTTCAATAGATCACTAGAGATGTGCTACGTTCCTTCCTGTTTCAAATGCTCTACTATCATTCCAGTGCCAAAGAAGCCCTCCGTCAAGGAACTGAATGACTATAGACCAGTTGCTCTAACATCTGTAGTTATGAAAATCTTTGAAAGGTTTGTGCTGTCCCACCTGAAAACCATCACAGATCAGCTGTTAGATCCCATGCAGTTTGTATACCGAGCAAAATAGATTGACAGATGATGCTGTTAACAAGGCTCTGCATTACATCCTACAACACCTTGAATCTCCAAATACCAACGCAAGGGTCCTCTTTGTAGACTTCAGTTCAGCGTTCAATACCATCATTCCAGACACTCTTCTAGGTAAATTAAACCAACTAGCAGTACCTGAACACACTTGTAAGTGGATCATAAGCTGCCTAACAGACAGGAAGCAGCAGGTGAAGTTAGGCAAAATCATATCCGACACCTGTACAATCAGCACAGGGCCCTACCAAGGCTGTGTGCTTTCTCCACTTCTCTTCTCCCTATATACCAGTGACTGCATCTCAAATGATTCATCTGTTAAAATACTGAAGTTTGCTGATGGCACAACAGTGATTGGTCTCATTCAAGACAATGATGAATCCGCATGGACAGGAGGTTATACAACTTGCCTCGTGGTGTAACCGGAACAATCCGGAACTGAACACACTCAAAACTGTAGAAATGGTGGTAGACTTTAGAAGAAACCCTCCCACACTACCACTTCTTACAATACTAGACAACACAGTATCAGCAGTAGAGACCTTCAAATTTCTAGGTTCTACTATAACACAAATGGACACCTAACATCAAAAACGTCATCAAAAAAGCACAACAAAGAATGTTCTTTTTGCGCCAACTGAGGAAGCTCAAACTGCCCAAGGAGCTGCTGATCCAATTCTACAGAGGAATTATTGAGTCTGTCATCTGCACCTCTATAACTGTCTGGTTTGGTTCTGCAACTCAACAGGACATATACAGACTTCAGAGGATAATTAGGTCTGCAGAAAAAACAATTACTACCCACCTGCCTTAAATCGAGGACCTGTATACTGCACGAGTCAAAAAGAGGGCTGTGAAAATATTTACAGACCCCTAACATCCCGGACATGAACTGTTTCAACTCTTTCCCTCAAAATGACATTATAGAGCACTGCACACCAGAACCACTAGACACAAAAACAGTTTTTTCCTGAAAGTCATCACTCTGCTAAACAAATAATTCCCTCAACCCTGTTCAACTATTACAAAGTCTGCTATTACAAGTATTACTATTACTGCTAATCTTGTAATCAGTCCTTATCATCCATCCCCTCCCATTTGTAACTGTATAACTGTAAGTTTGTTGCTCGTATCCTTACGATTTATATTGACTGTTTCCTAGTATGATTGATTGCTTATTGTACCCTATGACTATCATTAAGTATCATACCTTATGACTCTCGACTCCTGATGAATGTATCTTTTCTTTATGTATATTGAGAGTATTTACACCAAGACAAGTTCCTTGTGTGTCCAATCACACTTGGCCAATAAAGTATTCTATTCTATTCTATCTAGTCCAACCCTCTGCTCAAGCTGGATACCCTACACCAGTGATGGCTAACCTTTTTGTTGTTGTGTGCCGAAAGAACATGTATGTGCCTGCACCCATGCATGTGTGACCTCCCTGCTCTCTTCCTGCCCCCCTGCACATGTGTGTGACCCCCCCCATGCTCCCCCATCCCCATGTGCATGCTCCCTCCCATGCTCCCCCACCCATGTGCATACATGCACAACCCCGTACTCCCTTCACTCCCCTGTGCATGCACACACATCTCCCATATGTGCCCTGCCCCCACATGTATGCACGGCAGATTCCCAAAAATCAGCTGGCTGGCGGGAGGCACATGTGCATGAGTTGGGGTGACAGCTTGCGTGCCAGCAAAGATGGCTCTGTGTTCCACTTCCAGCACGCGTGCCATAGATTCACCATCATGGGCCTACACCATTTCTGACAGATGGGAGTCCAATCTCTTCTTAAAAGTCTCAAGTGATGATGCTCCCACAACTTCCAAGGGCAAGCTGTTCCATTGGTTGATTGTTCTCACTGTCAGAAAGTTTCTCCTTATTTCCAGGTTAAATCTCTCCTTGTTCAGTTTCCATCCATTATTCCTTATCTGACCTTCAGGTGCTTTAGAAAATAGCCTGACCACTTCCTCTCTGTGGCAACCCCTCATTGGAAGACTGCTATCATGTCTCCCCTGGTCCTTCTCTTCACTAGACAAGCCATACCCAGTTTCTGTAACCGTTCTTCATATATTTACTTATATATAGTTGGTTGCTCTTCTCTATACTTTTTCTAATCTCAACATCTTTTTTATAGTGTGGTGACCAAAACTGGATGCAGTACTCTAGGTGTGGTCTTATGGAACTGTCTCAAAATCAGAGATGATAGATAGATTCCAAACCATTTCATATTGATACGCAATGGTATTTTACTCATAAAACATATTAGGCATATCTATTATCTATATTTAATGCAAATATACATATTCAAATATCCATATGTATATTTAAATAACTAAATCTGGAAAAGCAAGATACTTGGATAAGAATAGAGAATTCTCAAAGGAAGTGTAATGGGAAATCTATGAACGTTTCTTCCATATTTTTGTTTAGATTACTGCTATGGTTAGAGTTAACTTTTGTTGCTGAGAGAAGAAAATGTTACTATAGCCTGACAATAGAAATAGTACTGATCTAATGGCACTTGTGCTCTTTATTCTGCCTTAAAGATTGACAGAGGAAGCTTGAACTTCCTAAATGAGAATTAAAGTGAAATAATACAGATACTCATGTCAGCCTGCATTATATTTCATAATATGTCTTGTTTCACACCTAAGGAAACATTACTTTTGCTTTGCTCTAAAAGCATGGAAGAAAAATAAGGGAAGATGAGACACTTTTATATCAGGATGGAGAGGTGGTCAGAAACTGCTGATGGATTTGCAGGGGGTACACAAAAAGCAACAAAAAGACTCATCCTTAATTGTATTCTGAATCTTGAGATACATGCTATATGACTAGGAGATTTTTGCACTAGTTTTCCAGGATTGTTCTAAAGGGGAAAAGTACATTATCTAAAATATTTCACAAGTTTGTCAAATATGTAAATGAGTGAGCTAACTTTTTTGTTTTAAAATTTACAGTGTAATACAAAAAATGGGATTGAGCCAAATAAATTTTAACAGATTTATTTATCCTGTAATGGGATTCCATCATTAGCCAAAATAAAATGTTAACATAGTTATTGGATTATATCACAACTCTCCTTTTTTGATAAAAACTTCAACCTCTTACATCTTTTTTTCATGCAAGTTCTAAACACACATCTGCTTTCTTTGGCCAGATTACAGCATTACAGCAATAGCTCCTGCAACCTTGCTGGTCATAGCAGTTTTATTAAGCCTCCCATATTGACATGAGAATGAGATATAGCCAGAAGCTTGAAATGATGGCTTAATAACCAACATAATGAATATTTGTTGTACTTTCTATGAATGACTGAGATACCAAATATAGCCACCAAGATTTTACTTGGTTAAGGCAAGATGCCTTCAATGCTCTCTCTGACCTGTTTAATTTCTAGAAACTGAAAAAGTTCAACCTATTAAGATCAATAATACTGAATGTTCTGAAGCATTATGTTTGCCAATGGAAACAAATTAAAATGGCTGTAGGATACTGTACTTGTAAATTTTATGCCTTTTGTGTGTTTAATACCATTTATTAGTGGCATTAAGCCTTAAGGTTAAGAAATATATGCAAAAAAAGATAATGAACTCACAAGATGTTTCTTCTCACAAGATGCAAAAGGAATACTAGCTGTTTCTTTTCTGCAGAAAAGTTGTATTACTCCAAGAAAGAAGAAATGGATGAGATTTTTATTTCTATCTAAAATCCAGCTGTCCTGGCAGCAACAATAAAGTTGTGGTCAAATTCCCTTGACTGGGAAATTTTCCAGCATATTTAAATTGTCTATTTTCACTGCAATGTTTCTGATTTGCTTAAAGGATATCTTCTCTGACTCCAGCTGTGGGGAATTTAAATACATAGAAGCATTTCTCCTGAAAGTATTGTAAATGTTCCTGAAATAACAGATAATCAGAGTTGGAAGGGACCTTGTAGGTCATCTAGTCCAACCCCCCTACACCATTTCTGACAAATGGCAGTCCAATCTCTTCTTGAAAGTCTCAAGTGATGATGCTCCCACAACTTCCGAGGACAAGCTGTTCCATTGGTTGATTGTTCTGTCAGAAAGTTTCTCCTTATTTCCAGGTTAAATCTCTCCTTGTTCAGTTTCCATCCATTATTCCTTGTCTGGCTGCCATATGAATGCCATAAATTATGAATGCCATAAATACCTAAGTAACACAGAAAAAGCTCTTATCTTTATCTAGATAGCCACCTGCAAACTGGCTGCAAATAGAATTTATAGACATGAAAATTATGATACTTTGACATTTTGTTTACAGGCTGAAAAAGAGGTTAGAAGGAAAGAGGTAGAAGGATCAGAAGTAGGAGTGGGCTTCAAAAAAATTAGCAACTGGTTCTCTGCCCGGCTGCTGGGTGGGCGTAGCCATGGTAGGCGTGGCCTAGTCAGCCTCCTGCACCACCCTGGCCTGGGAGCTAAAATGGGCTGGCATTTTTGTCCTCCCCAGACTCTGGAGGCTATTCTCAAGCCTCTGAAAGAGCAAAAACAGCCTTCCCGGGCTCCGGAGGCTCTCCGGGGGCTCTCTGGGGGTTCTCCGGAGGCTCTCCGGAGGCCAGAAATGGGCCCGTTTCTGGCCTTCCAGGACTTCTGGGAGGTCAGTTTTTCACCCTCCCCGAACCTCCGCACTCACCTGGAATCCAAAATGGGCTGTGTGGGGACTCCTGAGGGGTGGGGTAGGCGGGGCCAGCCAGGGATGGGGTTTGCTAGTTTGCTGTACTGGCCATAAAATTAGATACCGGTTCGCCTGAACTGATGCAAACTAGTTGCAGCCCACCCCTGATCAGAAGACATCTCTTAGATATACTGGAATTTCATCCATAACATGCTTTTCCTCAGTTTTTGGTTGCATCCCTCAAAAGAGAAAAGGTGGCCTTAGTTGGATATCCAATTCTTATACTTTATTCATTTTTTTTCACATGACTAGACATGTCCCTTACTTTTTAGTGGTTGTTCTCTATTTTAAAGATGACTAGAGAATCATCATCCATTTAAAATCATTCTCAGTTTGAATGACCTGCCAAAACTAACTTCAGGATAAAGAACAATTAAAAAATAAGAAACTTAAAATTTCTTTAAGTTCAAAACACAGAGATGCTAACATATGCACAGACTACCCAGTCACAATACAGTAGTACTCAGTAAATGTTAATTTTTCTATTAAATATGCAACTACAGTTGTATTATTATTATTATGCAACTATATGTTATTCTTGTTATTTTTTATATTAAATTATAAATGGCTATCTTTTCTTTCACCCATTGCACAGATAAAGGTACTTTCAATGTTACCCTATAAAGATGTTGGCTTTATGGTATTCTGATAGGTAGAGGATTCTTTCTTACCAGCTACTATCTTTTGGGTGGGGGTATATTACTAGAAGGAAGTTAGGGGATACTCCTTTGAGCTCTTAAGATAATATCAAAATTTCAAGAACCCTATTTTTTAAAATAATCACAAATTCAAGGCTATATATAAGGATAAGGCTTCTCTCTATATTAAGTTGTTGTGTAGGTGGCAATGTGGAAGCTTATTCACATAACTGGCCCTTTTCCCTCCACCTCCCCATAATACTTCTGAACCACAATTTTTTCAGAGCCTAAGCATACAGGCATATACAGCATTCAGTCAACCAGAAATCAAGAAATAACATAATTTATGGCAAAGGCCATTTTCTATACTTCAATTTTGTGACAATATTATTAAAAATTAGGGCTATAGAATGCTTTGAAAGGGTGTGTTGATTCAATGTAGCTTTAGCCAAATCAGTCTATTGAAGCAGACTTATGTTGCTAATCTACAGTAGTTGGCCAAAATGTTTTTTCATCTCATTAAACTTTCCGCCTATCAGAGCTATTTTGGAGTGGTAAGGAACATTTGCTCTTCATTTACTATCCCAGTTATCATATTTTTAATGTATCCAGATATGAGACTCAACTCAACTTAACTTGCTTAACTTGCTTAATAAAATGAGATATCTATGTGTTAGCCTTGTCAACACAACTAGGTGAGTTCTTAGCACTCCCAATAGGACTCATACTTGAATAGTCCACTATCACTTGGGGTAAAACCTTAATTTGACCTTCTGCATGAGAGTGGTGTATTTAAGTCTTCACAATGAATAAAGCCTAAATGTTTTAGTGTTTTTAAACTAAAGGTGGAACAAGATTATGAAGCCACTTGTTCTTTGCCATTCTCCTACATAGCCAATCTGTCTTTGCAGTACCAATTTTCAACAAACCAGCCTGCTTCTGCTAATTAATTATTATAGAACAAGCCAAGGATTAATATTCTATGACGTTTAGATTTTCATTCCATTATGATTTTATTGGGAGGGGGAGGGGGGTGAAGATGAGAGCAGTTTAATGTTTCCTCAGTATAGCCTATGAATGATTTTTTTTGGAAATTGAGAATCAAAGCACCTCAATGGAATTTGCTCTCTCAAACTCAGTTTGCATTACACCATTTTTGAATCATACATCTTCAAATCAAATCTGTCCTCATTGACAATCTATTAAACATATTAATTAGTTAATTAGTATGCTGTCATGGTTAACTCTTATAATATAGAGGAAAGTTAAAGACAGATCATAATCTGGTTTGTAGCCAGATGTCCAGTAAATGGCAGGCATAATAATTTCTATAGAGAATTTAGTATAACTGAGTGTAATACTCAGTTACTTATTTCTTCTGCTCAAAGTATACTGGAGCAAAAACTGATAGAGTAGACAAAACTGTCAGGGAATAGCTGGTATTAAAAGATACGATTAAAAACATGTATATTCTAATTTGTATATTGTTATGAAATAAAATAATACAGTTTGTTACATGGCATGATATTGGAATTGGAGGCCATTATATATCTGCTGAGGGGATAATTTGAATAATTTGAAAGATATAAAAACTCTAAACATATTTATTTAAATATCTAAAACCTATACTTAAAATAATTGAATATAAAGTAATAAAGTTCTTTAAAGTTTTTGTAATTTACTTTGCTTGTAAAAAAGAAAAAGGAGCTTATTCCTCATAAGATATTTATTAACTGAGATATCATACCAAATATATAATGATATTATAAATATATTATAGTGAACTTTGTTTTCAGAAAGAAGCACAATGGAAGTCTTTCAATAAAAGGGGAAAATATGGGAAAAGTTTAGTGTCATGCTCATATATAGTCTTTACAGGTGTTAACACTATGTACTATGGCAGCATATGATGGTACAATCTTTCAATCAATTTCAGGAAGAAAAACTCATTAGTAAGGAGGAGGAGTATAATTTATAAACCGTGTGTGCTATCAGATTCTCAAGGACTCTAGAAGCTCACAATAATCAAATAAAAATAAAATCAATACAACATAAAAGTGATGGCAACTGTTATGAAGAGAGGAGATTCACTCTTCTTCACCAAATACTTGTACACCCACCCCAGGAAAAAAATTAAGACAGAATGGCTGTGTAAAAAGAAAACATTGATGTGTAATAGTATAGAGTATAGTATAGAGGAAATAGTAATAATATAGAAGCAATAGTAATAAAGTATACAGGTAATTGTAAGACTCATAATCTAAAGTTCATTGTAATTATCATAGTAACAGAACAGAATATAGGACAGAGTTAATAGGAAGTCCTTATATATATTTGTAAATGTTACTCCTCATTTTCAGTCTGGGTCTAACTAATTAGGAATGCCTAAAAAAAGTCTGTGACAGACAGGTAGAACTCTACCCATTGTCCTGATCCATACTCAAAACAGTAATTATTTCATCAGAACATAAGCCTTTCCGACCAAGCATCTACAGTATTCTATATACATTTTCCTAGTCATCTCATCATACATTCTAGTTTAACACACACTTTGAACCACCATTTTAAAATTCCTTTTAAATTCAGTTTGAAGCTTTTTTTTTTTGTTAGAAAATAAAGCATTTTCAAGGAAGATGCATTTCAGAAATGACAGCTTTTAATTTCAAACAGTACAATAGTGAGAAAATCAGGAAAAAATGATTCATGAGAAAGAATAAAAATATACCTATTATTTTTTTCCTGGGTATGTAACTCCAGGATGAATATCTTCAATGAGGGCTATTCCAATTTCTTCCTTTATCCTATCACACCTGTGTGTGTTTGTGTGTGTGCAGGTGAGTGTTACTATCTCAGAAACACACCTGCTCTCGAAGGATATTTTGCTCAAAAATTCAGTTTGGCAGTCTTAAGAATATACTTTGTTATCAGTTGCTAACCACTTGTTTTGAAAGTTAGATTAAGTTAGAACTTAATCCCACAGTCATATTTGCTTTCCCATTTCTGTTTAGTGCTTCTAATCTATGTGTGTTAGGCAAAGAATCACATTTCTCCCTCCCCATCTCATTTAAAAAATTAGATGACCGGTCTAATTCCAGAATACATCTTTTTGAAAGTATTTCACTTTCTGAAATCAATGTATTTTGCCTGCTGATGTCTGCGAAAGCACATTATTGAATGTTTTATAATAGCCATTTCCAGTCCGGTAACCTACACATATATCAGAACTATAATTCTCAGAATTCCCAGCAGCATAATCAATGGTTGGGAATTCTGAGACTTGTAATCAAATACATTTGGAAACTGCTGCTCTGAGATTTAATTATTATGTCTTTATGTATTAATGAGAAAGGTATACAGATGTTTTGAATAAAAATGAAATATAAGCATCTCTTTGGGGTGGGTAATCTTTTTTACAAGAAGATATACAAGGTGAACTTCAAGATACCTCAATAGATACAGAAACTCCTCATTTACAAGATAGCAAAATCAGTCAATGAAAAATTATTAGGGCACAACTATCATGTTAAGAAGGTGATCTTACTGTAGTCCCTCTCAATCTATAATTCTATTTCTAAACCTTTTCCTTCCCTGCTTTCAGATCTCCTCCTGAAACCCATACTTCTAGAAGGCAATAAAGAAATCACTCAATCATCTTTTAAAGAATAATGACTGTTTCTGAATAGCTCTCCACAAAACAACAGCAGGATTTAGTGCATGTAGAAAACTACTATAACACCAAGACAGGTTTAGTGCAGCCCCCTTCACAATCAAAATGAATAAAATGTATGTAGAATATCAATGAGCACATAAAATATGTTTGCACATCTGTGGTCTGAAGGGCACAGTCCACAGCCCCCCATTCACTTTCACAGGAAAAAAAACTGGCTAAGAGAAACTGCAGCAGGATAGTGTTTATCTGTTTAAAGTGTACCATTTGGGAAGACACAATGTAGGCATCATTTTTGTTTGACATAAATAAAGGAAGTAGAGTCTTGAAAAGAGGGCTCTGAAAAGTTTGATCTGAACATGTATTGACCTAAGTCATTTTGCTTAATAACAGTAAGTATATTACAAATAACTGGTTTCACCCAGCCCATTTAACCATAAACCATATAATTTTCAAACAGCAATGGCTGGGTACAATACATACCTAAGCTAAAAAAGGCAAATCACATATGACTTAGTAGCATATATAAACCTAGCAACTTTTGGTCTGATCAGACAGAAAGTCAAAACTTCTCTATTCAAAATACTGCTTTCACACTCAATACTGTATTTGTAATAATATTAAGTCTAATGCTGTCTAAAATATTATTCTTAAAATGTGTACCGTATGAATGGTCATACAATTGTGGTCATCATAGTTGTGCCCACATTTCATGCCAAAATCATGAAGAAATAACCCTAGAGAAAAAAAAATTTCTAAATGTTCCAAATTAATCTGACAAGTTTGGGGAACCTTGTTCTAATCTGAAGTAAAACTTTCACACCTAACAAATTTCAGACCACCTGAAGAAGATGGAAAAAATCAGGGCTACCAAACATCTTCACATCTAACTCTAAACTAATTGTGCCCTATTTAAACAACAACCGTAATTTATAAACCATAACTAACTAAATTCTTGCCTTGATGTTATGTCTGAATCTAGACTCCAGGGTTATCTTAAACTTGTTTTCATGTGTTTCCCAAGTTGCCTGCCAGCAAATGAAGATGGAATGAGAAAGCATATAGAAAATGAAACACAACTAAATTGCTTTCACCAGCACATTTCCTGAACTAGTTTTCCAGGCTCAATCCACCTGACCACAGGAGGCAGAGACAGAATGTCTGTCTTTACACTGCTGCTATAGCAGAAGTAGAATTAAAGGGACTACAACAGATGTAATAGCATCTCAGCGTGTCTTTACATTCAAAGCACTATTTTACTCTCTGTAGGGTACCCTGACTTTTGCACACTCAGAGCCATCAATAAATGTTTACATTAATCTTTCCACTCAGAGGAGAAAATCATCTTGAAAATGTTTTAGAAAGTCCACAGTTTTCTGCTGATTTACTAGGAATGGCTGCCAAGCAGTGGGATTCATCACTGTCAGATCCACATCCAAGGACAACACAGCAAAATTCAACTGAGTTCAAGCCTTCTACCTAGTAGACAGAATTTTGCCAAACTAAATCCACTAGATATATTCTGAGAAACTAGGGTGTGGCTACTCTGAACCTCACCCATCCAGCTCTGGATTGCACAGAAAACTCTATTGCCAAGACTCCTCTCCACTGCTTCCCTATGTGTATATTCCATCATAAACATAGCTAATAGGGGAGAAGGGGGTAATAAGAACATGTATATGAAAGCTACAGCTTATGAACTTATAACTGATGTCATGATAAATAATAATAGCATTTGACTGATGATATTCCTGAATTTTCTTCTCTGCCTGCTTTCTACTGTTGAGTCAGCATTAAGCCCTGGATAAGTTCCTGTAGATTTCTTAGCAAGATTTCAGAAGTGGTTTGCCATTACCTCCTTCCTAGGTTTAGAGTCACTGGGCTAGCTTTGTGCCTAAGGTAAGAATAGAAACTCTCCCTGATTCTAGCCCAATGCCTTACTTAATCTCTTCTATCCTTCTTCTTTTCTCTATAAGATGGGGCAATTCTGCAATTGCACTAGTAAAGAAAAACCTCTGGGATATTTTCCTTTATGATTTCCATATTGGCTTGGTAGTTCTATTCATCTAATACTGAAAGCATTTTGTTTTTTTAAAAATAATGCTTATTAACCAGCTGGTTATACTGTTAATTCATTTTCAAACTAGTTGGGCAAGACTGAATATAGTTCCCTCATAAGCACTGCAGGAAAGGGATTCTGGAACTGCTCTATTTTTGACAATGTGTTAATATGATGAATAGGAAGTAAATCTGGGAAACATATTTTTTCTGCAGTCTTTGTAAGGGGGTCTACCAACAACTGATACATTGACTGCATTACTAGTCAGTTTTAAGTTAAATATTAATTGGAAGATAAAATTATAAGGGGGGCTTTATTAGTGGCTAAATTTCTGTCAATGCTTATTAAAATGAAGAACAAACTTCTTGACAGAAAAATGGTTTCACAGCATGGGATGTATTGTATTTATGTCTATATTATTAGTTCTTGAGGCCATACAATATATTTACTTTGCTCTTAGCTCTGATCTATTGATTGTAATAAAATCTGCAGCATGTATGAACAGATTTCAAATAAGACAATAATGGAATATAATGCAAAATTAACAAGCCTTGTAGGAGAATGCTTCAGTGTGTGGCAGGGGTGCCTTCTGGGATGGAGATTTGTATATAATTCCCTGAATTTCTAGTGAGAACAGAATCAGGATTAGATTGGTTGTGCAGATGGGAAAGGTGAGAATAGGTAACTGTAGAGATGGGTGATGGTAATAGTTGAGGGTCTTTCCTGACCTAGAGATTGTGTGAGCTCAGAGGAGGAGAGGGTAATGGATTATTGGCAATGGGTGGTATGGTGAATAGCCAAGAATAGACCCCACTCAGGGAAGGGGAAAATCAGTGTCTCTGACTAATTCCTCTTTGCAGACCACAAACTTCTTTCCCATGTCCAGGATTCTAGATTCTTGCAGTAGCATCAGTTAGTTTCCCATCATAAGGCTACTAACTTGATTTTTCTTGGCAGAGCATAATAAATCAGAGAAACAACCTTTTTCTCTGACATTCTCTAAAATGCACCCCAAGGAAACTTGATCCTAAACTTTTGTACTAAAAAAAATTGAGTGAAGGCAAAACATTCCCACTCTGAGCAACTTTCCAGAAAAACTGGTTGTGGAATTTTCAGGAAATCTTTTAAGAGATTGTAATGATGCTTGACAGATGAGAGGAGAGGAGAAAAAGTACACTATGATCCCTTATATAGCAATAGCACTTAGACTTATATACAACTTTACAGCACTCTCTGAACAGTTTACAAATGTCAGCATATTGCCCCCAACATTCTGGGTCCTCATTTTACTAACTTCAAAAGGATGGAAGGCTGAGTCAACCTTAAGTCAGTCAAGATCAAACTCCTGGCTATGGGCAGTTAGTCAGCAATATGGCATTCTAACTACTGCATCACCACGGCTCTCTTCCATAAGTGTGCCTTCAAATTTTTTTATTTTTTTTTAATCTATTCACAGCATATGTGGAGCTTTTCTGGTACTGTCTTGTCATCCAATTCATTGTTGACTTTTGGGCTGACAGTTGGACTTCCACATCAATAATGGGACATAGTTGTTGAATCAAAACCTCCAAATATTTATTTATCCCATGACATAATTCCAATTGCAAAGAATTTACCTATTCTTCTTGCATCAAGTCTAGAGTAGCAAAATACTTCCTACATCAATAAATATCAGAGCAGACTGAACAGGGAAACAAAATCATTATGTGCAACAAGTACATGAAGCTGCTACACCATAAGGATTCCACCTTCCTGATTGTGTTAAACCAATCAATCATAATACCCCAAATTACTGCTAGAGCAACTAGAAGGAACCAAGCCATAAGTCATTCTAATGAATAAAAGGCTTAATGGTTTGGCAAAATTTCAGAAAAATACTTTGCTAAATAAATAAATAAAACTTTCAGTAATTTAAATCATATTTCTGCCAATATAATATCAGTGGCTGGGTTCCAGGCAATATTGATGAAATGTATTAAAAATCATATTACATAGTTATATTCCAATACTTTCATCTCGTAACTGATTCACAAAAGGATAGCTTCTATATTCTGTATTGACTTTCAAACTCCAGGTTCTGGTTAGATCTAGTAAAGTTAAACAAAATTAACAACAATAAGAAAAAAATCAGATTTTTATATTCCTTAAAACTCTCCATCCTTTAAAAATTCATTTACTGTTCCTTAACTTCCTTCTCACAAAGAAAAGCAGGTATTACTGTAGGTCTAATAAATGTCACCTACTTTCTGCTTAAAATAGGACTACAGTATCCAAAGGGTTGTGTTACATTCCTCAGGTCATCTCAGCAGACTGCTTTTCTCACAGTTGCAGAACAAAAAGATGTAGTATAACAAGTACAGGGAAAGTTGCATCCTTTTTTATATCATAGGCAAAGGAAGAGAAAGGTTGGAGAAAAGCATGGGCCAGCAGAGTTCTAGCCTTTTCTTGGGCACAAAGTCAGAATTATCCTAGGATAGAGGCAATGGCAAAAAAAAAACCCACCTTCAAAAAATCTTTTCAAGAAAACTGCAAAGACTACTCTGAGACACTGCCAGGAGTCAAGATTGACTCAAATGTGTCATGCACACGCACACCCAACACAGTATCACTGCACTAGATCAGTTGTCTTCCATGAAAGTAGATGTAGGAAGTTCATTTGGGGATGAAATAGGGTTTATTCTTTTACTTATTATAGGACATTCTTTTGCTCTACAGCACTCCCATATGATACAAACCAGACTTTGCACCGCTAGTAATGACTTTCTTCTTAAAATTCTCTCAAGTACTGCAGCATTAACAAATTATTTAACTGGCGGACTGCTTCTAACATGGCTGCTACTAGGTGTTTCTTTTGACACTCTTACCCTTACTTTTGATTAAGTCTCTGCATTAACATTATCCAATAAGCAGTGCAGCCAAACAGTAGTTAGACAGCTGTAAATTAAATATGCCTAATGCACAGGTATAAATAAAATGCGAGTAGCTCCAGGAAACGACATTATACCCAATTTAATTTTTAGTCAAAGTCAGTGTTCTGTTTTCTAAGGGCTCAACTGGGAATCTGGCATCTCGCATGTTTGCCACTTATATTCACTCATATTAGCTTAGGGAGTATTACTAATAAAGATGATTGCTCTGCTAGCAATAGTCTAAGAATTCATAGTCCTGTCATTCCACTATTGAGTCTGTCATCATTTAACAACAAAAGGATAATGCTAGTTCAACACTGAGTAATCTTATAACTGTGATTTTCAAATCATCTTCAGAACGTTAGGTGTTTTTTTAAAAAAAATGAAGTGGGAAAGTACAACATAGTAAGAATAGTAACATTAATAATACAAATAGCAACAGCACTTAGACTTAAATACCACTTCACAATGCTTTACAGCCCTCTCTGAGCAGCCTACAAAATCAGCATATTATCTCCAACAATCTGGGTCCTCATTTTACCAACCTCAGAAAGATAGAAGATTGAGTCAACCTTAAATGATAAGAATCAAACTTATCTTAAACTTGCTGGCAATTGGCAATCAGCAGAATTAGCCTGCAATACTGCATTCTAAACACTGCACCACCACAGCTCTTTGGAATATTATAGGAGTTCCTGTAATACTTTAAGTAGAAAATATATGCAAGAACATTAATAAGCTACAGCACAAATTTCACATTCAGTTTTACATTATACAGTATACTTTACATTATAGTATAAAAACATTTGCAGTGCAATATTATTCATACACTTCAAATTAGTTTCTCTCAAGTTTCTTTGGGGATTCTGGCAGTATTCCAAATTCTAAGAGTGGTAATAATAGGCAGTAGAATCAGAGATGAATTGGGTCAGTGGTGGGATTCAAAAATTTTTACTACCGGTTCTGTGGGTGACTTGGTGGGTGTGGCACGGGAAGGATACTGTAAAATCTCCAGTCAGAGGTGGTATTTGCCGGTTCTCCGAAATACTCAAAATTTCTGCTACCGGTTCTCCAGAACTGGTGAGAACCTGCTGAATACCACCTCTGAATTGGGTTCTTTCTATTGAACTTTCATTTCTTCACTTTATCCGGTGAGAGGAACATAAGCAGAATTGCGATATTTAATGGTATAGAGTTTCCTGCTTAAGCAGGGGGTTGGACTAGAAGACTTCCAACTCTGTTATTCTATTCAATTCTATTTTCTATTTTCTTTTATTCTATTTTCTATTATATTTTATTGGTAGTCTTCATTTAGCAACTGTTTTGTTTAGAGTGACTTTTCACAGTTATAACAGTGAGGAAAAGAAACTTTAAAACTAGTCCTTGCATTTGCAACTAATCTTTGCATTTGCAACCTTCTCAGGTCTGTAAAGTGGAAAGCAGACATAAGACCATAAACTCATAAGTCAAGGTTTCACTGAGCAACTGTGTCACTTAATGACTGAATTGACTGTTCCAAATGTGGTTGCTAAACAAACACTACTAGTCTTTTGGATTCCCTAGGATAGTGCTTTTCCAAATTTCAAACCTGAATTCTTCCTGCCCTTGAAACATGGTTAAATATCCTTCTCTAGCCTTGGGAACATCTGGTTCCCTCTATCCAGTCTCATCCCTTCCATCTTTGGTAGGATCACTTATCTGAATCAAATCCTCTTTATGAGATTTCTGGATTCCTTGCTTGGAAATCAAGATCTATTTTTTCTTTTATTCCCTTTTTATCATCTAACCTTGCCTATTCTGCAGTGCATACTGTTGTCTATAGTTCACCCCCTCAATCTGCACAGGCAAAACAATTAAACTGAAATATTTAGCCTGGTTCAAAATAACAGCAGTTTTGATGCAAGTTAAGCTGGTGTTCTGGAAGCATACATTGTTGGAAAGTGAGTAAGCCTCAATTCCCACAGGCATTTGATCATACAATATTTATTTGTAAATAAATGAGGTTCAGAATTGTGCACCAATAACTACAAAAACTTTCTATATCTATTAATAAAGCAAGCTATTCTTTCTAAATAAACATTTCATGATTTTTTATATTGGCTTAAAAGTTTTCAGATTAGCTTGGAGAAACACAATACAGTGTGTTCATTTTTCAGGACAAGCAACTGAGATAGTTCATAAGAGAGCTTCCTTAATAAAAGAATTGGGTGGGCTCATTTTCTTTTCTTTCAGACCAAATTGAGAAAAACCTCAAGACTATTTCTCCAACTGGAGCTTAATTTTAAACAATAATGAGTAAATAGCTTTCATTTGATCTAGGCTGCAGTGCCAGGGGCCTATTTCTCTACACAGATATTGGCAGAGACCTTTGTTTGACTTATTGACTGCAAGGAAAAGACCCCTCTTAGCATTTACAAAGGCTGCTACAGCAGATTAAGTTTAGATCAATGATGTTCTTGATTATCTAGTTTCATTCTGCTTGTCCCTTTTCAGGTTTTTTCACTGCTAACCAGAAAATTAAGATAATTTACAATGTGTCAACTGCATTCCTTACATGTTCTTGAGCCTCAACTTTGAGTATCCCTTATTGAACTGTTACCTCTCCTCTCTTTAAACTTTCTCCCTGCCCTAGAGACATAGAGAGATGCCTAGATACAAGAACTCAGAACCTTTCACTGACACCATCCCATGTATTCTATGATAATTGTTTATGAAGACACGAAAAATCAATATCTCATGCTTCTCATTAGCTCCAGGGATTATAGAATCTAGCAACCACTGGCATTCAGCTCCCCTGCCCCCAGTTTTCTTCTGGGTACAATTCAAAATGCTGGTTATCACTTTTAAAATACTACATGATATGGGCCTTAGCCATTTGCAGGATCACCTCTCCATAAGAATATCTCTCCATAGGATTCGGTAGGCACTTTCTTTCCCTGAAATCCTGTCACCCAGAGGCACTTCAGAAACATGTCTTTTCTGTGGATGGCCTTACATTGTAAAACACCTTCCCCAGCCATTCAGTTTTCTGGAAGGCAGATAATCAGAGTTGGAAGGGATCTTATAGGTCATCTAGTCCAACGCCCCCCACCCAAGCGGGAGACCTTATACCATTTCTGACAAATGGAAGTCCAATCTCTTCTTGAAGGCCTCAAGTGATGAAAAAATTAAGACCTGGCCCTTTTTATCAAGGATTGGAATAGGATTTCCTAGATTGATAGGATACTATTTAATGAAGGCAACTGGAGCCCACTGTGGGGCATCTTAAGAGGACATTTAAGGTTCAGGTGCATTGTTTTACCATTTTTATGATTGTTTGATAGTCACTGATTTTACTGTTGTTATGAGCTTCCCAGAATTGCTTAAGAGGGCAGCCATATAACTTTCAAACAAACAAACAAATAAATATGCTTGAGAATGCTGCAGATCATGGAGATTTAAAACTCCTGAATCCAAGGCCATTCATTAATATAACAAAGTTACAACCCCAAGACATACAGTATATGTTATAGAGTAGGCCTTGTGTGGCCACTGACATTTTTTAAAAAGTTAACAAATATAGTACCAAAAACACCACTAAGAAGGATCCATTGTCTAGCTTTTCACAATGGTGCCTCAAAAGTAATTCTGCCAAGCATCTTCAACATTTCCTGCTCTCACCTCCACATCCATTGCTGCCACCACAATGTCCCACTAGCCACTAAACAGCTGGTTGATACTGCAGCTATTCTTTTATGGCCTGTAATTATTTTTAATGATTCTACTAATGTGGCCCTTTCCCCTCCATCAATTGTGTAGGATTATTAGAGAGAGTAATCATGGAATGTAAAAAGGAAGATGGTTTAATAATTAAGGCTACTGTGGCTAAATTCATTCACTTTCATATGAGAATATGAAACAGACAAACAAAGGCAAAAATACTCAAGGGCCATCAGTTTGCTAGTATAAGTATGTAAGAAGCATACAGAACAACTAAAATCTGCTCCTCAAAATGATAGGCTTAATGGTTCAAAGTTATTCTGGAAATCTACACTGAAAATTGGTTTTAAAGAACAAGTCACAGCTTCCATCCATCATTTTATATGATTTTTTTAAAAGAAAAAACTTTCATCTATAGGTGTGATTTTTCTTTTCCTGAATAAGACATAGACCATGCAATGTCCAACTGGTTTTCCATACTAAGACACTTAGGTATCTATTTTTCAAAAGGACAATCAAAAGCTAGTAATCCAATATGCATTTTAGATATGTCACTGTTCACTGAAAATTTCACTCTTTATCACACATAATTAACATACGACTTCACATACTTCATGTCAGTAACTGTAATGGGGCAAATGAGAGTTAATAAGTTAATAATATGATTAGTATCCTTTTTCCAAAGAAGGAATTATTTATGTTTTGTTGAAAGGTAGAATTATCTGATTTAACTTATTTGACAAAGTAAATTTGATTTGCACATAGTGCTATCCTCATATATAACTAAATTACTATTTGTTAATGCATGATTCATGGTGTTCTTGATTAGCTAACAGAAACCCCACTTGATTTTCTTTCAGATTACTAATAAGATACTGCTAGAAAAATTATTTTAAGCCAAGCTCCCTTGTCTCTCTTTTGTTTTTAAAGTTTCAATCTGCAGTAAAGTTTGGAGCTCTATAAAAAGAACATTGAAAAACATGATGTACAGTTCTACATACAGTATTTGAACAACTCTACAAATGAACATAATATTTTATTGCCTTGTTACCTTCATTAATCTTCTATTATGGACTGCACATCTGTTGCTCTTGTATATTTACAAAAGAAACTTCAATTTTGTATTGGGAAATTTCCAATATAGGCTCTTATTTCTGCTATGAACTCATGCAAAATAGCCTCATGCAAGCTATTTCAGTGTTGGAATGCAGTCATTTCCCAGCTATTACAACTTCACAACTTACAAGAGGTTTGTGTATTTGTGAGGACCTTGTATCTGCAAAGGACTGTTCCATCTTCTCCATACAGATGCTATTAGTGGGATAAAAATGGTATGGAGCTCAATGTATGGTTCCATATTCTTTAATTTGATCCTGACATTCCGTTATTACACTTTTCCCCTCTTGTGCACTGTCTGATGGATTGTGCAGTCAACATGTGGAATTATCTTTTTATTACTGTTCTGTTACCAAGATACAGCATGTATTCAACCAGTCCACAGTACCATTGGAATAATCATTGCATTTATGCTTAGATGATCTCCTGCTATCTCCCTCTGCACAAATCAGCACTAATAATATCAGCTGTGATAATAATATGAAAACTGGATGGTTTTTACCTCCCTCTGTTGACATATGCATTATTTATGAATGTTCCTCCAGTGTATTCTCTAGTCTTAAAAGTAGTTTTAGAAACATCTATCAAATGCATTATTCTATTTTTATTATTCCTCGCCAGGAAAGATAGTCCTTGTGAACATTTTTCACCTTGTAAAATCAACTTATTTTAATACACAGTTTTCTTATATATTTCTTAAACTTACAACAAAAGCAAATAAAATTACAAAACACAAGGATAAGTAATTTTCCCTAACATACTAATCCCACTATCAAAATTTGCAGAAGTGGCTTATTAATACGTGGAGTATATAGATATCATGCAGATATAGAAGTCCTCTGCAGGAAGTCTAAAATTAGCATTTCTGTATATGCTGATACACATTGTGAGCAAGTTGAATTACAAACAAGTTGAAATCTACATAATTGATAAAATATTCAGGCTATATTCCAGATTATACTCAGCTTTTTTCTTTGTTAGAATAGACCTAAATTTGTTGCTTTTCTGTGTGACTGTTATAGAAAATATATGACTATTTCTGTGCAGCTTCAGTTTTCAGTGGGCCTGGTGCAGGAAATCTTTCTATACTGAGGGAAGGGAGCAATCAGGTTGACTGTGCTAGAAATAAAGGTTTATTTTGATGATGATTATTTAAATGTAGAAATAGTCAACAGAAATGTGTAATAGTAGCAAGGGTAATGATAATGGATACATTTTTTATATATTATTAAGAAAATAAGGGAGAGGGTGAATGCATTTTTCTCTTACCATCAATAGTCAGGTTTTACCTTTCTATGCAGCTAAGCATTTCCACTCAGGCTAGCTCAGTAGGCATCACACAGTGAAACTAGATTGATTAGCTACATAATTCAAAGCCAATGAAGCGTAAGAAGTTCAAAAATAGCCTAAACAATGCTAAGAAAATGAGATGTGGGTGTAATTATATAATGGGCATTATAGGTATTTTTCCAGCTGGAAATTCTGGAAATTTTTAAGATGCTTTCATATTCAGGAGAAATGGGGAATTTCTTAGTGTCTAAGAAAGCTTTATTGTTCCTTGTTATTCCACATGAATCTATCAGATTTATTTACTGTGTCTTATATGTTTTTGCACATTAATATTTGTCTTCCTTTCTTGTAAATAAAATGATTTCAAAAATAAACCAAAACTTATTAATATTCTGAACACAAAATAGTTTGTATCTCCTTTTAGTAGATTTTGTTTGTTTATAAAGTAAAGCTTTGCTACACTTTCACATATGGTAAAAAATAACTCAAATGAATAATTAGTAAAATACATGCATCAAATATCTAGAAGAGAAATTACTAGATTAGTATTAACCAGGAGGAAGAACAAACAGGCTTCAGGACTGGATGTCCTCTCTTGGCTATTATGCCACAACACTCAGCTGAGAAAGATACTATCAAATCCTGCTGTTCGTGATTAACTATATTCATGTTATAATGACCTGTGTTTGGCTCATTTTCACCTGAAAAGCTGTGGAATAAGCTTAAAAACCAGGGATGGAATTCAAATTTCTTAACAACCGGTTCTGTGGGTGTGGCTTAATTTGTGTGTGTGGCTTGGTGGTCAAGTGACTGGGTGGACATAGCTTGATGACTGGGCATGGCTTGTGTGTAAATATTATGAATGTTTATGCAAATATTGATTTTTTTTATTTAAAAAAGAGCAACTTTGACCCAAAATCAGGCAAATCAGGCAGGCAGATTGAGTTGCTCACAGAACCACAGATTCACTTAGAGATCTATGATTCTGCAATCTGCTACCCGAGTCTGCACTGAAAAATAGAAGCTTCAGTCCTAGAAGATTCAGCTCTGTTTTTATATTAACTAGAAAGCAAGAAATCCTGCTTTCTAGCTAATCTAAATATCCCTGCACAGCAGCACAGCTGATGGTCGGGGAGGGGGGAAGGAAAAATAGCAAGTTACCAAACGCAGGGAAATTTGATGGTACGCATGCCAGGTAAGGAGTGAGTGGGCAGGGAGGGGTGGAGTGGGGCCAGCCAGTGGCGTGATTTGTCAGTTCTTTCGAACTGGGCAGAATCATAACAACCAGTTCTATAGAACGGGTCAGACCAGGTAGAATTCCACTCCTGCTAAAAACCCTTTTACTGACAATCTATTATTGTGAAGACTCACAGGCAAAAGTGTTACAGGTCACTTCACAAAAGAAATCAAAGGGCAGTACTCAGGGCAATGTATACTGGTATGGATCCTTCCACTTTTCAATTATTATATACATTCATTGATTCCATACCTAAGCAAGACTGCTCACCACCAGTCCTTCAACAAGGCTTGCAAACAGACATTTGTCAGTGTTACACTATGCTCATGACATAACATTATTGACCCTGATTCCAGTGGGTAGGAGAAGAGCTTTATGTTCTTTTGCTTATAGTGTAACGAAAAGATCTTGAAGATGAACTAACATATGAACAAGATCCTTAAGTTCTCCAAATGATCTAACATGATGTATGAATGGCCACAAAACTGAACACATAAACATTTTACTACAGCTAGATATGGTTTCCCAGACAACACAGAAATTGAATGCCGACCTGAATTACATATCTAAATCATTTTACTTGATTTCAAAATGTATTTCAAATATTAATAAAATGGTCAAATCCATTTATCAAATACTTCAGATTGCTATTCAGATACTATTTATTTTACATGTCCATTCTTCCTGTGAGTGTCACTCTGGGCAGATGTCATGTTAAAAAAAAACATATATTAAGAAATGATAAAAATCTACAGTGATCCCTGTGGGTAAACCCAGCAAAACAAACAACAAAACCTCTCAAGAATTTGCCAAGAAAACTTAAATTTCAAATAAAAATTGGGAATGTACATAAGGGATGATTTGTTTTCAAATTTCAACTGATTTTAAACCACTTTAACCATTAAACATTGATTAAACTAAACTTATCTTTAACTTTCTTTAACATCCATAATCTAATATCTATCCATAGTAAGTAGAGAATCTGAACATCCCTTAGGGACAGTGTGGGATTCAAAAAATTTTACTGCCAGTTCTGTGGGCATGGCTTGGGGGGGGCTGGTACGGGAAGAATACTGCAAAATCCCATTCCCTCCCCACCCCACTAACCTGCTTTCCAGTTCTGTTCTCCTGTGCAGGGCAATAAAAGAAGATCCAGCTGATCAGCTGGGACTTGGGAGGCAGAGAATAGATTGGGGTGGATCCAGTCAGAGATGGTATTTGCAGATTCTCCGAACTACTCAAAATTTTCACTACCGGTTCTCCAGAACTGGTCAGAACCTACTGAATACCACCTCTGCTTAGGGAACTGCAGCTTGAAGATTCTCTGAGGGAAACCATACTTGTGAAATGTACAGATACAGATTAGAGTTGGAAGGGACCTTGTAGCTCATGTGGTCCAACACGTCCCCCCAAGCAGACCCTACCTCATTTTTGACAGACAGTCCAGTCTCTTGAAATCACTGGTTTTATCCAGTGATAAAACCAATACAGAGGTGATCTGTAAAATTGACAACCTCCTGATTTTCCAATAAATTGAAATGATGTTAAGTAACTATGCCTTTACAGATCCCAGGTAGAAACATAACTATTCTGGATATGAATTAGCAAACCAATATTCTATCTTGCATTATTTTCATTTATTCTTTAATGATATAGCTAAAGATTTGATTGTCTTCAAACATAGAATACATAATCAAATAATAATGTACAAATATTAATTATTAATTATAATTAAATATTATTAATTAATTATTATAATAAACACTGATTGCTTCTTCACGTGCCTATCCCTTTACATAGACTTCTGTAAAGCCTTTGATACATGGCAAACTACTCCTAAAACTGAAATCTTATGGCATCTCCAGACACCTGCATAACTTGATAGATGCATTCCTGTCAAACAGGCAAAAAATGGTCAAAATAGGGAACACCTTATCAAATCCTGTACCTGTCAACAGTGGTGTCCCCAAGGCAACGTTCTATGGCCAACTCTCTTTATACTTTACATAAATGACCTCTGTGATCATATTAAGAACAACTGCGTTCTTTTCGCTGATGCTGTAAAGCAATTCAACACCACTGACAATACTGCTACTCTTCAAAATGACCTCAACTATGTGTCAGAATGGTCAAACAAATGGCAACTTCAAATCTCAACAAACAAATGCTCTGTCTTACATATTGGCAGAAAAAATCAGAAAATAAAATATAAGCTGAATAATCAAGTCCTTATTGATGACCCCAACTATGTCAAGGACCTTGGAGTACTCATTTCTATGATCTAAGTGCTAGAGTCCACTATAACTACATAGCCAAAATAGCATTAAGAGTTGTTAATCTAATCATGCATAGCTTTTTCTCCGGTAATATCACACTACTAACTAGATCATACAAAACATTTGATAGACCAATACTTGAATACAATTCATCAGTCTGGAATCCGCATTACATATCGGATATTAATATAGTTGAGAAAGTCCAGAAATATTTCACTAGAAGAGTTTTTCACTCCTCTACTCACAGCAGAATACCTTATACCACCAGACTTGAAATTTTATACCTAGACAACCTAGAACTATACCACCTTCAGTCTGATCTAAGTATAGTACATAAAATTATCTACTGCAATGTCCTACCTGTCAATGAATACTTCAGCTTAAACCACAACAATACAAGAGCACACAATAGATACAAACTCAAGGTAAACTGCACCAAACCTGATTTCAGGAAATACAACTTTAGCAACAGAGTGGTCAATGTCTGGAATACTCTACCTGACTCTGTGGTTTCTTCCCAAAACACCAAAAATTTTAACCTCAGACTATCTACTATTGACCTCACCCCCCTTCCTAAGAGGTCTGTAGGGGATGTGCATAAGTGCACCAATGTGCTTACCATCCCTGTCCTATTGTTTCTTTTTTATTCGTATCCATTTCATGTATTCATAACCATGCTTATATCCTTATACCTGTTATCTAATACTTCCTTGACAAATAAATAAATAAATAAATATTATGAAAGTTATTTGCTATTTTCCTCTTCCAAGATATTTTTCCCAGTTTTCTAATATTTGAACTGGAAGACTGTTTTTCAGAATATATACTTTTCTTAATGTTGCAATATAGTTCTCACCTGAAAAAACTGTAAAGGTATATTTTGACCTATTTGTTTTAAACATTTCAAGCTGATGTTATGTAATGTTATGTTATGTTTTTATGTCATCATCTCAATTTCAAACCAATTTTCTTCTCTCTTTTTTGGTGTGTTTAATGGTGAGGGTGTATATGACACCTCCTGGTAACAAATCCCCTTTTTAAAACTGAAGAAAAATGAGTCAAAACCATTTTATTCTGCCACTTAATTTTGGAAATATTAATTCTGTAGTATAGAATGCATATGAGTATCCTTTCATTCATCCTTATATTAAACCCTGTTCTATAATACCATAAAATATAAGTTAATAAAATAAAAGCTTCATCCTTAACTCTACCGCCTCAGATACTAACTTGGCAATATTGAATGCACTGACTTTTTATGTAACTTTATTTATAAATGAAATACCTCTCTTCTTGAATTTTTATCTGCAGCTTTTAATAACACAGTAGCCATCTAGTTGCTTTGATCAATGGGGAACAGAGATGCGATGATCAACGACAGTGTACCATTGTAAATCAGATGCATTGTTTTTCATCTAGATATAAGGTCAGACATCTTTCCTACCAGTATTGATTTTTCTGGTCAAGATAGAGCAGTATGGAAAATGTAGGGTCTGTTTCAGATAGAATTCTCATTTGAAGCATTTTTAGACATTCTGCTTAGCAAAAGCTCCCAATGAATACTTGGAATCCTCTGTATTACTAAGGTTCACTGGAACAGAATATAAAATTGGTTTTCTGAAAGCACAGTGTCTGTAAAATGACCATTGAAGCAACTTTGCAAAGTTAGTAATATCTACTCAACTCATCTCTTTATATCAAAATTATGCTTGAGTATATTAATTCAAAATCATATCAGATATTCAACATCAATTGACAGTGACAATAATTGTTAATGGGAAAAAGCCATATTACTATCAAACTTGCACTTAAGAATATTTCTCCACAATTTTATACTTCAGGTATCTCAAGGGAAAAATAACTCAGAATGTCCTGCTAGAGGAAAACAAAATATCACTTTCTGCAGCTGCATCTTCTTCCTTCTACCTACTGGCAATGTTGAATAATTCCAAGAAGTTGAAAATATTGTTGTTCTATTATTAGCAGTAATGTTCCTTTGGGAACATGCTATTCTCAGCAATAATAGACCTTAGCTTTGCCCATCTGTTTGACAGTCAATTATCCACTGATCATTCTTCAAGAGGGCTCCATTGCTGAAATTTCTAACCTATCAACAAGCAGGTAGATGTAACAGCATTATACAAGACATTTCTTCTCTGCTTAGAAAATACACATAGGGTAAAAATAAATAAATCAAAGAAATTGCATGACACATTAGTAAATGTTATTAGCTGAACAATAACAGAGTTGGAAGGGACCTTGGAGGTCTTCTAATTCAATCTCCTGCTCAAGCAGGATACCTATATCATTTCAGAAAAATTGTTATCCAATTTTCTCAAGTGATGAAGCATCCACAACTTCTGAAGGCAACCAATCCCACTGGTTAATTGTACTAATTGTTAGGAAATGCCTCCTCCATTTCATGTTGCTCCTCCTCTTGATTAGCTTCTATCCATTGCTTCTTGCCTTGCCTTGTAGTGGTTTGGAAAATAGATTGATCCTTCTTCTTTGTGGCAACCCCTTAAATATTAGGAGACTGGAGACTAAAAATATGAAGAATGATTACAGGAAGTGGGCATGGCTAGTCTAGTGAACAGAAGGACCATGGGAGCCATGATAGCAGTCTTCCAATATTTGAGGGGCTGCCAAAGAGAGGAAGGGATCAAGCTATTTTCTAAAGAACTTGAATGCCAGACAAGGAATAATGGATGGAAATTGAATAAGAAGAGATTTATCCTAGAAATAAGGAGAAACTTTCTGACAGTGAGAACAACCAACCAATGAACAGCTTGCCCTCGGAAGTTGTGGGAACACCATCACTTGAGACCTTCAAGAAGAGATTGGACCGCCATTTGTCAGAAATGGTGTGGGGCCTCCTGTTTGGGTGGGAGGTTGGACTAGATGATCTATAAGGTCCCTTCCAACTCTGATTATCTGTTATCTGTTATTGGAACCATGCTATCCTTCTTTTCACTAGACTAGACATACCCAATTCCTGCAACCATTCTTCATGTTTTAATCTCCAGCCCCCTAATCACCTTTGTTGCTCTTCTCTGCAATTCTTTCCAGAGTTTCAACATCTTTTTATATTGTGTTGACCAAAACTGAATGCAGTACTTCAAGTGTGGCCTTACCAAGGCATTAGAAAGCAGTACTAACAGTTTATGTGATCTTGATTCTATCCTCTACTCATGCAGCTTAAGATTGCATTGCTTTTTTTTAGCAGCTGCAACACACCACTGGCTCATGTTTAATTGATTGTCCACTAGGATCACTCTTCCCAGATTTGCCCTCTGTAAGAAGGGTGACTATATAAATTTGACAAATAAATAAAGTTGCCTATATTTTTTCACAATGAATCTTGCCATTGATTTATTGTCCAGATTTTCTAAGCAATGTAAACAATTTCAGTTTCTATCATTGGCTATTAAGTATAACAAAATTCTGGAAAACTAAATATATTTTCATTGAATCAGTGATATTTCAAAATGCCAAAAAAAATTTTGACTGGAAAATTTTGACTGGAAAAAAAGACATCAAAAGGTTGAAAAACCTACAGTGAAAACCTATTATACTCTAGTCACCATTTATTAATAATAACAATGTTTTCCTAGTTATATTTGCAAGTTTGCATGTTACTCTTCATATAAATATTGAATACAAATAATTAAAAAGTTGTATTTCTCCTTAAGATTGCATATCTATTCATCTATATGTGTGTATACTCCTGAAGTTTTATCCTTCCCTTTTTCATTTGGCCTGTGTTCTGATTAATTTTTGTTTTAACTACAATTTTTGTTGAGTTTTATCTTGTTTTTTTTTCCTTTCCATTTAAAAGCAAAAATGTTCATTTTATTTATTTTTATTTTCTTTATAATTTCTCAGCTCCTAATAAATGAGTTTTAAGATAATTTTCAAATAATTCACTTTTGTTGGTTTTGCAATATTAGGAAAAGTTAAGAAGCATTTCAGATCCCCCTTGTTATGTATATCTATATATGTTTGTAGCTTTAAGAAAAAATACTGTAATGTATTATGCTGTGCTCTGATTGATTAATTATGCTACAAGTTGCCATAAGAGGGAGCTATAGATCATGGTTTAATATTCTCCCTTTTCTCTCTCTATTTTTCACTGATGATCTCTCTTGATACTGATACTGACTGACTACAGACTGATCCTGACTAACCATGTTTATTTTGATATTCTGTTTATATTGAAGATTATCTGTTGTATTATGGTTTGATATTTGTCTGCTGTAAAAGACTTGAAACTGGTAAGAAGACTTTATAACTGGATATTTCTGGACTGATAAAAATGTGTATGACATGGACTTATTGGACTGTGCTATTTCTTCAAGTAAACATTAATATAACTTGTTCAACTCTGTGTGATTGTATATTTATTCATAATTGTTCTCATAAAACCGTTTCCATGTGCTTATCCTTGTTATACAAGGGTTACTCTGCACATATATCCTAACATCCCTCTATGTCCAGATCAATGGTAGGATTCAAATATTGTTGCTATCGGTTCAGTGGGCATGGCTTGGTGGACGTGCTTTGCATGTGTGCACACACTTTGCACAGGAACAGAGGCATTTGCACAGGCACAGAGGCATTTGTACAGGCACAGAGGCATTCTAACTCGCCTCCTGCAAGCCTGCACGATCCTGGTCACTTCAGCAGCTGCCGCACGGCACTATTCTGTGCTGCACAAAGCAGCTGCACTTCAAACTCAGTGGATAAAAGTGAGTATGGGAGCCCGGGCAGGTGGGTGGGCCCAACAGCAGAGCCAGCAGAGCAATGGAGAGAACTGGTTTGGTCTCTGCAGCTCATCGCTCCTACCGGCTCTCCAGAACCAGGTAGAACCGGTCGAACACCATCACTGGTCCAGATGAGAAAAGTTAAATAAAACAAAGAAAAGCAAACAGTTCAATCCCCAGAACCTTTATAGCTCCTTGAGTAACAAAAATCTTTGCCCGCAATTCACACAGAAGAAAAGAGAAGAATTTGCTGGTATTTTTCCCCCATTTCTTCAGTACACTATGTGCATTTACCCAGATGTCTGCCTAAAAGGAATTTAAAAAGCTATTTTCATAGGAAACTCCTTGCAGCAGTGAAGGAAAATTTCCTCCAGTTTCTAACAGAAAGCTTTCCAACTAAGCACTTTTCACAATAACCAATTAAGTATGAGAAAGCAGTTACTTGAGCACAGAGGCAGGGTGGATGAAGTAAGAGTAATTGCCTCATCAGGTATTGTAAAACTAACTAGAAAGTGATTAGGAGGATTATAGTAACCTTATAATCTGTAAAATTACAACAATCCTAATCTTACATTAAGATTCTAAGATTTTCTTTTATCTAGCACAGTTACATTGTAGTAAATGCTAAGCAAGGACTTGCTTGCACTTAGGTGCTCAGAATAAATCACAAATAAAAATAGGCTGCAAAGTCTGAACACTGCAAATGTATGTCAAGTTTTCTTTCAATTTTAGATAAAGTGAAATGGAGGAAGAAACATGCTGAATTGGTCCCCAAAACAATCAATGATGGCCATGAGCAAACACGAAATCTCTTACTCTGTGAGATTTTAGTTTAGATTAGACTTTTTAAGAAAAAGGTTTATGAATTTTACAATGCATTTAAATATTATGTTGACTGTCTTAAATATTATTCATGATTTGTAGCTGCTATTGTTGCGTTTATTTGCATTTTTTAAAAAAATTTCATTGTAAGGTCACTATTACAGAGCAATATTGCAGACCTAATATTGCTATGCTATTAAATTCATTCAGAAGTAAGAGAAATCAAGCAAAATGAAGAGCTTCTGTCAAAAGGTTTCTATGCAAGATGCTTTGAAATGCTTTTGTTTTGAAATAATGACCTATACATTCGAGTACTCTTTTCTCATCTGTGAAGTTTGTCAAGAGGCTGCCCTTGTGGCTTTCAGAGATGTATTTTTTAACCTTTCCAGTAGGAAACTGCTGCATTAATTTTTGTATCATTGTTGGGGTTTTCGATTGGCTGTACACCGCCCTGAGTCCCTAGGGAGAAGGGTGGTATAAAAATTTTATAAATAAATAAAAATAAATAAATAATAAATTAAAATTAATTCAGGCAATTTGCTTTACTCCATAAAAATGAATGTTGACAGTAGAGTTCCACTTTTTCTATTGATTTCCTTCCCAAATGTTGGGCCTTCCATGCACTTTTGCCAATATCAGAGTGAATGAAAAAGAATAAGCTAATATCTGCTCTATTTTAGTAATGGTCTTAGTTAATTTTTTCTACCATTGTGCCCAGAAAAGAAAAATACGTCCTCCAAATGGTTTTCAAAATGTTACCAACAAGTCAAAAGGAAGTTCATTAAATGTCAGCTTATCATGCTATTAAAGCAATACTTATATACCTTAGAATTATAGACATATCCTTTGTTAGAGAAACATTTTACCTGTGTTAATTTGTTTCAATGGCCACTTTAAATTATTCAGAATAGGATTTTTTTTTCCTCCACAGGAAAAATGGGAGGTGTCTAAGTCATAAATGATCACAAGTTTCTCATCCAGGAACAGGTGCAATTGGCATAAAATAAGATGGATTTGTGTAAAGGTTCTCCTTTGAGCAGAAGTGAGAAGTACTCCAAATTCTGCATCAATTTTATCTGGAAGAATTAATCCATGACTAATATTGGATTTCTTCAAGATCCGAGGGCCTCTAAACCCCACAGGAACTTTGTCTTTTTAGTATTGAGCCTGAGCCTTTTCTTACTTTTTCAGGTCCCCACAGCCTCCAGATACTAAGGAAAAATCTCACAGCATCACATACCATCACTTCACCAGAAATACATAACAGGGTGTTGTCAGAATGCTCCAGGATTCACATATTGTTCAGCATAACTTCATGGTTCACAAAGCTGTCTATATAGTTGTATGTACATGAACATATGAAATTGCCTTAGACAGGATTCTCTAACCTGGGTTATTTGTGCCTGTATCATCTGCTAGGCTTTCTAAATGGGATCAGTCAGAGATATATTTCCTGTTGTACCATTTATTATTTCTAAGAAGCAGGTAATGAAATAAATAATCTTCTGAATGTAATTATGTGCTCAACAATTGAGTTTCCTTCTAAATAACATATTCAAAAATGCTCAAAATAGCCTGAAATTATGAAATAGAATAGAATACTTTATTGGCCAAGTGTGACTGGAAACACAAGGAATTTGTCTTGGTGTAAATACTCTCAGTATACATAAAAGAAAAGGTACATTCGTTAAAGATCAAGAATCATAATGATAGTCATAGCGTACAATCAACTATCAAATTAATTGCACAAAATTGTTGAAAAATATTATTAAAATAAATTATTTACATAACTATCCATAACAAAATAATATTTCTGTGCTTTCCTTAAGTCTGTGAGATCCTAATAGATGAGACTATTAAGTACCAAGGACAGTGGCTTTTGCCTTCTGTATTAAAAAAATATCCAACAGGTTTTACAATAGCAGTTTTTAAAAAGGTTTTGAAAATTAGTTTCAAGTGGATTTTGATTAGAGCTGTATTTGCATATTGAAAACATCACGTCAAGAACACGTGCAAACTATAGAAATACCACTCTTTCAAGCACCACACATGTCCCTAAAAAGGATATTTGAAAATGATGATAGAAAATATAATTCTCTAGTACTAGTAAGAATAGTTTTAGAGGTGGGAGAACCACTGCCTTGAAAGAGAATGGCAGTATTCCAGTTGCATCTATTATGGTCCTATGAGCTTTCTTTGACAGGACCAAGGAAGAAAGCTTTTCTACTATGGCACCTGTCCTTTGGAATATTATTCCCTACAAAGTTAAAGTGCCCCAACCCTGCTGGTCTTCTGGAAGGCTCTTCAAACTTGCTTTTGATATCTGGCCTAAGAATTTCATGAAAATGTGGAGTTCATTAAATTGTTCCAGTGTGCTGAAATTTAGAATGCTCTCTCCCATGCTTTTAAGTTTTTTAACTGTTTGAATTGAATTTTTAATACTTTTGGGGGTTTTTTGAATATTTTTTTTACTGTGTATTCTATCCAGAATCAGTTTGAGATGGGCAGCTATAAAATGGAATCTTGAATCACATCAAAATGGCTTTATTAACTTCATTCACTGTGGGAATACACCCCAAAGGACAGTGCCAGGAACCACTAAAACAGTACCAAAAGACTTAAAACAGTTCTTCCCCTTTAAGAAATTCAAACTTCAGGCAAAAGCACCAGCTGAAAGGAACATTTAAATAGAGCAATAGATAAGCGGAATCAGGCTAAAAATAATGCACTAAGACCAAGGCATACCAGAACTCCATTTTCTTGCCTCCTTGACAGGATTAACCCCTAGGACAGGAAAAACAAAAGATCCTGGACCAAGATTAATCCAGGAAAACAGAAAAACAAAACCCAGGGCAATCAGAAACACATCAAAACCCATCAAGCTGCAGAAGCTTCAAATGGGAATTAAGCATAAAAGGCTCAGAGTCACACTCCTAATTTTGCTTGCTAGCCAGGAATGCTTGAGCTGTGTCACTACTTCTTGCCTTCCTGAATTAAAGCATTCCACTTTCTGGCAGCTTGCTTCTGAGTCTATTTCTTCTCAGTGTCTGTGTCTGTGTCCCAGCTGAGGAATGAACCAAGGAGATTTCTCCCAACAGCACCTTTATGCTTTTGATTCTGTATCTTTCTCTAGGCTTGGTTAATTTCCTGGGGTTCTCCCCACACCAAAACAAACATTCTCCTAGACTAGACTAACAGATTTTGGGATGATCAGGCTAACCACTTGGAGTTCCAAAGAAAAATTTCCTTTTCACATACCCAGTCAGACATATATGTCTCCTTCGCAAACATCTTACCAAGAAAGTGGCAGCAAGTAGAACAAGGGTGAAGGAAGCATAATTTCAGATCACCTTTCTGCCATTGATGGTCATGCTTGAATGGTAAATTACATCAGAGAAGTAATAGTAGCTCCTGAAAATAGTGGGAGTTTTGCCCCCAAGACTATTAGCATTGAAATAGTTTTTCCATTACTTCCTTTAAAAGAGAGAATACTTCCTTCCCTGCTGCAGCTTCAGAGATTTTCCTTATTTCTTTCCCTTCGAGTTCCATCACAGTATTGCCACTACTAATAATTAAGGTCAGTATATTTGATAGGTAATGAGAGTTTGACAATATTAGGGAGTTAGAAAGGGCTTGGAGGAGACAATCTGTGTTTAAAGTCTGTCAGAAAAAAAGTCAATGATTTTTCAGTGTTTGAAAACTAGCCCCATTATTTTTTGAGCTAATCCAAAGGTGGCAGAAAGAAGTCCCACACCTGCATTTTTAAGCAAATGTTCCACTCAACAACTGCTCTGTTTAAAAATCAGTTGATGTCTGCAAAGTAAAAGCATTATTACTGTTCCCCAACGTATATGGTATAGAATGAGTTCCTTATTTGCAGTATTCAGTAGAATTAACACATTTGTTCACAAATAAAATCCCTGATTCAGTTTGTTAGGGAGGAAAATATGTAGTCAACACCAAAGTTATATAGCAATTAAATCTTCAAAATCAGCTTTGGAACATAAGGTAGTAATTCTAGTACCTGTTTGCAATGCTTTAAAGTATCTGCATCTTTTATTGAGCTCATACAGCAATTGGGTCAAGTAGTTATGCAATCTTTAGGAAAAGCTCATTGTTTTTGTATGTGCACCAAAAGACATTCAATTCTTCTAAAGGTGCACATTGCAGGGGAAGGGTACCCTAGAATGTCCAACAATCATTCAAGAAAGTTTTTCATACATCACCGACTCTGTCACTAATTGGTTCATACATCATATTAAAATAGAATGTGGCTTGCTAGGTTTTGGGGGGGAGGGATTGTGTGTGTGTGTGTGTGTGTGTGTGTGTGTGTGCTGTTGTGATCTATAAGCTATTGATTATAGCATCACATAATATATGATTCCAGCCAATTGTTTAATAAACCAGATTACAACAAGCTATTGAAGAAAACTAAATAAATTTCCTATGAACCTTAGAGATTTCTGTTGCTATGTAGCACAGCATAATTTTTGCATGCAAAAGATTTAAATGGTCATCTCTAACATCTTCAGTTAAGGTTCATGGCAATTCCTGTTTTGATTGGTCAGTCAATTTAGATAAGTTTCATGGGCTGATGTTTCAATATTAGTCAGTTGCCTGTGCAAGCAAGTTAGAAACCATTTGGGAAATTTTCTTTGCTGCTACTTCTGAGCTCAGTCCAAACAGAGGGCATGAGATCAGTTTAATAAGCAGCAAAAAGCAGTATTAAATTCAAAGAGAAGTACTATGTGTAGGTGAGAGCAATAACATTATTTATTGTGTTTGGGCTTTCTTGAATAATTTAATTTTAATGAAAGAAATGTAAATAAGCTTTTAAAAGATTATTTTTCAATAATGTAGACTGTAAATTACTATGTATATATTATCTTAATTCTGACAGGAGTTCCATTAATGGCACAGAAAAATCTCACAAGGGAAAAAAAAGAAAAAAAAAACCTTGGTGAAATTAGTCTGAATTAAATAGAAATAATAGCAAATACATATGTGCGCATTGAAATTACTGCCACAAAGGAATAACCTTGCTATTGAGTCCAAATGACAGGAGGGAGGGAGGGACAGGGAGAGAGAGAGGGAGAGAGAGAAACTCTCTACAAAGACAAAATATCTCCATCATTCAGTACTACTCTGACTGGCATCCTGGGTTCCTTCCTACCCACTATCCAAATACCAGGGTTTGGATAGAGAATAACTCTAGTTTCCAGAAGATCTTTGAAGCTTGGTTGTTTGCAGACATTTCATTACTCAGTGTTCCCAAATGCCACTGATGATGTTACCTAGATGGGTAATGAAATGTCTTCAAGCATACACCTAAATTCAGAAAGCATTAAGAATCTACCCTTTTTTCTGATCACATTGAGCTGAAATGCTGAGCAGCATCTACATATCTTATTCTAGGAGGGAAGGAAGGAGGGAGGGAGGGAGGGAGATGACATTTATATTTGTACAATGCAAACCCCACAGTTAAATGTGTTTTTAGTGGGGAAAACAGAGACAAAAAACTTGCTAGGTTCTATGTTATGATGGGATGTTAAATTTTATGATGGGTTTCAAATAATATTTAATAAATTCAATTATTTAAAATGCATTGTTTATTATTATACAATATCCACTCTTCAATTAAAAGCTAGCCAGGTGACTTTGGACCCATTACTCTCAGTACAGCTCAGCCCACTGGATTGTTGTGAGAAAAATTAGAGAAGGAAGGAGTATTAAATATCTTCACCGCCTTGAATTATTTATTAAAACTATAATGGTGAGATTAAAATTCATAAATAAATAAGATTATTGAGATAGTGATAATATGAAGAGCACTTTAATTTTTTAATAAATCATGTAGTAAAAATAGGAAATAGTCAACACAAAAATCATACTGAAACGATCAAGAAAACTAGTTAGATTTCAGTGCTTAGAAAAGCTTAGAAAAAAAAGAAAATTCCATTGCTGAGTACTTGAAAGATATCGGGGAAGCCCCAGACTATCTTATCAAGGAAAATTGCAAAGCCAGAAAGCCATTATTGAAAATTCCATCTCTTTACCACTCACATTCTATCTCAGATGCTGGCACCTCTCTGAGAAAAGTCTCTGAGAAAAGCATCACAGATGAAAGACCATCATAGTTATGGCCCAGAAATCCTTTCCAGTATAATGCTATGGAGGTTTTTTTTTTTTTTAAGTAAAAATCAGTAGGAGTCTGATGTTTGAGTTGGGCCTTAAAATATTTAACTGAAATGGACATTTAAATGCAAGGGCTGGAGATCCCAAAAAAACAAACACGCAAGTCCTGAGGTTTAATACAGAAACAAGACGGAATGAATCCATGGATGAACATGCAAAAGGGCTAACAGCCTAGAAAGAGACCCAGGAAAATCAGAAGTATGAATTATGAGTATTAAAGAATAAATGAGCCCCCTTAGGCAAGGCTTTCCTACTGCCTTCATTTTCTTTAATACATAATACCATCTTTGAATCATAATTAAAACACTGTACTGCCAGTTTCTTCTCTATAATATGATATTTAGTCTTCTCTGCCTAGCAGTCTCCAGAGATATTAAAGCTACATCAACCCACATCCAAAACCATCCACTTTCTATTTCTGTTTTTATGATTACTTATTAATAAATTGTCCATGTGCAAGTATATTAATTATAACATAATACTACCTGTTTATAAGATTAAATAAATAGGATTCATCTAGTTATTAATTTAAGAAAGAAAGAAACATCTTCCACTCCAATCTCATCATATATTATTGTATCACAGAGGAAGAAAGCTGGTTATCCTCCTGAAATTTTGCAGTGTATTTCTCATAAATCCCAGCTGCCATGCTTAATGATTTGGAATTATGGAAGCTATATCCAAAAATCTGACCAACACTAGGTTGCCCCTTCTGATACATAACTCTTATTTGATGTTCAACTAGTTCTGTCCAGGAAATAATGCCAGCTGCAATCTAACCTTTCAGATTCTTCCTCTTAGTTTATAAAATAAAATCACACAACCGAAGACACACTGGAGATCATTTAGGGAAGGCCAAAATATGAACTTATTCTTCTGAAGAACATTAACAAAAACAAGAAGCAAATAAGAAATATGAAATAAATAATGGTCCAGAAGGGAAAAAGGTAAGAATCCATGTTGTACCTATATTTGTTCTATAGTATGCACCTTATAAGAAAAACAGGAATAGATGAACAATTAATATCAAAATTGGAGGCCAAAATACTATCAATTAAAGATGTGTTAACACCATATTGTTAACTCAAAGAAAATAAAATTTGGAGGTGTGGAATAGTGTCTTTGAATCCTACCAACTTTTTGGACTAGTCTCCACAGTTTTCTTAGCAAGATTTTTGAAGAAATTTGCCATTGCTTTCTTCCTGGCCCAAGGTCATCCAGGTGGCTTTGTGTCTAAGACATGACTAGAACTCATAGTCTCAGTTTTTATCCTGTTACCTTAATCACTATACCAAACTGTCTCTTAGAAGGTAAAAATTATTAAGCTAGAAAGAGAAAGAGAAACTGATCATGAAAGATAAGAATATTTCAGTAACAGAGAATATTTAAAGCAATGTTTTTTCCTTATGCAAGGCATTGAAAGCTAACTCCAGAGAAATAAATTTGAACTACAGATTTGGAAGTGATTACTAGGTGGATTATGGACAGCAAAAAGGAAATAATCAATCCTGGATCAAACAAAGATAGTTTTGCCTTTTCCTCAACAGATAAATGAGGAATCAAGTTAGAATGGATGGCTGAATTCTATGGTCTGCAGTACAAGAAAGCATTTCTAGCTATTATAAAGTACTATGCTCTCTTTCTTAGGCATATACTCATTTTTGTGGTTCTTTCAAATCTCATTATTTTATAATTAGACCTTGATGTCTACCATATTTGTGATTCTAATACAATGCTTTGTTCTCTAAAATCCTTTCATGTACAAGGTGAAATTAAAGTTTGAGCATCAGAAGCTAATAAGTTAGATGGGTGTTTTAAACTCAACATTTCCAAAGAAAGTAATTTCTTCATAATAATTTTAGGTTTTGCCTATTTGATAAATCAAGCAGTAATTAAAGTTCATTTTCAAAGGATTTTCTTTCTTAAAATAGAATGTAGTAGGTTTAGCACACTCTGTACATGAATGAAGTTTGCTAACTCCACAGTATTTGCATAACACCATCTCTGCTTAACTATGAATAGAATTTTCTATAATTATGGAACTATGGCAATATCCAAATATTCATTAAAACTGGATAATTTGATATTCAGTTGCCCTTTCTTTATCATCCCAATCTTCCAAATGGTGAATGTAAACTGGGATTTCTTCTCCTTGTTCACTTCAATCTTCATAATTTGATATCAATATCTCATCTGAAGGGATATGAGTGTCCAAAAATGTTGATTTCTGATTTAGTGCTGAAATAATATTGAGCATACCACCACCCATACTAGAATCAGGAATGAAAATATTAATAATTATCTGAATTGATTTGAACCTTATTGACATTAAAACTGAAAGAAGTCAATGTAGAATTAACCTTCTGAAGTAAATCCAATGGTAAGACCCTACTAATATTTGTTTTCTTCCCATGATTCTATAAACTGCACTAATTTGCCTTACAGAATTAATTTGTAATTCTCACAAAATATGTACAACAGATGTATGTGATTTATGAATCCCAAACCAGATTGGACTGCTTCATAGATACTTTAGGTATATCCAAATCAAATGAAGTGTTAGATCTGAGAGGTAGTTGGATAAGAAGTTGGAATATTAGCTCAATCTTTATTGTAAGATTTCATTAGCCAAATCTTATAAAACTGAAAGTATTCTTCTCTCCTTTTTTTAGTCTTGAGAAAACTGGGGAGGATACCTTTTGAAACATTTCCCATCCCATCTGCCCTTCTTTGAGCTGAGACATCATTTATATCTTGTCCCATAGCAGCATTCCCTTTTATCTCCAGTGGGCTTTTCACATACCATTAAAGGAGGTTCTGCTGGAACAATTTTAATAATATAAGCAATCCTCAAACTTCATTAATAACCCAGAAAAGAAAAACAGAGACATCAGAAATATACACAAAACTGATATATATTTTTCTAAACTGGAAAATTCCAGGATAAGAGAAGGGAGGCCAGTAGTATTTTTAAGGTGAATGAATGACTTCCAGGGCTCCTTATCAGAGGGCTGAGTTCTAAAGATGATGTTATAGTATGAAACTGTACCAGTGTTAAATGCCATTTATTCATCTGATCCTGAAAAATGAAAGGTTTAAAACTGAAACAATTTTGAAAGCGTTTATGAGACCAGAAAAGAAATTGCTCTGGTTGTTTGCTTAGAAAACACTCTATGTTCAGGCCTTTGCCTGATGATTTCCCTAAATTGAATGAAAACTGTGGCAAGATCTCTCATGATCTGTTATAAACAAGTTTCATAAATAGGAACTAAATGGTTCTTAGATTTAATGGATTTGCAATTGGCTGAAATGGATTTGGAATTGCTGAAAGGACTGTGGTGTACACAGGAGCTAGGTGGCATAGTATCCCTTCCCCTCTGTTAAGAGAGGGCTGTCCAATTTTTAACATAGATGGCCTCTTTTACCCCTCTTTCAAACCAGTGGTCCTCTCTGTACAGAATGTGGACTTTGCTCTCTTCAAAAGAATGACCTTTGTCTATCAAAATGCAGATGGACTGCTGAATCTTGTCCATATGGATTTATTCTCCTATAGTGTGCCATGTGTTTGTGAAGGGACTGTTTTGTTTCTCCAATGTACAGATCTAGATCTGCACATGTCTGACCGCATTACATTGCATATATCACATTCCTCAGTTTGTGTCTGGGTATTTTATCCTCGGAGTGGACAAGCTTCCGCCTTAGTCTATTCCTGGGTTTAAAATGTGCATGCATCTTGTATTGGTTGAAAATCCTCCTGACCTTTTCAGATATTTTTGCAATGTATGTATGGAATAACAATGCTGCTTCATTTGTTGCTCTCTTTTTTTGTCTCTTATGGAGCAGTTCCAGCTGGAACCTTTTAGTTATTTATTTATTTGTTGGTTGGTTGGTTGGTTTGTTTATTTATCTATCTATCTTCCATTTTGTGCTTCACTGAGTGGTGAGAATCAAAATGTATACAGCTGTTAGATAATAAAGTAATTTATTGCTTTGTAGGCTGATGCAGGAGGAAAAAGAGAAGTATAGATTCATTTGCATGAATTTACTTGAAATCTGCTTGTTTAGCTAATGGAAACATTAATCTTTCAGAAAACAAATGCTCTTTTACCTTTCTTATGCTAAGCATAGGAAAAAAATTAGAACAGTTCATGAGAAAAACCTACTATATTTGGACTGATCAATTCTAAAAACTTATAATCTTCCTAAAATTACAACAAACTGAGAAAAAACTGGTTGAAGTCCGTGTGAAATTTAGTATACATTATCCCATAATGTATTCTTTCTATTTAAAAAAAATCACTCAATTATATCAGAAACAATAATAGCCTCTAATAATTAACAAAAATAATTGAGATATTGGATTTCACATCTAGATTGTCAAAACTGAGGTTAAGATTTTAAATCAGTCTAAGTTATTTTCTAAATCATTAAATCAAAGTTTGAATTGTATTGTAGAAAATAATAATAATGCTCATAATCTCAGAGCATGCAAGTCCCAGAAGCATATCAAAGTACACCCTCAAATATCAGAGGAGCCAGATAAAGTGGGACTCTCCCATAAAAAAATACATTGAGATGTAATTTACAGACACCCACATACTGGACTAGTCATTGCTGGGGTTAACAAAAAGCTGGAGTTCCTGGACATCTGGTGACAAATGGGCTATAGAATTCAGGATTCTTTACTGAGCAACCAGGACCAGCAAAAAGAAAGAAAAGTTGTTTACCCATCACAAATACATGCAGACTGAAAACAAAGAAATGATGATCTCTTATTCTAAATCAGTTCTGACAAGAAATAGGTAAGAACTATGGTGAAAGTAAAGATAGTAGCAAGAAATAGGTAAGAACTATGGTGAAAGTAAAGATAGTAGCAATTGTAATAGGTACCTATTGTGAGTGCAATTTTGAAATATCTGGAGCATCACTTGAACACTATTGGCAATGACAAAATCACCATCAATCAATGGAAAAAGCCTTTTTACATGGAACAGTTTGCATCCTTTAACAGTAACAATATTTTTGACAACATCAAACAACACCTGCCTATTCCAGATCATTGGAAAGGAGTTGATAAAAGTGGACAAACTGCCAAAATGCCTGGCTGTGTGACTAACCATAAAGTTATATCCACATAGAAAGAGGCTGAATCAGTGGATTTTGGATCTTTACAAAGGCCCTGTTTAAATAGAAATATTCCACTGTAATATTCCCATTAGTTTTATCTTTCTCATCAGTGGGTAAGCTCTTCATTTGGATAGAGAGAGTATTTTATGGACAAAAAGTATAATTTATTTTTCTTAACTTGAAGTATGAAAAAATAGACATTTGTCAGGTCAAAGATTAAAAATTTTATTTTTTAAAGCAATTTTTATTAAAAATTATAAATGAAAAGAACAAAAGCTAATATACTGTAGATTACGAATAATACAAACAAAAATACAAAAGAAAAACTGATAGAATAGGCTAAATTAATTGCTCAAAAAACATCCAGTTTTGTTTCTCCTTGGAAACTTCTTTTAGATTTTAAGCCTGAGATGGGAAAAATGAGACTATTCTTTTTTCTGAGTAGGTAAGATTGCTGTTATAGAAATGGCTAGTGCATATTAATCATAAAGTAAAAAGTTGGGTCTGTAATAATGTTATCTTATTCTACTGCACTAAAAGGAATTGTAAATCAATGCCTTTTTTTATTCTTTTCCTGTTTACCCTATACTTTTTTCTTTCCCCTTTTCCTCCCTCATTTTGCAACTAGTTTTATTTTCATTTGTATTTTATACTTTGAAAACTTTAATAAAATTCTAATTAAAGAAAAAAGAAAAATACAAAAGAAAAAGTGTGAAAAGGGAAAAAATGAGAAAAAGAAGAAAAAGTAACTTCCCCCTTCATCCCAACAGGTAAAGACAATTTTAATAACTTATCACCAAAATAATAATTCTCATAGCTCATCTCTTAAATAAAAACAAGAAACCCAAAACCAAATGCTTTTAACAAACCGTTTTAGTACTGTACACACTTATAACTGAATAAGAGCAAGGACTTGAAATAATAAATCTGATCAAATGCTTCAAATAAAATGTACAGTGATAGTTTTCAGTTTTAAGTGTGTTATCAAGAATAACACTAATAATAAAAACTAATTTTTATTTAATGACCATAGTTTAAATAAAAACTAAATTTTATCTAAAAATCTTGTTCTTCTTTTTCTTAAGTAATATATGAAAAAGTTATAAGGGGAGGAAAGTGGAGAGGTACAATGTGGATGCTGTTTTCATTTCTCTTTGTTTTCTTCATCCCCTAATTAGCATTGTGATCAGAAAGCCTAGATATTCATATGATTCACAATTGAAAGTATTGTTTAACAATGTTTTTGTCTTCATGAGATTTATAGTTATACTGTATATACCTGAAATTCTTGCCTCTAGATTTGCCTTACAACCCAAAAAGTACTCATAAAAATGCATTTAAATTTTAAGATAAACCTGCTATGATGGGTGATTCATACCTCTTTTCTATTTGTACAGTAGGGGGAAAAAACCTTGCTGAAAAGTAAATTTTAAATACTTTTGGTTTAGGCACTTGCACTGAGAATTCTTTACATTTACAATGATTCAAAATTTTAATGCCCTTCATTCTGTTAACAGACAGATATCATACATTCCTTGTCAAGCTTGCTTCATCCATATGGAAATGCAACAAGAAGTGTATATATTTTAGCAGTAGCAGATTTAAATAGGACCAAAGAAGAGAAAAGCTGGAAGAAGTATATAGGAAGCAGAGCAAAGGAAATATTGGGCATACAAGAGAACATTTGAAACCCAGTCATTTCAAACTGGTTCATAACATAGGGAGAATTTATTTCAGTCCTGGTATCTTCATGTCCCTACTTTTACAATAATAAAGTTGCAGTCAAGTATTTTTTTAAGTATTCCTTATAAATCTATGTTTGGATTTGTTTCTCCTAGTTTACATGGTGTTCATTAATATGTAGATCTCCATGCAGTTGAGGGCTAATGTATTCAACAAACTATTTCAATTGTTCCAACTTTTGTATCACTCTTGCCCTACATTCACCCTACATTCACCTTTGACAGTCCCAGTGTCAAAGGACTTAGTTGGATTCATAGCAATCAGTCATTAAGTGGCCATCCTTACTCTTTCAATCACACATCCACTAATACATAATTTAGAACTTCCAATTTAGCATCATATCTCACCATTTTCGGTTTTTGTAATAGATAATGTACTTCAGAGGGTAACAATGCTGGATTTATTTACTTATTTATTTGGTTTTAAGATTCCAAGTCTAGTAGTAAATACATAATCTGTTTTTTCTGTGATAGAGGAAGAGTTGGGAAGGCCCAACTCAAGAGCTGAAAGGCCACAGAAAGGTATCAATGGTCCACCCCAAATTCTACTGGGATTCTGCCACAGATGACAGATACAACCTGCTATCATTAATAACTAATTCAAAAACCCCAGATTAATGGTACTTAACAATATACAGATTTATTTTTGTTAGCATTTGTTCTTTTCAGTAAGAGAATGAGATCAGTGTTTCATTTTTTAAAGTAAACTTTGCTGGAACTTTTTTCTAGCAGTTACATGCTCCATATCTTTTTTCTAATTTTATCTGCTTGGCATACTACCAAATGTGGTTTGCTAATGACTATGGAAAAGCCATCATGGGATCAGAAACACATGTTGTATCACTCTGTAGTGCATACATCAAATTCTCAGGCAAACTTAACAAGCTAGCGTATTTACCACTTAAACATGACTATGATGATAAATGTGAAAAACAGCTCTTTTTTTACAATATGTAGGTGTTTGAAAATCCTGTTTGAATATGTTAAATAGTTGACAGCGCTGTCTAAATGTTGATTCAGATCTTTCTGGAATTATGTTCTATAAGATCTTAAATAATTAATATATATTTACACATGGAAGCCTGTACTATTTATTAAAACAAATTTTAAAACAAAAAGTCACATAGTGCTAGCTGACATATATACTGTAAGCTGACCCATGAAGGAAGTTGAGAACTGTGAAAATTCATAAAATACCCAGTAATGCTAACTTTACTAGCCAAAAAACCCCTCTGATATGCACAGCTTTTAATGAGGTGATAAAGGCCAGCTGCTCACATCCATCTCAGAGAGCTTATCACAGTGCTAAACTCCCTGCACCAGCATTGTCCATGTATGGAACTAAATTTGCATTATATATTGTCTGTAAAAAAAATTCCCTAAACAGCAAAAAAGCCATTGAATCTCTGAAGCGCTTCAGAGCCACCTGATTCAATCCATTACTTCAAAGCAAGTCTCTGCTTCACTTTGCAAACCTGCTTTAATGGGGTAATTTGATTGAAGCTTCATCAAGTCAACTTACCCAATTCAAAGCTTCACACAGCCCTATTAAAAAAGAATTTCAACGTCATTAGGAGATTTGCTGCTTAAATAAAAAATTGAATTAAGTCAGTCTCTACAGGTTAACATTTCACCTCTATCATAGATAGATGGTTATTGTGGGAGGAAAATATTTTCCACGTTAACTGTTTGAGCTTTTCTCTATCCAGTTTTTTTTTGTGTTCCTTTCAATTCTTTAATGGGTGGAGCACACATCCATTGTGACCACAATCGTTTTTTTCTTCCTATGCTGAAGATTATAGCATTAGAAGAGGGCAGGAAGGAGTACATAATACGTATATTAAGCAATTGAATAGCTAAATGTTTATTTATTTATTTTGTTTGTCAATCATATATGAGAAAACAAGTATAAGTATGAATATAACATATAAACATATACATATAAGCAGGTATATAAGTATATACATAATAAATGAGTATGGATAAATGGGAACAGTAGGACAGGGACGGTAGGCACGCTTGTGCGCTTATGCACGCCTCCTTACAGACCTCTTAGGAATGGAGTGAGGTTCACAGTAGACAGTTTAAGATTAAAATTTGGGGGTTTGAGGATGTAACAACAGTCAGGTAGTGAGTTCCAGGCATTGTCCACTCTGTTGCTGAAGTCGTATTTTCTGCAGTCGAGTTTGGAGCGGTTTACTTGAGTTTATATCTATTGTTTGCTCATGTATTATTGCAGTTGAAGTGGTCATTCAGGTAGGATGTTGTAGCAAACACTTTTGTGTACTAAGCTTAGATCCGACTGTAGGTGGAGTAGTTCTAAGTTGTCCAGCTCCAAAATTTCAAGCCTGGTAGCTTATTCTATTGCGAGCAGAGGAGTGGAGTACTCTTCTTGTGAAATGTCTATGGAGATTCTCAGTCATCCAGGTCATGATTATCCCAAAGGTGTATTTTCAAGAGGCAACTGGATTTTCTGGTTTTTTTAAAGATGTTTCACTTCTCATCCAAGAAGCTTCTTCAGGCTCAGAACTGAAGAAGCTTCTTGGATGAGAAGTGAAACGTCTTCAAAGAAAATACAGAAAGTCCAGTTGCCTCTGGAAAATGCACCTTTGGGATAGGCAACTGAATGTTCCTTTCCTATCTTTTAGCTTTGGTCTTTGTGTCATCCCTAAGTTAGATCAACAACTGAGATAACATTCCTTTTCTTGCTTCCAAGGCAATGAACACAAAACAATTGTTTTTCCTTTAAAACCCTGAGAAGACTTTAAAATGAAGATAAATTGGGATTTATGTGGTAGTGTCTATAAATTCATAGGAAGTGATCCAACACAAAACACATCCAAAGCCCAGCCTTTGAATTTTTCCCTTTCATTTCAACATAAACAAAATGAGAAATATTTCTGTTGGTAATGCAGATTTTTAATGTCAAATGGCAATACATGAGGCATTTGTCTCTGCTAAAATATCCTTTCTTGCACCTTCTGCAATGATTCTCATAAGCAGCAGCAAAACATCAGAGACTTCATTTATGCATGCCTGATCAAATAGTACTATGTAAACTATTCCTTTACTGACAAAATAAAACTTCTAATTAAATTTACCCTTCTATGTGTGCAGCTATATTTATAACAATTCTACTTAGAGTTAACTAACAGTATTAATTATGCCAGATGACAATCTCTCTCAGGTTGACAGGACATGGCAGGATCCACTTTAAGGCTCAGGTAATATACATTTGATGTGCTTTTATATATTCTAGATTTTTCTGACGTCATAAACCAATGGTACATCATTTTATAAAGATTCTCTTTAAGAGTATAGTGTAAATTTAAATCCTTTCAACCACATATTGTCTCATTATTCCATCTGTATATTATAAAAAATCTAGCCCACTTTATCATACATTCTTTTACTTCTTTCAAATTTTAATAAAGGTTTATACATTTTAGCTTACTACACCAACATGATTCTTCCTTTCCTTAAAATCTAACCCTGATCACATTCCTATGTGCTATTAGGCACATGACAGGCAAGCTACTGTTGTGGCTGCAATTATTTTACCTCTCTTCTTCTCCCATGTTTCATATTTTTGTTTTCCATTATTATAGCTACACAGCCTGTCTACAACTGATGAAATTGTCTTGCTCCACCTGACCTTTCTGAACCAAGTGTTAAAAGCATCATTATTTCACATTATTTTGTGGTTGAAGTACAATGCTCTCTGGCTGAACCATATTTAATTAATAATACAAAATAATACAAAACCATTTCTGATGTGTTCAAATCATTCCCTCATATACTTCTGCAAAAGCATATTAAAAAGTGAGTCTTTTGTGATTATATAAAAAGAATTCTGTTATTACTTTTAGCAGGTAAATTAGGCTGAAAGGCTTATGCAATTTTTCAATATATGTGGCCTTTTTCTGCTTAGAATCAAAGCATTAATCAAAGTACTCTGCTGTGATAACTATGGTATGAATCCTTCAAATAATTAACCTCCATCCTCAAAGTTAATCACTGTTCCTCCATTCAGAGTCATGTGATATATTGTCCATACATTTTACTAGAATTTACTATTGTTCAGGTATTTTACTATAATTTACTATTGTCATCTGTTTTATTAAAAAAACATTATCCAAAAAGTTTTCTCCCATATTATTACTGGGATGTGAATAACCTTAAATCATATTCAATTATGAGAGGCATGAAAAATTAGTTGATCCATGAAAGATCATTCCAAATAACTCCTACATGGTCTGTTATGTCCTGACTTTGTCAATTCTCCTTCACATTGTTTTATTCCATGGCAAGTTAAACTCAAGAATGACTTGGTACAGTAGAGCCAGAATTCAGTTCTTTATTTGTTTACATGTGACAGACAGAATCTTGCCAGACTATACCCTTATTTCCAACAGCCTAATAAATATCCCCTGGGAGATTCTAGAGAGTTGCTATCTGAATCTCTTTCTCTGTCTTCTATCCATCTCTACTCTACCTTTTGTCTTCCTGCCCCTCCATAAGTGTGTTTCTTCTTGGGAAACTGCTATTTCACTGTAGTTCTTCTCATCTGCTCTCCCTTTGATGGAAACCATCTCTCACATTTAAGGGAATGATCTGGCAATTTTTGGAAAGTATGTCCTCAAAATGGGAAATATTCCACACATAACATTCTGGATAAAACAGGTCTATTTCAGAGCAGGTCTATCTCATGTTTCAAAGAAATTAATTTTTCTGAATAATTGATTCAGTGATACAGTGATACAGAATGTTGTGGAGTTCTTAGAAACAATTCATTCCCAGATCAAATAATTCTGAAGATTAGATTAATTATAATTGCATTTTCCTTCTGATTTCATTTTTCTTTAACCTCTCTGTCTTTTTATCCTCACTGGTTATACAATAGATTTGATGGAATAGATTACAGTCCCACTAAAGCTTATGTTATAATAACTTAGTAAGTCTTCAGGGTGCCACAAAGTACTCTGACAATATATCAACTATGAATTTTTAACTTGTATTGTTTACTACCAGTTTGCTGTTGGTCCAGTGCAATTTAGAGTTGGGAAGTTGGGAAGGATGGTACAGACCTCAGACAAAGGAAAAACTTATCTCTCTTCAAAACGTATTGAGCAAAAATAAAGTTGTACTTCACTTATTCTTTGGGATCCCCCTGCCGCAGGGAGGCGGGGCCGATAAAATGGTACCGCCCCAGGCTCCTGATGGACCCAGATAGGTTCCTGAGGGAGCTTGGGCCGTTTCCCGAGACTCACACACACGACTCGATCGAGGGCTTAGTGGCTACCTGGGATAGGGTGGTGGCTGGGGCCCTTGATCGGGTCGTGTCCTTGTGGCCTCTGACCCGGTGCCGATCCCAAGTGGTTCCTTGGTTTTCCGAGGAGCTGAGGGAGATGAAGCGCTGGAAAAGATGCCTAGAGAGTGGTTGAAGGGCCAGCCGCTCTGGATCTGACCGAACACTATTACGATCCTATATTAAGGCGTATTTAGTGGCGATAAGGATGGCGAGGCGGTCTTACCTCTCCACCCTTATTGCATTCGCGGAAAATCACCCGGCCGCCCTGTTTAGGGTGACTCGCTCCCTTTTGGAAGTGGAAGCATGGGAGGATCCCTTGCAGGGATGGGCCGAGGATTTTTCTAGGTTTCTGCAGGACAAAATCACTCAGATCCAGGATGAGCTCGACTCTGTCTGGGCATCTCCGGGTGGGGGGGTGGGGGCGGATTTCGGTGAGGTCATTTGGGATGAGTTCAATATTGTTACCCTGGAGGATGTGGACAGGATACTGGGGGGGCTTAATGCCACCAATTGTTTATTGGACCTGTGCCCCTCCTGGCTGGTCTTGGCCACTCGGGAGGTGACATGAGGCTGGTTCCAAGGGATCATTAACGCTTCCTTGAGAGAGGGGCTTTTACCCGCTGTCTTGAAAGAGGCGGTGATGCGGCCCCTCCTCAAGAAACCGTCCCTGGATCCAGCATTATTATCGAATTATTGTCCGGTCTCCAACCTTCGCTTTGTGGCGAAGGTTGTTGAGAGTGTGGTGGCATGTCAGCTCCCTCAGTATCTGGATGAAGCGGTATATCTAGACCCCCTCCAATCGGATTTCAGGCCCGGGCACAGCACGGAGACGGCGTTAGTCACGTTGGTGGATAATCTCTGGAAGGCCCGAGACAGAGGTTGTTCCTCTGTCTTGGTCCTGTTAGATATCTCAGCAGCTTTTGATACTGTCGACCACAGTATCCTATTGTGGCAGTTGGGGGGGTTGGGAGTGGGAGGCACCGTTTTACGGTGGTTCTCCTCCTTCCTCTCCGATCGCTCACAATTTGTATTGACAGGGGGGCAGAGGTCGACCCCGAGACCCCTATTATGTGGGGTGCCCCAGGGGTCTGTGCTCTCACCCCTGCTGTTCAACATTTATGTGAAGCCGCTGGGTGAGATCATCCGTGGTTTCGGGGTGGAGTTCCATCAGTACGCTGATGACACTCAGCTGTACATCTTTATCCCGGGCCACCCTAATGAAACCGTTGAAGTGATGACCCAGTGCCTGGAGGCCGTGCGGAGTTGGATGGGTCTTAACAGGCTTCGACCAAAAACCGAGTGGCTGTGGTTTCCTGCGCCCAGATACAGCCAGTTTATTCCGTCGCTGGCCGTGGAGGGAAAAATGTTGCCCCCATGGAAAGGGCTCGCAATCTGGGCGTCCTCCTGGACATACGGCTGTCTTTAGAAGATCACATTACGGCCGTCGCCAGGGGGGCCTTTTGTCAGATTTGTCTGATTTACCAGTTGCGGCCCTTTCTGGATCTGGATGCATTTCACACGGTCACTTCTGCCCTCGTCATCTTCCGCTTGGACTATTGCAATGTTCTCTACATGGGGCTCCCCTTGAAGAGTGTCCGGAAATTGCAGTTGGTCCAGAATGTGGCCGCGCGGGTGATCTTGGGAGCTCCCCGGAGCTTCCATGTTACACCGCTCCTGCGCATGCTGCATTGGCTTCCTGTGGCCTTCCGGATCCGATTCAAGGTGGTACTGATCGTTTTTAAAGCACTCCATGGCTCAGGACCTGGGTACTTACGGGACTGCCTGCTGCCACCAACAGCCTCCCACTGCCCAGTGCACTCCCACAGGGTTGGCCTCCTTGGGGTTCCGCCACCTGGTTGTTGCCAGTTGGCGGCCCCGAGGGTGTGGGCCTTCTCTGCGGGGGCTCCATCCCTTTGGAACAATTTGCTCCCGGAGATACGGGCCATTACTGACATTCAGATCTTCCGGTGCACAGTAAAGACCCTGTTTTTTCAACAGGACGGCCTGGCCCAATAACGATTTTGGGGGTTTTAAATTTGGTATTTTAAATTTTTTATCAGTTAATTGTATATTCGGCCTCAATTTAATCATTTTAAATTGCTTTTAATTGTATATACTGTTTCTGTTTTAGTTGGCTGTACACCGCCCTGAGTCCCTTTTTTGGGAGGGGGCGGTATAGAAATTTAATAAATAAATAAATAAATTATACTTTATCCTTATCCTTAATAACTTTTTCTTATTTCTATAACATTTCTAACTATGCACAAATCTCTATTTCTCAATTATTCCATCATTACCTACTCTACTTTTCTCCTACTTTATATTTCTATACTTCTTATTAGTGATTAAAACTGTTTCCATTTGTTCGTGTTAAAGTCTCAGATGTCTTTTACTGGATTTTATCAGATTAAAAAGTTAAGTTGGCAACTGAGATGGTGCAATTGAACCAACCACTGGAACTTTAACTATGCTGCCTTTGGTCCGATCTAAGTATATTATATAAAATCATACATTGCAATGTCCTACCTATCAAATATTCATATATTTCAGCTTCAACCATAACAACACAAGAGCAAACAATATATACAAACTCAAGGTTAATCGCACCAAACTTGATTGCAGGAAATACGACTTCAGCAACAGAATGGTCAATGTATGGAATACTCTACCTGACTCTTTTGGTTTCTTCCCCAAACCCCAAAAACCTTAACCTTAGACTGTCTACTATTGACCTCACCCCTTTCCTAAGAGGTCTGTAGGGAGCGTGCATAAGCGCACCAACGTGCCTACCGTCTCTGTCCTATTGTTTCTTTTATTTTTTTTAAATTTTTCTTATATGTATCTAGGTATTCGTAACTATGTTTTTACTTATACCTATTATCTTGTAAGCAATTGACAAATTGACAAATAAAAAATAAATAAACTGTTCTTATTGCACTTCCCTTCTCCTTGGATTTTGAATACTTTTTCCCCCTGTACTCTTTAGCTTTTTTCTTCTTCTTTAGATACAATTCTGCCACCAAGATGATCATTGAATGTCTTTTCCTGATACAATGATGTCCCCACTCCCCTTTTAAGGGCTTGCTCATCTGCCACAAATGCCTATCTTCATCCAGAACCTTTTAAACTTCATCCAGAACCTTTTAAAAGGATCTGAATGTGACACAGATGTAAGAGAGAAAAGTCTAGATGGTTCTGCCTCCAATAGCCATCATCTCACATAAGGAGAAAGTAAGTAATGTATTACTATACAATGAACAATATCAAATTAATCACAATATTCTTTCTGATTTCTTGCACAAGTTATTAGTTTCCTGTCTCTCTCACTCTCTTATATCTTGTATTTGTATATCTGCTTTTACATCTCTCCACAGAACAAAACTGCCACTTATGTGTCATACGGATCTCAATATTTCATTATAGAGGAAAGATTACTTCATATTTTCTCCTTATTAAGAGCAAATATATGCATATTCATACCAAAGCAGATACAAAGCTTGAACATATGAAATTATTCAGGACTCAAAAGAAATGATTATAATTGTATGGCAGCACAAATTTAGGCCTACATACTAAAGGGAAAGGATGGATGAAAAAATGGACTGTAGACAATGAGAGAGAAAGCTGAAATATTTCACAGATAAGAAAAACAGAGAGGTTAATCTTGACTATTTATTTGTACTCCACAAACCATATACTTTGCCTAAAATAAATTCAATTTTAACATAAATTAGGCTGCACCATCTCACAATCCCTAAAAAAAGTTATTTTACTCACAGAAATCTGCCTCTCCAATCCTGTTGACTTCCTTTATGGCAAATATCTATGCCAGTATTTCTCAACCTTAACAACTATAAAATACATGGATTTCAGTTATTAGAATTTCCCAGTCAACATGAGAGTTGAGTGCCACACATTGTTAAGTTGCTGAAGTTGAGAAACACTGATTTAGGAAATAAGATATTATTTTGTTAAAGTACAGACTTCAATTATTTTGTATCAGATTCGTGATATTTAGCTCAATAACTAATTCAAGAGATTAGTTATTGTTGTTTTGTTTTTCTACCATCTCTGCCACGACTAAAATATAGCAACAAGGCAAGTAGATGGATAAAACTTGTTAGTTTCTATTAAAATCCAATATCTAGAGCTGTGATTATGACATCACTAGAAGGGTCATCATAACAGATTCCCTGCCCCCCCATAAAACTGCAGGACCTAAATAAGTAGAGGGTTAAGCAGTTACTTACCTCCTTTTCTGCTCCACTCAAAACTCTTAGTTTCTGACAGCTGTTTCTGGTTGCTTAAAATGAAGAGGAAATATGTACTGTGCAGCTGTATGTCATATATAGTTTGAGCTTAATGTTTCTAGATTTATTAACTGTTCACACATATTCAATAAACCTTCTTCAGAGCAGCTTCTTCACAGAATAGAGTATAGTATAAAAAACACCAGCCATAGCATGTGCTCCTATACTTCATGTAGCTATGTACAGTATATAGACACCTCATCACTTTGGTCACAATTTAATCTTTGGTAGTTTATTTTTAATAGCTAGTATTTGTCAGCCCCCAAAGCTACTTAATCTTAGATGCACCTCTATAATTCATAGCCAAAGCTAATAGTTTTAGCAAATTGGATCCAGTCCATCAAAAACAGTGACTCACATCAATAATGAAAGCCTGAATATAAAATTCCTGTGCCAAACAGTTTTCATAAAACAGTGACAAATAGGAGCTTGTGCTGAAAACTGTATCAAAAGGTATGATAACCAAACAATTTATATTCTTTCTGTTGCCAAAAGTCAGCTCAGTTTGATAGATAATATGACTAACAACAAACATATATGCATACATACATGTACATGTGCACACACACATGCATGCGCACACACACAATGCAGCTGCTCAGCACTGCATCTCCTGCAAACTTTGTTTGCAGAAAACCTGCATGCTTCTCCTCTATTTAGCCTTCCACAGGAAAGAGAAAGGAAATACCTTAATAATCATTCAGCAAGACTTTGGAAAAATAGCTTTCAACTTTTCTTACATTTTGGTTAGAAATGTAACATGATATTACCAACATCTATTCTGAAGTTTAGGAACACAACTTTATATGTACCAGACTTGGTAGAGTGTTACAAACTTACTTCAATAACTACCATTAAATCTCTATCACCACCCCACTCCCAGTGAAAAATCTTCTATTCAAAAGAAATGCCAAACTCCTCTCATGAATTAAAAGAGATAAATATATCAGAAAGGAGAGAGAAAGAGAGATACACTCAATGGAAATAAACATTGTAAAAAAATCACACACATCAAGCAAATTTGTTTCCATTATTCTTCCCCTGTACTCAAAATGATGCAAAGTAGTTTATTCTTATTTTCATATTACTTTGAAAAGGAAACTGAAACATTAGTTTATCTGTCATGGCTCCAATACTATTGTTAAATGAACTGGTGTAAATTATAGAAAAAGCACAATTGGATTTTTAAAAGATCCCTATTATTTATTAAAGCACTTTAGCAAGCTTTGTTCTAACAGTCTGATCCATTTTTAATTTGTGTCAGAGTTGAGCATTCTTTATCAAATCTTTTCAAAAATTGCAAGTCTATTGCACAGGAAACATTCCTACGTGAAACTTCTACCAGAGACATTTGCATTGAAGAAAGGGAAGATTGCAGCTACATTTAATTGTACTCAATTTGTAACCTTAGTAAGACCACACTTGGAATACTGCATCCAGATTACACAAAGGATGTTGAGACTCTTGAAAAAGTGAGGAGAAGAGAAACTAAGATGATTAAAGAGACTAAAGAGACTAAAACATATGAAGAACAGTTGCAGGATTTGGGTTTGGCTAGTTCAGCGAAAACAAGGACAGGGTGTGTGTGTGTGACACAATAGCAGTATTCCAGTATTTGAGAGGCTGCAGCAAAGAGGAAGGTCTATTTATTTTTTAAAGCACCAGAGGGCAGGACAAGAAACAATGGATGGAAACTAATCAAGGAGAGAAGCAACCTGGAATTACGGAGAAACTTCCTAACAGTGAGAACAATTAACCAGTGGAACAGATTGCCATCAGAAGTTGTGGGTGCTTTGTCACTGGAGGTTTTTAAGAAGAGACTGGACAGACACTTGTCGGAAATGGTACAGGGTCTCCTGCTTAAGCAAGAATTGGGATAGATGATCTCTGAAGTCCCTTTCAGCTCTATTCTGAATTATTGATTGTAGGTGTGTCATTCAATGCATGTACAAAGAACTGGACTTTGATTATAAAGCTTGCTGTTTTGACCTCCCCCCTCCCAGGGTTTTAGTGTTGCAACCATATCTGCAATTCTATACTAATATTATACCATAATTCTATACTGTAGAATCAGTTGTACAGATCATTGCTTAGCACCTAGCTACTTTTAGACCAAATAATATATGTGGGTGCTGTTCAGTGTGTCTTTCTCAAATTGTTACTAGGGTACCATCACATTTTAGTCTAGTAGTTTGAAAAACCCAGCAACAGGCTCTCTGCTCCAAGTTATTTGAATTTCAACTAACAAGCTGGTATTATGTGGAAAGAAATGGGGGAGGGTTTGTTGGAAGAGAGGGCAGCATTATAATATTATAATTATAATATTTTGTTTGAATCAAGATTTGGAGCACAGTTTGTTTTAAAGATAGGTCTGATCTGCAAAAATCTGGACTATCTCTAGGTGGCAGCATGCAAGATGCAGAAAGCCCTGACTCTTTGTTGTTCCCAATGGATGTCCAAATATTTATAAAACTGTTATTTCCCTTTTCCTTTCATGCCTCTAACTTCTTTTCAGAAGGAGAAGGAGAAGGAGGAGAAGGGAAAGAAGAAGGAGGAGAAGGGAAAGAAGAAGGAGAAGACTGAGAATTACGTTGAAAAATCAAAAAACCATTTAATTGACCAGAAATGAACTTGATTGAATGGGATTTCACCTTTACCTGATTGGGAGAGAGATTCTTCTTTTTTAACTATTTTTGCAATGTAAACTTTGTTGGCTTCAATGTCTTGTTTTAACTCAGATTAATTGAATCTTATTCCTATCAGTGAAATTGTATAAGTAATTTAAAATTTTATTTCATATACATCAGCACTTCAAACTTTATAGATTAATGGTAAGTCTTCACTTTTATAAATTTACATGTTCCATTTATCTCTTAAATAAAGTGTTTAATGCATTTCACTTTTGTTCTGTGGGGCTATTTGTGTCACTATATGGCATGATTATCCATAATTGTGTGAAAAATTCAATTGCAAAAATCATAATTGATAATTTAGCAAGTGGACCATACTTACATCATTCTCCAGACCAGTAATATTATTACAGGAATGTATTATTAGGAGCTATTGTGATGCAGTGGTTAGAATGCAGCATGGAAGGCAAACTCTGCCCACAGCCAGGATTTTGATCCTGACCAGCTAAATGTGGACTCAGACTTCTATCCTTCTGAGGTCAGTAAAGTGAGAACCCAGGTTGTTTCGGGCAATATGCTGAGATGTGTTAATTGCCCAGAGAATGCTGTAAAGCACTATCGAGCGGTATGTAAATACTATTGCTATTGCAAATATTAAGTTCAACAACAACTTAAATATAGCAGTGCTGTGCTGGTTAGACAGGATATAGTTAGTTTAGAAATTAAGATCCCCTTAGGGGATTGCCTTCTGGAAAGTTAGTCTTAGATCACGTGGGCACATCTGGGTTTCTGTTTGGTCATTGGGTCAGACTTCTGATTGGGTGGAGGGCTAAATTCAGAGGTGGTATTCAGCAGGTTCTGACCAGTTCTGAAGAACTGGTAGCAGAAATTTTGAGTACTTCGGAGAACCGGCAAATACCACCTCTGATTGGAGAGTTTACAGTATCCTTCCCCGCCACGCCCACAGAACTGGTAGTAAAAAAAATTTGAATCCCATCACTTCCTAAATTGCTTGCACACTAGGCACCGAGGTTAGTTTGAATCACAGCCATGCTTAAGGTAGCAGGCTTACCTCAACAGGGGATAGAAATCCACTTTGTTTCACATTACAGAATGGGATCAGATTGTGTCTCTCATAAGAATCTCTTCATTGATTCTGAGTTTTTGATATGAGAATATCTGATGATCAATAAACTAATTTTGCAGGAAAGCCCTTCTGTAGAGTTTATCTGCCGGTCTTGAGCGAGCAAAAGCAAGAGACAGGAAACACAGCAAAACAAGAAAACTCACTCAAGACCCAATTAAAAAAATAATTATAAAATTGCAGAAGAGGTATGAAAAAATAAAATATACCCAAAATATAGTGTGAAATATAAATGTTTAACTGATCTGAAATCATTACATATATAAATAGAAAAGAAAAAAATCACATCTGATTTTAAAAAAAGAAATTGCTACCAAAGAGGTAGAGGACTGGTTAAAACGATCTTGAAATGAAAAGTTGCAACTCAAAAGAAAACCTGAATTAATTATCTGAATTATTTCACCTCAGAAGATAAGCATGCTTGAAATTGGATAATTTAATGAAGAGAGACTGCAAAATTGAGGCACATAGGGTAACATGAGGTTAAGTCCTGTAAGGAAGGTAACAGATCACTATAATGTCCTTTCAAAAAAAAAAGTGGTGTTGACAGAAAATATTAATTGGTTAGTCTTCTGTCTGTGCTTTGCAACTTGATAGAACATGTTATTGAGGAGGGAATCTGCATGCCAAACACACGGTCTGCCAAACCCTTCTTGGCACATTGTTTTTCAATAAGAATATCAATGAGTATCTAGCTAAGGGTGGTTTGATAACATTAAAACAGTGCTCTAAATGTATTGGATTTTCTTGGCAAGGCAGTTTTTTTTAATAAGCTTGATCACTTCATATGATTTGCTCAAAAAATGTTCTATTCTAGCAATAAGAACTTCGTAATACCATGTCAGCATATTTCTCTTTCTTGTAGCAGTTCTCTAAAGCTGCAAATTAGAGACTTTGCTATCCCTGTAGGGAAAGCTGAAATGAAATCTAAGACTTCTGCATGCAAAGTAGAGCTCTTCCCTTAATTCTGGAAAGGTTACTAAATATTTTCTAACTGGTAACAATAGAATCTTTAGGGAAAGGCTTTTGCTCTGTAGATAAAGAAGACAGAACTCATCTTGCTGGGTTTTGAAGTTCATTTCGCTTTCACATTGTTGATTGCCATTTTTTTATCAGCTACTCTAAATAAAAAGTTTATATTATTTGAATTTTATACTATATTAGTAGTACTATATCTTGGAACTGCACAGTTCTGCTTAGAATTTCAGATGTTGTATTTAGTTCAACATAAAACAACAACAACACCAAGGATTTGGAAGTTCTAGTAACTGAACAGCTTAAGCATCAAATAAGGTAAGTATAGGTAAAGAAAGATCCAGATACATTTTATTTTTATTTATTTTATTTGGCTTGTCAATTGCTTACAAGATAATAAGTATAAGTAAAAACATAGTTATGAATACATGGATACATATAAGAAAAATAAAAAAATAAAAGAAACAATAGGACAGGGATGCTAGGCACATTGGTACACTTATGTATGCCCCCTACAGACCTCTTAGGAAAGGGGTGAGGTCAATAGTAGACAGTCTAAGATTAAAGTTTTTGGGGTTTAGGGAAGAAACCACAGAGTCAGGTAGAGTATTCCAGACATTGACCACTCTGTTGCTGAAGTTGTATTTCCTGCAATCAACTTTGGTGCGATTAACCTTGAGTTTGTATCTATTGTTTGCTCTTGTGTTGTTATTGTTGAAGCTGAAGTATTCATTGATAGGTAGGACATTACAATTTATGATTTTATATACTAAGATCGGACCAAAGGCGGCGTAGTTCTAGGTTTTCTAGGTCTAGAATTTCAAGTCTGGTGGCATAAGGTATTCTGCAACAAGTAGAAGAGTGGAGAACTCTTCTTGTGAAATATTTCTGGACTTTCTCAACTGTGTTAATATCAGATACGTAATGCGGGTTCCAGACTGATGAGCTGTATTCGAGTATTGGTCTAGCAAATGTTTTGTATGCTCATCAGCAGTGTAATATTACCAGAGAAAATGCTATGTAAGATTAGAGTTAACAACTCTTAACGCCTTTTTGGCTATGTAGTTACAGTGGGCTCTAGCACTTAGATCATTAGAGATGAGTACTTCAAGATCCTTGACAGGGTTTGGATCATCAACAAGGTCTTGACTATAATTACCTCCCTACCCCGCTACCCCTTCCTAACTACTTCCTTCCCTTCCTACCTCCCTAACATACTTAGAGGTATGTTAACCCATGCTGTATCACTATCCCAGGAAGAATAAATAACAAGTCTTGAATTAATGGTGAAATTTCATGAATTTCCAACAGATAGATTGTAGCCTGGAAAGTGGTATAGCTGGGATTCATGGAGACCTTAAAATGAGGAAAACTAAAGATTTAAATTTGCTAAAGTTTGGAGGGATTGAAAAGAATTATTACTTGTCATGAAATCAGAATTAAGTCCTTAAAAATAAAACAATAACTTCATACGAATCTGCAAAGTGAACTATTTATTGTCTTGGAAAGAAGATATTAAGAAGTATCTTGTCTGCTGCTGAGATTCTAGTATACTTTGCACTCTTCAGCGGAGTTGCAACCTTCTCTTTTTGTCATTGTTACTATATGAGTGCAGAAAGTTGTTTTTTAATGTCTTTATTCCTAGAACCAGAGAGGAGATATATACATATGCATATACATACATACTTGTTTTCGTAGATTTTCACTGGTACAGGTATGCAGATCTTGGTGTGTTCAGGTCTTTTCCCATGTAAGATTGAGAGTATCTTGGTGACATTTCAACGAGGTCCCACTCACCATCTTCAGGCTGGTCCTTCGGCTTCATGCTTGTGCGAGCAAAGCTGAAAACACCAGCCTGAAGATGGCGAGTGGGACCTCGTCGAAACGTTGCCAAGGTACTCTCAATCTTACACAGGAAAAGACCCAAACATGCCAAGACCTACATACATACATACATACATACATACATACATACATACATAAATACATGTTATGTTATGTTATGTTATGTTATGTTATGTTATTTATGTTATGCTATGCTATGCTATGCTATGCTATGCTTTATATTATATTATATTATATTATATTATATTATATTATATTATATTATATTATATTATATTATATTATATTATATTATATTATATTATATTATATTATATTATATTATATTATATTATATTATATTATATTATATTATATTATATTATATTATATTATATTATATTATATTTTCATTTATTAGTGGGATTGAAGTGATATTTCTCTTTTTATCATATGTTTCTATTATGTTTAATTACTTTTAATTTCTTTTTAAACTTACATCCATATTCATCATTTTAAAATTTTCTCTCTATGTATCTGTACTTTATGAAACTTACTATATAGTGTGAGAGGGCTGTAACGCTTGGAAATTGCCCTGGAGAAATATTTTATCTATATGAAGGCATGACTCTAAAAGTAATTAGCTGGAATATAAATGAACTAAGAAAAAAAATGGGAATCTTTTTAATAACCTGGAAAATTATAAGCAGATATAATTATTTTGTAAAAACACATATTTTAGTTAAAGACTTTTCTGGATGCCTACGAGCTTGGACAAACTCATATTAGGGGATGCTCAAATAAAATATGTGGGGTAATATTATGTTTAACAGCAATTTTAAAGTATGAGAATTAAGACATTGAAGGGTATTTTATTTTATTGATAGTAATATTAGCTAATATCACGATTAGTTTTTGCTATGATTAGATCTTATAGCCCTACAAAGAATATTCCTGAAATATTTCATAAGTATTTCCTTCAACTGTGTAAAGCACACTTTCAACATGTAATTTATGCTGTGGATTGTTACTTCATTCAAGGATCTCAGCTAGATGGAACTATTACTTGTATTTCATGTGACTATGAAGGATTTCAGGTGGTTCACAGCAATCAAACAAAGAAATTACAATAAAATCAATAAAAGAAAAGACTAAAAGGTGGTAGGTATAACAAAAGGAAGGGGTCTCACTCTCCCTTGCCAAAGTCCTGGATGAAGATCCAGGCCTTCGCAGATCTTCTAAACAACAGTAGTATGGGGTCACGCATCACAATATGTTGAATTAAATGTGTGTGTGTGTCTATATATACAGTATGTATATATGCATGTATGCATCTATGTACGTACTTATGTATATGTATATGCAATTTCAAAATATATAATTTGATGGCAAAAAAATCCATTAACTTTCAGGAGTAAGGTTTTTGTAATTAAAATAATATTTCATCAAGATTGGTATTCTTCAGAGATGAAATAGTTGAAATAAAACAAATCATTCAATTTTATAAGAAAACAAACAAAAAACAGAATGAAAAATGACATTGATTACTGAACTGTAGAATGAAGAAAAACAGTTCTTCAGAAAATATTATTTCATGTCTATTGGATGCCTCAAAAATGTCTTAAAACAGTTAGACATCATTTTCTTTATTTGTATGTATACTAGCAATATACCAAATTACAAGATTATTTAACTTACAGGATCTGACCTTGTCCAGCATAGTTTTGTTTTTGGTTTGGGTCATAATATATGTTAATAATTCTGCAGAGAGAAATAAAATAGATAAACAGCAATAAGCAATGGCACTTGGAGATATCTACATGATTTTAAACTATATTCCTACAATTCAGAAATTATTATTTTGTGAAGAACTTTGGCTCCACTGAGATTGTCAGAATGTATCATATCATGTAAATGGAACTTATTCTCTTGATACCAAGGAATGGAAACAGGACAAGAGTCTGTTATCTATCTTTGAAATGTTTCTGTGTTCGAAACATGAGAAGATGAAGCAATATATTTGCATAAGATTTCATGACAAGACAAATAAATAATTAATTCTATATTGATGCTAAAGGGATATTACTTAGTCTTTTTTACTTTCTTAAATATTTTTTCTTATTGCATCTAATTTATTTTATCACAATATATGTAGATTCCTTTTTCACTGTATAATCACCACTGTATTTTTTTCCTCTTGATATTGTAGTGGTTTATGTTTCACTGTTAAGAATAATTTAAAAATTAATAAAATTAGTTCAGTGCGGGATTTATACAGTTAGCATATAACTGATTCAGAGGTGGTATTCAGCAGGTTCTGACCAGTTCTGGAGAACCGGTAGTGGAAATTTCGAGTAGTTCAGAATACCATCACTGACTGGCCCCGCTCCCATCTATTCTCTGCCTCCCATGTCCTAGCTGATCGCCTGGGTCTTCTTTTGTGGCCCTGAACAGGAGAATGGAGCTGGAAAGCAGGTTAGTTGGGTGAGAGGGAATAGAGATTTTGCAGTATCCTTCCCCTGCCATGCCCACCAAGCCATGCCCACCAAGCCATGCCCACCAAGCCACACCCACCAAGCCACACCCACCAAGTCACACCCGCAGAACTGAAAGTAAAAAAAATTGAATCCTATCACTGAACTGATTCCTATCTGTTATGTATGTGTACATGTTTAGGAAAGGAGAGATAATGCAAATATAGGAAATGGCACAAAAACAAAACACAGATGAAAATTAATGATATGTGCAAGGTTTTGGTCACTGAAGAAGAACCAATCATTTGATGAAATGACATAAAACAGAGCCTGGAAAAATAGCGAAAGAAAAAAATACTTCAAGAATGAATGAAATACCAATAGAACTATTTAAAGTCTTACAAGATAAAATGTTCCTTGCAGTTTGTGAGGGAGTATGAAAAATATTGCACAGATCAGCAGAACGGGAAACCATACTACAAAACACTCTAGAAAGTGTGCCGAAAATATCAAGACAAATGATTAAGGAGGCTAAAGCACATAAAGAATGGTTGCACGGATTGGATTTGTGAATAATCTAGTGAAAAGAAGGATGAGGGGTGACATGGTAGCAGTGTTCTAATCAGAGGTGGTATTCAGTAGGTTCTGACCAGTTCTGGAGAACCAGTAGCGGAAATTTTGAGTAGTTCGGAGAACCGGCAAATACCACCTCTGACTGGAGATTTTACAGTATCCTTCCCCTGCCACGCCCACCAAGCCACGCCTACAGAACTGGTAGTAAAAAAATTTGAATCCCACCACTGGTTCGAATATTTGAGAGGCTGCCACCAAGAAGAGGGGATCAACTATTTTCCAAAGCACCAGAAGACAAGACAAGTAGCAATGATTGGAAACTAATCAAGGAGAGAAGCAACCTAGAACTAAAACAATTAACCAGTGGATTGGCTTTCCTTCAGAAGTTGTGGGTGCTCCATCAATGGAGGCTTTTAAGAAGAGATGGGATAGCCACTTGTCTGAAAAGTATAAGGGGCTGGGCTAGAAGACCTCTAAGGTCCCTTCCGCCTCGGTTATTCTGACTAAAAAAGAACAGTGCTAGAGAGTGATCAAACTGAGCTTATTTCACATGCAAGTAGGATTTTTCAATCTATATATCAACATTACTGTACACAGAATGTAAGACTAGCAAAGATCTCATTGCTAACATTTAATGGATAATGGAAAAGGCAAGGCAGTTCAAAAAATACATCTGTTTTTACTTTATATGACATGACAGCTTTTGACTACATAGACCACAACACAGGGTATATGATGCTGTCCATTGAAACATTTGTGTAAATTGTGTAGTCCTCAATTTACAACAGTTCATTTAGTAACTGTTCAAAGTTACAATGGCACTGAAAAAGTGACCTATGACCTTTTTTCACAATTATGACCTTTGCAACATCCCCATGATCATGTGATCAAAATTCAGATGCTTGGTAGCTGCTTCATATTTATGACCGTTGCTATGTCCTAAGTTCATGTGTTTACTTTCTATGGCCTTCTGACAAGCAAAATAATGGGGAAGCCAGATTCACTTAACAACCGGGTCATTAACTTATCAAGTGCATTGATTCTCTTAACAACTGTGGCAAGAAACGTCATAAAATGGGGCAAAACTCACTCTTAACAGCATAAATTTTGGGGGTCAATTGTGATTGTAAGTCAAGGACTACTTGTAATTAGGAAATAGCAGTTAGAAGAGGATATGGAACAACTATGTAGTTCCAAATGGGAAAAGATTGTATGCTCACATTTAAAAAGAAAAGAAAAAAGAAAAGCTAAGTTTCCCTTAATTTATTCATGGCCACCTTGAGATTCAGAAAAGGATAAGCCTACCTCAATATTTATTCTTGAGCTTTCATTCCTGCTCTTCCACTATTATTCCAAGGCACCCTCAACTTAACTGGATTCTCCCCTGGTGCTAGAGAAATTGAGTTTCTTAGATGGAATTCAACTAAGGTTCACCCTTATCTGACCACAAGCATACATTGTTTGAAATTCTTCCTGACCATGTTTCTCAAGGCTTTTGTTAAGTGTCTAAGGAAACCTTGTGTCTAGCACTATTCTTAATGATGTAGTCACTCCTTTATATATTTATTTTCTTTTTCATTGGATATTTTTAAATACTTAAATATTCTACATACTTTTATTACATATTCTTTATTTTCTTTCTTTCAATTTTTTCCCTTTTTTGGCTTTTTTTTTCACCTTCTAATCTTCTTTTTCTTTTTTTCTAGTTTGTTATTAAAACTTTTATGGTTGTAATTATAATCTTTAATAAAACCTACTCCCCAAAAAAGGAAATTGGAAGCTTTGTACTTGAAAGGCCAAATATTATATCTACCAAGTCTCAAGCAAAATTGGAACAGGAATTGACTGCAATGTTCCATGAGACAGATTCCAGGATCCCATGATATTGTAAATGTGCATCACCCTGAAATCCTGTTAAATTAATTGCTTTCACTAGGAGCAACTAAATACGTTCAAAGAAGAACCAAACATAGCCTTCCAATTCTATGAGCCAATACGGAAAGATGCAAGCCAATTATTCAAAATAATTACGCCCCATGATATCAAAGATCAATTAATCAGAAAGGCAAATTGGCCAGAGGCAAATCTTGGCACAGATGGCATGACTGAATTTAGAAGTTCTATCTTAAATCAGATTTTGATATTCTATCCCCTTAATACAGATTGGCATAGAAATCAGAAATGGAGGCAGGAAAAAGGAGAAGATCCAGCTGATCTTATGAATTATTTAAAATCCATGATAAGGCAGCACTCTGGACTTTGTGATATAAACCAATTTGTCCCTATGTTAGTTCTGCTTCCTGTGGAGCAGGAGTCCCAACTCCTGGGCCACTGACTGGTACCAGTCCATGGATTGTTTAAGAACTGGGCTGCATAGATGGAGGTGAGGGATGGGCAAGCAAATGAGGCTTCATTTGAATTTGCAGCCACTCCCTAGTGCTAGAGTCACTCAGCTCCACCTCAGATCTTCAGGCATTAGATTCTGATAGGAGTGCAAATCTAGGTTGCATGCTCTTCCTCCCCCCCCTTCCAGTCTGTGCAAAAATTGTCTTCCATGAAACCGATCCCTGGTACTAAAAAGATTGGGGACTGCTGCTGTAGAGGATCTGCAGTCAAAGCTGCAGCACATGTAAAATCCATTTTATGGAGTCACAAGAAAAATGTCCTAATGTGATTGTTACAATAATCATCCAAAGTCATAAAATTCTAAATGAGAAAAGTGGTGCTACATTAAAAGCAAAAAAGCAAAGATCTGTGCTGAGACTAGACTAAAAGGGTGAGATATTCACAGTGCTAGATATAGCACTGAGCACTTGTGCTATACCCAGTGAGAAAAATGGCCACAAGATCCTGAAGAGTGAATCAATCAGAGTTCCTGCATCTTCATTCCTGGTGATTACCCAAATGACCTCAATCTCTACTATAAATGTTCCTCAAATTACTACCACTTGTTCACAACCATTCAAAGTTATGACTGTACTTAACAAGGGGAATTTAGAACTGGCCATTGAAGTTGTAGCTATCACAGAATCCCTCTAGTCACATGATTATGATCCAGGCACTCAATACCAGGTTCATAACCACAACATTGCAGTCAGCCGCAGTCATGTGATCATGATTTATGATGTTCCCTAATGGCTTTCCAAAAATCAATACAGAAGCTGATAGGAAGTATGAAGCAGGGTGGGATTCTACCAGTTCGCACCTATTCACTAGAATCGGTTGTTAACATTCTAAGCAGTTCGGAGAACCAGTTGTTAGAATAAATTACTGGCCTAATCTTGTAAGGAAGGCAGGAAGGAAACATTCTGGTGTTGCTTACAGCAACTGCCTCTCCGTTAACCCTTATTACATTCTTGGCAAGACTAGATTTCCTGTCTCAGGAACTTCTCTGGAGTTATTTTTCCCTCCTTTGCTGGTACTTTGCTTGTGTGGAGTGACCATTTAAAGTTGCAATAGCACTGAAAAAAGTGTCTTATGACCATTTTTCACACTTATGACTGTTGCAGCATCCCTACAGTCATGAGAGGCCAGGCGAGGAGATGCATGCCTCGATGTGATTGATATTGAGTTGACCACACCCAGCCAATGCATGACCACCAAGCCATGTCCACCACCTAAGCCATGCCCACAGAACTGGTTGTTAAAAATTTTGAATCCCACCCCTGGTATGAAATCTATCCCATTTCCATCAGTTTTTCACCCACTCATTTTCATAGTGCTGCATGAAGACGTGTGCATCTGCCTATGCCCTATAGCATTTGCCCATGTTGTATCCCTGCTTCCCCCATGGCATTCACAAACCACTGAACCCCACCTTGCCTGGGATTCCTGCCTCTTCCTGCTTAACAACACCCTCAGGTCCTGGGATTACAAGGGCAATTGGTGCAACAAGATTGCTGCCACTGTACTGAAGTCAAGTCCCTGCTTCTTAAGTGCTTACAAAACAGGAGGGGGCAGGTTAAAGGAGAGTGTAGTTAAGTGTAATTATGAAATGTCCATTTCTGTGGGGGACAAAAATAGCCATATTAGTTCCAAAGGGAACTGCATGTCATTCTCTGGAATCATTAAATGAGCTTGGTTGAGCCACAACATGAATGGACTAAATATCCTCTTAAGTGTGATTGAACATTTTCTAACTTTGTGAAGAAGAAGAAAAGGAAAGGCAGCCTTTTTTTTTCTTTTTAATTGCAACCAAGTGACAACGCTGCTTTATCTTTGTCCAGGGAGAGTGAGGAAGAGTAATAACTGGTTTTAAGATTATTCCACACCCTGCAAGGCTAGTAGATCAATTCTTGCACTATACACAACTTAATCAAGGAAGAGGAGAATATAGAAACTTCAGTCATGTAGCTAAGGCAATAAAATTAAGTTTCCCCACAGAAATAATACAGAAATTTAACTCCTCAGCCTCAACACTGGCAAAATGCAGTCTCCCAATTCCCCCTGTGTGACTAGGGATGTGAATGGAGAAAAAGCATTGTGCAACAAGACTCTTTTGTATCAATACTGTGCGAAAAAAAATCTGAGTTGCATGTTTTCATGAACATTTTACACACATATACATGGGATCCATGAAAGAGCATTTTTGTAGTACAAGGCTCTTTATGCATCCTTGGTGCATATTTAATATTCTTTTTTTTAATTTGACTATTACCAAGATTTAGAGTGAAGTGGAAGATTTATACTCTGTCCCATAGTTTTGTCACTTAGCTGTATGCTACATATTTTCTGGGAAAACCATATGTTTGCCTGAAGCTAATAACTTGACTTGTCTGTAATTTCATTCACCTCACAAGATAATCAATGAGACTATTTCAGTAGCTCTGGAGTAATGGTGTGAGCCTATATCTGCAGTTATGATGGCATACTAACAAGATGAAATGTCCCAACCCCAAAATATAATTCTTGTAACAGTGATGTGGCATGGCAGACAAAAATGCTGGACTTGCACCAATAATTGTGATCATCTGCATTGCAATTTCTGCAGATAGTCTATACATCTGGTATAGAATGGGCTCCTGGAACAATGCCAGGTACTATAGGCAATTCAAAGCATTTCAAATATGCAACTTTATTCATGAACTTGAATAAATATTGACAGAACTTCAGAATTGTGTCAGCATTCCAGCAAACCTCCATTCCAATCAATAACTCTGAGACAAGCATAATCTCAAAAGTACCTTTATTAAAATAGCACCTGGCATATCTGTAAAATCTCGGAACTAAATTCCCCAGAACTTTCCACAATGTCCAACCCTACAACCCATCCCCTTTTCCTTCATCATCACATCACATGAACCAATCTTAAATTAAGTTCCTTTTTGTTCCTGTGCCATACTCCATGATCTTGAACTAACAAAAGAATTCTATTTTGTCTACTTAGAGCTACTCAATTGAAATCACCTCCCTCCCACTTTCTTAAGCTATGTGGTAGCATTGAATAAGGTTTCCAAAGCTGACAGATTGCTAAAGACAGTAACTACAAAATATTAACTTACTTGATTAACCTGAAATGCCAATAGAATAAGCCTCTGTTCTTACATTTGCTAAGTGCAGTAATAATTGGGCAATGCACACAAACATATCAGCAATACTGCCCAAAACAAGATATAATAAGGGGAGAAAAAGATTAGAAAAAGAATTTATGGCTCTTCCACCATATTTCCTGCATCATATTGATCACATTGACGGAAGAATCCTTTTACTCTTGCCTGTAGTTTTCTTTCCCAACTAACATTCCCCCTGACCCAGATCAGATTTTCCTGGAACACAACACAAACAAAAATCTACTTTCCTTTTTCAGTCTTTTTTCTATTCTACCGCTTCAACCATATTTACACAGGAAAGGAAAATGATGAGTGGTAGATATCTGTGAATTTACAAATTAATTTAAATAGCAGCAAAAAAACAAGCCTGAGAAACTTCAATACTACCCTGGCTTTGGATATATGAATTTCTCATTTTTCCTCCAATATTTCTATTTTTATTTCAAGGGAGTTCTCATTAACATGGAGAAATAGCTTCAGAAGCAAAATACTTCTCTAGATCCTGTCAGAGGTAAAAGAAGATCACAAACACTTTTCCAAGTCCAATTAGTCCCCAAACTATTCTGCTTCCTGCTGTTTATGTTATTTTAGAAGTGCATTAATTGCATTTACACCAATAATGCCAAAAACGATTGCACCTAAATGGGACGATTTTCTGACTAAAGGACTTTGAAGGTCTTTTCTTTCTTCTCAACATATTTATGATGGAGAAGTCACCACATTCTTCTAAATTAATATTGGAAAGTGACATGTAGCAGTCAAAATCTTACATGGTAGGAAAAGCATCTTGGTTTGTTCATCGAAGCTCTTGATTTTCCAAGAGTTTAATGTTTTCATGATAAATATGGCTTATGCAATACTAAAATACTTTGTAAAAACCTTTCTGTGCTTGCAATTGCAACATAACTGAACAGCAACATGCTAATAAATGGAAAGGAGTAGAACCTCATGATCAAACTACTGCAATGTATTTGAAGTTGGCTTCCAAGCCAGCTCCTGATTAATTACTGCAATAAATTCTAAAGCATTCAGCTCAGCTTTTGCTGTAGCTATACTGCCTTTTGCCACTAAATTTTGAAACTTCTTTAGTATGTCAGTGTGTCAATCGTGGCAGAGGGTACCCTTTTATTTCAAGAGTGATTTTCTCTTTTGATACAATTTGTTGCTACACTGAGAATGATCTAGCATATCACCAGTGTTTTTTTCCCAGGCATAGAAGAAACTTGAATTCTTTTCTTCCTGCTGGCATGCATCAAAAGAGGGTTTGTCACTTTTTCCTCTGGGGAGATACATAGCTATTTCTTAACTTGAAGCTTACATATCTCTTCAAGGGAGTACCTCCTTTATATGCTAAAACATTGAAATATAAAGGAGAGGGAAAAATACTTAAGACATTTACACTTTCTTCTTTGTAAATTAAATGACAGGACCTATATTCTTCCATTAAATAGAACTGAATAAAATATGCTTCCCCACATCAGGAAATTTTAAAAAAAGAGTTATCATGATTGTAGTTTCTCAGGATATTCATTCATGGAAAGGAAAAATGAAAGATCAAAAAACGGATTTGGAGCATTTGAAACTAGCATACACATCCTGGTTCATATTTTTTTCAACAATTGTAATGCAGAAAACTCTTTTAAAAAATAAATCACAATCCTCTCTGTCACATTTTTAATGTTCCAAAGAGACTTATGAAGAGGAAGAAAGCCAGTTTATAAATAATCATGAGTACATAGTGGAAATGCAGCTCCAGAAGCATCATTACTTTTCACCTTTTAGTCAATTGACTATTAGGGATATTAAATATGTAGGTATGAGCAAGAATTCCCCTTGTATGTTTCTTCCTTTATCTTTGCTCTGCTTCCTGATTGGGAAATGGATACCCTTTCACTCTTCCCTTTATTGTATTTCCTATAGAAAAAAGTAAAATATTTCCTTCTTGTTTTTATTCTGTCTCTCTCACTGTGAGAACAGAAAGCTCAGAGGAGTAGGATTTCTAGTTGTGAGAGAAACAACTAGAAGACTGTAGCCAGAGTAATCTTTTCCCCTTATATTATGCATGTCACATTATGACAAAATTCATAATGGTTTTGGTAACACAAACTTCCAAAAGTTTACTGGACCTTACTGGAGAATCAATAGCACACATCAATATCCTGATTCATGCTACTTCCTCTTAGGTTAATTTAGTGGTGGATATTTCATAATATATCAAGTTATATCAACCAAAACACTTCTCTTCATAATTCATTGCTTATAGATGAGATTTAAATATTAAAACCAAGCAAGCTTAGGAATATCTATTTCATTGCTTAATGAGTAACAGAACTGAGTTGTCCCTAGTTTCATCTGAAAAAATATTTTGAGATGACTTTCAAGATATTTGTTCAGGCAAAGCAACTGAAGAATTTCAAAGCAAGGTACAAGTGTTTCAACACAACCAGTGATTTTTTTTGATGTTTACATGCAAATCCTTAAACAGATATTGAGCTTCAAATAAAAAGTAAAAGATACTTTGCAGATACTACTCAAACCTATCCTCAAGAATAAATCTCTTTGTTACTTAGAATAAATGAACCTTCTTTCCCACAGTATGTCTAGATTTCATTTTTATTTGCTCTTGCGCCACACTGGCTCATGGAACTCCCAGATTATTCTTCTAACAATTGGTACCCCAGATGGGACATAAGACTAACCTAGCCCAGCGGTCTCAGCCTAGTAAGTATTTTCCCTGCTGTCATCAAACACTTTTTTGTCTGAGGGTATGTTCCCAGATTCTGCCCACTTGGCAAGGCTAGCAAAGGGGTCTTTTGAGCCCAGACAGCTTTTGAAAGGAAGAAGCTTGGTAAGTACATTCAAATTTATGTTGTTTATGCCCAGGAAGTGTGTGTGTGTGTGTGTGTGTGTGTATACACGTGTGTGTGTGCGCACATGCATGCATGCATTCTGGACAAATTACCAGCCTGGTTCCTGAACAAGATTATTGAAATAGAAAAAGAGGGACCCTTACTCTCCATGAAAGTCCTCCTAGACAAAAGAGTGCCTAGAATAGTTTTAGTGGGAAGTGAAACAAAATGTCTATGGACTGTAATAGCAATAGCAGACTTATATATCTCTTTATAGTGTTTTACAGCCCTCTCTAAGTGGTTTACACAGTCAGCATATTGCCCCAACAATTTGGGTCCTCATTTTACCCACCTCGGAAGGATGGAAGGCTGAGTAATGCTACGAGGCAGCTAAAATGGTATCCTATGATTTTGGGAAATCCAGATTCACATCTTTAGGCCATAAAAATTTAATTTAAGCCCTTGAGCCAATTATCCATTCTTAGTTTCACCTATCTCACATAGTAATTGGAATAATAAAATTTTGAAGCCAATGTTCCCAGTCCATTGTATACTGTTGGTGATGTCTACTATTTCAGATGGCTTCTTTATCACATAAAGAAGCCAGTATTTTTCAAATCATTGAAGATACCTAATGGACATATCTTTCCCTCGCTGAGAGATGTCTGTAGAGAGAGAGGATTGTTGCAAGCTGATTATTAGCAACAAACTATAGAAGACACCAAAAGAACAAGAATATCCAGAGAAATAAAAGATTTGTCATCATGCTAACAAGCACTGATGTCAACAATCCACAATTGTGGAACCTGTTCAAAAATGCAATGTCTGAAAATTTTCTCCAAATTGAGAAAACTATCAATGATCCTAATATCATGATAAGAGACATAATAAACAAGCTTCTCTGTAAAAAAAATCATACAGATAGTTCTTGATGTACAACTATTTGTTTAGTGACTGTTCAACTTTAAGGCACTGAAAAAACTGAGTTATGACTGTTTTTTCACACTATGACTGTTACAGCATGGTCATATGATAAAAATTCGGATACTTGCCAACTGCTTCATATTTATGATAGTTGCAGTGCCCTGGATCAGGTGATCACCTTTTGTGACCTCCTGATAAGCAAAGTCAATGGGGAAGCCAGATTCGCTTAACAACCATGTTACTAATTTAACAATTGCAGTGATTTACTTAACAACAGTGGCAAGAAAGGTACTAACATGGGGCAAAACTCACTTAACAACTTTTCATTTAGCAACAGAAATTTTGGGTTCAGTTGTGTTTGTAAGTTGAGAACTAAGTGTACTTGTGGAAAAGCTTTGCCAAATTTCAATTTAAAATGTGATTGAGTTGAAGAAGATATTCTGAGTTCTTACCGGATGTTGGAGAAGACAAAATCTAGAAAAATTGGAACAATAAAATAGAATTAGATCTAAAGATATGGTTCTGCCAGCAAGAACTGTGGAAGAATATATACATTGCATCTACCCAACATATCACAATATTGCAGAACTGTTTTCACAGAACTCTATCTTGGTTCCCTTCAATGAAATGATATGAAAAATAAATTCTATATGTAGTATCCATTCCATTTCCCTGGAATGATAAAAGAATATTGCCTTTAATATTGTCAGTACAGGAGCTAACATTACTTATTTTCTAACAGAATTCTTTGATTCAGTTGAACAATTGCCACCACAGAAGTTAGAACCAAACACAGGATTTGCCATCATTTTAATGAGGAACTTGGATTTTCTGAAGCTTTTCATGGAACACAGATGATCATGGAAAAACTCCACAAGAATCTCATTTTATCAAAGATAAACATTGGTGTATTCAAAAGTGACATTGTCATAATTCCACAATTATATTCAATGTGTTAGAAGATGAAGATGTCTCTTTTCAGCAGATATAGTTCCCAAAGCAGTCTTGCTTTGCTCTCACTATGCATGAAGCACAAAGCACTGATTTATCTGAAAAAGCCAGTATTCCCACTTAGTCAAATATCTGTCATTCTGAACTGAGGCAAAAGAATTTAAAACATTAGAATATTCTTTAAAAAAGAAAGATCAAGCACAAATGTCATTAAAAGTGTCCTTTATTAAATGAAAAACTCCTATATTTGTCTTACTATACATCTTTCTCTAATAAAATGCTTTCTTCTAATTTTAAAACTAAAACAATAGCAATTAGCTCGTGATCATTCTGTTTCTCTGTTTAGGTAAGAAAATATCTCTGAAAGGATAACCCAATAGGTCATGGATTGTCTAGGACTAAGCTAACATCAAGCAAACCATGTTATGGCTTAGAGCAGTGAAGAAATTCAATCATAGTTAAATGGAGCTCCGATTCCCAAACTGTAGATATACAGACTGGATAGTTGTACTTTTTTATTTTATACCCATATAGATGCATTGGATATTCTGGATTCTAATGGATGCATTTTCTCTGAAGACAATCAGAAAGTAATGCATTTACTGTTAAAGTGTCCCATTTAATAATAACTCTTCTAAATGACAGCATAGTTTATTTGTATTACTAGCAGTCTGGACAACATAATTAGTAAGTAGAAGCTGGAACTCATGAAGCATTTGTCTGAGCATTAGTTATTTTTATAATGTTTTTCCTGGTTAACGCTTAAATTAAACACCATTAATTTAGGCTACAATTTAATTATGCCGGAAGAATGTATTTGGAATATTCAATATGATTAGCATACTCAGTCATTGTCACTGTGCACTTCATCATGTCCTGGAAATAACACATTATGAAGATGAACTTTATACCCATTAGCAGATGCCCTTTGGCTATCTTGTGTTTGAATGAGAACGTAAAGATAAAAATACATTTTAAAAAACACCATCAGGTTTTAAAGACATCCAGATAATGCATATAATGTTATTTGAGTTCTAATTATCTTTAAAAAATTAATATATATTCTCTGCCATATTGGTTAAGCCCCTGTTCCCCAGTCGGTTGCCATGCAGATCTGTCATCATACAAGGTGGTAAAAAATAAGTGAACTAATATAACATATCTGGAGGCAACTTGGTTGATGAAATCAGGACTGATACTAAGATAATAGCTCATGCAAAACTCATGAAAGCTCTGCTTTCTCACTACCAATTAGGTTCCAGCAGCATCCAGGGATTAGGGTTGGCGGATGGACAAAAAGCTCCACTTCTTTTATATATAATCAACATTTCATATTTGTATAAAGGGTGGAGCTTCAGTTACACTGCCATGAAAAAGTCATCCTGACTTTTTGTTTTCTTTTACACACGCTGTTGCTAGGTTTACACATTCTGCTATACCCTGGTTAAATATGGTTGATGAATACATCATGATCAGTTGGGGATCAGATAAATTATACAATTAAACAGTGGTTAGATTTGTGCTTTATAATTAGCCAAATCCAAACTTGTGGCTTTGTGGAGAAATGGGTATTTGTAGTCTCCTCAGAATACTTTCTAATTATGGCTACTGAAAATTGAGAGTATTTTCTTACTATTTTGAAGTGAAAACTAAAATAACCTCCCTGCATATAAAAAGAGAAATTTTAGCCATATCTGTGATAGCTCCCTTCCCACTTTCTTGGCCTTAATGTCCTGCAAAATGTTAAGGAAGGCTTTTAGCCACCTCTGGTATGCCTACCCGCTAGAAGAGCCATCTTTTATGAAGACTGCTTTCATATGCAAAAGAGATTATCTCAGAGAGATGCTATGACTAAAAACTCAAGAGTTCTCTAAATGTTTGTAGCTCCTTTTCATATCCCTGGTCTGTGCCCATATTGTTTTCAGACATTAATATTGTATTGTGTGCCTCTGATTCTGACACCTTTTAACTCCATTACCAGCTTGTGGAATTTGAATTTAAGATTGGAAATATTTTTCTATTCAATTAGCTCATAGTGACTTGATGCTTCCATCTGAAAACCTTCATTAGCTATGAAGACTTGTAAGATGTCAGGCCCCAAATCAAGAATGACACATTACTTTATTACTTAATCATAAATAAGCCTTCTGTGAGATAGTACCTTCATTCTGGAATACTTTCCTCTAAAATTCATATAATGCTTGTCAGAGGTATGAATCCAAACCATTGGCTCTTCAGCTCCTCATAACCTATTGGCTACAAAGCACCTGATGAAGTTACCTAATTAGGTAATGAAACATCTACAATCTGCAAGCAAACAACCAAGCTCAGTAAGCATCAAGGACTCCACAAAACAGATATTATTTGTCTAGATTAAATTTCAACCCCATCAATTTAATTAAATCTTTTCATCCTTTTGTTGATGTTTCATCCTCACTTTTGGATTTTTATAGTTCTGTGCTGACTTCTTTTTAAAGACTTTTATTGATTGACTGAACAAGATATATTAATCCAAAATTATTATTCAACAACTTTAATTTTGTTGAATAACAGGAAAATGTGCAAATAGTATTGCAGGTGCCATAATGTTAAGAAAACCACACATTAAATGTTTCAAAATAATAATCTGATTCTCATATATTGTTTTATCTTTTATGTTTAGCAAAAAAAATATTTACCTAGTTAATATAAATATAAAATACTATTCCCAAAAGAAGTTTTTTAGGATGTATATTGTATACAATTATTACTTAATAGAAGTAATATTTACTTGTTTATGAATATTTATAATAATTTTTCTTAGAATGTTTTTTCAGCATAATCCACCTTAGACATGAGACATTTGGATTGTAGCTATACTGTTTTGCAGTTAATTGTCTTGGTAGCTTAGAGCTGTTGCCAATAGGCTACTGACCAATACAAATAGCAAATATTCCATCTGCTTTTATTTTCATGTAAATATCTGCTTGCTGTGCATGATAAGAACACAGCAATAACAATAGCCTTTTTCATTTATGAAATGAATAGATATTCCACTTATTAGTGGAAAAAGTTGACATTGTGCCTGATGTAATTCTTCCTCTTCAATTCCCTATATTTTGCAGTTACTTTCTTTTTAAATGAGCAAATAGTGTTTTCCAAATCCTTTTAAAACATTCCAGATCTCCAAAAGATACTCAGAATCTTTTTAAATATTCCAAATACTACATTTTTTTAAAAAAAAGAAAAACCTTTTTAAAATACTTCTTAAAATCTTCCTTATGATAAATTTCAGAGATTTTGCAAAGCATAAGTCCAGAATGCTGACCTCATTTCCATGGACATGTTTTCAAGGAAAGTTCCATTTAGACATGCAAGATTGGTTCATACATTGAACTAAATGAAGATGATGAGTCATAAAAGAGCTTCATGCCTTCTGATGATTATTTGATCAGTAAAATAATATATAATATTCCTTCTCATCTAGAGATAATGATACTTAGCTGTTTAATAATGCTGTTATTAATAAAATGATCTTGTTATAACTACTTACAGTAAATGTGAAGGAATCCACGGTGGTTTCCAAATTAATATTTTTTTCTCTGAAATTGTCATTCTTACTTCCTTCATTTTTCTTTCTTTTTTTAAGAAAAAAAATACTGTTCCACTGCAGTATTTTCCGAGCAATCTTTGTCCTTTCTCTTCACAATTTCTGACTTTATATTATTACTATAAAGTCACAGTTTCCTGTGCCTTTAAGTATTTTCCTTTGTAAATCCAATTTACATGATTTCCTCCTGTTGATTTGTATTTTTAGACCCTTGAACATTTGTTGTTTTGGTTTTTATTTCTCTGTTATTATCTGATTCATAAAATAAGCAGGGTGGCTCTATAAAATGATTAGTGCAAAATAAATAAATATCTATAAAGCTGTTATGTATTTTAATCTTATTAATAATATTCGAATGTTAATATTCTGTCAGTAGATAGAATTTTATAGGAAAGCAATGGAAAAGAAAATGTACCCAAGAATTTCAAATTAATATTAGTACAAATAGGAAGTATTATTTGAATTTAGCAAGAAGATACAGAAACATTTATCTGTGCAATTTTAAAGTGGCCTTTAGATATTCCTCAATGTCCTAATTATGCAAAGGGAAAAGAAGAGGAAGTAGCTCGCTAGTATAGCAATCATTTGGTGTTGTGTTGGTTGGCTCCAAAACTGCCAAATCCTTGACTGGAGGGAGATAGGATAAGGATTGCATCTCAGGGTACTTTTTTATTTTTAGTTTAGTGTATTTATGGCCAAAGATGAAATCACTATAAATAAGTGTTATATAAAATAAAACTATATAGCAAATGAGTGGGTAATAATATATGGAAATACCTACAGAGCAGGGAAATGCCTTCTTTAGTATTTCAGGAGAGCAGCCTACTGACAGAAAATAAACATTGTTGGTTTTGAATTGTTATCTGTTATGTTGTGCTGGGAAGGTTATTGGGGTTGTGGGTTATTTCTTTTTTTTTCTTAACATATTTTGAACATGTTGTATTGGGTTTTTTTCTTTTTAATATGAACTATTTATTGTATTTTGTCTTCTTATAAGCCATTGGAAGTCTGGATGTTTCAGCAATATATTCATGTAATAAAGTAATCATAACTAAAAATAATTTTCCTCATCTTGTCAGCCAGTTTCCAGAAGATAAGTACCTGTTTTGAACCTGATCCTTCTGTAGGCAGCCCCTGACATATAGTCGAGATAGCAATGGCCTCATGGTCTGAGATCCTGTTCCGTTATGAATAAGTTCAGTCAGAATCGTTAAAAATAGGCTAGATAAGAGGAGTCTGACCTGATACAGTATTATTTTTCTGAATTTCCAGAATTCAGGTCCTAATGCAGAATTAATATGTTAAAAATATACTGTGTCCTACTTTCTATCATCAGCTCAGTCATTTTAAATTTCACTTTTTACAGTTAATGAAATGTTATAAAATATAAACTTGTTTTGGATGCATTTTTATATATCTGTGGCAGAAAAACTGATATTTAGGTTGTTTCCCCAAATTCCCATAAATCATCATTTGGACAGTTAATTTGCTGCTGAATGAAATGTTGTTAAAAGCAACACTATACTGTTATATAGTGAGTATGAAATAAATAGATAGAGACTCAAGACCTCTGATGCCTGTATAAATTGAGATCTATTTTATTTAAATAAATTTGGAAAATTAAATAAACTAACACATTTGACTAAAGTAGGACAGATTGTCTTGACCTGGCTGTTTATGTGCTTGCTAATCACATTATGCAATGATTGGTAGATAGAAAATACTGTATTCCTTTATACTATGACTGTGTCTAATGCATAGCTGCAATGTTGAGACAATATTTACTGTAGGTGCTCTAAGAGATGACATTAGGATTGTCTATCTAAAACTTGTATCCCTATTATAACAATACAATAGCAATTAGATTTATATATCACCCCGTAGTGCTTTACAGCGCACTCTGGGCAGTTTAGAGTGTCATCATATGACCCCCAACAATCCAGGTCCTCATTTTACCGATCTTGGAAGGATAGAAGGCTTGAGCTGGTCAGGATCGAACTGCTGGCAGTCATCAGAATTAGTCTGCAATGCTGCATTCTAACCACTGTGTCACAAGATGTCTTGATATTAGAACAGAACAGAACAGAACAGAATAGAATACTTTATTGGCCAAGTGTGATTGGACACACAAGGAATTTGTCTTAGTGTAAATACTCTCAGTATACATAAAAGAAAAGATACATTCGTCAGGAGTTGAGAACCATAAGGTACGACACTTAATGATAGTCATAGGGTACAATAAGCAATCAATCATACTAGGAAACAGTCAATATAAATCGTAAGTATACAAGCGACCAAGTTACAATCATACAATCACAAGTGGGAGGGGATAGTTGATAAGGAGTGATGACAAGATTAACAGTAATATTATAAATTATATTATATAAATATTATAATATTATAAAGGTTTAACATCAATTACTAATATTGTAAAATTATTCTAGGAGTTTGTCTGTGCTCTACTAAACTCTGTGTGGCATAAAAAAAATAGCTCAATATGTTAGGATACTTCTGGGTGGTTATCTATCCACAGTTATACAGTAGTAATGTTTATCTGACACTTCAAAGTACTCAAAGAATCTCCCATGCAGTAAAAATGTACTGAATATTATCCATTTTTAACTGTAGCATATTTAGCTGGGAAATTCTAATCTGCCTTGGGAGAATCAAAAAAAGTTTGTGTGTATTATCTGTGAGCTCTCATATAAAATAGAGATATCTGAAAAGAAGCAAAGCATTACAAATATGTTGTTTTAGTTGTAACCAGGTGTTTTAAAACCCATGTTTTATTTAATATTTCTACCAAAGGCGAAGACTCTGTGTACATATTATCCTGTATTCTTAAGAGAATGTTTATTTAACATGCAAATATATTTACTTATGCATCCTTATCTGCCTTAGTACTATAAAAATGTTTTTTTCCACAAGAGATGGTTGATTAATTACCTACATGTAACCTTTGATTAATTAGCTGATATCCTAAGATAATATCCTTGCACTTTCGGGTGAATTAGTACAAAGAGCCCCAAGAAATTAATTACCATATATCAAAATCAAGCATGACAAGAGTGTGTGCAGATAGAAGCTGAGCCTTGGAGAGGGAACAAGACATTATCAGTGCTCTCTTCAAGAAACACTGATACAAGGAGGCTATAACTGAGATTTCATTTTATCTTAACATTTTTAAGCTATTTTCTGGCCTTCAATTTGATCTTGATAAATTTAGTAAACTGACAATTAAACACTGGAAATATTTGTTCCAATTGTATTAATCTATCATTTAGTCCAGTCTTTGCTAGAATATTCAAACTTTCAGGAAAATATGTTGCCACTGGAGTGAAGAATTCTACAGGAACTTTATCAATAATATAATTTAGTTTACTTTTGACTTAAAATTTATGGGCACAAATGAATACACAGACACATTATTGTAATTAATTCTAGCTGCAATTCTTTTTTAAATTTCCTAAAAATGTTAAGAATCCATGATAGAAGTACTATACAACACAACCAACCTAGCCAAATACTCTAAGATTAAAATATCCTGAATCATGGATCTTACCTTACTACCTACTTTCAGTCTGAAACAGTGGTGGGATTTAAAAATTTTTACTACCAGTTCTGTGGGTGTGGCTTGGTGGGTGTGGCAAGGGAAGGATACTGTAAAATCTCCAGTCAGAGGTGGTATTTGCCAGTTCTCCAAACTACTCAAAATTTCTGCTACCAGTTCTCCAGAACTGGTCAGAACCTGCTGAATACCACCTCTGGTCTGATGGATAAATATACCAGTAAGTCAGAGGACTACCCTGCCACACATATAATCACAGTATGGATCCAGTATGTAGCTGACACTTTTAATAAAAAAGGAACAGCTAAAGAAGTCACAAAACAATCAACCTCTTTATTCAAAAGAATACAATTCACAATGGAAGAAGTAGACAACACATTAGCCTTCCTAGATATCCTAATCAGCAGAAGAAACAGTGGCAAACTAGAAATGAAAGTCTATTTATTTATTTATTAATCGCACTTTTATACCGCTCCCTCTCCCAAAAAGGGACTCGGGGCGGTGTACAGCCCACTAAAAGCATACAATAAATACACAATAAATACGATTAAAAATAAATTAAATAATCAAATCGGCTGTCTATTAAAATTTAAGTTAAAAATTAAAACTAATAAAACCCCAATTTAGAATTAATTAAAACCAAAAAACATAGTTACTGGGCCAGGCCGGCCTGTTCGAAAAGCAGGGTTTTTACTGCCCTGCTTTTCGAACAGGTCAGCATATCCGTCATAGCCGGAAGGTCAGCATATCCGTCATAGCCCGTATCTCCGGGGGGAGATCATTCCATAGGGAGGGAGCTCCCACAGAGAAAGCCCGAACTCTCGGGGCCACCAGCCGACAACAGTCAGGCGGCGGCACCCCAAGTAGGGCCACCCTGTGGGAGCGTACTGGGCGGCGGGAGGTTGTTGATGGCAGCAGGCGGTCCCGTAAGTACCCAGGTCCCGAGCCATGGAGCACTTTAAATACCATCAGTACCACCTTGAATCGAATCCGGTAGGCCACAGGAAGCCAGTGCAGCCTGCGGAGAAGTGGTGTTACATGTGCGCCTCGAGGGGCGCCCACGATCACCCGCGCGGCTGCATTCTGAACTAACTGCAACCTCCGGAGACTCTTCAAGGGGAGCCCCATGTAGAGAGCGTTGCAATAATCCAAGCGGGAGATAACGAGGGCGGAGGTGACTGTGCGAAGTGCGCCCAGATCCAGAAAGGTCCGCAACTGGTAAATCAGACGAATCTGATAAAAAGCCCCCCTGGCGACGGCTGCAATATGTTCTTCCAAAGACAGCCGTACATCCAGGAGGACACCCAAGTTGCGTGCCCTTTCCACGGGGGTCAAAACCTCTCCCCCCACGGCCAGCGAAGGAATAAGCTGGCTGTATCTGGGCGCAGGAAACCACAGCCACTCGGTTTTGGCCGGGTTGAGACGAAGCCTGCTATGACCCATCCAACCCCGCACGGCCTCCAGGCACCGGGTCATCACTTCGACGGCTTCGTTGGGGTGGCCCGGGGTGGAGATGTACAGCTGAGTATCATCAGCGTACTGATGGAACTCCACCCCAAAGCCACGGATGATCTCACCCAGCGGCTTTACATAAATGTTAAACAGCAGGGGCGAGAGCACTGACCCCTGAGGCACCCCACAAAGCAGGGGCCTTGGGGACGATCTCTGCCCCCCCGTTAACACAAATTGCGAGCGGTCGGAGAGGAAGGAGGAGAACCACCGTAATACGGTGCCTCCAACCCGCAACCCCTCCAACCGCTGCAATAAGATACTGTGGTCGACAGTATCAAAAGCCACCGAGAGATCTAACAGGACCAGGACAGAGGAACAACCTCTGTCCCGAGCCCTCCAGAGATCATCAACCAACGCGACCAACGCCGTCTCCGTGCTATGCCCGGGCCTGAAGCCCGATTGGAGGGGGTCAAGATAACTCGCTTCATCCAGGAATCGGGGAAACTGACGGGCCACCACACTCTCTACAACCTTCGCAACAAAGCGAAGGTTGGAGACGGGACGATAATTTAATAACAATGCTGGGTCCAGGGACGGTTTCTTGAGGAGGGGCCGCACCACCGCCTCCTTCAAGGCGGTAGGTAGAAGCCCCTCTCTCAAGGAAGCGTTTATAATACCCTGGAACCAGCCTCGTGTCACCTCCCGAGTGGCCAAAACCAGCGAGGAGGGGCACGGGTCCAGCAAACAGGTGGTGGCATTCAGTCCCCCCAACACCCTGTCCACGTCTTCTATAGTAACAGGGTCGAACTCAACCCAACTGGCCTCACCGATATCCACCCCCGCCCCCCCGCCCGGAGATGCCCAGTTGGAGTCCAGCTCGTCCCGAATCTGAGCGATTTTATCCTGCAGAAAACTAGAAAACTCCTCAGCCCATCCCTGTAAGGGATCCTCCCGCGCTTCCCTCTCTAGAAGGGAGCGGGTCACCCTAAACAGGGCGGCTGGGCGGTTTTCCGCAGACGCAATAAGGGTGGAGAGGTAAGTCCTCCTCGCCACCTTCATCGCCACTAAATACGTCTTAATATAAGATCGAAAAACAATCCACAATAACCAAATAATTGATGACCAAAGTAACAATTCAACCTCTCACAAGAAGAGCTGTGTAAGACCATTATTCAGATGAGTATAAATGCAGGGTCCTTGGTGTTTAGTGACTAGCCCTGCTGATGTTACCTAGTTTGGGTAATGAAACATCTGCAAGAAAACAACCAAGCTCAGACAGTACCAAGAACCCTTCAGTTCAACCCTGAGCATACATATTCTTTATGAGTACAAATGCATTGTAGCAGACCAGGACACCAGAAAAAAGGAAAAAGACACAACTTCAAACATTTTACACTCACAACTTTATCAAAACATGCTTGACCACTCAACCTACTAAAGCACAAGTGACACCAGTTATGAAAAGTATAACATTACCACACATCAAAAACATTTCAAAAACAATCCATAAATTATTACAACCACATGACATCATCATAGCATATAAGTCCTCCAAAATATCTTAAGTAAACTCAAGAACCAGTAGCCCAAGAAGAATAAGCAGTCATTTGAAAGTACAGTGTAAGGATTGTAACAGTTACTATGTAGGATAGACACTAAGAAGACAAGCAAAGCACATCCATAAACATTAACTAGCAATCAGAAGACATGATGATAACTCCTTAACATGGTTCCAACTGAGAAAGTATGAACATCCTAGTTAAATCCAAAAATGATAGCCAATTCCTAGAAGCATGGCACTCAGAAAAATTTACCATCAATATATGCATAGACATAAACCACATTTAAACATTATTCAAAAGAGACAACAAAAAATAAGGAAACAAAGAAAAGACACATCTTCTTCAGGAGCCTCATAAGCAAAGATTAACACCAGACAAATCAAGCAGAATACATTATCCCAATCAAGGAACTACCAAGGAGAAAACTATAAATCTTGAAAAATATACAGGGCAAACTACTGTATATCAATAGGGACCAAACCCTATACTCATTAACATTGATGATGTTACCTAATGATCATGAAATGTCTGCAAATAACTATGCTCAGAGAACACCAGAAATTGCACAGTTCAAACTTAAGCTACACATATTCTCTTCTGTTGGATTATATTTACAACTAAAATGCAGGACTGAATTAAAATAAACTTCACTGGAGATCAAAATTTCTCATTTAAGTACCATAGTATAGATATCTACTGTATATAGTATGCCATGGGGGGTGGGATAAACTCAAAATGAGAAATAGTAGGCTTGAGGATCATGTATTAAGAGTGCAGGTGTCTTGACAGATTATAAACCATATGTGTGTGAAAACCAGTGATAGTATTCAGCAGGTTCTGACCAGTTCTGGAGAACCGGTAGTTCGGATAACCAGCAAATACCATTTCTGACTGGAGATTTTACAGTATACTTCCCCTGCCACACCCACCAAGCCATGCCCATAGAACCGGTAGTAAAAAAATTTGAATCCCACCACTGGTGAAAATTGCAACACAATTAATAAAGGAAACCCTAATTTTTTAAAAAATTATATTTTAATACTTCCTGATCACATTTTATTTTGCATTTGGAGTGAAATTTCAGGAAAACTGAAAAAAAACCTGAAACACAATAATCCATAGATTATTATTTTAATCAAAACAGAAGATTAAGGGAAGACTTGTTAGGATTCCTCAAACATCTGAAAGTTAAATAGAGTATGGATTAATGTTTGGAAAAACTTGGACTATTCTTCTTCACTACAGATATTTAAGCATAGACTAGAGAGTCTTCTGTCAATGATGCTGTACCTTTATCCTACATTAAGCAAAGGGGTAGACTGAATGACCTATAAAATAAGCTCTCCTCCAGTTCTTTGATTCTAATCCAGATAGCTGTGCTCCCTAGCAAGGATTATTCTTGTAGGAGGGAAAGGAAAGACTCCAAGTAGCTTGCCTTTTATTTCAGGCCCCTGGGTATAAAGGAAGAAAATTTCCTTCTAGATTTTCTGACCAAAAGTATTCTCTTTTGTAAAAACAAATTAAAAGATTAATTAAATCCTGCATGTAAAAAAATAATCTGAAAGCTTTTGGTAGAAAACCTGGAATTAGATTTTTGTACTTAATTTACCACAAACAGTGGCCCTATCAGAGAACAAATGAGTAGCTGAGAGCACTGAGTGCTATACATGGGCTGCGCTTGAAGACTCCCTGGAAACTTCAATTGGTCCAGTGAGCAGCACTCATGATAATGGGGGGCCCCTAGATTTGCCTGTATAATATTTCTGTTGCATAAATTGCACTGGCTTCCAATTTCTTTCTGTTCATCACCTTTAAAGCTTTATATGGCACAGGGTCAGGATATCTGTGTGACCATCTTTCTCTAAGGTCTTCGTATATGAAGGAGTGCCAGAAACTGGAAGAGCAGCTGCCTGGCACGCATGTGCACACTGGCCAGCTGGTCTTTGTGCGCACATGTGACCAGCGCACATGTGACCAGCTGTTCTTCCAGTTTTTGGTGCACAGTCTCCCGTTTCAGCAGTTGGTGCCAAAAAGGTTAACCACTACTGGAATAGGCAATCACACATTATAAGTTAGACTTGACATGAGGTTTTCTTGTTTTCAATTTTCTAAATTTGTTTAGGTTTTTTTAATGTGTTTAGTTTTTTTAGATTTTAATATGGCTTTATGCTATTTTAACTTTTGATTGGGAGCAGAACTGGTTACAAGATGAGCAGCTATATAAATGTTTAAATAAATAAATAAATTGCCAAACTGGACTAATTCATTATATATGTGAAAATCAGATGGGAAAAGTCATGAAGAGAGGATGAAAGAAACTCAACCATCTGTTACTGTCACTCAATTAAAAATTATAGTACTGATTACTTGCTCCTTTAGAATCTCCAGAGAGTTTACTTTATCTGAAGTGGGAAATGCAGTAATAATGGCTCACAAAAAGCCCTCATTTGTAGAGTGTGCGATATTTGGATAAAATCATACAAGCCAAAATGCTAGGTGAGATTGATTTTATTTTCCCTTATGATAATATTTTATAAAGTAATCTATAGAAATTAATGATACAATCTGATCCTTGAACAAGCAGGTAGAAAAAATATATACATCCATTATCACATCCCACGCTTGATGTAACCTCTTGGGCCACACTACATCCTACAATTGAAAAGTCACTGATTATAGCCAATGTATGAAAATCAGTAAACTGCATTTTATGTGAACAGTTAATGCCCAAATGCTTAGCTTGTTCCAAAAACAACTCTTTTGAATGTTTTGCAAATCACTACTCAAACATTACTCATACATTAAGTAGGACTTGAAATACCAACACTATTTGTAAATGAAAGTACAAGTACTTTTTAGTTACAAAATAGTTACAATATTATTATACAGTTACAGAATTTGAAAAAGTTTCTTATGCCATTGACACAATGCAGGGAAATATTAGCACATTCCTAACAGATGGCTGTTTAATTTCCCTTTGAATAAATAAAATGATTATTATACCTTAACATCTCTTTGTTAAGTTATTCCTAGATTTGTTTCTCAGTAAATGTAATGATTTGACAATGATCTTGGTCCAAGATATAATTTTGCTTTCCATAAAGCAAATTCTTCTGAAAAGCAAATACTTGCCAAAATCTTTTTTTGCCCTTTTCTACAAAATTGTCACAGTATCATTAGACTCTAATGATTTGGTAATCTGTGATGGAAAAATTATTTAGAAATTAATGTCATGTATTGTTTTATGACTACCACTACTGCTTTCAGTATTACTATTATTATTTTTAATAATAATAATGGACAAAACACCAAATTCAGTCTAAACATCTGGTTGACTGTACAATCAATAATAATAGAGCAATAGCTGCTATATAAAAAAAACACAGGTCTTCTGAAAGGCTAACAGATAATCAGAGTTGGAAGGGACCTTGTAGGTCATCTATTCCAACCACCTGCCCACAGATATACAAAATTTTCAAAAAAGCAATAAAAGTGATACTAAGTTATCCTAGACATAAATAGTAAAAAAGGAAAAGGAAAAGGAAAGTAAAAAAGAAAAGGCTCACTTTGATTATATTTCTTGAGTTCTGGATAAAGTGCCATTGCCTCTATCCTAAGTGAATTCTAGAGATCCTGTAAATGGGAAAGATTTGTACTTCTGACTTGAAGATCAGTATACTGAGAGATTGAATTTGCAATATTGTCAATTGGATAGCTTATTAAATGAGTTAAATGGCTTTCCTGGTGCACACATTCAAGTTGTGTCATAGAGATTCCCATAGGACTTTAAACCCTATGACAAAATATCCCTTCTTAGTGATTCACATGGGTATTCATGATATAGCTGGAAAGGCTTAACATCATTGCAAGGCACTATGAAGCATTAGATCAAAGAGCTAACGCTCTTTGCTCCTTCCTGTTACACATTTCTCAGGAAGAGATAATAATATTGGAAGGGATGAATTGGCTATGCTGAAGTGTCGGGGGGAATGGTTTGAATTCTTTGACAATGGGACACATTTCTGACATGGGGATATCCTGGCAAGAGATGGATATTTCTTTTTATAAGAACTGGGAAGAATGTGATTGGAAGAGGCCTTGCAGTCCTGGTTCAAAGGGCTTTACATTGAACCCTGTGGAGGATGGAGAAGAGAACCCAAATAATTGTGCAATACCAAGTAGATCTAAGAAGATATAGGAAGTGAAGATGCCAGTAATGAACATGAAAATACAGGAAGGAATAAATCAAGATGCATGATCCAAAAATTCCAGTGCCTATATATAATGGACAGAGTATGGGTAACAAATAAAAATAATTAAAAGTTTTAATGTAGGAAGACACATATGATTTAATAGGCATTATTGAAACATGGTGGCAGGAAATCTGAGCATGGTGCAAGAATTGAAGGTTACAAAACATTCAAAAGGATTAGGCCAGATGAAAGAAAAGGAGTGACATAATACACATAGCATATCTATTAGGATTTTCAGCATGAGTATTCAGTGAAGAACATTTTGGTAAGAAGAAAATAAGGAAATTATGGGAAATGTACTGCAGTTTGCCAAATCAGGAAGAAGATTGGGCAATCCACTCCTGGATTAGACTACAAAATACTCAAGAAAGAGAAATGTAGTAATAACGCAAAGATTTTTAACTATCTAGACATTTGCTGGAATATGACTCCATCAAGACTGCAAAGTCCCCAAATTATTTGTGGACTTTTGTTCCCCTCCAGCCTTGGCCCATACAAGAGGGAAATTCCATCATCAGATTTCATCAACATAAGCATATAAAGAGCAAAACAGATGACCTATTCATTGAGTGTATTCTTTCTCCGAATATGTGAATTCATGTATTTGGGGTTTTAAATGAACAGTGTCTGGCTGTTAGTCCTTTATCTTAGATCCAATCAGAAAACAGATACAACAAGGACCGCTGGCACTCTACTTTCTTGATATAGGGAATAATAATTGAATATTGAATGCCTGACAGAATTTCCCTCTTATATGAAAAAAATCAAAGAGGAGTTACCTTGAGCTTCTTTGTCACTCATTCATCCTCTCCAAAATTAAATTGATGTTTACTTAAGCATTGTTGCATTCCTTCATCAATTCTCCTTTACAAGTACAATGGCGAGGTATCTCAGATGCAGGGGCTTGTAGGATTTATTGATGTTTATTAAGTCAAGACATTGGAACAAAGCAAATTACAAATCTAGATAAATACAAATTTTAAATGAGATTAAAAGCTGCAATTTAATAAACAAGCAAGAAAAAAGAGAAAAGAAGAAATGTACTGTACAACTAAAAAAATTAAATGTTCATGATAGCAAAGCAACAAGGAGTAATATTCTCCTCATCTACCACTTTAACTAGGCTCCCTCACAACTAAGCTGCCAAATTTAAAAAGATAAATACTATTTTAATTATAGTCAATATATGGTAATGAAAACTAATTCAGAATAGTTCTGCCTGTGACTGAATGTTTCACTAGTTGAACAAACATTAATCAAACAACTAATGCAGATTAACTATCTACTGTTGTTTTGCAAACCTAGAAGACAAATTTCCAGCATAATGAGATTTTAAAATTATCTTCTCAAGTCATTTTTCAAGTAAATGTTCATTAATGATTGGAAATCTATATTTTCAAAGGCCTGCTTTAAAAAGGTGATGATCAGGCCTTTCCTGAAGAAACCTAATCTGGATGTAGAATATGAAAAATTTAACATTCTACTCCTGAGTAAGGAATATTAAAAAGTTTAAGTGCTGCTCAGATTTTATCTGAATGTTGACATCTATATTATTTTGACTTCAAGGCTGCTTTTAAAGGAAAAAACTGTCATCCCATGGTTAGGACTTTGGTTTTGGCTCCCTTGGATGATACATAATTTTCCACTTAATCCTATCAGGGAGTTGTCAGAGAAGATTTCTGCCATAAATACAACTTAATTCTCATTGCAATACTGGATTGTGAATCTTGTGAACATACAGTACTTTATGCTCTAAGGCATTTTGGGGAGGTTGTATAATACACAAAGAAGGCATACCTCTAAGACCCATAGTCAGCTCCATAGGAGCACCGCTGGCCAAATACCTAGCAAAACAACTACAGTCCCATGCTGAAGCAGCAGCTTCACATGTACAAAACTCATACCACTTCTTAGAAATGATCAAAAATCTACATGTGGAACAAAGAGATCTGCTAATAAGCTTCGATGTAGTTTCACTATTCACCCAAGTCCCAGTGAAAGAAACTCTACAAATCATCAAAAACAACTACAAACCACCCAAACACTTCATGGAACTAACAGAACACTGCTTAACCAACATATATTTCATATACAAAGAACAAAGATACAAACAGATAGAAAGAGCCCCCATGGGATCCCCACTGTCACCCGTTATTGCGAATCTGTTCATGGAAGTATTCGAATCCAGAGCCCTGGCAAATGCCACCCACAAACCCAAAATATGGCTAAGATACATCAATGACACATTTGTTATTTGGCCTCATGGAAAAGAAAAAGGGCGTTGGTACTTACCTGATAGGCCTGTTCTCAGTGAGCTGCGACGAGCATCCAGAGATTGGGAAGTGCTTAGTCTCTGGTACGATAGGCTGAGCTTAATTAACAGGATGCTGTGGCTCCTCCCCATCTGCTGCCCAGCGTCCCCAGTTTTTGACAAAGACGAGGAGATGCATCCCCACCCATACTAATAGCAAATTAATTGAAATTAGATATCAATAAAAATAATATCGTTGGTCGGAGCAGGAACAAACAGATGGACATTGGGAGGGGCTGGATGCTCATTGCAGCTCACTGAGAACGGGCGTATCAGGTAAGTACCAATGCCCTTTCTCCATTGAGCTGCACCGAGCATCCAGAGATTGGGACATACCAAAGCTTGGCTGTCCTACGGGAGGGTCTCCATCTGATTTGGAACTCCCTCTTTGTCAGAATGGACTTGCTGTAACACCCTCCTACCAAAGGAGGCCTCAGCGGAAGCAAAAGTATCAATTTTGTAATGCCTAATAGAAGGTGATGAAGAAGCCCATGTAACTGCCCTACAGATTTCAGTGATAGGAGCCTGGGTGGCCCAGGCCACCGAAGTTGCCACACTCTTTGTTGAATGTGCCGTGATACCGCTGGGCACCTGTAATGAATGGGTTTGTACATCTTGGCTATCGTGGCCTACAACCATCTGCCAATAGGCGAGGGGGATACCTTCTGCCCCTGAGTAGCTGGTTGAAAGGGTGCCAAAAAAAGGGCCTCTGTTTTCCTGAAAGAAGCCATTCGGTGAAGGTACACACGGATAGCTCTGCGGACATCCAGACTGTGCCATTGTTGTTCTAGACCCTGAGACAGCCTGGGACAGAAATTCGGGAGGATCAGCTCCTGTACCCTATGACAGGCCGAATTCACCTTAGGGGTGAATGTGGGGACCGAACGAAGTACCACTCTGTCCATATGAAAGATACAGAGGTCCTTGCGGACTGACAAGTCTGCTGTTTCAGAGATGAGTTGAGCTGATGTGATGGCTACAAGAAACACCACCTTGTGAGTGAGAAATTGGAGGCTCGTAGAACTCAGTGGTTTAAATGGACCCCTGGTGAGAGCTGTAAGAACTTTAATAAGATCCCAGGTGGGATAATGATGAATCATCGAAGGGCATAGATTCATGGCTCCGTTTAGGAAACTATTCGTGGATGATGGGAAATAGATGGTAAGCCTTCCCATCTCACCACCAAGGCAATGGCTGCCACCTATCGCCTTAATGTATTTGGAGAGAGACCCCTGTCTAGACCGTCTTGAAGAAACTCCAAAACTTGTGCAACTGATGGTGAACACGGGTCTATTTTGGATTTGGTGCACCATTTATGAAAAATAGACCATGTAGCATTATATATGCGGTTCGTAGAAGGACGCCGAGCCGCCTGAATGGTTTTGAACACCCTATCTGAGAACTTCTCTTGACTTAGACGTTTCTGCTCAACCTCCAGACGGTTAGTTGTAACCACTGGGGTTCAGGGTGCTGGATCGGCCCTTGGATAAGCCGAACCTTGTGTGGCAGAATCCTCCAAGGTTCGGCTATGGACAACCTCTTGAGGTCCGCAAACCATGACCTTCTGGGCCAGTGTGGGGCCAACAGGATCAGTTCCACCCTCTCTTCTAACATTTTCCGGATCACCTTGGGTATCAGTGGAAGATGCGGAAAGGCGTAGAGGAGACCCTGGGGACACGGGCAACAGAGGACGTTGAAGTTCTCTGCCCCTTGAGCTGGATATCTCGAGATGAATCTGGAGAGCTGCACGTTTTGGGGAAGGCGAACAGATCTACAACCGGAAGACCGCACCATCGGATCATCTCCTGAAACAGATCCGGATGCAGGCGCCATTCTGATTGATCAACCGTGGCCCTGCTCAACCAGTCTGCTTTCGTGTTTGTCAGCCCCAAAATGTGTTCCGCTGTGATGGAACCCAAATTCCTTTTCGCCCAGTGAAACAGCCTCTCTGACTCCCCTATGAGCTGTTTTGAATGTGTACCTCCCTGCCTGTTGATGTGAGCTTTAGTTGTGACATTATCTATAAGGATGAGAAAGTGACCCATGCGAATATGAGGAAGAAGGCTGCAAAGGGCCAAACGAACTGCCCTGAGCTCCCAACAATTGATGCTGTTCAATTGTTCTGTTACTGACCAGAGTCCCTGAGTCGAGATGGTCTGGAAATGCGCCCCCCCCACATCCCGACAGGCTGGCGTCTGTGGTGATGGTGAACCTGGGGGGCTCTTTCAGGAGACAACCTCTGATGATTGTCAGAATGGTCCACCAATGAAGTGAGAGAAGGACTCTTGTTGGAACCAACACTCTGACTCTGGAATTGCTTTGCCCTGATCTTTGGTAAGGAAGTAAGAACCACTGAAGCGATCTGGCATGGAAACGGGCCCCAGGAGTAATAGAAATAGAGGAAATCATTTTCCCCAACAGTTTTTACAAACCAGCCAGAGGAACTCGTTTCAGAGATCTGACATTTTGAGCTAATTTCCTAATACTGTCCAGTTTCTCAGGGGATAGAAATACCCGTCTCTCAACTGTGTCAATTATTGCACCTAAGTGGGATAAGCGGGTAGATGAGACTAAATGGCTCTTTGTCCAATTGACTGAGAAACCGTGTTGTTGAAGAATTCGTAATGTTAGTTGCAAATCAGATTCCGCTTGTCTAAGCGAAGAAAATAATAACAGAATGTCATCTAAGCAGCAATGTAGCCTGATGGAGAAAAACCCGTAAGTGAGCAGCTACTGCCACCAGAACATTCGTAAAAGTTCTTGGGGCGGATGACAACCCAAAGGGTAAGGCGACGTACTCAAAATATTTATTATTATAGCAGAATCTGAGGAATTTGAAGTGAAAGGATCGAATTGGAATGTGTAAATATGCCTCCATGAGATTTATGGAGGATAAAAAATCTCCTTCACTTATTCCAAGTAGAATGGACTGCAATGTATTCATCTTGAATTTGCGTTGAACCAGGGTACGGATAAATTGCTTTAAATCTGATATTGCCCTCCATCCCACCGAACTCTTGGGGACTACAAAAGGAAGAGAGTAGAACCCCTGGCCCTGTTGATCCCTGGCTACCGGTTGGATGGCCTTAATTTCCAGAAGATGATTAATTGCTGCTTCCATCAGGTTCCTTTTGACAGGATCCCTGGACAGAGAATATTGCATAAAGAAATTCAGGGGGTGGAGGAAAATACCAGGGCTAGACCAAATCTAATAGTGTCACGAACCCAGGAATCCGATGTAGTGGAATCCCAACTATCTGCAAAAAGTTTCAATCGTCCCCCAATGGGGACGGACTCCCTGGAACTATCTTGGGCAACAGAAGCCCTTTTTCACCCGGACCTCTGAAGGATCTTCTGCCCTGACTCCCTCTACGAAGTCTGTCACTGAAGTCAGGACCTTCTGACTGTTGGGCGCCCCAGTAGTCAGGGACCTTCTGTGATCTATTGGGGAACATACTTTGATAATAGGGATGAAAGGAACTTGTCCGAAAAGATTGATAGGGTCTGGAGTCCAGCTTCCATTTGTTGTTGATGTCGGCTTGCCAATTCTTGAGCCAGACAAAATCAGCAAGATCCTCCAAAAACACAACATTAAAACAGCATTCTGCACAAACAGAAAAATATCCACCATCTTAAGAAACCCTAAAGACAAAATTGAGTTAGAAAACCAAGGAGTATATGAAATCCCGTGCACCTCCTTCCCCACTACATACATTGGACAAACTAACAGAAGAATAAGTGCACGCATTGAAGAACACAAGAACTTAATCAAAAAAGAAGAACCGACCTCTTCCCTGGTCCAACACCTCAAAGCCACAGGACATAAGATTGACTTTAAAAATACCAGAACTATCGCCAAAACCGAACACTTCAACAACAGAATAATCAGAGAAACCATAGAGATAGAAAAACGCCCACACAGCATGAATAAACGAGATGACACCTTCTGCCTACCAGCCATTTGGAAACCAGCCCTCATTAACAAACGAGTACCTAACATAAAGAAGGACACCAGACCCACACCCACGAGAGCCACACAAGAAACTACCACCACACTTCCACGCAGAAAGCAGACTCACACCCACACAGAAGATGAAACATGATCACGGACCAGAAGCCATACCACAGCTGCATCACTACCTGCTTCAAACCTCCCCAACCCATACATGAAGGGAACTGACACCCACCATGAAGATGTGGCACGACCATGAACACGAAGCTAAACAACAGGATCACAGCTCACTAGCTCAAATCCCCCAGCAACTGAAACTAATCTGAGTACAACCAAACCCCCACCAGAACAGAACACACCCCCAGTCAATCAGAACACAGCCAACCCCCCAACCAATCAGAACACAGCCAAACCCCCAACCAATCAGAACACACCCCCACCCAATCAGAACACAGCCAAGCCCCCACCCAATCAAGTCACACCCCCACTAGTAGTTAAAAGGAAGAAGCAGCTGCAAGCTCACATTACTCTGAGAAGCACAAGGCCGAAGACACAAGCCTGAAGATGATGAATGAGACTTCATCGAAACGTCGCCTAGATATTTCCAATTCTACGTGGGATAAAACCCGAAGAACCAAAGATCCACATACAAATACCCGCGAAAACCTCCGAAAACATATATATATATATATATATATATATATATATATATATATATTCTGTTCCTGTGTTGAGGATTAATTGTTGGAAATACTCAACAATCATCTGGACTAACTGATCTTCATCACTCTATTTGTGTATGTGTGTGTGTGTATAATTTTAATAAATTTACAGACATTTCTAAATTTCTGTTTTCACTTTATTATGGGGTACTGAGTATTAGATTAATGAGAAAAAATGAATTTCAGTAACTATATATAATGTGTTTTGGGCATTTTCTCTCTCGCTCTCTCAAAGAACATAATATATAGCTTTTTTATTGGATGTCTGATGTTATTTATTTACTTAGGTGGCCCCCTCATCTTACCAAAGCAACCTGGGTTGGTAAACACAGCTTAACAAGAACCACAGTATAAAAATCATTCAGTGGCATAGTTCAAAAGATATAATTCAAAAAAGAATTGACAGTCAAAAGCAAAAACAATTATTATTATATATAATACCATTCTACCTGGGTAAATGGGTCTATCATAGAGATATGTGAAATTAACCTGAAGAAAAATTGCTGATCCCTGAATAAGAAAAAGGGAATATATGAATTGAGAGTAAACAAGTAGCAGAAAATAAATATATTAACATCTCTACATTCTGTATTTACTAGCAACTGTATCTGATGGCATGTTCCTCTGAACCTAGAAGAAATATATAACTAATAATAATAGTTGCACTTCTCTTCCATGCATTGGACAAATTCTTATTTTAAAGCTGTAAAAGGAGCTAAATAACTCTATAGTTTGTAGAGGTAAATATTAACAATTTGCTGCAGGCTATATTTTTTTAATGCTTTCATCCTGCCTCTATCTTCTGCTGGCATAATAGGACCATTTATCTAGAGAGATGGGAGAGCTTTCCCACCCCCCTATTTTCATTTTGTGAGCTTTATGATTTTATGTATTAAATATACTTCTGATTATTAATATATTTTAAATAGAGATTCAGAATTAAAAACAGAACTATAACCCAAGAGAATGGCACATTAAGAAGTTTATTAAAAATGAATAGAAGAAATTTTACTTGTACCTGAAACTAAGTTGTGAAACCGTCATTTTATGAATCCTACAATGGTTCTCTAGTCAATTATCTGCATAAATCTTCCTTCCAATGTCACAACTCTGTCAGTAAATAAATCATCATCCTAACTCAAACAAAGATTTCTTTGTTCATCAGAATTAGAAAGTTTGCAATTGATTTTTTCTAGAAAGTATGTTATTCTAGCATGCTATTTCATGATGATATAAAGACATTTGATTTAATGAGTCAGTATCACAATGTTATGCTGTTGTAACATAATTAATTACTGATATTATTGAATGATTAAGCATATCTGTGATATTGTATTACTATTGGATTATCTTGGATGGAGAATATTGACTTTAAGTCTTTCAGGCTCACATTTAGAAGTTTCAATAAAACAAGTAATAGAAAAATGTTTGCTTTGTTGATTGGTAAGAAATTCATAATGTATTGTGATAGAACTTCTGAAATTGAAATAGTATTTAAATGAAGAAATTTAATTGTTTACATGCATACTGAATATCTAGAGAATTGTTACTGTATTTCATTATAACAATGTTATTGTTAAATAATATTGCAAGTGGGAAAAATGCATAAATAGATGGTGCCTTACAAAGCAACATCTCTTGCTTTTCTTTACAGCTAGAGTGTCACATTTCAGACCTAAAGAAGTTCTGGTCTTTGGTGATTTCATAAGATTTCTAAGCAATATTGCAGGAATTAAGCAAGAATTTGCTCATTACCTCTAGCATAATTTTAGAGAATACTGTGCAACCACCTGTAGACATTTTACCATCAGTTGCTCATGTATAAGGAAATTAAAGGAAACAACTAAATAAAAACCAGTGGCTTTGTCATTAAAAATTCAAGTGTCACTGAGCAAATATGCATATTTCATATTGTCACCCCACCTATGTTTGGATATTTCCTATTATCTCAGATCCCTTATGTTGATTGTCTAGAACTGCAATGAAAGCATGCAGGGTGACATCTGAGTTTCAGCATGAGAGGCTTCAGTATGAGAGACCTGGAAAATATATGAAATGTATCTATGCAGCACAATAAAAGGGTAGAAATAGGATTGTTCAAAATTAAGAACACGTAGGTTCTTTTTCCCCCACACCCACACGCTTTGTTTTCATTAGAATGAATCTCACAAGATGAAAAGCCTATATGCCTAGAAATAACTTGGGTTTTGTATGTAAACAAAATAATGAGATCCATCTCATTAATATACTATAAAGAAATCTACCAGAAGAATAAATATGAACATTATGTATCTGGCTCTACTGGCCCTTTTGTAAATCTTATCCTTTTGACAATGGATATAAAATTATTTAGAAAAATGAGAAAGTCATACAAGAAATTAGATTATAGTTTCATCAACTGGATTCCAATGTTTGTATTGGTTTAGTATTTTGTACAAGTTCTAGTTTCCAAATTATTTTTAAATGTTCTGTTGGAAAAAATGCCCATCTGGGTTCAATTCCAAGTGATTATTAGAAGTTAAAACCCACCCCTCTCCTAGGAAAATGAAATATTTTTGGATATATTAAAAAAGCAGAATATTTCCCCTAAAAGAGATGTAGAAACTCAGAAAGGCAGAAACTCAGCCCCCCCCCCACCTTTGCTAATGGGCCATTAAAGCCTGGGCCAGTCTATTCTATATAACAAAAATCTACCTACTTCAGGCAGAGCCATTTAATTGCCCTTCATTTTACCACCCAAATGTCAATCAAATTTAGCACAACCTACAAAGCTAGCTATGACCTCTGAAAGCAAGCAATCAGGATACTCTTCTTGTGCCACATGAAGTTCAAAGAAGGTATAAAACGCAGAGACTCTCAGCATTTCTTCCCTTTTTCTTCATCCAAGAGCTCCAAGCCATGTGGTCCTGTCTACCATTAAACCATATTTCCAAACAGCCTCCATGTTTTCAGTGTCTTTTTCCCTACTTGGAACCGAACCCAGATGGACATTTCTTCCAACAATTCCATGTAGACCACATAGCAATAATGCAACCCAGATGTTACAAGGTCATAGGTTATCACATCTATAATAATGAAAAATGAAAAACGATGGCAGAATGGAACCATAAGCATGCAACTTTAAAACAGAAGCACAAAGAAACCTGGACCAAGTTTATTTATTTTATTTAGCATACAACATGTGTTAGCCAGGAATCACCAAGGTGGATGGCTGCCTCTGTGAAAGAAAAATTTTTGGGCGGTGTTACCTTTACCAGAATGCAGGTAGGCATTCAGGGTAGGCTCCTTTCTTGTCCCTGCACAGTTTATTTACTCACAGGAATCGAGCTGCCGAACTGCCAACCTCAGCGGTGTGCAAGCCCAGTATCTTACCACATGAGCCCCCTGGAAACTGAACTGAAATTACCATAAGACATTCCAGAATGGGCAACATTAAATATGCTTACACCTACAGTTAAAAACATCAAGTGGGCATCAGGTTGTCTAATGCCTAACATGCATACAAATATACATACAACTGTGTTTTGTATTAACATCAGTATAGCAATATAAGTTGCATATATGCATTTTTATTGAACTTGGAACTTTTGGAATAACTTGATCACAATATATTAATATTTTCAAAATATCAAGTCAATCTTTTAAGGATATGGATATACAAAAACAACATTTCCCCCAGAATTTTGCTCCAATTATGCTTTTCTAATTAGGAATGGAAGTAGCATTAGTTTGACAGATGTCATCACATTCAGATTACAGTACAAACACTTTGGATACCTGCCACTCCAATGTTAGATCTGTAGTGTTCCCTCAAACCCAGCTGCGAATGAAGAGGAAACAAGAAAAAAAAATGAGGATTGGAGTTTCTAACCACTTGGCATCTTTCTGCATTTTGTTAGATTGCTCTAGTTTTGCTCTTTTCCCTTGTGACAGCAACTGTGAATTCACATTGTTTTCTAAATTGGAAGCTAATTAACACTCCATTGTAGTACTAGGCAAGCCTATCTCATTGATTACAGTACTAAATGGCTTTATGTCATGAGAAGTTTACAGCCATTCACACCAGGCCCCTTTCCACTTTTTGCAGATATAGGAGGTCAAGCCAAAAAAAAACCTAAAACATAAATTAAGTTACTTTGGCTGGAATGGAAACTGAAAATAGTGCAGAATGAAAACAAGCTTTAACTCCAAGTTATGCATAGAAATATGTATATGTAGAAATAGTGTGGTTAGATTACAGCTGTAATGTTACATTTATTGAAAGCTTCATGCATTGTCATTAAGCAATTGAGTGGTGAGAAAAATACAGAAGTGAGATTATTACCTGCTTGTTATAGAAAACATTATTTATTCAGTATGAAATCGAAAGATTTCCAAATGATTTAATAGATTATTTATAATATCTATATTATTTAAAAAATATTGATGAATTTTTAGTTAGATAATTGGCTTTTGTTATCATTCTAGGTATTCTGGATCTATCAGAATATAGGTAGTTAACTAATTTATTATTTATCTAGATTTTTGCAACTTTGTGATTGTTGTTGTCATTAGGTCATTGTGTTGCCAGTACAAACAAAAAAAGCAGTTTTATCTTTTTTTTAAAAAACAACCTAATCTGGCTTTGTATAAGAGAATTTAAGGTGACCAACCGTCCTCCTTTAGGGAGGACAGTCCTTCTTTTGTAAGTTCTGTCCTCTCTCGAAAAGTGCCCTCCTACATGACCTCCTTTTTGATATTTGAAGACTAATCTGTAAATCTCTGTATTTGATTGATGACAAGCCGATCTGTTGTGTGTGATGTGACATATTTGTATTTGACATGATGATTCATCAAGGCTCGGTACAGTGCAGCGAGACGTGATTATGAGACCCATGCTCTCCACACAGGAGAATTATTTTGAGAGAGTGTGCCATGTCCAAGAGCGCACCGCATGCAAATGGCTTTTTTTTTTCTTCAATTTATTTGTGTACTCCTTCTCATTGTACAAAAGTTGGTCACCTTAATTAATTAGACCCCTTCAGAGAAAGGTCTATTATTTTTAAAAGTATAGACCAAAAGGCATATTAGTGCAAATTAAATTATTATTTTAAGAAACACATTGATGCTGACTTGCAATTTAACTCTAAGAATATATCAATAGTGTAGATAAGAAACAGAAAGCCGGCCTAGTCAGACAAAACCAAGTCTACACATGAAAGTCCAATTAAACTGATTTATTGCTAAAAACCTTGTGCATAGGAATCTTCGCAACTAACAGTTAGCAAATGATTGGAATTACATAAGGGTCAACAGAATTCAAGGGGGGGTGTTCATCTTAGTCTTTCAGACATTACATAGGGATTCTATGCTGATCCCTCTTTTAATTCCAACCCCAGTTCTGCCATTCCTTCTCCTACCCCAAACTGATACAAAGCTAACCGTAATACCACCATCTTTCTCAAACTTCATATGGGGAAAAATATGTATTGTTTATGAAAGTGTTATGATCTCTAAACAAAAAAAGAGATGTTAGGTTTTTTTGTATGTGATTAAAAAAGGATAAAACCCTTAGGAAAAGCTGACTACTGTTATTTCATAACAAAGCGACAGAGCCAACTTGGAAAAAGTCAGTGGTCAAAGTATGGAATATCTGTATTTCCATAAACTATCCAAATCAAGACTTATTTAACTTCCACATGGCTAAAGAATTATAGACTTCTAAACCTCAAGACCTCAGAACAAATTATGTTGCAATTCCTTTTTTCTATATACAGTTCCTGGAACAGCTCCATCAGCAAAATTTAGTTTTATACTATATCTTTCTTGCAGAAAAAGTTTGTGGTAAATCAAATCTCTGGACCCATGGGAGCACTTTAAAAAAAATTGTATTGCATCCAAACTTTCAGAACACTCGCATGTTTACTGCCACTGTCTTGAATGGGACTAATTCATAGGCAAGCATAGAGAGGACCGAAGCCATAATGTCACAGCAGGGCCCCAAAACAGTTTTGTAGTTCCCATGTGATAAAATATTATATGCTGCTGACATAACTCCACTGAATTCAATTTCAAAGATAATATCTATACAATTCCCAGCAGCTCTGGATGAAAAGAAGCCACATTTTAGACATTTTAGAACTTTATGTCAGAAAATGTCTCCAAACAAAGACATTTTTACTTCTACCACAGCATTCATTGTGTTATTTCTACCGCTTTAACCTAGAAAAAATATTTTTTATCTTTAGATGCCAATATTCATCCTTACACTTTCCTTATAGCTTTTAAGTAAGGGAAAGATTTACAACACACAACTGCAAAGTGTACAGATGTTAAATATAGGAACATTCTAAAGGTTACTTCTAGATCAGGGGTCGCCAACCTTTTGGATCTCAGGGACTACCAAACTCATAATTTTAAATCCCAGGGACCATTAACGGGTTCTGTGGGCATAGCCTAATTTGTGGGTGTGGCTTGGTGGTCATGTGACTGGCTGGGCATAGCTTGTATGTAAATATTATAAATATTTATATAAATGTTGAATTTTTTATAAAAAAAAGAGCAACTTTTACCCAAGATCAGGCAAAGAAGATAGGCAGATTGAGTTGCTTACAGAATCACAGATTCATTCAGAAATCTATCTATCTGCCATCGGCTAGCTCAGTCTGTCACATAAAATTTGCTTGCAAGCAAACTCACAAAATTAACTCATAACACACCATGTATGTAAATATTGAATTCTTTTATTTAAAAAAGAGCAATTTTTACCCAAAATCAGGCAAAGCAGGCAGGCAGACTGAGTTGTGCACAGAATCATTCAGTGACCTATCTATCCGCTATCAGCTGAGTCTGTCACATAAACTTTGCTTGCTGTGAGTCTGCAATGAATAATAGAACCTTCAGTCCTAAGGGAGGTTTGGCAGAGCCGAAGATCTAAAGACTAGTTAGAAAGCAAGAAATCCAATGATTTCCTGCTTTCTAGCTAATCTAAGTCTCTTGGCACAGTAGAACAGCTGATGGTTGGAAAAAGAAAAAAATAGCAATTTAGCAGGCAAGTTTGCCGGGTAAGGAGTGAGTGGGCAGGGAGGGTTCCCGCAGGCCATATGGGTGGTGGAGCCTTGTGTTTCTGTGCAGCCTGGATTAATTGCTTTGGGAGGGTGCTCTGGGGGTGAGATTTCTCTGCGACTCTTGCCGCAGCCCACTGGTTGGCGATTGCTGTTCTAGATACAAGAACACATATTAGTTGATGGATTGACCTAGTTCTGTATTAATATTATATAATTATTTTCTTCACTTCTCCTCAACTTTATTTTATTATTATTAGTGCCTCAAAGTCAGTGACACTCCTGGTGGCTATTTGGACAAGTCCCTGCAGTTTTCTTGCAATTTTTTTCTCAGAAATGGTTTGCCATTGTCTCCTTCCTCGAGCTGAAAGACTGTGACTGGCCCAAGTTCACCAAGCTGGGTTTGTGCCTAATGCTTTTCCAATGACTTGGTCACTAACTGACATGGTTGCTAAGTGAAAATATGACTGAGCGAGAAAGAGACTCGCTGGGAAGATTGTAGTTGCTGCTATCTCATTCAGATAAAGTTCTCTCATACGCCTACACCAATGTTACTCTTACTCCACTATGCATTGTTCTCAATATGGAAATTTGCTTGTAAATGTGTGCATGTGTCAGAAAATAATTTATTATTTTTATTATTATATTTCCAAATGGTCACTAAACAAGGTAGTTGCTAAGAATGGGTGTATCTTTTTTCCAGAGTATGTTTTCTATTTGGTACATACAATCTGTTATTCATCCAAGGTAACCAGCTTTCAGATTTCCCACTCCTACACCCTGAAACGGAACACATACCTGAACTAAAATGAATAAATTCTACCTCATTTTTAAATTTTTGATTAATAAAGCTTAATTGTATTATAGTTTTCCCAACCTGATATTTCCCAGATGTTGGGAAGTTTGCAATAGTACTAGACAAACATTATCCAGAAGAATTTAAGTTTAAATATTTGTTTGGCCTAAGACATTGACTAGTGTTCTGCTAATTTTATGTCACCTGTGACATTATTTGCCATACCTCTAAAGAAGTAATTTTTCCAGCCATTGGAACTGCCATTGCACCCAGCCATTTAGAGCAATGCATAAATCCACCTAGTAAGTAATTAATAGACCTTACATAGGTCTATTAATTACTTACTAGGTGGATTTATGCATTGCTCTAAATCAGTGTTCTTCAAAGTTGATAACTTTAAGATGTGTGGACTTCAACTTCCAGAATTCTCCAGTCGGAACACTGAAGTCCAGACATCTTAAAGTTGCTCAGTTTGAAAGACATTGCACTAAGCCATTGAAATAGAATGAGGTTCACTCATTCTGCTAAACTTATGATTTACTGACTTTGTAGTGAGAAAACTTCAAATACCTGACTCTGCTGTGCTATGCTACACTATGCTACATCACACACACCACACACCATCAACTATGACTGAGTTCATATCAACTTAAGCTTTTGTATACAAAATATTCAGCTTTGGGGTCCCTTAACTTAAACATCGGGGTGATTTCCCTTTTTGGAAATTTTGGCAAAATGAACCAAAATGAACCAATTTGGATCAAATCTTTTAAGGGTTTTAAAACCTCCCAATACAAAAAATATTCTGCATGACCCCTATTCTGGTAGTTCTTCTATGTGGATGTCTGTTGTTTAAAGCAAACACATCCAAGGCTGTAGTGAGGAAACAAAATAGTTTATTTATTAATGGATTTCTATAACCGTCATACTTACAAAATGGAAGAATAGAAATAAATAATATTTAAAAGTATACTACTAACATAAAGTATAATACTAATAAAGAAGTGAAAGCAAACATTGGCCTCCCAATTTTTGGAATATTGCACTTGGTATGTTGTAGAAAAACAGCATGGCCATTGAGCTACCCAAAGTTGTACATCCCTGGTTATACATATTGTTTCAATGAGACCTATTAACTTATTATATTTGTATGATCTTTTAATCATCATTTCAATATTTTCTGTGAACACAGACAATTGAAGTTTATTCAGTGAGATATGACTATACCAATTGGTTTAACAAGGCTATACCAGTCACAATTTCTCAATCTATCGTAATCTGCTTTATTCTAAATAGAAAATGTAGAAAACCAATTTTACTGCTTTGACTTTGAAGCAAGGGCAGGATAACAAGCATACAAATAAAATGTTTATTGTAGACTCTTTAGGGACCTCTTAAAAGATTAGGAAATAATAAATCAATATGAATCAAAATAATAATAAATGCTATATCTGTGCCTCTATATGTCATGACTTTCCCATTCAATAATACATGGCTCATATATTTTAAAGAGATCATATTCCCTGAGCAATCAGAAATGAAAGAAGCTACTAATACAATTGGTCACTAGTCAAGGAAACCGTAAGTATAACAAGAACATTTATGAAAAATACATAAGGTGAAGTAGAGACTTGAAGATTCACCATCATCCATCTAGATCACTTCTAAGCCACAAAGTTTAATAATAAGGTAGTTTGTATGGATTGCTTTCAACCTCCAGAGCTGATTCAGTTTCTTCTATTTAAGCCATTGGTGTGATGGAGTAAATCAGCTCAGCAAATAATCTTTTCTGTATACATCTTCATTTGAATAAACATTTAGAAGAGCTTCCAGAGACACAAATTGCTCAATCTTGATATACATGGTATTTCACTTATTTATTTTAATGCCTGTTTCAAACTCACCCAGAGGTGAGAATGGACAGCAACAAAATAAGAAAAGAGGAAAGGGTATAAATAATTGAAAGTAAAGCCATACTTGCTTAACCCAGCACTGCTTTGCCAGAAGCTTCTCATACATGAGTATGCAGTACTTTGGATTATCCAGAGTTCTATAAAAAGGGAGATCCACAATTAAGATGTCTTAAATGGATCTATTCCCTACATTAGAAAAATAAACTCCTTAAAAAAGTGAGCAAGCCAACAAAAAGATGCATCTAGAAAAATGCAGAGGTCACTTGTTTTGACATGGCCATTATTGTGTAGAAGGACATGCTGATGTCATAATTAAATATGGAGTTCACTAGCGCCTTCTGAAGTATTTATAAGAATTTAATAGCTTTGACTTTGTTTAACTGAATGTGATGGAATTAAATGTAAGAAAGTTAAATTTGTAGCTGCAGTTAAATTTATCTTAATCACACTTGTCTTATTCCCAAGTACTCTCAGAACTGTAAACATCTGTTGAAAGCATGAAAACAAAGTTCACATTTACTAGAAAGTTTCCTAGAAATTCTTACATCAAAATGAATGATAGTCAAAATGTAACTTAAAACTGCTGCTCTTGTGCATTTATAACCTGTTGCTATGACCCAGTGGCAGCAAATCTGATAAATGCAAATTTTTAATATTAACAGTTAGGACAGCAGATTCATGCATTAAGTAAATACAATTAGGAATGTTTTCAAAATGTGGCTTGTTCATAAATGTGTTTATATTCAATACAATGTATTTTTATGCTACCTTGCCCCCTTTCCTATAATTCCATTTATACTAATAGTTATTGCAAACAACTCTGATTGAATTTCTGGTCAACATTTTAAATCCCCAGACAGTGTAGGACTATTAGATAGCTAATATGTAAGATTTATCAAATTAAAAGTAGGTAGTTTTGGAGAATTCTAAAATATTTGCAATACTGGCGAATACCTGTGTAATCCCTTTATTACAAGACCCACCACAAGACTCACTAATGACTCACAGCTGACCCATCACAAGACCTTCACTTGACACACCCACACCTGAAGCCCATATAAACAGAAGAACATTGACATTCCCTAAACTCTGCTGAATATGGTACCTAGCTTAGTAACGAAACATTTGGAAAGTAACCCACAAGCTCAGAGAATGGACTTTCAACACACGGCCTCTAATTCTAAAATATGCCAGCCAGCAATCTCTAACCCAGATCATACTATCCCAGGGGACTATTCAGCAATTTCTGGAAGGAAATGTTCCAAACTGAAAGGTCTTTCTAATCCTATTATAGTGCCAATATTTGCTGGAAAAACAAACATTTTGTGCTGTCTGATATCATAGAAGGAAATGAAATCTAAGTTTTTGACTCCCAACTGGCCATAAAACACAGTGCCACAACACTGCTAGACCAACTCACAAATCTCTTTAAAATGACATGCTGATTAACTGATCTGAATATCAATTTCTTTAACTGCTCTAGGACAAGTTGTTTGATGATAGAAGTGGTGCCTGATTTTTTAATGCCTTTTTTTGCTACTTTCAAAAACTATGTCTCTTCTCCAAATCCGATTATACTGGAAATAGCAAAGAATATTGTATGCTTTGACAGATATGTGTTCTTTGAGGCTTTTGATACATTAACATAGCAATTTATTTTTTTTCTCAAAAAAACAAAATAAATTATAAATGTTTAACTTTCAATTCCAATGTTAAAATTTAATCCCTTTAAATAATGCTCCAAAATTTGGTTTTTCATTTTCTCTTTGTCTCTTCTCAAAAAATCCTTCAAAACTTTAACAAGTCTCTTTGGAAAATCCAAAGTAAATAAATTATCCAAGTTATTCTTTTGATTTATGATTTTAATTGTTAAGTAGTTATTATAACATCAGCCAGTTTTACATCTTTTTCATATCATTCTTATAACTTGTGATTTTTAAATTCACATTCAAGTTGGCCTGAATTTCAGCCTTGTCCAGTAAAACCTGTTCCTCTTTTATTATCTCTTTTAAATCCCATTCATCTTTGATAGCAGGTAGTCCAATTAACCTTTGAGTCCATTGATCCCAAATACCCTCGAATCCATCCAAATTTAAAGTATTTTGCTTCATTCTATGTTAATAAATTGAAATTAAGTGTTCTTTTTTAAATATAGCCTAAGTTCCCCTAACCCAGTGTCTAAACTATCTTATTTTTTCTAGATAACAATATTTCCCCATGGGAAGATTTTTATAGTTAATTTCAATATTATTTCAAATCCCTCACAATCCTCAAACTATTTCTATTTTTCTGAAATCAAAATTCTATTCATACTTTTGCTGTTTATTTCTCCCCCTCCCCCCTATTTTAAAAAATCTTGTACTTAAAACTTCTTTCTCCAAGGATTGAAGGAGACTCACCCAGTAAATGTTGTAAAACTTGAAAATCCAAAGATTCTTAATAGTTAAAAAGCAATTAAAAAACCATTTTAAAAGTAATTAAGAAATGAAGCTCAATTGAACTTATAGACTCCATATAGACTATATTAATGGCTAGGAGCTTGGTTAAAGTGCCTCAACTTGCAGCTACTTCACTCATTAGCTGTCAGAAAAAACCTTGATACCAGTAGTCTGTTTGTGAGGAGCAACAGTTCAGAGTGCATTGGGTAATCTGACAAACTCCTTTTTCCAAAGAGATGGTCTGATCACCAATCTCTGTTGCAACACTATCCTTGCAGACATCCCTTGAGGACATTCAGCTCACTGGAAGTTCCCATTCCTTATCAGTAGTTCCCTAAGTTTGAAAATTCTCAGTCAGCAAAACTTTTAGTTAGAGAACACTCTTCTAAGATATCCCACTGACTTTTTATCACATGCATATAAGAACTAAATTATAACATGAGTGACTTCTCCAAGGATGATTGCAAGACTCTAATTTGTCTCGGTTTTGTTCCATTAAATCTGATCATACTGCTGAAATTGAAGTTTGCAGTCAAACATTCCTGTCAAACCTCTGCAAATCTTGTGCTTTCAAGTAATAATTATCCTGGTCTTTTAAAAAAATAATCCTTTGTCTACAGCAAATTAAGAAAGTTATGGGAACAAAAATGATTTTGACAACATGGAATAAAAGAGTTGGAAGAAATCTTGGATCTTAAGTAGAGAGTTGGATCTTCTAATCCAACCCTCTACTCAAGCAGGAGACTCTGTACCACTCCAGACCAATGGTTATCCAATCTCTTCTTAAAAACCTCCAGTGATGGAGCACCCACAGCTTCTAGAGGCAAGTCGTTCCTCTGAATTGTTCTCCCTCCAGGACATTTCTCCTTAATTCTAAGTTGGATTTCTCTCCCACATAATAAGAAGCCAAGATAAAAGAAGTATAGGTTGAATTATTCTGATATTCATAATTGGATTCACAGAAATCAGAAGAAACAACTTTTGGATTAGCAACCCATATTCTTATTAACCATGGACATACTAGTTTATCCTCAATGTTGATTTCTGCTTATTTGCACATAGATTCTGTACCATTTACACTTCAGAATTTATAACTCTTAAATGTTGTTTAAGATGTTCTCTGTTGTTTAAAACATTTTAAAATAAGAAATCATAAAGATTCAGGTAAATTAATAATTGATAAAAAACTAAGTTCAGATCATACATTATTCTGTTAGGATTTTACTGAATGTTTCAACTACCCATTAGGAGTACAAGTCAGTGAATTTGATTTCTTATTAGAACTCAATGTCTTTATGCATTTATTGGTAAACGTTTTAAGAAATAATGTGAACAAAGCACCAACTTAATTCAATGTTAATCAAGACATCAATAAAAGGCTTCTAAACCCTTTTCTTTATAGCATGGAGAATATGAATGGTTTGCCACTATTCTTCATATATTCTAATGCCCTGACATCATCATCAGGTTGCAGAGAAGTTAGATCTTCATCCTCATAACTATCCTAAGCTACATTCAAATAGTAATTAGCAATATATGAATTGATGCATACAGTAGAATAGGTTGACCACGTTTAAGATAAAACTAAACTTTGTGGCTGTCAGTCTTTTGAGATAGAGCAGGTCAGGAAACAGATATCACACGAAATATTAGAACTATCTATACAGGCTATAAAAACATAATATTGAAAGTATCACAGCATTGTGCTTGCTTTCCTATTATACCAACGAGAGACAAAATTGGACAGTCTGGCATTTCGTCCTCACTCCTTATCATTCCAATTGATTGTTTTCTAACAACTGCTGCATCTATGAACTCCTCTACAATGTGATAAAGGTCAAAATATTTTTTAAAAACCTATCTGGTAACTAAAGATAGTAATCTTTTCAATGTCACTAAAAGTATCCTGTGAAAACCTCAATGGATCAAAACCATGATGAGCAGCTGATGTAACCATGTAACCATGACATATTGAAAATATTCAACTTGAAATATAAAAAATAAAAATTTAGTTTAGTTTCCTTTATTCTTATTGCACCTCATACAACAAATTAAATACCATCTTCAGTATACATTATAACTATAAAAATAAAACACAAACACACATCCTTCGCATTCTATACAATTGAATTGAAAACCCCTGATATTGCATTAATATTGCACTATACAGTAGAATTCAATATACTTACTGCTCTGGGATAGAAGCTGCTTTTCAACCTATTTGTCCTTATTTTTAATATCCTGTACCATCTGTTAGATGGTAATAGTTTAAAAAAAAGGGTGCCCAGATGAGATGGATCTTTAAGAATATTTTGAACTTTCTTAAGGCAGCAGGAGTTATAAAGCTCTTCCAAAGAGGGGAGAGGGCCACTAATAATCTTCTGGGCAATGATATTAACCCTTTGGAGCACTGTCCTATCTGCCACTGTGTAATTGGCAAACCATACAGAGGTGCTGTAAGTTAATATACTCTCTATGGTGCAGCGGTAGAAGGTCACCAGCAGTTTTTCATTCAGTTGTTGTTTCCTGAGGAGAGGAGACGAAAGGAAAGGAAAGGAAAGGAAAGGAAAGGAAAGGAAAGGAAAGGAAAGGAAAGGAAAGGAAAGGAAAGGAAAAATCTGAATGAAAGTGGTCTGATTTTCTAGATTAAATTCATTGAAAACTCACAGGGAAATAAGGTATACAAAATCATTTGATGGGCATATCCTTTTTTAAATATATGAGATTGTATCTGAAGTAGTTTACACATGTGTGTGTATACGTGTGTAAGATAAGTTTTTATTTCTTTCGCACATTAGAGCTTTTGATAATCCATTGAAGCTAAATGGATTGCTTGTTAACTGAGTGCTTTCTAGAGTAGAAAGGTATAGATCAAATAATATAATGTGGAGAGATTCAGAATCACTAAAGCAAAGTACATCTTTATAAAACACATCATTAACCTGAAGAATTCATTGCTTTTCTATATAGCAATAGCTACCAATTTAGATTATTTGAATAGGAGACTTTACATTCCAGCTTTCAATGGCTGCTTGACTGGTTGCCTATTTCCTGAAGCTTAAGCAGTATATTTTAAAGATTCATTCACTTCTAGGAAGCTTTAGTGGAAGAATATTTCTGAACTTCCTGAATGCATAGGTTTTGTGGACAAGGTCAGTGTTGAATTGGATCAGTCCTTAAACTGAACCAGGGTTGATCTTACATTTTGTAACCAAGAGGGGCCCAAGAGGGGCCAAAGGAAATTGTTGAAAACACACACTTATTTTATATTTGTTGTGATGAATCCAAATTAATTAAAAATAATAACTCTAAAAGGAAAAAGGAATATAATGTTTCTTTTTAATTGATGTACAATCATGCTGAAGTATGAGTATACTTTTAAAGGATTTCATCCTGTGAAACAAAGGAGGAACTTTATTTTCTAAGATAACAGCATTACCCTTCAAAATACCCTTGTATTTTTTTCAATTACACAGTCAGTTTTTAAATTAATCAAAAAGTTTACATTCATTTAATCCAATGAGTTAAGAAAGGAATTCAGGCATGGCAATTGAAAATAAGTCCCACTGTATGTGGGGCTTACCTCTGAGTAGACATACATAAACAGTACTGTAAAGTTTTCAGTTTAATTATGAAAATCTGATTTTCAATTAATACATATAAGAAATATTAAAACCTGAATGTGTGGCGAAAATGAGAGGAAGCACTACCTACCGCTAATTATTACCTGCCTAGAGTCCTGAATTTGAGACTACCATAGAAATTGAAATAACAAATTACTCTTGAGAGAATGCCCAAATTTCTCCCTTTGCAAATTTGCTTGTTGATTTTGTTCAGCAGCAATCCTTCAAGAACTCCAGGAAAGCTCATATGTGACTCAGAGTTCAATTATCTTGTCAGGAACCTTCCACGATTAACTTTAAAGTCCTTGGGTTTGACTGTCATTTTATCCTGCTGACCTGCATGAACAGCAGTTGTGAGTACAGGGCACAATGAATCTGAGCATTGCAATCACATGGTAGGGGGTTTTGAATGAGATTGGCTAGAAAAAAAAAGGACAGTGGCATTAAAGATAGGAATGTACCACAAGAAGCAGATTTTCACATTTTCTATCCTGGGAATGAAGCTCAATAACTTTATGGGAAGCCACAAAGACTAGAGTTATTACCCTCTTCAGTGGAGCTGGAAATTGTATTGTGTCCTTTTTACCTTCTGTGGGGAGACATTATATTATAGTAATGTACGACAATACTTCTCATTCCAGGTTGAAAGGAACAGATTGCAAGGTCTGCAAAAGTATAGGCAGCAAAGGAGAACTGTGGTCTTAATTACATTGTAACCCACAGCAATTTGGACCTTTCATGCAATAGCAGAAATGTGTGTGTAACTTCTAATTCCGCTATACAGCAAAAGTCATTAAAAGCAGAAGCCTTGGTTTGCAGAAGAATCCTGGGATGTTTCTACTTATTATATGACATCATGACATCTTAAAATACAATGTTTCTGTTTTGTTCTTGCAGTTTAATAATAAATACATGGAAGAGAAATTCCTGGGAAGAATCAGCCTTACTTGCACATTCAAGTCAGTATTCTCTCTTCTGATTGGCAGCAGCTTTCCAAAGTCTCAGTTTGAGATAATTCAGATATTGTTAATGAAAAGAGTACAGAACCTAGGGAGCTGTTCATATAAATTATGTATAATACTTTATGGCAACTACCAAACAATCCTCTTTTGAGAAGAAAAAATTTATAATCCCAAATGATTTGCATTTTGAAATATTTTAAGGATGGAATAATCTATTTTCTCTTTACTGAGGAGCAGCTTGATAAAAATCAGTGGAAAATGTCTTCATTACCCAATTACCCAGGGCTATTAATTGCAATGACTGAGGTTAATCTGGTTGCATTTCATATTAGATGGAATGTTGAAATTGGGCATGTCTCCATTTACTAGCAGTTATAATGGGCACATACAATGAGTGGTTTGAGTACACTGCTTCCCAGAAAAAGCTCCTTTTCATAATCCTGTGGCACCTTCCCAAAACCTCGCTTTATTGACTGTGGGTTTTCTCTCTAAATTAATTACATCCATTACCTTGCTTTTAGCCAGAGAAAACACAACTCCCAAAAGACAAAATAGCACTGCTCTCTCCTTCTTTTAAAAGCATGTCTAAGAGAAGAAACACACATCTGACCGGTTGCTTGACATTGTGAGTATTCATGAAGCTAAGCGTCTCTTTCCTCTCACCTGGATGGGCCAATCAAGCTAGTTTCTTTAACCTTTTCCTGTCTGACTATATTCCTCACAGCTGTTTTCCAATATTCTCTCAGATTGTTATTTATTTACTGCCTTCAAATCAGTGTTGATTCTTGGAGATTACCTGGAAAAGTCCCTGCAGTTTTCTTGGCAAAGTTTTTCACAAGTGATTAGCCCTTGCTTTCTTCCTAGAAGTGACTAGTTTAAAATCACCCAGCTGGTTTTGTACCTAAGGTAAGACTAGAACTCATGGTCTCCTGGTTTCCAGCATGGTGCCTTTAACTATTACACAAAGCTATCTCTTCCTCAGACTTATTGTAGTTATTCAAATTTCATTATATATTTGAAAGCAAATAAGTAAATGTAAGGCTATGTGTCCAATATAGCAATACATTTAAAAGAAGAAAAAATAATCCATCATCAGATTTGACTGCAAGGCAAAAAGATATATGAACCTATAACTTTCTCTACTCCCTTTCATTTTAATAACCCATAACATTTCTTTGAATTCTTATTCCTAAGGAAAAATATCTCTATACTCATCCCAGCAGGATACCAATTAGAAATGGGAGAGACATGCATTTGGTTCACATGTAAAGATACCTATTTTTTATTGAACCTATGCACAAACTATAAAATGTCAAAATATCCACATTTCCTTAGTTTTTCAAAGCATTGCAAAAAAAATTAATAATACTTTGGGAAAAACATTCAAATAAATAGCATTTTACTAGGGAATACTACTTGCGAAGATGTATTAAAATATGTAGAAGAAATTATAACTAGATGAATCAGCTTATAGACCAAAACAATTTTATGGTAAGCCAAATTCCTTACAGTATAATTTAAATTGAATGTGGGAAGCATAAAATTTTACCATTATTGTAATTTTGTGCACAGAATATGATACTTGATGCTTGAGGAATATAAACTTCCCATGGAAAAAAAAGGGAAAGACAGAGAAAGATTCATGTAAAAACCTGCTCTTTGAACAAGGCTGCATTTTGTTTTCTGCTTGTAGGAATTATTAAATTAGTAAAAAAAAAACCAGGAAGATAAAACTATTACAAGCAACAGCATCTACAGGGCAGCCTACGTGGGTAAGATAGCAGTTACAGCAGTGTGATAAAAGCTCCATCTTTTAGTACATGTTTGTGCAACATCAGTGTGTGGACAAAAAAAAAGTGGGGTTTGGGGTTGTGCTGTCACAATTACCAACTTGCCTATTTTGATCCCCCTGAAGATGCCACTGATTACAAGATGTTTACTTTTCTTGTTCTTTATGGAGATATGAGAACTCTATTACCAGGACAAGGAGAAAATATCTTAGGCCAATAATGTTTGTAAACAGTCCAGACAGATGCCTCCCTAATTTCCAAGAGTATTGGAGATAATCAGATGTGCAAAGTTCTATTATCACAGACAATTTCAATAAAAAGTATTTTAACCTTCCTGTGAACTTGATTCCTTGATCTGATTTATCTAGTGGGGCTCACATATTGTTCCTTATTTTAAATATGGAGAACATTCAATGTCAAGCAAAGTTTTTTTTTCTTCCATCATTTCTATACACAATGCCTAGTCAATTTTAAGTCATTACTCTACATGGTTTAACAACAACAAAAAAATTTTGGGGAATCATTGTTCATTATGATGAACGTTTGTCAACTGATACCCTAGGCAAGTCTAGAGTTGCTGTTAAAGTCTTGTCCAAGTGTTTGGATGGAAGGAAAGCAGGCTAAAACTGAATCCTAGCATAAGTGTATGGCTGTTTGTGCATCTTTCTGTCTGCCCCTGTGTTTTCTCTAAATAGAGGTCTTCTCCAAACCTTTGAAAGTCTATGACTTGTTACCTTGATTCATAAGTATTGTTTCCTGGACAAGTGGAGGAAACAGCTGGCCGAGGGAGCTTTGTTCTATTCCAGTTTGTCTGCCATATGTGATCCTATCTGGGAAAGGATGATCTAGTCACAATAATTCATGCCCTCCTCTTTACCAGCCTAGATAAATAAAAACATGCTTTAGATATGGCTTTCTCTGGAGATTATATGGAAACTTCAATTTATGAAAAATACAGCATTATATTTATCAGTTGAAGCATATTATTCTTGTGGTATGGACCATGCATGAGCTTTCTAATACATGAGTAATGAGTACAATTCAAAGGACTGGCTTATGACCTATAAAGGTTCATATTATTTGTATCTAGATTTCCACTGGAATCAATATAGCTGACTCAGTTATTCTATGAGAAGCAATTGGTAGTCTCTACTTCCTTGGGTCATTGAAGGGGCATGGAGGATAGCTTTGAGATAAGTGCTAGTTGTCTGAAAGTAACTTAGAGAAAAATTACAGTAAATATTTCAATGTAAAATAACTTATATGGAAGGATCAGTCCTATTTGCATAAAGAAAAAAGCAAAAGCAAAGGGAATTTGGGGACTAGCAACAATAGAATATAGTGGTTTTGTAATGATACATTGCATGAAGAATACAATACTCTTTTCTATGAGTAGAAAATCTGTTGCTTTATAGATATTATAGAATTGCAGCTTGTTCTATTCTTTTCCATTAATCATTCTGGCTAAAGCTATTGGAGTTCAATAGAACCTAGGCTGGAGAGATTGCTCAGTCTAGTTCTTTTCCTTCCTCAAAGGTAGTCTTTGACACATAGCTGATGAATCATAATTATTTGTGGAATACACATAATTAGGTCATGTTTACCTAAGCTGGTTGGATATGGAGCATTCTGACCCAACCAAGGTTGCTGTATCTTTTTAGCTTGATAACTGTATGGCTGTGATCCTGCTTCAGGATTTTTGAAAATGAAAAATAAAACTGCAGTGTGCAAACATCAGATATCAAAAATGATCAGCATTAGTCCAATATTTTAATGGCTATTTATTTCTCTGAACTAGTTCAGCAATTTCAGCAATCTTTTTTTCTTTTTCTGCTATTGAGACTTGTTTCTTCGGGGCTTTGAAGTTCATCTAACAGAAATCAAATGCTTCCAGAATTGTCATTTCCTTATGGAGAGCCACAAATTAACAGCCCGTTACATGACTACTGTATTCTTTTCACTCAATGATTTGTCATACATTTATAACCAAAGAGGAAGCACAGCATGATAGCTTTCCTTAGGCAGGTATTTTCATAAAAAATGAAATAAGACAAAATTTTATTTTTCTTGTTATTTCAGTACTGCTTGGACACGCAATGATTATAATACCACCAAACAGGATAAGTATATTATACTATACATTAAAATCCTTACCACATCTGGCACCCCTCTCATCCACTCATAGATAAAATTATCACCTACAGATGCAAAGGAAACCAATTTTGGTGTTTAAATTGCTGAAAGCAACAAGAATTTTAATGGAGATTATTCCAGGCATTGTAGATTACATGAAGTATTGGAAAAACAGCTGGACATCTGACCTGTTTTTGTAATTACAGATGAAGTGCAAGCAGAGAACTGAATTCACATAGCTACTCACAAGGAAGCATGCAGCACAGTTTTATATTTCCCTCCAGCAAACATGTTTGAATTGCTCTTTATAGAAGCATTTGGAAAAATAAAATGCATTAGCAGAAGCATGCACGGTTGTTGGTTTTTAACCTCTTCCTTCAGTGACTGACCAGAACATTTATAGTTAAATCTAGATTAAACTGAATATTGTATTAAAAAAACTTGCTCAGATCAATTCCATGAAAATCAGGGAAGCAGAAAAAATGAATATTGACATTCTCTACATTGTTTAGTGAATGTAGCAAAAGAGGATAAGATTTGAGATTCAGTTGGAGTGAACAAGATTGAGAAATGAATTGATCAAGCAAATTATTTCTCAGAGAAATAAATATTAGCAAGTAAGATTTATTATTTTCAACCCAACAGAATATTTGAAAAAAAATCAAGGGAATTAGGACTCCATCTATCTGTCTGTCCATCTATCAATAAGATAATGTGCAAAAGCTGAAGAGACAGTACCAAATGTCAAGTGTGGCAGGAAAAGATGACAAACAAAAAGGATAAAGTTAATTCTCAGGCAATCATGAGGATTGAAGATTCCTCACAATTCAGACTGATATGACATATGACTTCTTCCATTTTCAACTTATGTTTTGCAAAAGGCAGAGACATAAATGCCAACCAGGTTTCAAATAAGTCAAGTTTAATTATTTCTTTCTAAAATACATAGATTCATAGCAGTCAAAACTACTAAAAATATTTGAAGAAAGCTATATATCTACTTTATTTAATAATAGAAAATCTTATTAAAGTTATATAAAACTATTGTACTATGACAAGCTCTCTTGAAAGTCTTAACTACCATGTCCAGAACATGATGAATTACTTTATATTCTAAAAAACATTTACTTTGCCAGAAAAGTATCACATATTGAATTTGTACTTTGATGTATTCTGAAGAAAAAAATGACACAGTCGTGTATTCAATGTTCTGTCTTCTGGAACTAAGGTTTTGCAACGATTATGAATTAGTTGACCATTGATTGTGGTCAAAAGTAAAAGAAGTCTTTGTGAATAAAATTATTCCAACAAATATCAAATTATTTAGTTAGTTTACTATCTATATTTCCTAATGAATATAAATCAAGTCATCAAAATAACAGTGAAACAACAATTTAAAAAATCGACACCACTAAGATTTTGGAAGTGTGTTCATCAAATATTTGGACATTTTAAATTTAGCAGATATAAACACCACTGACTTTACAAAAAAAACTACAACCTTCTTTTGAACTTCCTACATACAGTAAAGATACCTCCATGATTTCTTAGCTCTTGGTTAGAACCTAAATCATTGGAAAATGGAAAATACTCAAATCATTATATTCATTGAATTAACATACAATAAAAATATTGCTTTAGTAGTGGCTGCTATTTTTAATGAAAATATTGGAAAACTAAAGAAGATTGTTGGCTCAATGATATTTAAAAAAAAATTGGGAAGCAGCAGTGGTTGCAAAATTAACATAACAAAGAGTTTTAATAAATAATGAAATTGGGCCATTATTTATTAGCTGTATTCAGTAGATAATGTTTGATTAATGAATTATTTCCAGTTCAATTTGGACAGATATAAAGTATCTTCAAAATATTTGAAAGATTATAGGTATTTTTCAAATATGCTCTTTTTTCTTTTTAATTTTTTAGTATAACCAATACTTTTTATTCTCCCCCCCCCCCTCAAAAAATTGCGACAACAATAATAACTTGGTACTTTTCAGATCTCCCTCCCCCAATTTCTACTATGTTGGCTCATTGGGGACTATTCCTGAGGAGGATGAGCAATTAGCTATTGTCCACAGCAAGGTTACAAAAAAATAGCAGAAAATTCCTAAATAAAGGAAGTCACTGTGTAACACAGTTTGAATACTAGGGGCAGGTTCTTCTTATTAAGTTATTCTTATTCTCCATTTACTAATTTTAATTCTATTACTAATTTCAGGTTTTCATTCCAATATATGAGGGGAAACAAAAAGAGTTCAGTACCTTTCATTCTCACAACTTTGAATTGACTTGTTGCCTGTCATGATTCATACAAACAGCTAATAAGAGACATGAGTAAGGAATATATAAGTTGTATCTGGATCAATTACAGAAAAATATAAATGAGGACTTTGTACCTCTCTAGTTTTGTTTGGATAAGCCAAAGCATAGCGATGTTATATCAGCAAATCTACAGATGGCTTTTGGAAATCAATAAAGGTTAGAGAAAGTCAAGTGAAGTCAAATTTGATTATACGTGTCCAATATTGCCTAGAATGAAAAAGTGAACATCATTTATTCAAGCACTCTATCACTTGCACTTCACAAAAGTTCATCCTTTTTCACAAACTCGTTTTTGATCCTTTTACTCAACTAGCATTCTAACTGTCTAGCTGTTGAAGTATATTGTGTCTCTTTTATTTTTCACCTTTACAAGAGCCTTGATTGTCATCTCTGACTTTCAGTTGAATGTTTATAAACTACTGTACTATTTTTTTTCAATCTTGCCAAGAGCACAGCTTGAAAAGGTCTCCAGTTGGCTAAAAATCGTGAGTTACCTTCCTTCACAAATACAAATTTGGTTTCCTTCTAGCCTGAACTTCATTACGTCACTTTTTGCATATAATTTTCAGTACATCACATGTTTGTATTATGTATAATCTTATAAATGATATTCTTGAAATGAATCTTGGTTAGTGACACTTCTCACTGTACCAGCACCAATTTGCTCCGTTTAAAACATTAAATTTATTTATACAATAAAATATAATTTGTGTCTCCATAAAATATACTGAATGCATTTAATCTTCTCATTTATTGTGAGACATGTTATTGGATATAAAAAGTTGCAAAAAAAAATGCATAGTCAAATGTGAGGTCCTTTTATACAGTGTTCAAAATCTGAAGAACTGGAACAAAAAAACTTCTAAAGAGAATGCCTGTAAAATAGATAGAACTGAATAGGGTAGAAGAAAGCAGAAAAAGGACTCTATTAAAAATACTAGTGAATAACTGCATCAATGCAAAGACTGAGTTTTGCAAAAGACATATCCATGCTCATAAACACAGAGCCGAATACAAGGCAAGATGTTTATCTGGTTACAGTTACTGGTCATAAACAGTGTTTGTAAAAGCATATGAAATAATCTGTTTTCTTGAACTGGGATTGTGATGATAGAAACTAAAGTGGGCATTTCCCCCATTCTGTCCAGTAAAGATCTCTTCCTCAACATGATGTGTTAACATTAGATTTCCTAAAGTTTCTGTTGAAAGTTTCTATTGAAATTATGATTTAGCATTTGAGATGTTTAGTATAATTAGTATTACACACCTGCCTTCAATTGAGGTACTGTATACTGCACGAGTCAAAAAGAGGGCTGTGAAAATATTTACAGACCCCTCACATCCTGGACTGTTTCAACTCCTTCCCTCAAAACGATGCTATAGAGCACTGCACACCAGAACAACTAGACACAAGAACAGTTTTTTCCCGAAAGCCATCACTCTGCTAAACAAATAATTCCCTCAACACTGTTCAACTATTTACAAAGTGTACACTACTATTACTGTTAATCTTCTCATCACTCCTTATCACTCTCCCACTTGTGATTGTAGGACTGTAACTTTGTTGCTTGTATCCTTACGATTTATATTGACTGTTTCCTAATATGATTTGATTGTTGATTGTACCCTATGACTATCATTAAGTGTTGTACGTTATGATTCTTGATTCTTAACAAATATATCTTTTCTTTATGTATACTGAGAGTATTTACACCAAGACAAATTCCTTGTGTGTCCAATCACACTTGGCCAATAAAGTATTCTATTCTGTTCTATTCTATTCTATTCTCCACCTTGAATTACTTAAAAGTAATAATGGTGAAATAAAAATCTAATGTAATTAATTGATTTATTAATGTTGATTAAAGATTTTATGGAGTGGATTTTAATAGCTCTGGGGAGACATCATTTTCCTGTGGACCATGCCCATAGCAGGGATTTATAATCCCTTCCTCTCAACTAAACACTGAGGAAATTCAATCTGGCCCTTCTGACCGCTGACACCAACTGGACTGTTGCTAATGGCTTGGATTAAAGGAACAGTGAAGTGTTTATCCAAATGACACACAACTTACAATTTGTCATGTTATTGTAACTATGATAAGATTCTGAAATGGGACAATTAATGCTAAGAAAAATATTGTCAATTAATTACAAATCTTCTTTTTCCTAATGTATTCTCGCAGATGTAGGGTCTGCTGTGTATGTCAATGAAATACAAATAGAAGGCATTATCCCGTTCAATATTAAATATTTAATTAGTTAATTTAATCCCATACAATATTTAATCAGTATAAATCATATAAAATGTGTTGAGGTGTCTTAAGAGAGATGACTGAAGTAATAGAAAACTAAAATTGTAAAGATGATGCACTAACAGTGCTGCCCAAGTTTGTACTGTACAAACTGTCCTTAACCTATGATCATAACTGAATCCACAATTAAGCTGTGATGGTTATAAAGCAGCAGCTCACCACATGACCAGACCTGATTTTACTACCTCTTTTGTAGTAATCATTAAGTAAATATAGCTGCCATTAAGTGAATACTGTGGTCATTAAGTGAGCCCATTGTTCATTATGGGGCAGGATTTTTTTTATCAGAAATTGGAAATAAAATCCAGTTTCTGGCAAGAGCATCATAAATTGCAGTCATATCAACACGGAATGCTGCAAACAGTCATAAATGTGGGCCAGTGGTGAAGCATCCAAAATATTAATCATGTCACTATCGGTGGACATTGAAACTTCAAATCTGGGTTATAATGAACTTTTGGGGATCTGTCATCATTAAGAAACAGTTCTTAAGTGACTGGTCATAAGTCAAGGATGCCTGTATTACCTTTTCCATATTTGCATTCTTTTCTGAAAATTTCTAATGCAAATACATGGATACTAATGTTAAAATAACAAATATCACTAGTATCCTTTCAAGCAGTATTGCCCAATTTCTGTCCTCTTTTTAGCTTTGCTGGCTAAAAATGACAGAGATTGTAGTCTGGAGGAAAAGTTGTTGCAATAAACAGATTCTGAGAACTACTGTGAGAGTAGGGGAATGAGAAACACAGAGAAGAAATCAATTAGCTTCTATCTGCAACTAGGTTTTGCATCATTTGTACAACTCTCAAGTTAAACTTCAAATTCATCAGTTTGAACAATGGAAGGAATTTCAACTTGCCAAAACAGTGTAATGTGGCAAACTTTGCCCCTTCAAATCTGAACATTTCAGGATGGATTTGTCACTACTGAATATACCGTATATTTTCATGTTAAGATGAAGAGTCTTGAAGTGGGCATACAGCCATTCTTTTTAATTTATCTTTCCTATCACTCCTGTCCAGAACCTGGCAGAGACTCACTTTTGGCAGTGCAGGAATCTTTCCTCAGCAATAGCTTTTTTACATGGGTCTTCTGCTCCAGTTCTTCAGAAGATATTTTTCTGTTCATCCTAACCTTCATTGCCTCTTTTACTTTATCTCCCACTACTGCCATCATTTAAGCTGTGCTTCTTCAAGATAAGGAATTCCACATCTGATTACCACCCTGCTTTTCTTATTGCTGGCAGCGCTCCTGCTTACAATCTTGAAATATTTTTTGCATATTTGCTGACAGCTTTTACTACTCTATTATATCAGTCACTGCCACAGAATTAAAAATAGGAACCTATCCTATGATTCTTGAAGTGTGTTGTCTAGCCAAAACAAATTGTGGTTTATTTATCTACCAATCAGTTCAAAATTAGTACACTGTGAACTAATAGTGCAGAATCATTTATATTATAAGCTATATTGTGATGGAAACTGCAGCAAAAGATCTTTTTAGTTTTCACCATTTGAATGGTAAATTATTTTTCCACATGCCTTCAGGGAAACAAAAATGCACACAAACTTCTAATGTAATAAAAGTTTTAAACCTGATGTTTGATGCAGTCTAGCTTTAACTTTCATATATAGACAGACAATATATGTCTGCTCTCCGTCTTTCTGTTGGGGGAGGGCATCACTAGCCCCAAACCTGTGACTTTTATAACTGAGTGAGATTTCAAAATCAAACCTCTTCAATCTTAGAATGGCATTTAAATGATAGCATTTCCTTTATTACTGATGTACATGATATTTTAATCTTTATTTCAATTACTATGTTTTTACTTAACTTTATTCCAAGAGCATGGGAACTTTCTTATTTATTCATAGAACAGCTGCGTTAAATAAATTATATGTAACTTGTTCACAGGCAACTACTTAGAATCATGAGTAAATAAATCACAGATCCTGAATGTCTAAATAATATAATCTTATGATAATAAGGGTTTTTCTTAATTCAGGATGCCCAATTTAATCTACATTAATTGATATGAGTTTGCTATTTTATTATTTATTCACTCACTTCAGATTCAGAGTCAAAAAAATGAATCTGTGTACAGATGGGAAGTTGAATAACAATCTTTGTGGTGCAGCCAAAACAATCTTGAACTGAACACACTCGGGACAGATGATAGTAGATTTTAGGAGAAGTCTTCCTATTCTGCCACTTCTTACAATACTAGACAACACAGTATCAACAGTAGAGACCTTTAAGTTTCTAGGTTCTATAATAACTCAAGACTTAAAATGAACATGTATCATAAAAAATGTCATCAAAAAAGCACAACAAAGAATTTTTCTTCCTGTGCCAACCCAGAACGCTTGTACTGCCCAAGGAGCTGCTGATACAATTCTATAAAGGAATTATTGACTCTGTCATTTGCACCTCTATAACTATCTGGTTTGACATTGCAACCAAATAAGACAGACACAGACTTCAATGGATAGTTAGAATTGCAGCACAAATAATTGCAGCTAGCTTGCCTTCCATTGAGGACCTGTATACTGCACAAGCCAGAAAGAGGGCTGTGAAAATATTTACAGACCCCTCAGATCCTAGATATAAACTGTTTCAACTTCTTCCCTCAAGACAGTGCTACAAGGCTTTCCATGCCAAAACAACCAGATACAAAGACAGTTTTTTCCCTGCTCTGCTAAGCAACTAATTCCCACAACACCATTTATGTCCTAGGATGTCAAACCACCTAGTAAGGCTATATTACCTATTATCCTTTTCATTTTTTCATCTTTCCTATTACCTATTTCCTTAGCTTCTTAGGACTATAATTTTGTTGTTTGTATCTCATGATTTATGTTGTCTTTAGTATCCTATTATGATTTATGTTGTATGCTTATTTAGTATCCTATGACGATCACTGAGTTTGTATCTTATGATTTATAATGATCGTATTTTATTATTATGATCATGATTTATCACTTGCTACTTGTATGTATACTAAGACACAAATTCCTTGTGTGTCCAATCACACTTGGCCAATAAAGAATTATATTTTAAGAGATCTTTGTACATCGTTAATGGCCATATTTTTTTTTATACTCCAGAATGCAATATCAGATTCTTTCATAGCATTCCATGGCAGATATGCAAATATTATTCTACATAAACTAGTTATTTTGAACAGTGAAATGACATTTATTTAGAAAAACAAAACTCTGAATTCCCTAAAATAAAATGTTTAATTATTCTTCCATATAGAACTTCTTCCTTCCTCCCATCCTTCCATCCATCCAAAACACCATTGTAAAATAGGAATATATAATGATGGTAAAAAGTCACAAATAATTGCCAAAATAGACAAATCATATAGTAATATATGCTGGAAATTCCATGAAAGTTAAGGAACACTCTGGCATATGTGGTGGACATGCAATCCCCACTCCCAAAAAATATTCTCCCCAGAAAGACATACCTAGCACTATTCAGAGAATTTTAGGCATTACATTTGAAATGAAGCCACATTTTTATTAGTTATAATTCCAGAACATACCAGTAAAAATGCCATTCCTTATTAAGATGCCATAGGATAGGGCCAGATAATAAGAGCTAAATTACCACCTAGAACAATTCATTCTAATAAACCTTGGCAAATTTAAGATGTGTGGTCTTCAATAGCCACAATTCCCCAGACAGCCAGAGTTGAAAATTATACATCTTAAAGTTGCCAAGGTTGACAACACAAGTTTATTCTGTATATATTTTAATCAATGGCTGCCTAAGTCCAAACTGTAGCATCAATTGTGTTCCATGCAAAGCCAATATCCTGATATACTTTTATTGATGGAAAACATGTGAAATATTTCTTTCAGGATTCTCTGAGAAGTATCAGAGAAAGGGGATCATTCCCATTTTCCTTCAATTGCATAAGATTCCTTTTCTGTTGAAGGTAACAAATCCAACAAGGCTTTTTGGTGCCTTATGATCTATTGATCTAATTGGTAGTGATAGGGGAGCTCTGTGTCCCATTGTGGTCTTTCAGTCTGACTGCTTTTTGTCCAAAGGATTAGTAATCTTACTTTCCAGGCACACACACCACAGAGGCTGTGCTATCTGAATATTTCATGGAAGGATAAAGTTAGCTAGGTGTTAGTCTCCGCTTATTCCCAGCACGTATTTGCTGGAAATAAATCCCCTTTCTGTTATTGTTATGAAACCTGCTTCACTAATCCTTGCTCAGGTTAGATTCCTGCTCTCAGGAGAGAGAGAACACAAACCCACAAAACACTTCAACCACAATTAATGTCCTTCAATGTCTTTCTGGTAGGCCTTTCCAGGATTAATATTAGTTAAATGGTTTTATTCTGCTTTTGTCTTTCAATCCCCATACCTTTTAAACAACTATGCTATTGTCATACTGTTTTTAAACTACTGTTAATTTATTGCATTGTTCTGTGATAAAGCACCATCAGGTTTACAAGAGGGAAGTGGTATAGAAATAGGATTGTTTTATAGGCTAGAAATCATAACTATTCTTCAAAAACAAAGGAACACAAAAGCTGCATGCCAGAGTTGATGGGTGACAGTTATCTCATCCATACTTGGCATAACAGTTATGCCTTAAGGCATAAAATGTTTTCTACATGTTTGTTTATTTAAGGTCCCTCCTTGGGTTATGTTTTCTAACGATATTTCTCTTTAGAATCTGTGTGTCAACTATTGTTTTGCAATCTTTCCCAAAACAAAACTTAAGTTATCTGAATTGGTAACAAAATTCAGTACTTATAAGTCATTCACAAGACAGTTTGCAGAGTTCATATCTGCCCGTAACAATCAATAAAGTGTTATTGATTCAGATTTTATAACTTAATGCTGCTTTCATTACACTTCAAAAGGGGAGAATTTTAAACTGGCAGTAAAAAAGTTTCCACAGCAGTTACAAACCTTTGTACATTCCAAGGATTTTTTAAAAATAAGAATGGAAAGATATAATGTATTTATATGTGCTTGAGACTCATGTTTGAACATGTTTAACTAGGATGAGCATAAACATTCTGCTGCATCAGCTTGATGGTTGGTGTTCCTCAAACTAGCTAATGGGATGCACATTGGTTCATGAATGAGTCTGTATGTAGAAGCTTTATTCCATTGAAAAATATAGTATTTTTAAAATAAAAATGACTATATAGTAGTGATGTTCTTTGAAAGCAAGATAAGAGTCTGATCCCAATCTACAGTTAAACAAATAGCTTGACATAGTGTTGATGTCTGGAGTCCTAAAAGATAAGCTGGCTTGGCCCAATACTTAGCATCCTCTTTGCTTATAACCATAAAATGTTCTTCAGACAGAAATGTGTCAAGTATAATACCATTCTCTTTTGGGAGAGAATTGGTTAAATGTTTTAATAACATATGTGCTTTTTCACATTTTTAGTTAATGGGTTCATATAATCCTTTAGATTCAGTTCCAGAGAGATGCTCCAAAGATCATAGAGTTGTGAAGAAGCACCTATCTGCAACTTCTTAAGGCAAAAAATTTCCCTCTTCCTGTGATCACAGGGTTACTTTCATTGCCACACAAATCCTGTGATTGCTCTAGGGAATTTCAAGCAGGTTCATGTTCTGTCTTTATGCCTCAAGTGCTCTAAAGCAACTTTTTTTTAATCAAATCCAAGAAAAAGCCTTAATAAGTAACTCTTACTTTATCAAATATTGTTTTAATTTTTAAATAATTGTACAAATAAGGAGTTGAAAGTTATTGTTTTAAATATAGAGATGCTCTTGATTTCCCATCTTGAGGTCTCTCTCAAACAAACCAATAGTATAGTCTCTTAGAATAAACAAACAAATATACACATTACTTTAAGATTGCAATCCTAAATACAATAGCTCCATTGAAGATAATGGATCACAAAACTGAAGACTAAATTAAAGCTTAAATGCACAGATAGTTCCTCAAGCTGTTTTTCATTCAGTAAAATAACAATAAAATCAGTGCTAAATTGATTACTAGTTCATTAATCAAGACTATCATTTAAAAATTGTGTAAATCACTCTCATAATTATCCATTCCACACAAAAAAATCTCCAGAAAAACAACTCAATCTAACAGTTTAAGGATAGATATAAATTTGGATTTTGAGTACTCTTTGTTTTAAGGTTTCCCATGTCCTCAACACTTCTGGGTTATAATTTTCTCTGATCTTATTTTTATGTCTCAAAGAGAAATGCCAAGTGTCCTCAAAGGGTCATGGTGGCTGAAGAGATGCTAATGATAGTGAAGGAGTTAAGGCTGGAGAAGGCTACATTTAATGTCCATGCTTTTATGTCTTCCTCTTGATTAATGGAAGAATGAAATAAATGTTTTGTTATTTTGTTTGTATTTTATTTTATTACTAATATGTGTATCATAGTATTTATGCTAGTACTTATTTTTCAGGAAGGGAAAGAGGTAAAAAATGGGATATCTCAGGTGCATGAAGTTGAAACACTAATCAGTGAAAGAAAAAATATTTGGAAATTAAAAAATAAATGGTTATACCACTGATGTAAAACCCTGATTTGTTCTCGCCTTTTTGTCTTAATTAAAATAATGTTAGAGAAAAAGCCAAATGCTTATGCTTCTCCTGGCAGTGGATCTTTCATTCTTAGGAAAAACTGATTCAGATTTATTTTATTTTATTTTATTTAACGTATATGCTGCTCATCTCGCTCTGAAAACCTACTCTGGGCTAGTTTTAAAATATAGTTGGGTTGTAGATAAATGAAAAAAAAAACAATTTCACCACATTGTGCTATATCCCACTGCAAAATAAAATAATGGACTTATTTATTATTCTGTGATCAAAGTATTTGAATCATTAAGGTGTAACAGAAGAAGACATCAATCAAATCTCAGAAAAGATATAGTCATTACATTGAATTTTTTACAAAGTTCTGCAAGGCTTTTTACTTTCCCCAAAGGAACATCTGGTTAATTTGTAGAATAATATTTTATGCAGGCTGTGTAAGATACTTGTTTATTTGATGGTGTTAATAGCTATTTAATTCAAACACCTGAGTCAATAGAGAGAAAAACATGGCACTTCTGATTATGGATATGATACTACCTTTCATAAATGTTGCAGAAATGAATAAGATACATTGTAAGCATTTTTTCTCCAATTAACACTTTCATGTCTGCTGAGTAAGGAAACATGGTTGAAAGTGGGAAGATGATCACTCCTTAGCTGAATCATGAAGTCTGCATTTTTAGTTGAAACATAATCCCTTATGTCTGTTACATGACAAAGATACATCCCAAAGTACTTTAGGAATCATATTTTCCTTGGTTATTTACTTTAAAATATATGTCAATATATATTTTTTCTAAATAACTTTTCCAACCTGGCACCTCCATATGTACTGAGAAATTGTAGACCTAACACATATGGAGAATACCAGATTTGAGGAAACTGGAATATGCAATTTTGTGCTCCGTGAATGTGGGCCACTGCAAAGATTCTGGTAGTACACTTTTATTGCCATTAGACATCTGGCATTGTACCAATAGCAATAATAACTTGATAAACAAATAGAAAGGTAGCCATTCTTTGTGGCTGGAGTGTATTTATTTATTTCATTATGTTGAAACAAGTAAGTCATTCTGGGCAGTTCACTGATAAAAAATATTGAGAAAAATAAAATAATACAATGATTAAAACAAGAAACAAAAAAAAAATGGCACAAACTGGGCCACAAGCAAAGGAAACCAAGTTATCCAAAAGGGGCTTCAATTACTGTCACCAAAGGCTTGGGCAAAGAGGCAAGCCTTCAAGGCTCTCTGAAATGCCATCAGTTATTTCTAGAATGTTGACACCATGTCATGAGCATGTCACGTAATGGCTTCCGTGGGAAGGATGCCTGCCTTTTTGAGTGTGACAATTCATAACATACATTTGCCAGGACACAAACTGTTCTCCCCAATTCCCCATCATCTCTTCAAGCTGCATAAAAATGATTCCAGCTACACCTTCCAGATTTCATTTGTCTTTTTTTTTTTCTGAATAGGCTAGCTTTCCATTTTTGTTGCTTTTCTGTATACGTGAAAGGATTTGAAAATTAAAGTCAAACAGAAGGAAACATGGAGATGCCAAGGAAAAACATTGTGCTCTCTACTTCTGCTTTAGAACCTGACTTTGGACCAGCCATTCCTTCTCAGCCCAATCCATTTCACAGGGTTACTTTTAATAGATATTGCCATTTCAGTGTTCTGTGAGTAAGCCTGTTCATTATATGAGCACAAATAGAAAAAAAATAAAACAATTTAGTAAAAAAATAATTAAAAACTAAAGCAAAATTAGTAAAATCATTCTTAAAAATAGCACCATATGTCTGGTTGTAAAACCAGTACCTTAACTGTTTTGTAAAGGAAAATGGAAGAAGACCCAAAATAACTCCTCCCTTGACTAGGAGTAACATAGAAGAATGCTTGATAAAGCCTCATAAAATAAGGATATCTTCAGAAAAGCCTCTCCTGCAGATCTTAACAACAGCAACAAGAGAGGTAAATAATCCCACAGATTATCTGACCATATGCTCTGTAGGATTTAAAATTTAATACCAATTTCTTCAGTTCTGTTCAAAACAATCCTGAACTAGTGAAGAGTTCAACAAAAGACAGCAAAGTCCACATTCTGGACAGAGAGGACTGCTGGCTTGAAAGAGGGATCAAAGAGACCATCTACATTAAAATTAAACAGCCCTCTCTCAAACAGAGGGGGAGGGATATTACACCATCTATCTCCTGTTTACAGTGCTGTCCTTTCAGCAGCTCCAAGAAGGTTCCACACTGACTTGCACCATTTAGGTAACCCCAAGGGCACAGATAAACTCCCAAGTGGTCTCAACAACTCTCAGAGAGAGTGCTAATGACCAGATGACTGCAAGCAGTATAAATCTTTCTATTTTCTGCCATTCAGTCAGAACTGAAGAAACTTCTTGGATGAGAAGTGAAAAACTTTTTTTAAGGAAAAACAAAGGAAGTCCAGTTGCCTTTTGAAAAAGCACCTTTGGGGTGTAATCATTGCTAAATCTGAGTGGCTCAGGATAGTTGTACCTAATGAATTAGACATAACCAGTCAAATATGCTCCTTTGCTTCAGCCAGAATCTAAAGCAGTTTAAAAGTATTCCCAGGCAATGGAATTGCTCTTTCAAAAGTGTTGTAACAGCATCCAGTAATCCCAACACCTATTCCATTTAACCGTCCACATCAGAAAGGATCCAGAACATTGCCATCTAGATTCTTTAAGATTAAAACCTAAAAGGCAGTTTATGAAAATGTCATTAGTGAAATTATCAGAACCTGCTGAATATTCCAAGAAAACTAGTGGAGCATATGATTCTTAGTATAAGTGTCCTCCAAAGAAGCCCAAGCATTCTTAACCAAGATTCCCATTAAAATATAATCACTGCCTTTTACATGGATGCAGAATAGTGAGGCCACCACTTTCCTAATGATCTAAACTGGAAATGGTTGTAATAAAGACTGGTGTGCAATACCTAAGCTTTGTTGGATCATGAAAAAAAGTTGTACAATTCAGGACTATAAGTAATCAACTGGTCACTGATTTAATGAAGGGCCAAGCAAAAAAATGATAAATAACATCTTACAAACCTATTCACGTTATCAAACTATATGCCTAAAGGAATCCCAAATAACAGGACAAACAGTAACCTAAATTTAAAAAATTGATTTCTAACATGAAAGAAAACACATACACAAATAGGCACCCTCATCCTTTGGCATCAAAGCAAAAATGGATGTATATTTTGTTTTGAAACCTTAAAAAAAATATTTCACTGACAACTGCAGACAAAATAAAATGGTAAGCGTACAGGATTGCATGCTGCTGAGTATTATGAAGATGCATGAGGGCATTCAAAATATTAATTTGTGAATAAAAAGAATAAAATTATTGGTTGTCATCCATGTGAAAAACGCCATCTACATTCTATCATCTTCCAACTATATTAGAACTAGATTAGAATATTTCCTTAGCAAAGATTCACTTCCTGTGAAGTGTATGATCAAAGCTGTGATATAATCAGTAAAGCAAAGTATGGCTCTATAGTATTATGTGAATGGGAAATCTCTTGAGAAATGTATAAAGGTTGCTTTAAAACATATTAAAGACAGATTGAATATAAATGAAATAATTTGTGATAGTGGCAAGTATCTGTAGCTCGGATGTAGGATGAGGATGGAGATTCGTTCTCCAAGCTTGTGGGTTGGTTTCTGAACATTTCATTACCAGCTAGGTAACATCTTCAGTGGAATTCCAATGATGTTATCTACTGGGGTAACAAAACATTCAGAAACCAGCCCAAAAACTCATAAAACCTCCATCTCATAAATGAAATAATATTCTACAGCTAAATGTAATGTTAAGCTATCTTAATATCATTCAATTATTGTAGCAATATGTTTATATTGGGGAAATAAGCACCTAGGTTACAAAACGATACCCTTCTATTGAAACATATTTTTCCATATAATTCCTATCTTATTCTGAGCTACTCCTATCTATATATATGTGATCAATGTTGAATGCATTTTTGCAAGCTATGATTGGCTGTGTTTGATTATCAGTTTTATCTTCCTGAATATTTCTGGACAGTGTATTTGTGCATTTTGGATAAAAGGAGATGATAATTATGTCATCTATGTAGGTCTATTTTTATGGTGTCTTTACTGATTTCTTCCATTTGTAAGCAAAATAACAATGTTGTTCATTCATAAAGTTATAATTAAACCTAAAATACTGTGTGTTGTTATTTCGTTTTATAGTAGAAATATATTTAATTATAACTGTGAGACTGGTGTTTCTAGATGCCAATTTTGGCAAGAGCATAATATCAGTATGAAGATCTCAAAATGCACATCCTCCCTAAATTATTAAAACATATAAATAACTTCACTATTCCACCTTGTCCTTTTAAGTTTTCTGGCATTTATTGTTCTGAAAAGACAAAAGGTCAAACTTATCAAATCTGCATTTATGCTTCGCTGACATTTTTTTCTCCCACCAAATTTCTCTGTATTACAGAGAAAAGACAAATGTGGCTCATTTCAGAACGGATCCTTTCCATCGTAGCATGACCATCTATGACATAATACTACCCCTCTGGATTTCCTTTATATAAAAGAAAACTCTTCAATATATTAAAAAGAAAGTTGAGAGTCTTTAGAGAAATGGTTCCAGTTCCATTTCCCCAAAGACTCTGTCAACATTCTTTTTAATGTATTGAAGAGTTCCATTTCCATTTCCATCTCCAGTTCTGTCACTTGCTTCTTAGTGTAAGTCTAAATATCTCTGGTCAAACTTGACTCACCCTGAATTTAGGGGTAGATACTTCTAGGTTTGATATAATAGTTTATGCATCATGTTAGAAATTAGAAGACCATGAATTTTAGTCTCACCTTAAGTCCACAGCCAGTTGGGTGGCCTATGGGTTAGTTCCTCTCTCAGTGATAGAAAGGAATCAATGGTAATCACTTCTGAAAAAACCTTGCCAACAAAATTGCAAGAATTTATCTGGGCATTTACCAGAAATCAACACTGATTTAAAAGTGTACACACACACACACACACACCTTGGTTTGCATATAGTAGCTTGTCTAGTTTACTATCTTCACATTATATTATAGAATAACAAATGAAATGAATGGTCTCACACTTCCACAAAGCACCACATTGGTGAATATTGTTATACTGGAGTATATCCCACCTGCATTGGACAAAAGAACATAGATTTCAATTTCTGAATGTGATAACTAGTTTAGACTAAAGAAATGTAACCCAACTTTCAAATCCTCTAAACATTTCATCTGTATACATCATTTGTTGATGTTCATATATAATTATATTTCTACTAAATATTTACATAAAACAGTCTCAAGAGAGCCTGTCAAGAAACAGATGTACAAAATAGCCAAAGCTAAAGTAATTGCTTTTAAAGAAATTGTGCCTTTATTTTCTTATATAAAACATAGTTCCATTTTGGCTATTACATTGCATAATGTTATTATCTGCCAAAATTACAGCAAATTAGATTGTTGCTGGGAAGTTTAATAATGAATTAAATTTGGGCAACTATAAAATTGTATTTCAGGAATGCTGCTTTTGGAATCATTGATATATGTTTCTAAATACATGATTCAGTAAACAAAAACAAAATCATACTATTATAAACCTTGAACTTTGAATATAAATTTACACAGTAGTCTTCCCATAAATAGGTTAAATATTTTTTAAAAATCATTTTCTGGATTATGTGGCAAATAACTCCTATATGTCAGAGCCATTTATAAATTACATATAGACAGGTTACAAACATGATTTAAAACTACAGATTGTCAAATAAATTATGGTTCTTGAAAAATTGTTTATAAAAAGGAAGAAGAGAAATAACTAATAACATTCAAAATATTTTACTTGGCAATTCCAAGAGAATCTACATTTCCTGGCTGCTGAAATATTTGGGCTTTTAAATAAATGGAGAAAGATTCTCTTATGGTGCTCCCCAACGGGAACTTCTCTTCCAAACAAGAAAGATTTAAATTAGTTGGAATTTCCGAAGCCAGCCTTTGTATAAAGAAAGTTCAGTCCTATATGAATCATTGATGAGACCTCCAAGTCAGAACATTATGTGGAACTGGTGATGTTTCAGCAAATTAGAATATCTGAAACAACATATTAGCAGCTCTGCTTTTGAAAAATATTGAGCTTATAGGAGATAGTTCAATAGTCAAGATGCCCTCTAGGGAACTTCTTTTTCATGCTGATTTGCCTCTAGAAAAGCTTTCAAGGATTTTCTGCCACCTTTCCCCATTAGTAAAGGAAAAAATAACTGCATTTATTTACACTGTTACACAGTTAGACAGCCTATGTCAGTGTCAAGGTAGCTGTCAACCACACTAACAGGGCTAATGAAGAAGAGATTCTGAATTAATTTAAGACTAGCAGAAACTGGGCTTTATTCTTCATATTTAAACTGGTTTTTGAACATTGGTTCCACACAGAACACTGAGAAACAGTGGGATCACTGGTTAAGCTTTAATTAAGATCATAAATTTGAATCTGGGTAGAACAGGATGGTCCCTCAGAATTGCCCTGTTTGGTTTAGAATATTGCATGTACACATATTTATGTGCTCTAAATTCTCATGAAAATTAATGAGATTTAAGAGGAATTGAAATGACTCATCTGTGTATGTGCATGTAACTACTAATTAACCCAACTGGAAATTTTCTGCATTAAAAGTTAATTGATTGGCATCCTTTATCATACCAATTTATTTTATTTATTTATTTATTTATTATTCGGATTTTTATACCACGTTCTCTCCCAAAAGCAGAACTCAGGGCGGTGCACAACCAGATAAAAACCGTACAAGTTATAAAAGTTATAAAAGTTAAAAGCAATTTAAAATAATTAAATTAGTGGCCAAAAGATAAAATTTTATAAAAACACATAAAACACATAAAAACAAATAAAGATTAATACCAATTTAAAACCCCACAATTATTACTAGGCCAGGTCAGCCTGTTGGAAAAAGTGGGTTTTGACTGCGCGCCGGAAGGTTAGAAGGTCAGTGATGGCCTGTATCTCCGGGGGTAAGTCGTTCCAGAGGGAGGGAGCCTCCGCACATACCCTCGGGGCCGCCAGTTGGCATCGTCCAGCTGACGGCACCCTGAGGAGGCCGACCCTGTGGGAGCACACTGGGTGGCAGGAGGCAGTTAGTGGCAGCAGGTGGTCCCGTAGGTACCCAGGTCCCAAGCCATGGAGTGCTTTGAAGATGATCACTACCACCTTGAATCGCACCCGGAAGGCCACAGGGAGCCAGTGCAGCTCGCGCAGGAGCAGTGTAACATGGGAGCTCCGAGAAGCTCCCAAGATCACCCGCGCGGCTGCATTCTGGACCAACTGCAGCCTCGAGATGCTCTTCAAGGGGAGCCCCATGTAGAGAGCATTGCAGTAATCTAGGTGGGAGATGACGAAGGCAGAAGTGACCGTGCGAAGTGCGCCCCGATCCAGAAAGGGCTGCAACTGGTAGATCTGACGGATCTGACAAAAAGGCCCCCTGGCGACGGCCGTGATGTGATCTTCTAATGACAGCCATACATCCAGGAGGGCAACCAGATTGCGAGCCCTTTCCGTGGGGGGTAAGATTTCTCCCCCCATGGCCAGCAACGGAGTAAGCTGGCTGTATCTGGGTGCAGGAAACCACAGCCACTCGGTTTTGATCGGGTTGAGACGAAGCCTGTTAAGACCCATCCAGCTCCGCACAGCTTCCAGGCACCAGATCATCACTTTGACGGCTTCATTGGGGTGGCCCGGGGTAGAGATGTACAGCTGAGTATCATCAGCGTACTGATGGAACTCTACCCCAAAGCCATGGATGATCTCACCCAGTGGCTTCACATAAATGTTAAACAGCAGGGGCAAGACCACAGACTCCTAAGGCACCCCGTAGAACAAGGGCCTCGGGGTCAACCTCTGCCCCCCTGTCAACACAAATTGCGAATGGTTGGAGTGGAAGGAGGAGAACCATCGCAATACGGTGCCTCCCACTCCCAACCGCCACAATAAGATACTGTGGGAAACAGTATCAAAAGCCGCTGAGAGATCTAACAGGACCAAGACAGAGGAACAACCCCTGTCTCAGGCCTTCCAGAGATCATCCACCAATGCAACCAATGCCGTCTCCGTGCTGTACCCGGGTCTGAAACTCAATTGGAGGGGATCTAAATATACTGCTTCATCCAGGTACTGAGGGAGTGTCGTGCCACCCACTCTCAACAACCTTCACCACAAAGTGAAGGTTGGAGACTGGACAATAGTTTGACAATAATGCCAGATCCAAGGACGGTTTCTTGAGGAGGGGCTGCACCACTGCCTCTTTCAAGGCGGCAGGTAGAAGCCCCTTTCTCAAGGAAGCATTAATAATCCCCTGGAACCAGCCTCGTGTCACCTCCCAAGTGGCCAAGACCAGCCAGGAGGGACACGGGTCCAATAAACATGTGGTGGCATTAAGCCCACCCAGTATCCTGTCCACGTCCTCCAGGGTAACAGGATCGAACTCCTTCCAAATGACCTCACTGAAATCTGCCCCCCCCCCGCCCAGAGATGCCCAGTCAGAGTCCAGCCCATCCCGGATCTGAGTGATTTTGTCCTGCAGATATCTGGAAAAATCCTCAGCCCATCCTTGGCCCGTTCCAATTTGAGATTGGAACCTCCTTCTGATGTTTTTTGAAGAACTTTCCTTATTTTCCATGTTATTTGTGATTGTCAGTAAAATGATTCTCTGCCTCTAACATCTTTCTATATTGCTGTGCCCAATGTAGGTGCCTGCTTTCTTTAACTAGACCTTCACAGCTTGGGAGATCCTGCTGGGAATATATACTGTACATCTGTAATACAATCCCAACCTTCTTCATTTATTCCTTCTAGAAACACACTCCATACCACTGCCATAATAATAATGCATAATAATGATGCATAATAATAATGCATAATAATAATGCATAATAATGATGCATAATAAGGTATAATAATAGTAATAATAATAATGCATAATGATGCGTAATAAGGTATAATAATAGTAATAATAATAATAATGCATAATAATAATGCATAATAATAATGCATAATAATGCAGCAGTCCTCATGGTTTTGTGCAGACCCCAATATGCACATGTGTCACCTCTCCTGTAGGAGCTGCATTGGTTGTCGATTTGCTTCTGGGTGCAATTCAAAGTGCTGATTGTCACCTTTAAAGCCCTTCATGGCTTGGGACCGGGTTATCTGAGCGAACGTCTCTTGCCAGTCATATCTACCCGACCCATTAGAGCAGGGAGGCAGGGAATGTTGTGTGTCCCATCCCTGAGGGAGATACATCTGGTGCGACCCAGAAGAAGGGTCTTCTCCATGGTGGCTCCCTCTCTCTGGAATATCATTCCCCTAGAGATTAGAATAGCCCCCCACTATAGCACTCTTTTGGAAGGCACTGAAGACCTGGTTTTGCCAGTGGGCCTGAGGAACCCAGAGCGGGATGGAACCCATCAAATGTGTGATCTACTGTCATTGGGCTTGGGGATGAGAGTTGGAGGGTGATTTTTTATTTTTTTCCAGATTTTATTCTATTCTACTTTATTAATTTATTTGATTCTTTTTGTTAGTTTTTATTTTTATTTTTTGTTTTTAAATATGGTTTTACATTGTGTAAGCCACCTCGAGTCACCATGGGCAAATAGGCGGCAATATAAATTAAATAAAGAAATAATAAATAAATAAATAAATAGTGAGGAATGGGCGGAACACAGAGTGGTGATGGTAAAGATTAAATATTCCACAAAATATGACCACAGTAATATTACACCTCACAATAAAAATACCTTAAAGCACTAGTAAATAATTGCTGCAGAATGATTTTTGAAAAAAAATCCTGGCCAATGATGAAGGATGCTGGGATTTACAGATCAGCAGTACCTGAAGCAGCTTTGGCTACCACTGTATGGCAGGTGGAACCTCCAGCCTCAGTGTAAGAGTCCCTACATTTACGCTGGCTTCTCTCGCCAATGAGAGCTGACTTCATCAGGGACTTTATTCAGTTACAATGTCAATATTCTGTCATAAAATTCAACCCTCCTTCCCACAATATTTTCCAGTTATGTGAATGTCATTGGAATACTAGAACAACCCAAAAAGCAAGGGGGCAGGAGCTGAATCTGTGACGCACTTCATAACCACCTCAAACAATTCACTACATTTGAACAGGGGTTTACAAATTTGTTCCAAAGAGGTGATTTGATGGAAATTTCATTGAATTAAATTACATTAAATTAAACCTCTTTCAAATTTTGCAGCTGACCTTAGGAAGGATCACTGGGGTGGCCATGTCTTAAACATAAAGATTTCAAATCAGTGGTGGTATTCAATTTTTTTTTACTATTGGTTCTATGGGCATGTCTTGATGGGCGTGGAGTGGCTTGCTGGGTATGGTAGGGGAAGGATACTGTAAAAATATCCATTTCCACCCCACTCCAGGGGTAAAATCCCCATACCCTCCCCACCCCACTAACCTGCTTTCCAGCTCCGTTCTCCTGTGCCGGGCAACAAAAGAAGACCCAGCTGATCAGCTGGGACTCCAATCAGCTGGAACTCAGAGGCAGCGAATAGATGGAGACAGGGCGAGGTGGTATTTACCGGTTCTCCAAACTACTCAAAATTTCCACTACTGGTTCTCCAGAACCTGTCAGAACTGGCTGAATACCCCCTCTGCTTCAAATGCTTGAAGAAGTATCACCTTAAAAAAAGCCTTGACCTGACTCTACTGATCTGAAGATGTAGCAAGGCAAATTCTGCCAGAATATTAGGAGAAATGTCTTAGTGGTCAGAGCAATTCAACAAACTAATTACTGATATGGTAAGTTTCTCTTTACTAGAAGAAGGCTGGGGAGATATCTGTCAAAGATGCTTTAATTGGGATTCCTATTCTGATCAAGGGACTGGACAAAAGCTTTTAACTCTGTGAGTTCATGGTTCTATGTCATATTCTTTTCTCAGAACTATACTCCCTGTATTAATGAAGTAGATAAAGTGTGAGCCACAAAATTCTATGCTCTATTAAAGCGGTTGGTCTTTATTTTGCCATTGAATTCAATTAGTTCTTTGCAGAAAAAGCAACAAGCTGATTTAGTATTATTATAGTTATATCCTACTTTTCTACTCAGGAGATATTCCCCTCTGGAAACAGATATACTTTGTTATTATACTCATTTGCCCCTTTATATCACAGCATACATAATGTTGAAAATTAATATTAGTGTCATAAAAACCATTAACAAGATCAAAGGCTCTATAGTCCTAGGACAATTAAGCAGAATGTTTTAAGAGCCTGTCTCTAAAATGAAATGAAACAATAGAAGCCAAGGGGAAACTTCCAGCATCCCACTGGCCACTAGAAAACCAAGGCAACAACACAAAAGAGCAGATGAGGGACTGTTAAGGAAATAGCATTATGGCTGTCAGAGACAGACAAGATGTTCCAACTGCTCAGACTGGGGGCTGGTTAAACCTTACGAAGCAACAGCTCCATAGCTCTATTGCTAGTGATGTGTTTCCTGGATAGTTTGCAGATGGGAAGTGAAAAGTAACACTGTTGGAAGCTTGCTCTTATTTATTTAAAATCAGAAGACTTAGAGAGACTTCCCCAGAATCTAAACCTTTCATATAGAAAAACATTAATTCTGAAGGAATTTCTTCCCTAAAGGATTATGTTAACAATCCCTCCCAGGAAGAGGGAACAACAGATAGGAATTGCCTCAACAAGCTCTGTACTTGTGGGCCTGCTTTAAGCTTTTGCACATTTGTCTAGCAGAAAGAGACATAATTTGTCTCCCATTGTACTTTGTCTAGTTTTGCACAATGCAACTTATTATGGAAAGGCAATTTCATCCAAAGCAGGTCAAAGTTTAGCTTAAAATTACTCCTTCCTCACTGGACTTTCATGTTTGACATCATCCTTGACTCAGCTAAGTGGGATATGTAAAATGTTAATATCTTTGACTGAAGCTGTCTAGGACAGCAGCCAGTCAAAGGGATTTTTTTGGTATGTTTTGAAGTCAGTGAATTACAGTGCATTTTAATTATAGAACCTAATTACTGTACCTTCTCCACTTTTGATTCCAAGTAGCAAAATAGAGATGGTAAAAATATATTATCTTTCATATTCTACATCTTATCAGTAAGTAGGCCAGTCTAGGCGAGATGGCAACATACAAGTCAAATAAATAAATAAATCTGAGCAAACTTTTCAAAGGAGAGATTCACTTTTTGCACGAGCACATAAGAAGCACTTCTCATTGAATCAATAAAGTAATACCATCTTCAGAAGTTATCTTCACAGTTATTTTGACATGCCTGTGCATACATTCACCCCCGCTTTTTCCTCAATGAATGAAAGGGTCTCTGAATGAAAGGGGATGTGCATACACTCCAATGCACAGAAAACTAGGAACATCTAATGAAGACTTGAAAAAAACCTCAGCTGTTTTCTTGATTCAATGTCCTTTTTACATATTCCTGCACACTATGAAAACATTTGCACAGAGGGTAAACATTACTTCATTTACTCTGCATTTAGCACTTAAATATGAAAAGTCCTATAACACTATAATAGATACATCATGAAGATACTGCATACATTCATACAACTAATTTTTGTATTTTGCAGGGTATATTTGAAGTACTTGCATTAAACATACATTTTTAAATTAATATGATATTTTGTACAGAATGTTAATAGGGTTTAAATATATGTTTTCTTATGTATTTATATAAGAAATATTCATATTGTCATATATTGTATATCAGGCTAAATAAAAACATATTTTTCTTCCAAATTCTTGGCCAATTGGTGATATAAAATATTTCCTGTCTCCACCTTGGAATACAATAAATGCATTTATGTTATTAAATTTATATGCCGCCCATATTGCTGTCCAAGGCAACTTTGGCAATCCATTTCAGACATATAGAGAAGAAAATGTGCCCAGACAATCTAGCCAAGTAAAGTGTTTCACTACTTCCTTTATATCTCAAATTTGCAGATTGTTTTGGAATAAAAGCATCCTCTGATGAGCCTCATTCAGAAATTCTTTCAAGACCAAAACTATCAAAATGAAGGGACTTGAAAAGATCCCATGTCTAATTCAGAAAACATTTGATCCCAACTTATGTGTGGTCTGTATTCAAGTTGAAAATCTAATTTATAGAAGATTTCCAGTGAATTTTCAGTTTTCTTTTTTGTAAGTTCTGTTTTGGGATAATGTTATCATCAAAAGTAGGTTATAAACTGCACACAAACTAACACTTTTTCATAATGTCACATACCACATTTCTCTTTTAATGAATTTATTGGCCAGAACTTTGCAGGCATAAAACTAGAGAAGTCTTTGCCACTCTAAGTTAATAAGGAGTTTAAATGAAATCAAATCTTCACTGAGGGAACCTTTCAGAACTGTTACTAAGCATCCAGCTGGTTTTAAGATGTCAGCATGACAATAAATCTAGAAAAAATGCAGTGACAAACCCATGCCATACTCTGCTATAGCCCTCAAGTTAAACTAGTATTAGTCCACAAGTGTGCTGTAGATTAGGGAGAAATGGTCTCTGAAGAATAAAATTGAATTGTTATTTTCATTTCATTACTTTTAGGAAGACTTTGACATCTTAATTTGTCTTATAAATACAAGTATCATGACTTTCTGAATAATCTAACCATATAGCCTTATCAGTGCTTCAATACAAGAATATCCATCATATTATTTTTATCCTTCCAAGGGTGGTAAAATGAGGACCCACATTGTTGGGCACATTGTAAACCACCAAGAGTGTGCTGTAAAGCACTATGGAGCACTGTGCAGTGGTGAATAAATCTAAGTACTATTGCTATAACATAAAATAAAGTAGCTCAATTTAGTTTTCACCAGCACCATTCACTTTATCTCCCATAACTGAAAGCTGAAAAACACACACACGGACATTCCCTAAACTCTGCTGAAGATGTTACCTAGACTGGTAATGAAACATTCAGAAACAAACCTACAAGCTCGGAGAACAAACCTCCACCCTCAATCTTTCAAAAGATCCCTGAACTCAAAAGGAGGACCTAACCTCTAGCAGTTATGATAAAAGAATTGACAGATTGTCACATACAGTATTCAGTGATGAGCAAGCAAAGGTGAAATTCTGAAATTCTGTAGAGGAGAGGTGTCAACATCCATGATTTCTTTGAAACGATTCCCTACTCACAAGAATCTCTGAACTAGTGGACTTCCTGTTTGAGTTTCTTCGGAGACAGTCAGAAATCCGCAATCGTGCGTGGTTTCTGTCTGTGCTCGCTGCTGAGCGCTCCAAGTTGGCTGGTTTCGGGGTTAAGCCACCCCATAGAGGAGACTGGCAGCAGGGTCGAGGAGAGCCGCATCTCCCATCCCCAGCTGATCTTTACTCCCTTTCCCGAAGGCGGTTGTATGGCCACCTCAAAGAAGAATTTGACCAGAAAAGAATGTGCAGGAGGAAGATAAGAAGAGAAAGTGTTAGTTGACTGGGTCGAACTGAAAAGCAACAATGTAAGGTACCCTGGAATTTGAAATATAAAAAAATAACATTGTTCCCAAAGAAGACTTTGAAGCAGTGAAGGAGAGAGGGAAGGGAAAGGACTTGGCTTTTTTTTTCTTCCCTTCCTTATACTGACAACTAAGAAATTTAAATAAGAAATTGACAAAAATTCACTTTGACAATAATAGTTGTTTAAGCTGAAAATAAAATGTCAAAGTGATAATAAGACTTTTGGATACTCAAAATTTTTTAAAAGAAGAAAAGGAGAGAAAAGGAAAGAATAAGAACAAAGAACAAAAGGGTGGGATCTGGAAAAATGGAGGAGACTGCCTGCTGCCACCAACAGCCTCCCGCCGCCCAGTGCGCTCCCACAGGGCTGGCCTCCTCGGGGTTCTGCTGCCTAGTCATTGCTGGTTGGCGGCCCCGAGGGTGCGGGCCTTCTCTGTGGGGGATCCCTCCCTTTGGAACGATTTGGCCCCGGAGATACGGGCCATTACCAACATTCAGACCTTCCAGCGCGCAGTAAAGACCCTGTTTTTTCAACAGGCCGGCCTGGTCCAGTAACGATTTTGGGGGTTTTAAATTTGGTATTTTAAATTTTTTATCAGTTTTATATCTGTTAATTGTATAGTCAGCCTCCAATTTAATCATTTTAAATTGGTTTTAATTGTATATACTGTTTCTGTTTTAGTTGGCTGTACACCGCCCCAAGTCCCATTTTTGGGAGAGGGGGCGGTATAGAAATTTAATAAATAAATAAATAAATTAGAAGGAACATACAATGAAACTTTAACAAGATTTCTAAAGATATATTCTATCTGAAGCTTTGTAACAAAATAACAGAACCCCAGAAAGAGAAGGGGGGGGAGAGAAGCAAGAAGAAACAGCTTTGGATTATTTGGATTTCTTGGTGATTTTTGGATTTCGGGCTATTGGATTTAAATGATTAAAATCAATTGGGTGGTTGTTTAAAAGGGATTAAAATGGCATCACTTTTGGAAGAATTGAAAATGGAACTTAAAAAATACAAAAAAGAAGCACAAGAAGGAAGTAGTTCTTTTGGCTTCGTATTTCAATTCTTAGAAATGGAGATCTGGAACTATGAGAAACAACAAGAAACACTTGTAGAACAGGAAGGTCGGGACAAAGAAGAAGCCATCTTTAATGATCAAGTAATTTTATCTGGGGAAAAGAAAGGAAAGGGGGGAAAGAGAGTGGAAAGATTAAGATTTGAAAGGATAACCAAAAAAAAGAATAATTTGAAAAATAATTACAATACTAGGAAGTAACAGAAGAGAGGATTACAGAAAAGAGAATTAGAAGTAGAGAGACAATGGGGCAAAAGGGGGAAGGAGAAGAAGAGGGGGAAAGGGGAAAGGAAAAGAAGTTATAAAAGAAAGAAACAAGATACATGTGTAGAGAAACAGGGAAAATGTACAAGGATTGAAAATATATGCCTATTTAGAGACAATGGGTGAAAATTTAATTGAAAAAGGGATCTCTGCAAAGGTACATAAGATAGTATTGATATATTAGAAATAGAAATAATTTTAGAAAATATGAAATAAAGTATGGATGGATAAAACCCTTATTGTAATGTAATGGAATGTTTATTAATAAATAAATGAAATAAAGAGAATGGGAGAATGAAATTAGGAAAGGATGGGAACATGTTAATTATTATTAATGATTTATAAAAATATAAGTGAAGAGAGATATGGAAAAAAAGAATTAATTATGGAAAGTTTATAAGTGTTCTTAAGGAAGTATGATATGTAACTGAAAAGAAATGTTAAAGAAATTAAGATTGTAATTAATATCAATGATAGAATTGTATTGGAATGGAATGAGTGTTTTATTTACTACTGTTTTACATATATATTCTAAAGAACATAGTGCATATTTTAAGAATGTACCAAGCAGAATTTGATTGGAAATTATGTATTATATTGAATGTTATAATTCTATAACATTAAGTTATACAACTTAAATAAGACTTAAATGGATAAAATTAAAATATATAAAGGTGTCATACTCCAATTAGTAACTACAGGGAAAATTTTGTTTAATGAGAAAAGATAATATGAAATTGAAACAGGACAGACAAAAGTATAAATACAATGATTAGAAAAATATTGATACTTTAAAAAGATATATAATTGAACTTAGATAAAGGAGATAATTAAAAATAAAGTTGAGAAAACTAAGGGAGGGGGAAAATTATGGAGAAAATGTTAAAATAGTAATGAGATATGAGCACAAAGATGAATATGAGATTGAGTTTGTGTCTGTATGAAGAAGTGATAACCCGGGATCATGCTATTCTCAAAAAAAGATGTCTTATTTGTATATTTTTATGAAAACCCAAATAAAACTTATATTTAAAAAAAAAGAATCTCTGAACTAGAAGATGAATTTAGATCAGCATTCTGGTCATTGTCAAGGCTACAGGAAGTGATAGAATATCTATAAAAAAATGGTAAGCAACAGAAGGAAAATCAGTAAAAGTGCTAGTCAGGCTAAACCTGCACACATCTAAGGAGCAACACAATAACCAATTATTGAAAGAGGTTAATGTGCATTCCAATACCAAGGAGAAAAAAATAACAATGTGCAAAGTATTGCATAATGTCCTTAATGTCACATGTTAGCAAAATAATGTTTAAGATCATCCAAAACAGATGGGAAAGGAGGTGCCAGATGTTGGAGCTTGTTTGAAAAAAGCCCTTGAACATAATAAAATAATTCTTCCAATTACCAGATCTACCCACAAAGCCATTCCATAAGCAAACCACATAAATACCTTAACATTTCTCCAGTTATATAATGTACACCTCCAGATGTATTAACACTCACATAGCATTTATGAGTTTTTATTCAACAATGGCCACAAACATTTATAGCATTTGTATTTATATTAATTCCACACTTCAAGATATCATCACCATTCTTATAGAATCTCTACCCCTTTCGGCCCTTCTTCAGCTTAATTTTGCTGAAATAATTTCATGCCTTTTATTTTTAATTCCATTAACTCGGCTGGAAGCTTCTTGTTTAGTCTGTTTCATTGACTACCAAAACATTTTAATTTCTACTAAAACAGATTTATTTCTCTGTCTTCTATAATATCTTTCAGTCATCTTAATTTATGCAGCTTGTGTTACATTTTTTTTATCCACAACCTCTTTCAGTTCATCATAACACTAAGCATGCTATTTCAGATTCTTTATTAGCATAGCTCTACACACCTTCTTTTTCCTGCTATTGTTCTTTCATACTAGTTTCTTTCCCTTTTTTCTTTCATGTCCAATTTTTCACAAGATCCACTTGTGAAAAGATCTTGGCACTATCAAAATAACGGCCTATCCCATATTCAGAAGCTCTTGTATCTTTCATGAATTTTGCCTTTCATCATAAACAATATTTTAAAATTCATTTCAGCCAGTATATCACAAACACGAACAAGTCGAAAAGTGTGTATGAACACTGATACACTGACTGTGTATCAGAATGGTCAAACAAATGGCAACTTCAAATCTCAATAAATAAATGCTCTGTCCTACATATTGGCAAAAAAAATCAGAAAATAAAATACAGGCTGAATAGTCAAGACCTTGTTGATGATCCAAACTCTGTCAAAGATCTTGGAATACTCATCTCAAATGACCTAAGGGCTAGAGCCCACTGTAACTACATAGCCAAAAAGGCATTAAGACTTGTTAACCTAATCTTACATAGCTTTTACTCTGGTAATATTACACTAATAACTAGAGCATACAAAACATTTGCTAGACCAATACTCGAATACAGCTCATCATTACATACATATCTGATATTAACACAGTTGAGAAAGTCCAGAAATAAGAAGAGTTCTTCACTCCTCTACTCATTGCAGAATACCTTATGCCACCAGACTCGAAATTCTAGACCTTGAAAACCTAGAACTACGCTGCCTTCAGTCCGATCTAAGTATAGTATATAAAATCATACATTGCAATGTCCTACCTGTCAATGAATACTTCAGTTTCAACCATAACAACACAAGAGCAAACAATATATACAAACTCAAGGTTAATCGCACCAAACTTGATTGCAGGAAATACGACTTCAACAACAGAGTGGTCAATGTCTGGAATACTCTACCTGACTCTGTGGTTTCTTCCCCAACCCCAAAAACTTTAACCTTAGACTGTCTACTATTGACCTCACCCCTTTCCTAAGAGATCTGTAGAGGGTGTGCATAAGCATACCAACGTGCCTACCGTCCCTGTCCTATTGTTTCTTTTATATTTTATTTTTCTTATATGTATCCATGTATTCATAACTATGTTTTTACTTATACCTATTATCTTGTAAGCAATTGACAAATAAATAAATAAACAAATAAAGTCCAGTTTTACCCTGAACTTGCTCCCACTTAGAAACTCTAGTAGAAGGTTTATGTTGCAAGGATATATACTGTTTCTTATGTGTCACCTACCGGGAGATACCTATACTGTACTAACACACATTCTATATGCATATCCTTTATCAGGTATCCCCAAACCCGTACACTTTTAAATATATGAGGATTTACTCATATGGGAGTTAAATCTTTATCACTACCCATAGATTACCAGCTATAGATTTCTTGCCAAATTATGTGCTTGAATTAGCAAATGGCATTGTTTTCAGCTGTATCAGAAGATCTACTACGAGCTGAAACCCATGGACCATTGATTTATAGATTTTGACCCAAGTTCATACTTTTATTGAGCTATGGAATATCTTCTATATCCACCTTCAAATTAGATTTCTACTCACATAAATAATAAACACAAAGGTCTCTTTTAAACATTTTGCTTCCCTCAAAAGGGGAGAAAAGGTTAATTCAATATCCATATAAATGAATGGTCTATGGAATATGTGCCTGCACAATCTATTATTTGCATGTTGGAGAGTTCAAGATGGCCCACTTCTCTGTCATTAAAGAATAGCACTTTGTGCTGGTACTTTAAACCCTGATAAACAACAGTCAGTGTGTCTACTTTAAATTATGTTCGTCTTTGCTTCACATATGATTTGAGAATTGTGTAAAACTTATATTTACAATTTGCCATGAAAAACATGTTAAAATATTAGTGTAAATTTTGTGCTTGCTTAGCTTTCTACCATCAATTTCTGAAGAAATAATATTCTATTGCTATGTTTCATAGAGCATTGCTCATCATCCTTTTAAGATTACATTTCTTAATATTTCACTGTCTGTTTAAAAATACAGCCCTTACACACTGAGGGTCACCCTTCATAGAACAGTGATTTATTGAACAGATAACTTCAGTTAAGCATTTTTATGAGCTTCTGTGTGTGGTAGGATATAGCAGCAAGGACATTTACTTGTTCATTTGAAACCTAAGCATAGTTCAGATGAATTCTTCATTCCTTAGACAATATTTTAATACTGGCTTAGACAAACAATAACTTTGCTTACTAAATAAAAAATATCATGTTGGTGGCAGTCATGAACTACTCACTACAAAGAAAGTGAGGGAAAGCTTGTCAAATATAGTGTAAAGGCTTTGCAGTGCCCATGTCATTGTATGCAGCATGTTTCCAGTGATTTTTAGCAATACAACAATTGTAAAGCTAACTTTAGAGAAAGATGTTGCTTTGCTATTCTTGCAACAGCTTGATTGATACTAGCGGTATTGAAAGCCCATGTGTAGATACATTTCTACCTGTGGATAGTAGTGTTGGCAGAACATTGAAGAAACATACTTTGAGAATGTATAGAACTGGGCTGCAAAAAGTTAGGCAATCCCTAGATGGCAACAAAGAAGTACAAAAAAACCTTAACGCTTCTTTACCACCGAGTGATCATCCATAATTTTCAGCCCATATCTTGTAGCATTAGAATGCATGGCCATACATAATAATAAATCAAATAGATTTATTTATATGTTAACATAATGGCTTGGTTTGCTGTGGAAGATAGTGATCGAAAACATAAAAATCTATATGATGATATCTCACTCACACGCATAGATACATATGTAGTCTTAGTTTGTTATTTGGGACCAATAGTGGATGGCCCAAAATCAGAATATTATTTATATCTGCTATAAGTAATAAGGAGAAACCGATCTGAACTGTATTTTCTTAAAATCCTTTTCCTTATGTTCCTGGAATTGAGGTCAGAGCATCAATGGCTTATTATTAAGGAATCTACTTGGAGGTCACCAATCATGAGTAGGAGTTCTCTTTGTCCAAGTGTAGTTTCAGCTGCAAGTAATTTCAGTAATATTAAACTTCTGACCTGTTCATCCCTATATAAGATTGAATCTCAATACTTCAGATTTCATTCCATAATTTCAAACTAGATTTGTTTTGAAATATTTACAAAAATTAGCAACTATAAACATAAAGATTCTAGCACTCTATTTTGGAAATTTCATAAAATTAGGGTTTGTTTTATAATGACTGGTTTATATACCTGTGGGATATTATGAGGAGTGCATAAAATTACAAGGAGGAAAAGGGCTTTTATGCAGATAATATCAGTGCTAAAGAAATGGAGATTAGAAAGTCCATCTAAAAAAATTACAGCAAAAAGATACCCAGTTTAATAGTTGTCTATATTAGTTTAATATTGCTGAAGTGTAATGAGACTGAATCTTTATATGAAATGGTTTGACAATTAGGTCAATTCCCTCTGATTTAAGTCTATTCATAGGTTGCATGGGCTAGTATAGGTAAATTCTAACTCTCTCTCCAGCAAAACTTTATCCAACATGTTTCCTTCTCAACATCTCAACAGATACCCATCCTAGTACTAATTCCTGAAGATCACATGCTCCACAGCAAACTTATAGCCTAGTATTAGGTGATATTAAGCCAGTGGGGAAACACTGGCTTAATATGTAGAAAGGAAAAACAACATTGAAAAGTATGATTCTATAAAACCTCACCATGTCATATGAGAAAGTAACCATTGTGGGTACCTCTGTATCTAATTCTGTTTCTTGAACAAATTCTGCTGCTTTCAATGTGCTATTTGGATTGCACATTACTGTATATTACGAAAATCTCACTAAATTTAAAATAACTAAGCATATGAACTATTTTAGAACTGGTAGACTAAGGAGTGAAGTCTGGCTATGCTACATGAAGACATAACTATGTCTCAGTGCTTGTACTTTTTCAGCAGTTTAGTTTGTAATTCACAGAACTACATAAATTTGAAATATAATATTTTATGCTATCAGTTTTGAAAAGTGAAGTATATCCCAGTGAACCATATTGTATATTTTTAATTAGGCCATTAGTCTGCAGAAATCTCCTGATGTAGGCAATGTGTTTAAGCTATTTGCACTAAAATATTAAGATACTAATTATGATTTGTTAATTAATGGGAACAGTTTATGACCAATGACAAATCTTAATTTTAATTTAATCAGAGGGTGGCTTTTGCAGTTATGAATCTCAGTTATACTATTCTGAATGAATAACTCTTTTACATTTCAGTTAAAAAGAAATGATGCGTGCTTCTAATGAGTAAAATATTTCTTAGGATTTTTTTTTAAAAATGAAAAATACATATAATTTTTCGCAGGTATGTTAATAAGAAGTTTCTTTTTCTCATCCTGCACATCTCATTTGCCAGGCACCGTGCATTCAAGACCTTACCAATCTCTATATGAGTATTCTGTTTAGATAATTCTTTTTATTATGAACATTGAGTATAAGCTTCAATGTCAACTCAGTGTGTCATATTTCTGCCAAGACTGCATAGGATCTAGAACAAATGTATGTTCTCCAAATGTGTAAGATGCCCAATGGGTGATGGCTGGGAAACATGGGGATTAGTCCAACACATCTAAAGGCCATCCATGTGTTATTTATTTTATTATTTATTTTATTTTATTTATTTGATTTGTCAATCACTTACAGAATAATAGGTATAAGTATAAACATGAGTAAGAATACAGGAAATAGGCACGATTAAATGGGGACAATAGGACCAGGACAGGAGGCACGATGGTGCACTGATGCATGCCCCTTCTAAGTAACATTCTTCATATCTTTATTGCATTACAGGAATTCCACCAAACTCTACTGAATTTCTCCAGATAATGCTCCTTCTTGGAGAAAATCTCTTTCATGATAGAGTAAAAACAAATGTTATATGTGTTCAGTTTTTTACAATTAACTCAGCACAAAAGTTTATTGATAGTGTACTGGTTGACATGTTAAGATTTACAATAACTTTATTGCAGTCATTAACCAGCACGTTAACTCCTTGCAGTGCATTACTCTCCAACAAACCCTTAAGAGCTACATATTGTAGAGGAAGAGGCATTTAGGCACTGTGAACTGGGAGGAGAAAATTGATGTTTAATTTATTACGTACTCATTATGTTATTCCCTTCCAGGATAAGCATCACTATGTAGAATGCAGAAAATTAAAAGTATAATGGATTTTTAAAATAAAAAAATAACGCAAACTCTTTCCAACGCATGTTTCTGAATTAATACTACAAGAACTACAGTGAATTTGGAAAGGCTCACTTTATCTGGGATAAATGAAAGCAGAGATTTAGAAATCCCACCTAGAAATCATCGTAACATAAAAGAGGATAACTCCACCTTGTTATTTTCATTCCCGCTACGTTTCCCAAACTTTCCTCAGAGACAGACTAGCCAAACCTCGAGGAAGCTGACTTTATGTAGGTTGTGCAAATGGCCAACTATTTTCTCACCTCTGGTGGCCATCTGGAGAAATAGGCGTGGCCGGGATGCCCTGATGGCCGCTGATAAGCTGCCTTCCCTGCCCAAGAACGATGCCTTCCTTTCGGGCATCAACCGAACTCTCAGCCTGCCTTCCCCGGAGCGGATCCACCAGCTGAATTCCTCGGTGAGGGTAAACTCGACCCGGCTCGCCGTCGCCACGACTCCTTCCTCGGAACGCCACGCACAGTCGTCCCTTAGGTTGGCTTCGCCCACTTCCAGCACCAGCTGCTTGGCGCGGCGCAGCTTTCGCACCGCCCCGGCTTTCAGCACCTTGGGCTGGGTTCTGGTGCGGCCGGCGGGCTCCGAGGCTCCGCTCCTTGGTGGCCAAGAGCTGGCGGCGCGCAAAAGCGGCGGGCAGTCAAGCACCAGGCTGCAGTGCGCCTTGAACGCGCCCAAGGCTTCGCCTCTGCCCCCGTCGCCCAGCACCAGCTCCCTCAGGTAGGTCCGGAACAGCGACGGCACTATGAAATCCATCGCTAAGCTCTTTCTCTGCTGCCGGGAGAAGCTCGGGGCATCTCGGGGCGGCTGCTGGCCGCCAGCGCGAGAGCCCGAGAACGGGCTGCCCGCATCCACGGTCCCCACTTGCGTGGCAAAGATAAGGAGAGGAGCCAGAAGGAACGGCGGGAAACCAGCGCCTTTCATATTATCTGGCGGCTACGGAGGGAGTGGGGACGGGACGGGACGGGACGGCTAGGTGGCCAAAACAATTGATCTTCCGCCCGCCCAGCCTGTTCCAGCGACCCCCCACGAGTCCAGTCCTCCCTTTAAGCCAGGTTCGCGACCGGGGAGCCCCTTCGCAAGCCGTGCGTCTAAAGGTCTCGCCCTATCCCCGAGGCGCGCTCTGCCTTGGAAGGAGCGGACTCGGAAGGGAAGAGGGAGTGGGGGGGGGTTCTTCGCTTCGATCTCGCGCCAACCTCTTTCAGCGGACCGAAGAATTCCTGCACGCCGGCTGACCGGATGCTCGGGGAGAGGGGCAGCCAGTAACCCCGTTCGGCTTTTTTCCACGTCGGAAAGAACCTTTGGCCGGGTCCACGGGGGCAGCTTAAAAGCTTTTCCTCCGGGATCTTCCAGCCCCTGCCCAGAAATGCGAGTTTGTAGAGAAGTGGAGAAGGGAGCGTTTATCGGATCGTCCCTTTAACGTCCTCTGGTCTGCTGGCGAGCCGGCTCAGGAAGCCGCGGACTACCCCGACTTTCACGTTTGCTCGCGCGGCTCCGTCTCTGTCCTAAGCGAGGCGGGCGCTCTCGGGGCTTCTACTAGCGGGACTGAAACGAAGGTAGCCCCCCCATGAGAGGGTGGTCTTGAGGCGGCTCCTGGTGCCCTGGTTTTAGCGGGAACCCATTCCGGCTAGCGTGGTGACTTCTTCAGCCGCGTTGCTTCTCCTGCGCTGGCTTTCTCCTTCGCTTGGAGCAGGTGACGGAGAAGCTCTTTTTAGGTGACCCACAAGCGAGGAGTCTCGGCCAGGTACGCGTGGCTCTTTTTTTTTTTCCCTCCTCTTGCCACTCGACAGGCGGGTTTTGCTGGGCGATTCAGCCTCGCTTCTTCTCCCTCTTCGGCCGCGACCGCCGCTGCGCGAAGATTTTTTGACAGGCTCCAACTACCCGCCACAACCCGAGCAATACCCTGTGAGTGCTGACATCACGCACGAGCGCGGCTCGCGGCAGCCAATGGCCGCCTCGGAAGAATTCATTATGCAAATGAGCAGGAGATCGATAGGGAAGGCTTGAGCTGGAGAAGATCCGGCCATTGAGAAAAAAAAAAAACTTCCCATCTCTTCATGGCGGTAACTGGCTGGCTGTTTGAGATGAATGAAATATCCCTTGAAGAGAAATTTGCCGTTGTTGTACTTTCCTTAATTTTGTTATAAAATATTAGACGGATCAAACAAAAGCCGCTGTGGAAATACCATAGAACGTGCTTAGGCCTTTTAATTTCATCTCCTCTGGCTGCTGGAACTGTAAAACGTTATAAATCACCGACCGGGAGAAATAAGGTGATTCATACTGAACATAGGAGAGGCATAAGGGAAGCTATTATTGCAGCAAACGATAAATGCTATAAAAGTAGAAGATGCACTGAGTATGCTTGCTCACTGTTGCTAAATGGCAATGGGAGTGAAATTCTCCAGCTGAAATGCTCTATCTAAAGGCAAACAGCTGCCCTACCTGCCTGGGAGGAGCTTTGACAGCTTTGGCCTTTTTTTCCTTTTTATACAACTCTTAAGCCCTTGCCAAAGTCTTTCCCTCTATTTGGATTTCTTTGGCAATTATAGCAGTCAGAAAGAAGGGAACTAGTAAATTGCAATTATATTGGAAAATGTGGTAAATGACATCCACAATAGCCCTTAGGAAAACACAATTTTTCCAATCCATCAGCTTTCATTGATAATGTGCAATCAACTCTTAGCGACCAAATAGATAAAGATTTTCTCCATACCAACCAGTCTTTAACCTGATCCTTTAGCTCAGAGGTGTCCAAACTTGGCAACTTTAAGACTTGTGGACTTCAACGCCCAGAATTCTTCAGCTATGCTGGCTGAGGAATTCTGGGAGTTGAAGTCCACAAGTCTTAAAGTTGCCAAGTTTGGGGACCCCTGCTTTAGTTCTTCCAAAAGTTCACCATCACTACTGCTGATCATCCTCTAACACTGAAAGCTGTAGGCCATTGCATGATAAATTCCTTCCTATTCTTTTGTTGGAGAACCTGCCCCTTAGCAATGCTGAGAATGAAAGGATAACTTTAAGAGATCTTTAGTAGATAAATACCATAGTAAATTTGGAAACAGGAAGAAAGATTTTTAATTGCTTTTGGTTAGCTTTAAATCAGGGATAAATATTACAAGTATTTGAAGCTTAAGTATCTGTGTCTGAAAATAATTTTTGGTCATCACCAAAGAATAGTAGGTTTTTTCCATCATTTAAAAATGATGACTTGATCCTCCACAACTGGAATTAGTTTTTTCAAGGGAAAAATGGCCTCTTTTTCATTGCCCTCATTATGATTTCTTGACTTGCTAAAATCAGCCCAACTTATCAAACGGCTAATATTAATGTATAAATCATGGCATCGGTATTAAATTTTGTACTTATGTGGAATAATTTTGTCTCTCAATTGTCTTGAATGCTGAAGTGTAATTTTCCTCTGCCTCTGGTAGAAGTTTTCATAAAAGGCAACATGCATGCAATCTCCCACACACACACATATCCATGATTAATAAGGTGTGCACTGGAGTGACTTCTGCATTAACATATATTTTTCCGGCACTATAAATAATACAAAGATACATCTTACTTTCCCAGTTTAGAAGGCACAATGCAAAACGGATACTTCAATTTTATTTCCATTTCAACCAAGCTATGGTCAAGGGACTTAAGACTACAGCTGAAATATTTGGTAAATTCCACTCAATATACTCCATTCAATTTTTTTACTGTTTATTTTGTTTTTAAAAGGGAACCCTCAAGCCTACTAAGTAAATATGCTTTCTGATTTGGAAACCCCTTGCCTTACAAAGTAGGGACTGGCTATGGTAAAGACTTAACAGTCAACAGAAAGCACTCTGCACATAACCTGGCTGGTTTTGTTTTTGTTTTTTTTGTTTGTTTGTTTTTGAAGAAACCTGTCTGGTTACTCATTTTGTTTAATTCAATTTCTGCTGCTTTTATTGGTTTGCTTCTGGGTTTCATGCAGGGACTTTAATTTGTATTGTTTTGAGTTAACATTGTAAACAACACTGAGATTTTAAATGAAAAACCAAGAACTGTTCAAGTGAAGAAACACATAAAGGCAGTCTCCATTTTAGGTTTGGATAGATATAATGAGTATTATTATAAACAACATCGGAAATTAAGTAATTATTTTCACACCCCATATGTCAGGATAACTGAGAGCTTCCACTTTCCAAAAAACCCTGGCCCCTCACAGCTCAATGACAAACAAAAATATTCTAGAAACAGGGATAGGAATTGTTTTGTTTATATGTTCATGATATCCCCAGTCTGCAGACTGGCAACGGTCTGCAGTCTGCTAGGAACCAGGCTGTGCAAGTGAGCAAAGCCCCATAAACACATGGGATCCAGACAGCATGCAAAAACACACACACATACACACACACACACACACAAACAGAGGTCTTCAGAAAAACTGCCTTCCATGGAATCAGTTCCTGATGCCCAAAGGCAGGAGCTGTTTGTATATCAGGTAGATGTCCCCAGCCTTTAGATGCTTCTGTTCAAAGAGTAATAAATATTTATTTATTTATTTAGTAAATTTATATGGCTCTAGAAGGATAATAACTGCAAACAAAATAAAATCAGGATAAAACAGCTATTTGGGGAGAGGGAATAGGACAATATCAATGACATAGAATACCTGCCAAGCATATTCACATCTTACGTCCAAATCAGCCATAAGGCAGGCTCCCCAATACTGCTAGGGCCTCAGGATGGAACATAAAGCCAGGCTTTCAAATGCCTGGTGAAAGGCCAGCAGGGGCAATATAAAATTAATCTCAGGAGGGATGCTGTTCCAGAGAGCAGCTTTCATGCTAGAAAAAATTCCCTTCCTGGGTCCCAGTACATGATGGGACTCAGAGCATGATCTCCTGCTGGATCTAAAAACAGTCCCCTAAGTAACTTAGACTGAAGCCGTGAAAGGTTTTAAAGGTAATTACCAGCACCCTAAATTGCACCTGGAAGCATACTAAACCCATTGCAGCTTCCAGAGCAGTGTTGTCATATGTGCCAAATGACCTACACCTGTAACTGGCCACATTGCTGCATTTTGCTGATGCTTCTGAATCCTTTCAGAAGACAGCTCCAGGTACAGCTTATTACAATAATCCAAATTGGGAGTGACTAATAGGTCTCCATGACTGAGCAGATCTATTCTCTCAAAGTGCCTCCTATTTATTTATTCATTTATTTATGTTCAACTATCATATTTAAAATATGTTTATAGCTATATCTAGTAAAATGTTTGGCATGGAGCTTGGTAATATTTGGTACTGATGCATTGCTCTGCAGGAGATTTATTTTTCATTTATCTCCTTTAAATCAAAAGAAAATGATAACAATGAATGGGTTAGGATAATTCAGGCAAAAGTGGGCAATATCTACAGCTGTAGTGGAACCCATGAATGCCATGTTAGGGATCTCTTGTATATAGGGATTAATTACAAAGGAATAACTTAAAAGGTGAAAAAAACTGGGATGTTTCTTAATGTGATATATAAAAAATACTTTATGTAAATAGCAGAAGTTGTATAGAGGCCAAAATTGATGCCTGCCTGGTCAGATTGCTCAAACATCTATGGAAAAAAAAAACAATAATAGGAAAAGATACGTTTTTTATTCTTATACTATTGCACATTGCTGCCAAAGAGATTTTAAAATGAAAGGCTTCATACTACTGCAAGTATACTTCTTGGAAAGCATGTTTTGCAGGATAAAACTTAGCAACTCCAAACTCAGGTTCATTCATTCAGTCTAAAGTATTTAGGGCACTCATATTCCGTTTGTCTTCCATAAGTTAAAAAGCCAAAACACATCCAAAGCAGCTAGGTTTATTAAGGCTACAGTCCTATGAGCCTCAGATGAGGCCTTATGCCGCACATATTCTAATATATAATACTGAATTTTGCTGATATCCTCATTATGTAGATTGAAAAAGGAAATTTGAGCAAGAGTAAATGGTCCTTTCACAACACTGCATGGAAAGGAAATTTCTCTTATTTCCGAGTCAATACTCGGTATATTGCATTTTCAGACCTTCTCTTGCACTCTGGCATTATTCCAATTTAATATCTTATGCACCTCTCCTGATACTAGGATCATAAATATCCACCACATGCTTCATTTAAAATATCCTGCAAAATAATAAAATAATACCAAAAGACCCCAGACACCTATCTTCCAATATATTCCTAACTTGAATTTCTTAGGAAAGAAGACTTTTTTTAAAAAAAGGTTAAGAAAATATGTAATCCAATTTATATACTGTTCAGTTATTCAGACACAAGCAGATGCTATCTCCCTTTATTTTTGTGTGTATATGATTTCTCGGTAACTTTTAAGCAAATAGTAAAATACAGGTAGTCCTCGACTTACAACAGTTCATTTAGTGACTGTTCAAAATTACAAGGGCACTGGAAAAAGTGACTTATGACATTTTTCACACTTATGATCTTTGTAGCATCTCCATGGTTATGTGATCAAAATTTAGATGCTTGGCAACTGGTTCATGCTTATGACATCAGGGGTGGGATTCTACCAGTTTGCATCTATTCGCTAGAACCGGTTGTTAACATTCTAAGCAGTTCGGAGAACCGTTTGTTAGAAGAAATTACTGGCCTAATCCTGTAAGGAAGGTAGGAAGGAAACATTCTGGTGTTGTTTAAAGAAACTGCCTCTCCGTTAACCCTTATTACATTCTTGGCAGGACTAGACTTCCTGTCTCAGGAACCTCTCTGGAGTTTTCTTTCTCTCTTTTGCTGGTACTTTGCTTGTGTGGAGTGACCATTCCAAAAAATGGCACTGAAAAAAGTGACTTATGATCATTTTTTACACTTACAACTGTTGCAGCATCCCCACAGTCATGAGAGGCAGGGGAGGAGATGCGTGCCTCGATGTGAGTGATATTGAGTTGGCCACACCCAGCTAATAAAATTTAATGGATAGGTGATTAATAAATATATAGCCATGTCCACATGACATCCACCCAGTCACATGACCCAGTCACAAGCCATGTCCACCCAGTCACATGACCACCAAGCCACGCCCATCAACTAAACCATGCCCACAGAACCAGTTGTTAAAAAATTTGAATCCCATCCCTGCCTGTTATATGTGGAAATAACATATATGTATTGCAACTTCCACCTGAGAAGTATAGAGCAAAAGAGACTCCATTTTTATTCATAATGTGACTTTTTTACAATGATGACTGGTTATATTATTGTATCTAACAAATATGTATTGTTTTGTAACATGTTATGTTCTAAAGTAAATGTCAGGTTTTTTGGCTGAAACATGGGGGTTTGTATTTTGGCTTGAGAATTAATGCAGAGATGCTAGGGTCATTCTGACCTGATTGGAACTGGCTAATGATCCATTGTATTCAGAAGAACATAACAGGAAGATGCCATGAGAACAAGGATGGTTTCCAAAGAAAGAGAAACAGGTGGTACGCTATGGGTGTGGCATAAGGAATTACATAGTTGGATAGATTGTGAACCCAGGAAAGGGGCAGAGACTATATATTTGAACCTGTATGTATATTCCCCAGCCTTTCTGGGAAAGATATCTTCTGCTATGAGCAGAATTCCCTTTTGCAAAAGCTTAATAATAAAGCCCTTTTATATTGTTCACTGTCTCTAAATGTATTTTGTGATTTTCTCACATGACCATTGCTGTGTCCCAAAGTTATGTGATCACATTTTGTGACCTTCTGAGAAGCAAAGTCAATGGGGAAGACAGATTCGCTTTAATAACCAGGTTACTAACTTATCAACTACAGCGATTCACTTAACTACTGTGGCAAGAAAAGTCATAGAATGGGGCAAAACTCACTTAACAAATGTCTCACTTAGCAACAGATATTCTGGGTTCAATTGTGGTCGTAAGTTGAGGCCTACCTGTTGCTAAATTAAAAATAAGGCCATGGTGTCCTGATCAATCTCTATTAGCAACTCTGTTGAAAGAGGTCTATAAAGTTTCATATGAAAAAGACTGGCATGAAAATACTTTTAAAGTATTCACAAGAGTGACTCAGCATATCTGAAAGGGAGGGATAAAAAAAATGAAAAAAATGTCCTTGATTGAAATTAGTTGACCAGTGCAGCAGTTATTTGTAAAGCCATAATCCTTGTTTGGATATCACTTCTAGCTTGATTGCATGAGAAAACAGGAAGGGACATAATTTATATTTTACTATGACAAGAGAATTTATGATTGTGTCTGAACCTGCATCTGAAGAGCTCTATGCTGAGCTCACAATACAGCATGACTTTCTGAACTGAGAAATTTTGTATTCTACTTTATTGACATTATTGCTATCACAATCCTCCTATGTAGTTACAAGGTAAGAAAACTTACTTCAGTTTTCCTAATCAGTTGAATGACTAGGTCCCCAAGACAGCAAAGGAGACTACATTTCAGTTTAGCAGGTTAGCTAATTGGCCAATTTCTGCCTTGTTTCCCTTCTGTCTAACAGCTCTTCTTATATCCTCGTGGACTGGTTACAGGCTTCTGCAAGGCACAAAACAAACCAGGAAACTGCAAGCAATACTAATCACCTATAAAGTACTTACAGCCTCAACCTGGGGAATCTAAGAGCATAAGCTTAGGCATTTTACCCTTTGCACTACCAGGAAAGTTTGCCGGTTGAGGAAGTGACTTGCATGACTTTTGCTTCTCCAAATAAATACTACACTGGTAGAGGAAGATAATTGGCTCTAAGCTTCACTTTTCATGATTGCACAAGCTGTAGAAACTGGCCAACCTTGTGTTGACCCTCCCTGCCATTCTCACATTTGCTGCCATCCAGAAGCCCAGTCATCTGGATATATTATAAAGATCCTTGTTATCACAGCCTTTGATGTGCCAAAGACTCTCCATGATATCTACTGGGGAAGCCTAATAAGATACCATCTCTCTGATCCGGTTCCTACCTGGCCCAATTGGACTATGACCACTTTTGAAGTCAGAGACATGGAAGAAACAGAAATTTCATTTGGTGGTGTGAATGTTGGAATCCTTTCTGATAGAATCAGAGTCTCGAAGGTCCAAGGTGGACCATGGGAAGAACCACAGCACACATGCCCAATAACAAAGAGCACAACAATGTAGCAGCAAACCAGTCTTTAATCTTCAGTCCGGAGCCTTGGCACACAGTGAGTAGGAACATAAAAATTCCTTGCAAAGTCAGCACTGTGAGCTTCAGCCTCCCAGTGTGCTTTATAGGCTAGATACCACACCCTCATGCCATCTGGTCCGGCCACATCCCCCCAGTCACCCAACATCTAGTATCAGCCTTCCCTGCCTTCCAGCAACCCCAGTCTTCCCCCCTCTTCTGTAGTCATGTTCTAGCTCCTTGCACCAGCACCAGCAGTCCTGTCTTGTCCATCTAAGCAGCCAGCTGGAGAACGATTAGCTGGCCAGTACAGCCCATCCCTACTGTATGTCTTGCAGCAGCCGTAGCAGCCTTTCATCCCAACCACAGGCCTGATCCGCAGGCCATCAGCTATTGAGCAGCCAGTTGACGAGCGGCGGTGAAGCGCAGCACCCAGAAGTCCTGCTGCTGCAGCCACAGCCTCACCCGATGCTTCCAACGCTCCCATGGCTACATTGACTTTGTGCAGTTGCATTGCTGACTTAGTATGGACCCCCCACCCCAGGTATGGCGAGCCCCAGAAACAGGGCTCCACACAGAAAAGAATAGGGCTGTTGTTCTTTATTGTACTGGAGATCTTTTGTTTCTGGAAAAGCCTGTGATTTCCTGTGACCGACTGCTCTTCCCATCCCTGCGTGCTGAATCTGTTGTATTTTTTATATTATGATTATCATGATTTTGTCAGTGTTCCAGGGAACCTCCATTCCAATCAGTAACTCAGAGACAAGCATAATCTCAAAAGTACCTTTATTAGAATAGCACCTGGCACATCTTCAAAACTAAAAGTTTCTCGGACTTCCCACAAAATCCCAAACTACAAACCCCTTTTTCTCTCATCATCACATCACATGAACCAATTCCAAGTAAGTTCCTTTTTGTTCCTGTGCCACACTCCATGACCTTGAACTAACAAAAGAATTCTATTTTGTCTACTTAAAGCTACTCAAAAAAAATCACACACACCCCCAGTTAGGAATGTAAGTAACCTAACAATTGGGTTGGAAATATATAAACCGGATAGACATTTTAATACTGTATCTTTAAGGGAATGCTAAAATTGTAATTGGGTCTGGTATCCCAAACGGCCATAAGATGGAGCCAGAAACCTGGTTTCTAACTGAACTGAGAGAGAGAGATTGAGAGAGAGAGAGAGAGAGAGAGAGAGTTTGCAATCCAAGAGTTATTCTTGGATTGATGTGAGTGTATTACTGAACTGTTTTTGATACTGGACTTTGTTATTGTATTATCCCTGGACTGAAAACCGTGTATGACTTGGACTGTATTTGAACTTTGCTTAACTGTGTACTGGAACTAAAACCTATATTTTACTTGACAGTGCAGCTGTCTGCTGTGTGTGTGTTATTCAACATTACTCTCAGTACGCATCTCTGTGTGCACTCATTCTCCTAACAAGGAATTATCTCAACACCCCCCTCCCACTTTCTCAAGCTATGTGGCAATGTTGAAAAAGGATTCCAAAGCTGACATATTTCAGGAAAATTCTTTTGCCTCACTAGAACAAAGGTATCAAACCCCAGAAGAACCACAGGTTTCCTGCTGATATTGATGCTCCTGCTGATATTGATGCTCCCTGAAGTCTGCTCAGCTTTATGGTAAAATGTATAGAACAATCTTCTTTCCACCTTTCTCTTTTTAATCTACCTGTTTCTGTATAGACCAGTATTTTTAAAAAAATCAAATAAACTCTTACATACTTTAACTCTCCAAACATTTATTTGCTACAATCTAATACATTGTCTTTAGTCTTTATCTTGCTTACATTGTGTAAGCTGAAGCATATAGAATGGGGTTGTGATTCCTCACGTATGGTCCTGACCCCAATATGTAATGTGGGTTCCAGAATGCATGGAAATCCTATGCATTTAAAAGCTTGGATATTTGCAAATAGAGCAGGGATGTCAAACTCAAGACCTGCAGGCCGATTCAGCCCATAGGGTGCTTAGATTTGGCCCATGGGGCCACCCTGGAAATAGTGAAGGACCGGCCCAAGGTGTCTCTGCCAGTGAAAACGAAGCTTGGGAGGGCCGTGCATGGCCTCCAAACCACCACAGGTGCCCCTGACACAAGTGACATCAAGCTGGCCACACCCACCCTGATCATGCCCACCCCAGCCATGCCCATCCACCCCTCCAGGTCAAACATAACCATGATGAGGCCCTCAGTGAAATTGAATACCTGAGATAGAATCTGCAGCCAGCACCTGTGGATAACATTACACTGCAAATTTGGAAAATGGTATTATTTTCTTTTCTTTTTAAAAAAAGTATTGTGAATTGCAATAATTTCCATTGCATATGGCATTCAGTGAAGGAATTGGCTGCTTTTATTTAACCTATCATGCCTGAGATTCTCTTCAAAATGTGTAAACATGTTTAGGCTTTCTGTCAACTTCATTATCATGACCTTTAACTGGGTGAAATGATATATCATAGGACACAACCATTTTTAAACCACAGTATTGGCTAACTTACAAAATGTGTCAAAAATCTGGGACCTTTCATTTCTGGAAGAATGAAATTTGGGAAACTTGTGGCTGCTTCAGTGCTATTAGTGGCTGCTATACTACTGGGCTCTGATGCAGTCATGTGATCTTCAAATTGTCCATTGTTTGAATATCACATGGCTAGTCTTTAGGAAGATGGCAATGCATTATATTCACTAATTATCCTAAAAATGTGATTGTTCATTAAGATGAATGTAAACTTAATAATCTTTCTTTAGCATGTAAAGTTGATATGTATATTTTTTTTCATTCAGAAATGCTGACTGCATATACTTCCAGTGACATAATTTGTTTGTCTACATTGCCATATCATGATAGGAAATTAGAAGTAAATGCAAATATGGATTAGTGTTTTTCTATATCTGTACTTTAACTGTACCAAATAATTACAGATTTAGATTCAAAAGTTCTTTTTTAATTCTTAATGAAGTATTAATGTTTAATGTTAATGAAGTATTCTTATGTTATTATAGCAGCATACCATTTAGCACTGCAATTTTATTTTGGCAAGACTGCAGGTATTTATCTGCATGCATAAAGATGCAGCCATCATGCTAACCCCATTGATATTATTCCCTTATGCAAAGTGCAGAGAAACACTGGCACTAGCAAGAGCACTTATATTCTACTTCACAGTGCTTTACAGCCCACTCTAAGCAGTTTATGGAATCAGCATATTGCCCCCAACAATCTGGGTCTTCATTTTACCCACCTTGGAAAAATAGAAGGCTGAGCCAACCCTGAGCCAGTAAGAATTGAACTGTCAAACGGTCAGCAGAAGTAGCCTGCAGTATTGCATTCTAGCCATTGCACCACCACAGCTCTTACTATTTCTTACCTTGGCTTCCCAAATTTGTTCATCATCATAGAATTCCACAAATTTCTTTGCATATTTAACAAATTAATCCTCTGTGGTTTATGCATTTATTCTTGCTAACTTCCCTTTATGCAGAAGAACATTAGCAACATTTTTGTGATGAACAGGGCACAGATACAGTACTCACACTGTGCCATACTATGACAAACTGCATTTATGTTTTTATAGGTCTCCAATTATGCCATTTATTTTTGCAGATCTAGCTGTTTTCAATATTCTCCTAGCATTTATGCCTTTTTATTAATCCTTCTTGGACAGTAATATTATTATTTATTCATTCCTAAAATATTTCTTCCAGCATCCAATCATTTCATCTCAAATAATTTCATCACTTGTTTTAACTCTGCTGGAGGTTGTCTTGCTTAGCCTTCTTTATCCAGTTTCAAAGCAAGTTTCATTTTCACCAGATAAAAATATTTATTTATTTAAAATTTATATCTACTTCCGTTTTCATTTTCATTGCATATCCATGATATTGGTAACTTCTAGGCAATTTATTTATAAAAAGACAACCCCCATTTCTTTCTCTCTAAATATGTTTTGCGTCTTAAGTTGACATGGTATCCTTTATATGTAGTTTTAGATTTTCTCCATCCTTCAGATATATATTGCGTACTTTCTGAAAAAAAATTCACTTTGAACACTATGGATCTTTTTTCATATATATTTTAGAGAATTGTTTTTGGGTTCTTTGTCTCTACGTTGATCTGAATTCTTTCGATGCACAAAGATGGAATCACCAGAAATGTTATCTTAACTGCTCTTCTCATTTAGAATATTTCAGGCTCCTTGATCAATCCTATTTCTACTTTGTCACGAAGCAATTCTTAAAGACTTCATGAACATTTTAATTCTGCTTGTTCCATTCCCCGTCTTCTAGAGAAAAACTCTAAATAATTCTGTCTCTTTTTCTACAAGATAGCTGTTCAGATATTACTCTTTCTCTATAGACTTCCTTTCCTCAAGAAAAAAAATATTCAGCAGTACCTCCAAAACTTCCTCATATATTTTTCTCTACAGGCTCCTCAACTTCCTGCCTGCCTCTGGTTTGACAAACTCTCTAGTTTGTCAATGTTCTTAAATTTTTCCTTCAAAAGGCAACTGGACTTTTCTTGTTTTGCTTGAAGGTGTTTCGCTTCTCATCCAAGATGTTCAACATTCTGGATGACTGAGAATCTACATAGACAGATATCTGGATGAGTGTTTATATGAATTGCTAATCTAAAGCCAACCAGAGAGTGATCTGTTGATGAAACCAGTTGCACGCAACTCCATTACCAGTCTGTCCAAATATAATCCATATTTAGCATGTGCTCAATTAATTGTGTGGGACCATATATGCAAATTAAAACATGTGTTTAGTTAATAGGGAGGTATGACATTCAAATATATATATATATATTTGACCCTCTATGAAACCTGAAAGCTAATAAAAATCATATGTATATGTGTACTTATGTGTATACTCACTCACAAGCACATGCATATACACACATACAACATTTAGAGTAAAATATTGATCATAGCTGATTACAAAAAGAAATAAAAATCCAGACTGAAATGTATTTGGGGTGTGTTTTGACCTCCTTTAAAAAAAAAAAAAAGCTTGGTTTCATCATGTTTTGTTGGACACCAGGTCACAGCCATGTCAATGCCCAGTCATTTGGGCATTGGCTAAGGGGTGAGTAGGAGGCAGAAAATGTTATCTCTGTGTATCATCTTATCTTGAGAATATCATCCAAGTTGGAAGAACATATTCAAAAAAGAATAATTGCATCCCAGAATTTTGTTACTAATATGTAATATTCTGAGATCAGGAAAGACATAGGAAAAGGCATTTGGAGCAAAAGCTATTTCAAAGACAGACTTCTAGTGAGGCTTGGAAATAATATCATAGGATTTTATATATTATTAGAGACACAAAAGAGAAAAGGAAAGTTAAGCCCATTAATACATAAAGAGTGAAAAAATTAAATGTAAAATCTCCAATGACCAAACTATTTCTTTTGTGATATTCATAGTCTTTATAATGGTAGGAACAATGGTTTAGACAAATAAGATTCTCTTACAGCAATTGTTAACTAAGTCAAAGAGAACTAGAAAATATTTTGTATAGAAAGTGATCAGTTTGAAACATACATGTATTGATTGAGCCAATAGGAAAAGACAAAGAAAATTTTTAATGATAAGGCAAGGATATTCAGCTGCTTTTGAAGGAGGAAGGGCTACACTTGGCCTTTGGGTGACGTGTTAAGGTCTGCACTCTTACATGTGGGTGGGATTATAAGCAGAGAGGAAAGGAACCCTACTTTTAATTTAATTTAAAGTAAAAAAAAATCATCTGCAGATAAATGCAGTTAATATGATTGCTTCCCAAGATTTCACGCTAACAATCATAAAATAATACCAATTTTTAAACAAGTCTAGTGTCTACCCTAGAACTTCAGGTTCTGCATCTCTCATTTAAGAAAAAAATGGATGAAGTCTAGATATTTTTTTAAAACAATTCAGGGAAGAGAGAGAGAGAGAGAAAGAAGAGGGGAGAGAGAGAGAAAGTGAGAGAATAGCAAATCAACTTCTTTGTCTACTAAACTTTGGCCATCTATTTTAAAAAATCAAATTATGTAAAGATGATGGGGGAGGGGAGATCTCCAAAGAGTAGAAGCTTTGTAAAATCATGCCAGATGTCAATGACTGGCCTTGAGGATCCAATTAGAGAACAGAATGTTGTGTGTCAGAGAAGAAGTAAATGCCTAACATCTAATAATTTGACAGAAAGAATGATTTATTGCTATGTTGGTACTGGAGAATGAGATACAAAATCAGTATTTTGATATATTGAAAAGGATCAATCCTTTAGATGAATAAGACTGCAAGCACTGAAGTTTAAGAGATGTCATAATCTTGTTGATATAATTAGAAAAGTATGTTCATACCTTTTGCTATTTTTGCTTGAGGTAGTTTACTGGGTTTTGCTTATGATTATATTTATTTATAATGTATACTTAGTGTTTCGTTGTTTTCAAAGTGTCACTTGAAATTTCCATCCTAGATCTAGATTGTCATTGCATTACAATGATGTTTTTTAATGATAGAACTCTAGCTGTGATTTAAATTTTCACAATAGAACTTTCATGAAGCCTGTTGTAACAGCTGCCACATGATCATACCAATGAATAGCTCGGGGTTTAGTACTATTCACTATGTGTCTATCAATGGAAGCAATGTAATTGGTACACATCAGAAAGTAATAACATCATAGATTTCAGATATAGTTAGGACCAATGTTATTTAAGTTTCTCTCCATCCAACTGGGTTAAATAATTTAAAATTTCTTTTTTATTATTTATATTTGTTAAGAATTTTCATATAATAAAAGATGAATCTAATTTTAAAAAAAGTAAAAAAATGAGAAAAACAAATAATTTCTGTCCTGTTTTCTAAAGGTTGTCTGCTTTTTGTCCTGGTATTTTGTATTTAATGCTGCCCGGGTTAAAAAAAAACACATCAGTAGATCTTTTAAAGATACAATTTACAATTGTGTTGTTATGTTAATATGTTGCTCAGTGACAACTACTATTGGACATCTATAGCATGCAAAGGTGTGGATTATCGAATAACCCATGATTACTAAATTCAAAGATAACCTGAAGCCTTAATCCCAACTACAGCTATTAATTTCATGTTACACTAAGTCGAAACCAGTTAAAGGTTGATGCCACTTTCAAGACATTTATCATATTTACCAACTTCATGAGAACACAAACCAACTGACATGGTTATCTTTTCTTTATTGTTGATGAAATACATAATAGGAAGTGAATGAAAAAGTAAAAGGACTTCTAAAATGTATGGATCACGAGGATATACAATATGCATCAATAAACTGTTTTCTCGTAGAAAACAGCTAAGGTTTCTTCTACTACAATAACTCTACAATGTTATTCTTAGGATTAGATCACATGATAACCAATTGTCACCAGGCCAGTCACTCATTTAGTCTGCATTATTGTTGCCAGTCAGCCATGGTATCATCTGCTTGCTTTGTTCTTAGTAGGTGATGAAGCTCTGTGGTTGTTACTTTTAAATCATCTCCCACCAGAATTATATTTGGAACCAGATCTTTTAGATTTAAAGAAATCTTAAAAACACATATTTGGGAATGGGGGCAGTAGTACTCTTATAATTTAATCTTTTTAAAAATACATTAATTTGAACATAATTGATATTATTATGTATTATGGGCCTTTTATGAACAGATTCCTTATTTTGTGTGGTGATTTTACAGTTGCTTGTAATAAGTTATAGTTTCGATTGCTGTTTTTATTCTGAGCTTAGTTAGAGGGGCATGATCAATATATTTACCACAGCTGCTGCTGCTATTTGTCATATTCCTATCAATCCATCTAGCATTTCAGTGGAACAACACAGGAATCATTTTGCCAGATGGCTAGTGATAATACACCATGGATTTCTCATGTCCTCAAGTCCTTTTCTCAGCCATGAAGATTGGCCTAAATACCCATATTGTCTGTAGAGAAATAACAGTGCACTTTGTCACGGTTGCTTATCTGGCCTTCTCTTTGGGTCCTGCATGCTCCTTACACTAACCTCCCACCCCACCCTTATTAATCAGGGTTTGATTGTTACTCCTTTCACTCAACCCACAAAGCCATTAGTGCTTTTGTATTCTGAACAGTGATTCTGCCTGCGAGCAATCTGGCTGCTAAGGCGACAGTTAGTCTCTTGTTTTGTTGGCCCAATTAGAACTGCTAATGTTATAATCTGACAGTGTTTATGTTCTAATTAAGAACATGGCAGCAAAGTAAGTCAGAGCCAAGCTTTTGACTCTTTGTTTGTTATTCACACTTTACCTGTGCTCCCGGCATTTTTAAAAAATAGAACCCAATCTCTGACACTGGGTTTAGGAAATACAAACAGATTGGTCACTATCTGGTTTGCTTTTATTTAAATTCACTCCCTCAGATGCTAAATAGTCAGTACAGTCTTGTGAAATCCACTTGTTAGTCAAGAAAACAAAACAGCAGGGTGTGAGGGGGGCAACCTTTTAAACTGCTTAATTCCATCCAAACTCTCTAGACAGAATTGACAATTGTAAGAAAAAACAAAGCATTTGATCAACCACAAAATCTGAACCTATAACCTATGAAGCCCCAAGCAATAGTTTAAGGCAGCACTTTCCAAACATCTTCCTTCATTGCCCAAGACAACTTATCTGGAAGTCCTTTTTACCTTTTTAAAGACTATCAGAAAGTCTTTATTTTAAAATCTTTGTTGTGATTGGATAATGGGCTTGTGTATCGTTACCCAAAGAAAAATCACTTTTACCCAGTTTTGGGTAAATTACCCAGCCCTGGGAAACACTGGTCTAAAGTGAGGTTGGAGCCCAAGAAAAGTATGTAGTTACTTTATGTTTATTGGGTATGTGTGAGCCTCCAAAGATATTGTGATTAAAATGAGTGGCCATATAAATCTTTTAAAATAATTTTTAAATAAATGAACAGAAAAAGTGTTTTAACAAAGAAACATGAAGTCATTACAGGTAATGAGAGAGTAGGACTTCAAAGATATTGCTCGCATTCATTAATATTTTCTGCATGATGCCAGTTTGCCAAGAAGATTAACTTATATGATTCTATGTAATCTTATTTTTAGATAATGTTCAAAGTAATTTGACTAATGCATACATGTGAAATATGCTTATATACTTCTTTCACGTATGCAAAATGCAGAATATAGAATAACAGGGTTGGAAGTGATCTTGGTCTTGGAAGTCTTGGAATATTGAAGCAACTACAAATTCTGAAGGCAAGCCATTCCACTGATTGATTATTATTTCAGGAATTTTTTTCTTATTTCTAGGTTGGAGCTCTCCTTGATTAGTTTCCATCATACTATGTAATTCTCAGATCTCATATATAGTATGAAGTATTGAAAGGAGGCATAATTCTACACTCAGAAACTGAACTCATTGACATACTAAACTTTAAGCCCAACCTTAACAAAGTGCAATTCCTATGTTCATGTAAAAGCTTATATTTTAAAAAATGAACTTAACTGATGCCTTAGTGTGACAGCATAGCTCTAGTTCACACAACAGGCTACAGTTTCACAAAATATGCTGAAACACAATTGCTGAACCCCATTTTAGTCTTTTTAAACATCTTTGGTAAATCCAATCAGATTTTCTGCAAAGCAAAATTTCAAGGGCAATGTCTCTCCTGTGAGTCCCTCATGCATTCAGATAAAATTGGGTAGCATGCCTGGGTTTGCCACTAATTGTTTCCATTTACCTTTTAGTATATTTCTCCTTTTGGAGTCCTTGGTGTTCTCTGAGCTTGGTTATTTGCTTGGAATTGTTTCATTATCCAGTGAATATGTAACATGATCAATGCCTTGGATAATGAAACATCTGCAAACAAACAACCAAGCTCAGAGAGGACCTAGTTCTCCACTATTCAACCCTAAGCCTTATATATTCTCTTCTATTTCTCATTTTCTACAGAAAGAAGGCTTGTGCCTCCACCCTGTTTTAGTTGTTACAAGGATACATTTCTCTGTATTACAGCATCAGCTATTTGAAAAATCAAGCACAGCAATAGAAATGAATAAGAAAAGAACTGATTCTCTTTTTCCTAGTTTCATTAAATGCTATGTTTCTGGCTGACTTAAGAGCTTTAATTCTGGTTTCAGAGTAGATAGACTAGCTCCCCTTTTGACCTGAGATGATGAAATATCTCTTCCTTGAATAGGTAGCTATGCTTGAGTGCTGAGACATCCCTGATTGTCAGGGGTCCTTCTGGCTGTTTTTCATTGGCACCCATCCTTGAGTGAGTATGAAATTCTTGTATTGCCTAATTTTACAAAACACAAGAGGTCTTTAGGTGTGGAGAACTGAGAGAGTACATTAGCATATATTGATGAGAAGAGTCACCTACTTTTGTGTTTGAATTAACCAGGCAAGATTCTCAATCTTGGATCTTGCTAATTAAGCTTCTGTTCTATTGGCTAGATATTCAGGGGTGCTAATTTTAAAATTCTGAGATTTCAGCGGTAAATTTGTCTCACATTATTTCTGGTGGCATATACAACTTTAAATCAATATGGTGTTATACATTAAGAAGAAAACACAAAAAGTAGAAAGGAGTGAATTTTGTCCTCCTTTTTGAAAGATATCGTGTTATTTTTGAATATATTAGATAGTTACATACCATTGAGTTAGGCACATTTACTGGTGAATGCATGGACAAATATTGCCATCTCAATCTGTCTTCAGTAATAATTTGTGGCTCTCCCAAGGACAGCCCTATAATTTCTTTGATGTCATCCATTCACTGTCTTTACCTTCTTTTACTTCCAGCAAACTTTGCCAGGTATAGTCATTTTTTTTGTTGTTCTATTAACTGCTTGCAATACATTAATGGTTCAAGGGATGTAAGTTTCTCCTTGCTGGCCATTGCCTTATGTAAGCAGTCTAGGTTCATCTTGTAGTTCATGATATTCTCAGTAACCATCTCCAGATCCATTCTTTCTTTCTCTCTTTTTCAGGTCCGCTTTTGCAGTCATATTTTGCCACCAGAAATACTATTGTAGGAGAAGACCAGGCTGAGCCTGAGGGAGAAGTCAAGCGCATCATCAGTTTGGAGTCCCTTCCTACCCACAAGAGATCAATCAGCTATTTGCCTTGACCATTAGTAGTTTAGATTCTTGTTTAGAGATAGCATGGAATAAACTTGTATTCATTTGAATAACCTTAGTTCCAGATTTTTTGCACCTGACAACTACAGTTCTAATCTTTGCTGCAATAGAAATATTTTTATCCTCCATGAATTTGCCCAGGTTTGTCATTGCCTTCCTCCTTAGGATTAATCTCGTCTTTATTTCTCTAGCACACTGTCCATCTTTACCAGTTCTTGAGCCAGAGAAAACAAAACTATCAGTCACTTTCACTTCTGCAGTGTCAACTGTACGTTCACATTCTGGCATGATCTACACAACTAAAGGCCTTGCTGTAGTCAGTAAAAGAAAGGAAAACTCCTTCATGGATTGTTTTCTTCATTATCCATTTCATGTTAGCTATCCTCTCTCATGTACCTCTGCCTTTACTTGTCTGTTTGTTCAGCATTTCTCTCTCCCTGTATAGTTCAATTCTTCTTTTTAAGCTCTTTAAACAAAAAACAAAAAACCTTTGCCTGGACGATGAATTAGTTCAATGGTTCAGTAATTTGCATTATCCCTCTTCATTATAAATATCAGCCAATGTTTTGACTCTCTAGGCCACATAGTCTGTTCTAAATTTGCTGACATAGCAAATCCAGAATTTTATATGCTGTCAATGTGCCTAGAACAATTTGTGCCATCAAGAGATGTTTTGAGTGAATACACTGACATTCTGCTGTCTGACAATCTAAATTCCTCTTGCAATAATTTAAATGATTTAAATGTTTCATTAACAATTAGATCTAAAGTATTAATAAGTCTATTAGCCTATACATTTTATTAATTTATGTATTTCAGTTCATCAAATGCTACATTTGCGAGTAGTATAAAAACTTTAAATCCAATATTAAAGGTAGGCAGACCAATAGCTATAACAAACTGGAATAGACTAAAAATCTCATAAAGTTTCCTTCCAGGATGACTAACTACGTTTTGTTAGAATAGTTATGCCTTGAATGTTGCTAAAAACATTATCCCCCTAACTTTCAGATCAGGGTTATCCCAAATAGCATTCTCATATGAATAATACTTCCATCCCAACAGCCTTCAAATCTATTTTACAATCTTTAATATAGGAAATACTGGAAGAGTTTTTATTTATAAAAAAGGAACCAAGTGTCTGTCATGATACTATAATCACTCAGTTATTTTCTAATGATTCCCATAAAGGTTTTGAACTGAATCTCTTTAATTCCAGGAAAAAATAGGTATGATAAAGCTGACGTTCAGAAAATATATATGAAAACTGTAATTTAGATTTTGTATGCTTGTTCTCAGGGAAAAACATGATATCTTTTTTTAAAGATATTAACTTGGGGACCTCTCTAAGTATATACATGAATCTTGAAATAATATTCATTTCACACCATTTGTAATTCCAAATAAGCTCACTAGAATTTCTATCACTAGTAAATAATGTATTTCTATCAACTTTAAAACTAAAAAGAATATTTACAGATACCAGAAAGACATTTGTCTAGGTCCATGATGGTGAACCTATGGCACATGTGCCGGAAGTGACACGCAGAACCATCTCTACAGGCATGTGAGCCGTCACCCCAACTCAGTTCCACTGGTTTTCAGGTATTTGCTGCACATGTGCATGGGGAGGGGTGCATGCAGGAGATGTGTGCGCATGCACAGAGGAGTAGGGGAGCAAAAGCATCACTGGTCTAGGTACTTCCAAGATATTTAAGGGAACTGAAATAAATGTATTAAGCTTACATCAATTAATTGATTAACCTGAAAATTTATCAGCCACTCTGTCTATGAGAATTGATACAGAACATTCAGAATTATCAATAAAGTATACTACATCATTAGTCTGGAATAACACTTTATTTTCAACTTCAGCCATTTTTATGACTAGAACATCCTTAAATTATCTGATTAAACAAGGATAGTAGTTTCACTATCAAATAAAGTGAAAGAGGAGAAAAAAAAGGCTTCTTTGACATCAATGAAGGTAATTCCATATATGACTGGAGGACTAAAGTTTTAATTCAGCTAATTAAATAAAAGAAATATTCATGTTTCACCAAAAGGTGCTCCAATAATTTAAATTGCATGATAAGAGAGGCCTTTTTCATGTCCAACAAGGCCAATATTGATGCCACGTTTCTGAATTGATATTTGCTATATAAATTAGTAATCTAATGTTATTTGAGACTTATTGAACTTTCATGCTATAAAATTGCCCTTGAGAGACAATCAAAGATAAGCTCATCTGTAGTCTACATTTCAGTAACACTACTAACATTCTGGCATCAATATTTATAAAAGAATTCAGATGATAATTTGCACTATCAGCAGTAACTTTACTAACCTTTAAATTCAGTTGTGTAAAACTAATTAAAAGAAGATGACAATATTTCATTCAAAGATCCTCATTATAAAATTGCAAAAAAGAAGAGAAAATAAAAGACTAGGAGCTTCACCTATTTTTAGATTTAATAGTATCAGGGAAGAAATAAAGATACAGTCAGATAATTAGCTTGTGTATGTGAAATATAGATTCATTATTTTAAATAATTTCTTTCTTAGCAACCTTTGACTCCATATTATAAAATCAAGCACAATTATTTGTTTTTAAAATGCTAATTCATTAGATTAGAGTCATTGCATATTTTGCAAAGAACATTAATTATACAGTATAATTAATATTCTTGTTGCTGTTTCAGCTGAGAAGCCAATAATTCTCTATTCCTTTCTATAAAACAATATTTTTATTTTATACAATTCAATGATTATTCTATTCTGAGTGCATATAGAGAATAAAATTCCAATCTAGGAGATATTACCCTTTCACGTAAATATACGTAGATTTTCTTGCATACTTCCTCAAAAGTTTCTTTAATATTTTTTAAATTGTCTTGTTTGGATTGCTTATTTTTTATGATGCATATGAAATAATATGATCATCAGTATATGTCTTTGCAGTCTATTTAAAAAATCTTCAAGATCTTATCAGTTTTATAAAAAGTGGATAGCTAAATAATAATTTGTACAGTATTTAAAATTATTTAACGTGATTATTTCTCATTGATAATGGTAATTTTACAGATTAAATTGATATATTTTTATAGAAATGGCTAGTTTATAGTATTATGGGAAAAAAAGTTGTGGTTTGATGTTAATGCATTTTTTTACTGCAACAGAGAGAGTTGGAAGTCAATGTTTCTTCTTTTCTTTTCTCTGGTTTTTCCTCACTTTCCTTTCCCCCTTCCCTCTCACTGTGTCTTTTATATTTTGTATTTTATCTTATAATCTAATAAAATGTTAAAGTTCAGAAAAAGAAAAAAGATAATGGTAGTTGAACATGAATGGATATTGTAATATTACATTTATCACTTTCATCAATTGAAGATTGAAATAGTGAAAAATGGAACATTTATGTAGCATTCAAAAGATGTGACAATATATCAATTAAATTATAACTTGTAACTTTGTAGCTGTGCCTTACATGAAGATTGAAATTAGCCCAAAAGTTTTGCAATATAATGATGGATTTAAAACTTGATTAACATCACCAGCCATAATTATCTGATATTCAAAATGATTATTCAAGATATCAAGATAGTCTTAGTAGAAACACCATAATTAATAAATGCAAATATAGATTTAAAAATATGTATTCACCTGTACTTTTGTTCTGACCCAACCAGGTTCCCTGAGAGCAAACACAGACAAAGGCAGCAGCCCCCACCTTTCAAGGTTTAATCATAAATGCTGTTCCTTTACAAATAAAAGGATGCTTTCCAACAATTATCTCCGACAACAAAGAGCCTTGCCAAGTTGTTTGTCAAGGCTGCCAAAAACCCAGAGATAAGAACTAATTTACAAGATTCACGAACTAAGATGTCCACCAGTTGAGCTAAGAGCTTCTTTGCTTTCTGCAAAGAATGTTTTTTCAAACCTGGCTTTTATCCTCTTGAGGGAGGGGCCATTTCCTTGCAGCCTTATTCCCAAGTCGCCTGTGCTGCTGTAATTGTTCTTTCCTCCGAGTAATCCTTCATGCACATGCACTTGGCATTGGCTCCTCGGGAACCTCCTCGTCACTGCTGCCAGCCTCCACAATCTCTGAAAACAGCAGTCCACTCCCTGATAGTCCTGGCTCCTCATCAGAATCATCGCTCTTGTCAGCCATCTGCACCTGCTGCTAGCTAACCACAACAACTTTAAATAATGCATTGGAATTATATTGCTCTAGTTCATCTACAAATGTTGAAATTAATCAAAATTTCCATACCCCTAACAAATTTTTAATTTTAATTAATATATACTTAACCAACACATTTCTAGATTAAAAAAAACTCATTCTCATGTAGAAGGATGTGAGAATTCTTTTTTTTTTTAAATAGCAAGCACCAGTGTCTTCTGGACATTTAAATTTTACAATTCCAAAAACTAAAGATAGATTTTTAAAATGCATGCAAATATCTTCATAGATCAAAAAGAAGAAGAAAAAAATCATTTAATTGAAGCATTTATAAATGAGAAGTCATACTGTAGATCATTGTTTCTCAACCTTAACAACTTTAAGGTGTGTGTAGTTCAGCTTCCAAAATTCCTCAGAACAACCAAGGATGAATAATATTGCCTTAATAAAAACCCTCACAATATTAGGACTGGGTTTTTGTACTGAATTGAAAGATAAATTCTTATAATTAGCAGTTTGGATTTCAAACATAAAACAAAAAACAAAAAAAAAAAACCCTGTACATACACAAATCTCCCCAAAGACTGCTGTGAACTAATCTTGCTCAACTTCACAAGTGTTTAAAAATGAGAAATTATGTCTACGAAATAGATCCTATAGACAAATCACTTCATTTTGAACATCATTATTTATTCTGAACAGTGTCAACATCTGTGGCAAAAAAATTTATCAGAATTACTGTATCAAACTAATTTTACGGGTATCAATTGCTAAGATTTTACCACAGCCATTTTCTTTTCTAAAGCAACAACTTTCTACGTCAGCTCAAACATTTCTTTCACATAATACATTAAAGATTTTATTTCATAAAGTTATTCTTTCTGAAATAAAATTGCAGGAAAGTTTTTTAAAGAATGATCTCCATGTATTTGTCTACTTTGTTCTTAGGAATGCATTCAGTGTGCTTAAAGCTATTGGCTGTTCTTCAGCTATCAGTTGGACATCTGAAAATTAGGGGGAGACCTTATTTTGTCTATCTTCTTGATTTCAAACCCATATTTTATCACTACCAAGGAATGTAATTTAAATGAAGAAAGACAAAAGGAGTTTTCCACTTACCAGTTAAGAAGTGATGCTGCCCATAGATGAAGAGAGAGATTCTTAACTTGGAAGACACCTGAGTTTTTAAATTGAATTCATTATCAAATCAATGTAAATTTCACCATATTCGTTGCCATGCAACCATTGCCATTTTAAATGTCTCTTCTCTTACAGTTATTAACAATTCAAGGGTGTTTCATTTGTGTAATCTTCAACTGATTGTGTGACTTACTAACCAGGTATAGAGAGAGAAGCCTAATTTCCTTTAAATTATTCACAATATATAGTTAATTAATAACAATGCTTTTAATTTTGGCAACAAGGCTGTCTTGTTGATTTCCCCCTGCTATTTCTTCAATATGCATTTAAGTTAAACACAGTCAGATATGACCATAGATAGTCCTTATTTTTTTCTTCTGAATATCCTTTGGCTTGCTATCTGCCAAATTTATTAAAAGGAGAAAAGGAGGATGAAACACATGCTTGACTCACATCCCATGGAATCCATGTCCAAGAGCAAAGCAAACATTAGGATCAATCTGAAATTCATACAACCCTGAATATTAGAGATGAATTAATGAATTCTTTATTGGCCAAGAGTGATTATACACACAAGGAATTTGTCTTGGTGCATATGCTCTCAGTGTACATAAAAAGAAAAAATACATTCATCAAGAACCATAAGGTACAATACTTAATGATAGTCATAGGATACAAATAAGCAATCAAATCATACTAGGAAACAGTCAATATAAATTGTAAGGATGCAAGCAACAAAGTTACAGTCATACAGTCACAAGTGGGGGGAGATGGGTGATAGGAACGATGAGAAGATTAATAGTAATAATAGTGCAGACTTAGTACAGTATTGAGGGAATTATTTGTTTAGCAGAGTGATGGTGTTCAGGAAAAAACTGCTCTTGTGCCCAGTTGTTCTGGTGCACAGTGCTCTATAGCATCACTTTGAGGGTAGGAGTTGAAACAATTTATGTCCAGGATGTGAGAGGTCTGTAAATATTTTTGCTGAACACTGAGCATTTCAGTGAGCACTGAATGAAGCTATACATAAATTAGTCTGTGTATTTTAAAGCATATTCCATGTAACCAATCAGCTCACATTTACCTAGTTATTGGCATTAGAACATGTTTTGGTAGTGCAATTAAGATGAATGCTGGTTCTGAACAGGGATGAAGCAATTACATCCCATTTGTCAGCCAGCATGGATGCACTCATAAGGTAATTTTGCCATCTCAATCAAGATACAATTCTTAGAACAATTGCTTGGGATTAACCTCCATGAACACAGTCGGATTTATGCTAAGCAACATGCGCAACTAGTTCTTTGACCTTTCCCCTTTACATTTTCAGTATTTGTAGATACGAGGCCTTTGCAGCATAATGTATACTAAGCATGACAAAATAAAATGTACAGGTGAAACTCGAAAAATTAGAATATCATGCAAAAGTTCATTTATTTCAGTAATGCAACTTAAAAGGTGGAACTAATATATGAGATAGACTCATTACATGCAAAGCAAGATAGTTCAAGCCGTGATGTGTCATAATTGAGATTATTATGGCTTACAGCTCATGAAAACCCCAAATCCACAATCTCAGAAAATTAGAATATTGTGAAAAGGTTCAATATTCTAGGCTCAAATCAGCTAATTAAGCCATAACACCTGAAAAGGGTTCCTGAGCCTTTAAATGGTCTCTCAATCAGGTTCAGTAGGAAGCAGAATCATGGGAAAAACCGCTGACCTGACAGTTGTGCAAAAAACCATAACTGACATCCTCCATAAGGAAGGAAAGCCTCAAAACGTAATTGCAAACGAAGTTGGATGTTCCCAAAGTGCTGTATCAAAGTGCATTAATAGAAAGTTATGTGGAAGAGAAAAGTGTGGAAGAAAAAGGTGCACAAGCAGCAAGGATGACCGCAGCCTGGAGAGGATTGCCAGGAAAAGGCCATTCAAAAGTGTTGGGGACTTTCAGAAGGAGTGGACTGAGGCTGGAGTCAGTGCATCAAGAGCCACCATACACAGACGGATCCTGGACATGGTCTTCAAATGGCGTATTCCTCTTGTCAAGCCGCTCCTGAACAACAAACAGCATCAAAAGGATCTTACCTGGGCTAAAGAAAAACACAACTTGTCTGTTGCTCAGTGATCCAAAGTCCTCTTTTCTGATGAGAGCAACTTTTGCATCTCATTTGGAAACCAAGGACTCAGAGTCTGGAGGAAGAATGGAGAGGCACACACTGCAAGATCGAGTTTCCACAGTCTGTGTTGATTTGGGAAGCCATGTCATCTGCTGGTGTTGGTCCACTGTGCTTCATTAAGTCCAGGGTCAACAGCAGCTGTCTACCAGGAGATTTTGGAGTACTTCATGCTTCCTTCAGTAGACGAGCTTTATGGGGATGCTGACTTCATTTTCCAGCAGGACTTGGCATCTGCCCACACTGCCAAAAGCACCAAAACCTGGTTCAATGACTGTGGGATTACTGTGCTTGATTGGCCAGCAAACCCGCCTGACCTGAACCCCATAGAAAATCTATGGGACATTGGCAAGGGAAAGATGAGAGACATGAAACTGAACAATGCAGAAGAGCTGAAGGCCACTATTGAAGCATCTTGGTCTTCCATAACACCTCAGCAGTGCCATAGGCTGATAGCTTCCATGCCACACCACATTGAGGCAGCAATTGCTGCAAAAGGGGCCCAAACCAAGTACTGAGTACATATGCATGCTTATACTTTCCAGAGTCCAATATTGTTCTATGTACAATCCTTGTTTTATTGATTGCATTTAATATTCTAATTTTCTGAGATTGTGGATTTGGGGTTTTCATGAGCTGTAAGCCATAATCCTCACAATTATGACAAATCACGGCTTGAACTACCTTGCTTTGCATATAATGAGTCTATCTCATATATTAGTTTCACCTTTTAAGTTGCATTACTGAAATAAAGGAACTTTTGCACAATATTCTAATTTTTCGAGTTTCACCTGTAATTGTGTCAAAAACATTTTGAAATGAACAAGTGGATTTAGTATTCATCCCCATTTACTGTATATATCCAACTAGTTACTTTGAAACATCATTTCACAACCTGGACACAATATAAATAAAGGAGGTTTACCTTTACAATTACTGCACTTATTAGCTATTTGAACACGTAGAGATAGAGATGGCATTTCCAAAGAAAAGTGCTCCATGCTTCCCAGGTTGAGAGAGAAATTTGGCATCACTAGGGAAAAGGTTCTGGAGCTATTGCCAACTATGAAAAAAGAGATTAAACAAAATATGTTTTTCACTTGTTTCTTCATCACTTGCTGCAAGTTATTATGTGTGTAGGAAGGTTGAAAAAACTGGAAATCCAGTTGTTTTGGGATTGCAACCAAGGCACCTATTACTATTGGAACTATCTTTGCTTTCTTTTGCCACAAGTGCCCCACTACTATTTGCAATTCTTTGTATTTTGTTATCTTCTCCAGTTCTTTCTTTTCTTTTTCTTTTCTTTTCTTGTCCACTATATAGACTTTTTTGTCTTTCTTATCAACAATTGTTATATCTGGGGTGTTATGTGGCAGACCCTTGTCTGTTTGAATTCTAAATTCCAGAGCAATTTTGCTTCATGTTCTATTATTTTATCTTTTTGTGGTCCCACCAGTTCTTGCTTGCAGGCAAATGGTATTTATTGTAGATATTCCAATACACCATTGTTGTTACTTTGTCGTGCCATTGTTTGTAGTCAGTCTGTGCAATCTTCTTACAACAGCTAATTGCATGGTCTACTATTTCCTCAGCTTCTTTGCAGAGGTGGCATTTGCTATATGTTGCTGTCTTCTCAATTCTGGCATTTGTTCTTAAGATTTGGTCTTGTGCAGCCAGAATTAGCCCCTCAGTCTTTCTTCAATTTTCCTGTTCTTAGTCCTTTCCAGGTCTTGTTATCTGCTTTGTCTGTTTTGTTTATAAAGTATACACACGCACACACACACACACACACACATATATACATGACACAGCAAAATATTACATGTCCAGAATATATATGTCTTTTTTTCCTTATGTGATCTTTCATGTAAACCAGTTTAATCTCTCTAATATTCAGAATCCTTCTTAGTATATTAGCTTCAATGCATCTTCTTCATTGTCCTTCAGACATTCTTCAAATTCCCTCACCCATTTTTTTTCCCAAAAATGATCAATAGCCAAAGTATAACTTTTCTCAGCTTCTGTGAGTTTCTCCACTATCTGAGTGGTAACAACTAGTTAAACACACTGCATGCTTTCAATATCTCAGCTGTGTGTAAGCAAATATTGATTGTGACTGGGATAGTAATTGCACTCATTCATGATAATAGATAGCCTGTTGGCTGCAACTATTAGAGCTTGTTTAATAGCATAAAAACAGCCTTAATTGCCTACCTAGAGAGACAAGGACTGACATGGTATAGATGGGACTGTATTAATAATACTGCACAGCAAGCATTGTAATTTCTAGGTGTGATCATCCTAGAAATCAAGATGTTAGACTTAAGAATTGGGTCAACAAGGGCCAGGTTTATTATTTCTCTTAAATAGTGATGCATAGGACCACATTTTTCCTGCTTTACCTGGTTCCACACCAAGTGCTACATTGTGGTACACTCTTGACTCCTGCATTCTTTTACTATGATGGTTGGTCCTAAAAGGCAGAAGCTAACTACCACCCAACAATAGCATTGTCAGTTCTAAGATTGGATATCATAGTAGATGTCCACTTTATATTTAATTTTAATCCGATTTTTTCACTGTTCCTCTTGACTTTCATTACTAGAGTTTTAGAAATCAGAGTTGTATCATCAACATAGGACAAGTTGTAGATGTTTCTTCCTCTAATTTTAAAAACTATACTCATATTCTTGTAATCCAATTTCTTTTTCTGTATGTATGTATGTATGTATGTATATATGATAAGTTAATGCTCCATTCCCCCCCCCCCCCGAGAGAAGAAATTAAGAAGTTCTGCCCTCTTATCATACTTATTGATTCACCATTTTCTTGTTTCAATGTTCTTAAATAGAAACATAAACTCATGAGACTGGAAGGGATCCTGGAAGTCTTCTAGGCCCAAGGTAGGAGACTTTATCCAGCTGGCTGGATAATTCTGGGAGTTGAAGTCCACAAGTGTTAAAGTTGCCAAGTTCGGGAACCCCTGCTTTATGCCACCCCAGACAAATGGGTGTCCAAAGTTGAAAACTTCCAGTGATGGAGCACCCACAGCTCTTGGGAAATCTTGAAATTTCCTTTTATTTCCTTTTATTTCTAATGCACTCAACGGATTTTGGAGGATGGGGTATTATTTTTGTTATGTTTCAAAAATCTTTACTTATTTTGAACTTCAACCTTTCTGACAGAGTTTGTACAGTTTTGAGAGACGATCTTCTATTTTTGGTTGTTGTTATTTCCTTCTTCTATATTCTATAAAAGAAGACCCGTTGCTCATCAACAGTTTATAAAGAACTGCAATGTATCCCTGTGCTGGCTAAGGAATTAAAGTGCATACCAAGTTGAAGTTACCAATACTGCTCTAAAAATTCCCCTGTCTCAGACTTTTGCAGCAGAAACAGATATATCAAGCTCTCATTATCAAAAAGGGATACTGAATAAACATAAGGTCTCAAATTCCAGTGAATTAATCAATCTGTTCACAAACAGCTTCAGTATCTTTTGCTTATTTCAGTTTTAAATTAAGTAGTGGATAATTACTTTAATAGTGCCTTCGTGGAGACTTTGCATGTTTTTTTACCTCTATTTCTGAGCACTTATAAGGTTTTTCTTCAACTATCTCAGCAGGGAGGTTTCTGCCATACTATACCTCATGAAAATTGGGAAAATACACAATATTTTTAAAAGAAAAAGAAAGGGGGAGAGCAGAATGATCTCTTGACTGTCTCTTTAGAAAAAGAACAGAAAATAATGAGGAGGGAAATAAATTAGCTCCTTTAAGTGCATTCTTGTTGAAGAATAAGTACTGCAGCATTATGTCACAGATCTCATATTCTCTAAAGCTGCACCTTTTCTTCCCAAAGCAAAGTTTAACAAGAAAGGAATGGCAATCAATAAATGCTAGCAACAGAGGAATAATGTAAGTAAACACCAGGAACAGTGGCTTTGGCAAGCCTCCAATCTGTACTGTTATTATACCGGGATTCTGGTAATCTGTTCTGGTTTGTTGCTATCATGACAGCCACTTTGGTGTAGTGGTTAAGGCACCAGGCTAGAAACCAGGAGACTGTGAGTTCTAGTCCCACCTTGGGCACAGTTGGGTAGCCTTGGGCTAGTCACTTTCTCTCAATCCTGGAAAGGAGGCAGTGGCAAACCATTGCTGAAAACCCTTGCCAAGGAACACCAGAGACTTGCTGGGCAATCTCTAATTATCCAATCTCTTCTTTAAAACTTGTTAGGTAGCCCCTAAAGTTCAAGTCTGTCAAGACCTCTCTATATTTTAAGCCTATCTTCTGGAGTGTTAGCTATCCCTGCCAACTTAGTGTCATCTGCAAATCTGATAAGTTCCCCATCTATCCCCTCATCCAAATCATTGATGAAAATGTTGAAGAGTACTGGGCCTAAAAGAGAGCCTTGGGGGAACCCCACTACAATGCTGTTCCATTGAGGACTACACATTGAGAGCAGTTGGTTAGCCAGTTATGAATCCATCTGGTAGTTGATGCTGCCTAACCCACATTTTTCTATCTTATAAATAGATTGTGGTTTACTTTATCGAGTGCCTTGCTGAAATCCAAGCAAATTATATTCACAACATTCCTCTAGTCCACTAATTTTGTCACTTTGTCAAAGAATGCAATAAGATTTGACTGGCATCATCTGTTTTTGACAAACCCATGTTGGCTTTTGGTTATGCTTTGTTTGCCTCTAGATGTTTGTTGATTCATTGCTTGATTATCTTTTCCAGAATCTTCTCAGGTATTAAAGTCAGACTGATAGGTCTGTAGTTTTAGGGATCTATTTTTTTTCCTTTTTGAAGATGGGAACTGCATAAGTTCTTTTTCACTCCTCTGGTAGTTCGCCAGCGTTCCAGGATCTTTGAAAGATATACTTCAGTGGTTCTGAAATCACATCTTCCAGTTCCTTCAGAACCTTGGGGTGTAATCCATCTGTAATCAAGTCAGGAAACTTTAGAAGACAGGAATAAAAGAGAGCAAAGAGGAAAAGGCCAGGTTAAACATTATTTAGGGAAGGGTATCCAGGGGTGGACTTCAAAAAGTTTAGCAACTAGTTCTCTGCCTAGTCAGCCTCCTGCACCATGGTGGGGGGGATTTTCTTGCCCTCCCCTGGCTTTGCAGGCTTTTCTTGAGCCTCTGGGAGGGCAAAAATGGGCTCCCCAAGCTTCGGAGGCCCCCTGGAAGCCAGAAACAGGTCCATTTCTGGCCTTCCAGAGTCTCTGGGAGGCCCCTTTTTGCCCTCCCCGAGCTTCTGCGAGGGTCCTTCACTTACCTGGCATCCAAAATGACATGGAGACTCCTGGGAGGAGTGGGGCGAGGTGGGAAGGGCCAGCCAGGGATTGAATTTGCCAGTTTGCGAAACCAATAATGAAAAGTAATAAAATTAAATACCAGTTCACCCAATTGGTAACAGCCCATCCCTGAGGATATCTAAGCAAGGAGTGACGGCCAGCCTGGTAGCCCTATTGAGAAATTATCAAGTGGGGGTTCATGGCTGGCTCAGGAATTCTGGGAGTTGAAGTCCAGAAGTCATAAAAGGGCCATAGTTTTCCATCTCTCCCTCATGGTTTTGTTGACATAGTATCATCTCTGTTCTTAAGTAAAAACCTGAATACTAATTGTATGCCTCAAGAGCAATATACTGAACATTTTTTCATGGAGATAAACATTTCATTCAATCTGACTTGAAGCCCCCAATTTTAATCTGTGTAAAATAATTAAGTGATTTATTGCAATCTGATTACCAGTGAATGATTGATCTCTGTCCCAATACCTCTCTTACTCTGGGATAATGTAATAAAAAATCAAGGTGAAAAGAGGCAATATTGGAAGTTAAGAATCACCAAAAATGCCAGTATGGGAGTAGAAAGAAGAAAGAATAGGAGGAAAGAAAGGGGGGAATAAATTAAGGTTGCATGTGTGTATTATAAAAATCAAGAAACCACTTGGCTGGCAGCAAAAAGATACAAGAATTCTTTGCAACCACCAAATACTTATCTAGATTTTGAAATCCCATATAGGATAATCCTACGATGAATCACCCTAACCTGCAGAATAAATTATTGTGAAAAGAGATTTGAACTTTTAGATTACTTTAAAATAACATGCATGGCAAAAAATAGTATGAAGCAGATATGACTGAAATAGCTTTAGGATGGGAAACTTTATCACATTTTATCTCAGTGCCCACACTCCAGGATTTTCATGGGGAAAAAAATCCTTTAATTTTCATTTAGTAAAGAAAACAGCACAGGATGTGAATAAACAGCAGCCTTTGATTGTAAAGCCCATATATAAAATGAGATATCACCCCACTGACCCTGGAATTAATGCTGCCTCCTCATTTCTCCAAGTAGATGGCTAAACTTCTTTTAGTGATAAAAGTAAATTTTAGTAAATTTTGCTTTTCTACTGGAAGCAAATCAGTAAGAATCTACAGTGATGTGTTTACTCCTGTAAATGCATTAAGCTTCATTTTCATTGTTAATGTTTTTTTTTATCTTTTGTTATTCCAATCAAATTTCAGATGGCTTTTTTTTAATATGGCAAGTGGTCCATCCAATTATCTTGTGATTTATTTTCTTAAAGGGAAAGCATGATTGTATTTCTTCCTAAAAACTATTTTTTGATTTATTTTACTGATAACATTATTTATAACCTGCCTTTCATTACAGGTCAGGCAGCTGGCTTATAGGGCTTTATTTTAAAGTCCTATAAAATATATTTTAATAAAACACACACATAGGATTCAAAGATCCCAGATTTCTGTCTTGAAAAGGGACTAGGAAAATACTTTGCATGAGACTTCAGAGAACCCTGTAAAGATAGATTCTATTGTGCTAAACCAGTGTTTTTCAAACAAAATTTCCAGACAAAAACATGCTAAATGCTAAATGGACAGATGGTCTGGCACAGGACAAGGCAGATTTCTTTCCAGTCATGTTCTTAAAGTAAAAATACAAACTTCAGGCATAATAAGAGTCACTATACATGTACTCATAGTTCCTTTGCCTTTCCCTTATACATGTTTCTTTCTGTAGCCCCCATAAGTTGGAACCACATTTCCTTCACACCTATTATTGTATCATGTTTAAAAATAAATCAACCTTTTCTTGCCTTGCCCCTTCCTTGTTTTGCACACCATAAATTTAGCCAACTGGCTTTATTTGTTATACTCATGTTAATCCCTTTTTGGCAGTTTCTCAATGCTTATACCAATCTTTGGCCTAGTGATTTCTCTGTCTCCTAATATGCCATTTACATTTCCGTAAGAACAAAATACAGTTCAAACTGATATTATTTCAGCTTCTAAAAATGTTCTACAATATTTGACCTATACAGAATATGTAATTGTCAAAAAAGAAGCAAAAGAACATAATCTTGGCATAAAATCAACCATAGAAAAACAGTAATCTTACAAAAAAGCACTGTCAAAAGGATAGATTAGAAGGAGCATTTCATGAGTCAGATTAAAAAACACATATGCCCAGTGGTGGAATTCAATTATTTTTACTACCAGTTCTGTGGGTGTGACTTGGTGGGCGTGGCAGGGAAAGGATACTGCAAAATCTCCGTCAGAGATGGGATTTGCCGATTCTCCGAACAACTCAAAATGTCCACTATTGGTTCTGCAGAACTGGTCAGAACCTGCTGAATGCCACCTCTGGAGTAGAGTAGAGTAGAACAGAACAGAACAGAACAGAACAGAACAGAACAGAACAGAACAGAATAGAATAGAACTAATACTGCAAATTTAAATGTTTCAATCAAATACAAATCACACTGGATTCAATTGGAATGAACTGCTGGAACTGCTCCTTATCAGCAGGGCTTTGTAAATACAAGGAATCACCTAGTTGCAATGGTACTTGGAGTTCCTAAGCGATGTTGGAAAAATCAATGCACGTTGTTGGAACAATGCCATTTCTGAAAACATGTGCTGCCTTAGCATTTATTCTATCATTAGTCAATAATATAAAGCACTGTTTCTCAACCTTGGCAATTTGGAGATGCATGGAAGAGACAGGATATAAGTATATAGCTTTCAGTATCATCAAATATTATTTAGGTATAAATAGGAAAATTGCCAATGAAGTTCAATATAGTTAGGTCCCTATGGCTACCATTTACTGATGGAATGACATTCTTGGATGTCATTTTTCCAGTAAACTCAACATGGGTTTAATTGCCATCAAAAAATTAAACAAAGTGTTTCCAGTGAGGGAAATGGTGAAAAGCATGTTGGCAAAAGAACCTGAAATGGAAAAAAAATCACTCTAGAATATTTAGAAGTTATTATTCAAAACTTACGATAAGAGAATGTCATCCACAATGTACATTATAAGCCAGAAATTATACCACTGTGGTTTTCTAGATGACTAATAAACTCAGAAAAAGGAAAGAAAGCTTTTTTCTTGTTTTGGTTTTATGTATTGGTTGTTCATTTAAAAACTGAAAAAGGGAAAACACTTCTACAAAGATGATACAAAAAACTAATATTCAAGTCTCCTTTGAGCTGAGCATGAACCCTTGTGATTTCATGAATACATCCCTCTCGTTTTGGGCAAAAAATAGAAGTGATTTGTCACTGCCTTCTCATGAGGTTTTATTTTTAAATTCTTATTCTGTTCTGCAGATCTGAGTTTTTTTTTCTAGGTCCAAGTGCTTGTCAGCATTGTTCCTGATCTACTTCTGAATCTAAAGAAGGGTAGCCATGCACTGCCATCTACTGAAAATTGTAAGTATTACAGAATGAAAGAGAAAGAATTTGAACCAACAAATCACTAATACATAAACCAATGCTCACTCAGCCCAATCTACTTCACAGAGTGGTTGTAGAGTTAAATGAAGATGGACATACCAGGTAGGCAGAAGAAAGGGAGGCTATAAATCTAACAAAGAAATAAACAAATAATAAAGCTATCAGATTGGAAATTTCACTTGTTTTTCTTTAAACTTTCTTCCAGGAGAAAGTAAGCTTCCCTTATGCTTTCCTGAGCAGATGCCTATTTTTGGAATAATTTCCTGTTTTGCTTTGTTGCTTTTATCTATTAAACTATTATACTACTGACTATCAAGTGCTGCTACAGTATTACAATAAAACAAAAGCATTAATTATTACACCTTTTAATAAGACTATTAAAAACAGATGTCAAAAAATGTTTAGTATCACCACTTGTTAAAGTGCCATCATATGTTAAGTGTGCAGTAAAAAATACAATAGTGATACGATAATGGATTTAGACAAATAGAATGAAAATCGCACTATAACCATTTGGAAATTTACTGCTTGGTTTCTGTAAATAATGTGCTCAGCCACTACTATATTATAAAGCTTTATTCACTTAATTATTTTTTTAATCTATAATTCACTTTTAGGAATCCAGGGAAGCTAAATGCATGCAATCATTCACTTTAAAAAGCCAGTTCATTTTTTTTTCAAAATGGAAACTTACTGTATGGTATGCTATTCAATAAAATAAACACAGCTTCAAAGCAGGTGAATGATGATTGTATTGGTGGAATAATTTTTTATTATTTAAGCATTATGTTTTGTAATGACAACTTTTGGAGGGTTTACTTGGGGACAAAATTGGATAGTTATGTGTAAGATCATTAATCCTCTGACTCCCCCTAGCGGTGAAAGAGGTAATTGAAGATGGACATTTCTTTTTCAGAATACATTTTTTCCTGAGATTATAAACACAATACGGAAAAAAAAATAGTTAAGAATTTAGCATTCATCTCAGTCTAACCTAATGTTTAAAATAGTATAATCATCTTCTCTAATTGACTTCTGAAATTCTTGAGTTAAATTCCTGGGGGTGTGTATATATATGTATATATACATATATATATACAAATTGCAGACTTTCACAAAAGCATTACCTAACAACAGCTGCATTGTTATTTAGATGTTGACCAATCCTTCTAATGTTTCTGCTGCATTGTTTTGTTTTATTTTTAATTCATTAGAGCTAGCATCAGTTCAGATATGGTTTTATTTAGGCTCGACTCAAAGAAAGGGATAGCCCTTATTGGCTGATTAAGTACCATCAATTTTAGTGACCTACTTTAAATGTGACTAAACTTGGATTAAATTGTGTTTTATCCTTTCAAGTCACCTGGCAACAGATTTAGAACAAAAAGTGGGCCAGAAAAGAATAAATGATACACGTACAAACCAGCAAATATGCATACATTAGTGATGCTGACTTCAGAATCTTTTGATGGATCAGAAGAAGGGATTTCCAAGAGGCCTTGGAGGTCTTCTAGTTTAATCTCCCTGATCATGGCAGAATCCCCATCCCATTCCAGACATAGAATTCATCAGTTTGGATAACCATTGCCATCATAAAAGGAGACCCTTCTTCACCCAGATGAACAACCTAAGGCCCTGAGGCTACATGTAACTCCCTAGGGCCCAAATCCTAGGGCTCCAGAACAACCTCAGTGTCAGCTTTGGAAGCCATATTTTACTTAGCAACTTCCACGCTGCCACATTTTGGTGCCTGGGAAATTGGGAGGAGGGATTTTTAGAGAGAGGTGGAACAACATTCTTCTTCTGAGTCAAGGACAAACTAACCTTCACCTGGGAAAGGAGTGGTTGGAAGGATGTCTCCAGTTGGGACGGATGGTGATTGGACCCTGTGATGGACTGATGGGCGCGGGGGATGGATCTTTGAATTTCTATTGGGAAAGGAAAACATGGACCTCTCAGATTTGGGTTTTCCCAGATGTGCCAATATGACAACTCTAATAAAACGGAACTTTGAGAAAATGCCTGTCTCGGGGTTTATTGGTTTGGAAACTGTACTACCAACTCGGGACTCACCGCCCCGAGTCCCTTTTTGGGAGAGGGAGCGGTATAAAAGTGCGATTAATAAATAAATAAATAAATAAACTCAGTACAGTTAGTCCTTCACTTACAACCATTCATTTAGTGACCATTCAAATTTACAGTGGCACTGAAAAGAGTGACTTAGGACCATTTTTCACACTTATAACCATTGCAGCATCCCCATGTGATCCTGATCACGTGGTCAAAATTCAGACACTTGGCAACTGGTTCATATTTATGATGGTTTCATTGTCTTGGTATCCTGTGATCCCCTTTTGCAAACTTCTGACAAGCAAAGTCGATGGGGAAGGCCGACTCACTTCACGACTGTCTTACTAACTTAACAACTGCAATGATTCACTTAACAACTGTGGCAAGAAAGGTTGCAAAATGAGAAAAATTCACTTCACTTATCTCACATAGCAACAGAAATTTGGGGGTCAATTTTGGTCATAAGTTGAGGACCAGCTGTACCAATTAAGTTACAAACTGAATTTTGGCAATATATATATATTTTTAAATGCATTTGTTTCATAAAAACATTTATTTCACCCTCAATCACTATTATCATCAGTGTGTTTTAAGAGCTTTAAAAAAAAACAAACCATGGCCATTAGTTTGAAAAAATCTTATTTCCAGAATTAACACAAAACAACCATAATTAGTGGAGTTAAACTACAAAAGTTACAGATGTGGTAGTTTTCGTATCCACTCTAGGTTGGTTCCCATGTGGGTGATCACCTCAAATGCAAAATACTAGAGAGATCCTTCATAGTAAACTGCATTATAGAAGCAATATTGGTGTACTATTACAGCATCAGAAACAACTTTATACTGTTTCATAATTTGTTCCACAGACATCAACATTTCAAAATACCAGACAAATGGTTTTTTATTTGACCTTTTTAATGTTCTGCTCCAGATCATTTATGGCTTTAACAGCTTTCAAAACACTGAGGCGAGTGTGCTTGCAAAGTGGAGATGTCCTCACTCTTCCCCCCACCCAAACTCCTCAAATGTCATGAGAAATTATTTAAGGAAGTCTTAATGAAATGCATCTGCCACTTATGAAGATAAATGGAAAGAGTATGGCTTTCCATTACTGGAAATGGCAGAATTAAATTAGAAAATTACAATCCTCAGCATCTTTCCTGACTTATTTTTGCATAATGTGTTAGGAAATATGCCCACATAGGCAGAAGGCTTCAGTACCAATGGAGCATATCATAAAATAAGATTTTTTTAAAAAATAGATGTTTTGTTAATTTGGAATGAAAGAGCTTTCTCCTGAGGATAATTCTGGTATTGTCCTGGTCAAATTCCCAATCAGTACTACAGGAAGAAATGAACAAGCATAAACTTTTTTCCAAAACAAATCACCTTTACATTTAAGAATTCAGACCACTGGTAGCAACAAGAAGACTTAAACACAATAATTTTCTTAGATGAAGCAAAGAACATACAACTTTCTTTAGTACACTGGGTAGGAAGTTTAGTTTAGTTCACTTTATTGTCATTGCACCTTGTATAACAAAATTAAATATCATCTTCATTATGACTATGATAATGCACCACAAACAGCTGTTATTGAATTATATACTTTTTAATGTTTTTTTTTCTTTTTGTAATAAAATTCAATAAAGTTTTCTTTAAAAAAAAAAGAAAATAAACACAAACACACATCCTTCACATTCTGTACATTGAATTGAAAACCCCTGATATTGCATTAATATTCAATAGAATTTAGTAGAATTCAGTAAAGTTACTGCCCTGGGATAGAAGCTGTTTTTCAGCCTATTTGCCCTTGTTTTTATTATCCTGTATCATTTCCAAGATGGTAATAGTTCAAAAAAAGGGTGCCCAGGATGAGATGGATCTTTGAGAATGTTTTGAACTTTCTTAAGGTAGCAAGAGCTATAACGCTCTTCCAAAAAGGGGAGAGGACAATCAATGATCTTTTGGAAGGAGATAAGCTAAGCTGGAGGGCGGAGTTAAGCACATCATCAGTCTGGAGGCTCTCTGCTCCTGAAAGAGACCTAAGTACAGCCCCCTCCCTTGAAATTTGTTGATTCTTATATGGCATCAATTTGCCTTGACAGTTAGTAGTTCAGATTGTTGTGTATAGGTTGCATGGAATAAACTCATAGTGCTTTCTAAACTCTATCCTGGCTCCTGGTTTCTTTTTGCCTGACACAGGGTTGCTTAATTTCATATTACAGCCCTGCTTCCCACTGGCCATCACGGGTTGAGGTTGATCAAACCTCAGAGTCCACAATAACTGGAAAGTCAAGTCAGATTTAGACAAACGATATTGGGAAGATAAGAATCTAGCTTTAGTTTGGTTATGCCATATTAGAACAAGAAATCTTGTTAAAAGACAAGTTCTGTGATTTCTTTCTAAAGGTCAAGTTCTTTTTACTGCTAAAGCAATCTTCACCCCACTGTATATTGCTCCTTAGATATCTTTGTTAATTTTAATGCTAATATTTATTATTTTAATGTTTTATATTGTCATTTTTAGTTTGTTCTAGGCCTCCTGGTAGCAATAGGGTTGCTTGATGAAGAGATGGGTAGTAGTGGTATATGAATTTAATATAAACAAACACAAAGAAAACCAACCAACCAACAAACAAACAAACAAACAAACAAACAAATAAATAAAGACTAACAAGAAAGAAAGTGATGATGATGGTGATAAAGAGAAGAAAATGGCAAAGTGAGAAATAGCTGAAGAGGCAAATTAGCCATGGGACAGGCCAAAACAGTCAAGATGAAATTGAAGCCCTATCCCTTTTATGTTTGTGGCAGAGATGAGCTTCTGTAGTGGAAATCACCATTTTTTGATCCCACCCCACATCTCTGTAAGAAGGGGAAAAGACAGCAGAACAATCGAACAGCTTGGATGCAACTGGATATATAGAACCAGGATTCAGTGGCAGCTGGTGGCAGAGATCAACTTATTTACTTATTTGTTTATTTATTTATTTATTTAGCCCTTTCAGAGATACCTCAAATCTAATCAAAACTAATCAAAGAGAGAAGCAACCTGGAATTAAGGAGAAACTTTCTAACAGTGAGGACAATTAACCAGTGGAACAACTTACCTTCAGAAATCATGGCCAGTCCATCACTGGAGGTTTTTAAGGAGAGACTAGACAATCACTTATGTTCTCCTGCTTGAGCAGGGGCTAGACTAGAAGACCTCCAAGGTCCCTTCCAGATTCTATTCTATTCTATTATCTGCTGATCCTTCAGAATATCCTCTCTCCCTGCCTCTCTCTCTCTTCCTTCCTTGTCCTTCCCTCCCTCCTTCTCTCTCTCCACATCAGATGCAGATACACATACAGATGACAGATAAATAACAGATAACAGATAATCAGAGTTGGTAGGGACCTTGTAGGTTATCTAGTCCAACCCCCCACCCAAGCAGGAGACCCTACATCATTTCTGACAAATGGCAGTCCAATCTCTTCTGAAGGTTTCAAGCGATGGCGCTCCCACAACTTCCAAGGGCAAGTTGTTCCATTGGTTGATTGTTCTCACTGTCAGAAAGTTTCTCCTTATTGCCAGGTTAAATCTCTCCTTGTTCAGTTTCCATCCATTATTCCTTGTCTGGCCTACAGACATTTTAGAAAATAGCTTGACCCCTTCCTCTCTGTGGCAGCCCCTCAAATATTGGAAGATCGCTACCATGTCTTCCCTGGTCCTTCTCTGCACTAGACTAGCCATGCCCAGTTCTTCTAACCGGTCTTCATATGTTTTAGTTTCCAGTCCCCTAATCAACACAAATACACACACACCCAATTATGCCAGTCTTAAGAGGTGCATATTTCAGTGGATATAGAATTGTAGCCAGTTTCAAATATGAATTCCAGCATATTTGTATACAGGGCATTATCCGTCTCGATAATTGTTTTAACAATGTATATATAACTGTCCCTCTCTAAAAATGTAAGTATTTCAGATGATAAATGTTTGCATTGTTTTCCTTTCTTGCTGTTGTTTCAGTTTCACTTTCCTTCCAATAAATTCAGCTTCTGCTTTTTAGTTTTTATTAGTGATCCTATTAAATTAAAAGGAATATGGTGAACTGGTTGATGTCACAATGCCAGATAACCAGTTGGATTTGAATTCATAGGACATATTCATCATAGAGTGAGATATCAATGTCAAAAATTGTACAATTGTTGCTTTTGATAATATTAATATATATAAATCTGAGAAATGTTTAATCTTATTTTTTTATAAACCATTCCAACTTTTCACTGATGTTTTGCCCTTAAGAGATTCTAATTTGGTTTACTCCGTCACATACTCTTTATTTCATGAAAAATGGGATTCTGAACTTTCAACTCTGATTACAAAATGAAACGTTTTCACTATTTGTCAGATTAATTTCCAACAAGTCATCTAGATCCAGATGTGCAGCTTATACATTTTGAAAAGAGTAAGATCTTTTCCTTGAACTATTTTTAATATCCTTGAGATACGAATGATATATCAGGTGCTTTAGATTTCACTAACTGCCGGCTAAATAAAGTAATCAACTACAGTTTTTAGTTGACAATATTTATTAAAAAGCCAAGGTGAGAAAAGCTTGCAAATGGCCAGCTGGTTTTAACAAAGTGTAGAATTAATTAACTAAAGCATACTAATAAGGAAGTTAAATCTTGAGAATACTTCATAAAAGCAACTTCTTGATGAGTAGATGTCCTGACATACATTCCTCCCTCCATTCCTAGGCAAAGAAGATTTTACAAGCAAGATGGTTGGTATGGAGGGAAGGTAAGTAACCCACATCAAAAAATGAATTACTACTATAATTCACACTGCCCAACAAATAGCTTGAGATTATCTCATCAAGGATATATTTAATGACCTACTTAGTAAAAGTCTGGCAGGAGGTGAATAATCAAGTCTTAGATGTTGTGATGATAGGTAAACTTGACCTAGGGAAACAATGAAACTATGAGAACAAATAAATAAAAGATTTTCCAGAGTCAGTAAAAAAGAAAACACAAAAAAGAAACTCAGAAAAAATCACATGGCCTCCAGTGCCTCTAAAATTATGTGAGAAAGGGGTGTGCTTTTGTGCAGTTTTTGGAGACTACATAGGCTGTGGAAGAGCATATTCTAAACCACTTCAAGAATGAAGGCTTCATGCAGCCCAGAGCAAGCTCAGGAAGACCACAGAGGCTGTCAACAGAAAGAAGGTAAGCAATGTGTGGCAGATTTTGGAGAGCGTTTGGGTCATGAGGGAATCTGACTGTTTCCTAAAGTCCATGCCTGGGTCTCAAGTTCAGGCCAGCCGCCAACTTTAGTGCTGCCACCAAGTGTTGCTGTCTAGATCTAGGGTGGCCTAGATGTGCCATTGGGGGGGAGTTGGAAGGGAGAGATAGCGAATTTGTTGTGTGTGTGTGTGTGTGTGTGTGTGTGTGAGAGAGAGAGAGAGAGAGAGAGAGAGAAACAGACAGACAGACAGACAGACACAGAGACAAAGAGAGAAAGACAGAGAGCGTGCATAGTCAACAAATTTTTATTTTTTTTCAACATGCTGAGTCCAAAAAGTTTACCATCACTCATCACTTGTATAGGATGAATGAGAGTGAAACTTTGACAAGCTTTCAAGAAACAATAAAGAACATTTTTCAAATACTCACTGTTCCTGTTTCCTGACCTTTCCTATTTTGAACGGTTTATACCGGTAGATGTCTGGCCAGTTTTTACTGTTGTTGCTGTTCAGAAACATATTCTGACAGGGAGGAAAGAACAATTAGGCAATTCTCAATTCTCATTGATCTTTTAGCTTCCTCTGAAAACTGTCTGAATGTGACATTCCAAATGTATGTATGTTTTTGCCTTTTAATAGCACTGTTATGTGTGAAGTAAGCAAATTTGTTTTGCATTATAATTTTGTATCACAGTTCTACTATTAACAACATCAACTCCATAAAGTGCATTAAAAAATGGACCAGAGGTGGTATTCAGCAGGTTCTGACCAGTTCTGGAGAACTGGTAACAGAAATTTTGAGTAGTTTGGAGAACTGTCAAATACCTCTGACTGGAGATTTTACAGTATCCTTCCCCTACCATGCCCACTAAGCCACGCCCACAGAACCGGTAGTAAAAAAAAATGAATCCCACCACTGAATTGGACCCTTAGAGTTGTCTGACTATAAGACTGTTCACCACTGCTAATTCCCAATAAATGTATTGCCTTTTATTTTAATCAAAATTGTTCAAAAAAATTGGAAAGTGAAAATTAAGCATCCCTAAATTCAACTGGCTTCCAGTGGTGGCACAGAGATGACCATGTACTTTTCCTGGCAAAAACATGATTTACCATTACGGTCATTCAGGAAAAATGTAGACAGAAATATTGTCTTTAAGACATATACACAGTTTGTAAAATGAACTGCATTACTGTTAAAAGAGAGCAAGTACAAAAGCCCCCCAAAAGTTTCCTTTTGTTTCTTTCCTGTCCCCAATTTCTTCCATAGCTGTATTTTTGTGTAATACCCAAAGAAACCATCAAGGAAGATATTTGAAATGAAAGATAAGATCACTAGCAAAACTATTTGTTCTGAAATTTCTCTCCTATTGTCTTTGATTCTTAGACAAGATTGCAGCACATGGAAAAACAGAAATTCAGAAATTTAAGAAGGAAGACCAGATGTGGCAGTGATCTAAGTTCATTTTTGACAACTATTTATAAATTGAAAGGGAATCCTCCCCATTTTCTGCAATTATTAATTATAGTTTCAAATTTTAATTATAACAAATCAACATTCTTTTTTTAAAGGAGGTAAGAAATACTATTAAATAAATAAACAATATTTCATTGTCAAATAATGTAAAAAAATAGCAAAATTAAAACAAAAAAGAAACAGCTTAAAATCAGAAAGATGGGTTGTTCAGTTTACAAGATATTATAATTTTAATTTCTGGATTTCTGGTAGATCTTATAAGCTTGAGATCTTCTTATTATTGTTATATTCTGTTCACTTTTTCATATTAAGCTTCTGAATGTAGAATTTATTCATTGGTCTGTTTTACTATAATACATAGAACTAATGAAACATAAATTAATGAAAATAGCTACTAAATAAAAAAACTATCACGTGTAAGTTAAATGCAAAATTTCTTGACTCACATGCACTCTCTCTATGCATATATATTTTATCTCAATATATCTATTTATATCAGCATACCTAAGTACCATTATATTTTCCCATCACTTGCAATATATTTAACGTTTACACATGAACAAATTCTTAGCTAAACTCATACAAATGTAATCTCATTTTAAAATAGGGAATAGCTGCTTTCAGGATAGCTGATGTGGCAAGATTTCATTTGTAATATACAGTAACTCTACCTCAAGGTAGTAACTACTCAAGGTAGTAACTCTACCTTATAGTCAAGGAAAATGTATTTTACATTGTATTTTTCTTTTCAAAATAAACTATAAGAATAGGACCAAAGGTTTATGCCAAGCAGCAAAGAAAATGAATAAGCATTGTCTCATTAAAAAGCTCCACAAATTCCATGAACAGACTGTATCTATAGTTCACCATTCCAGAACTTGCAATAAGGGTTTTTGATGAATTTAGATATAGCCATTCATAAAGAACTAACAAAATTGTCTAACATTAAAGAACAAAATATACAGTGAAACTAGTATGATCAAACTATAGACAAATCAATAGCAAAATATCATCTGTTGTTTAGGTGGAGAGCTGTGTCATAAATAAAAAAGAAAATTACAATCTTGAAGATGTCAGAAAACTTCTGAAAACAGAAAGCCTCATATCAAAAACATCATAACAGATAAACTGCCTTGAACAGATTTTAATGACTGAGCACATACCAGAAAAAGTGTTTTTGGAAATAATTGGACTTGAGCCATTTACGGCTGTGTAAATCAGCAACAAAAGCTTTAAGTAGGTTCAAAAGGCAATGGACAGCCTTGTAAAGGTCACAAAAGACATGTGTAATATGATGTTGCCTACTATTCAGAAGTTCATTGTGGTGCTCTTCCCAGAAAGCACTAAAAGTTAGATTTGGTTCTGAAAATTTTTTCCAACTGAAATTCAGTTTTGGATAAAATAAAACAGCAACTTTATTAACCTACTTTATTATCCTAAAGTTACAAGAACAATAATATATAAAAGATATGAACACATTTTGTGTTCAGTGAGGCTTATTTCCAATAAATTGAGGCTAAAGCCCTATGTACTCTTACATGATAATGTATTTAACTAAACAGATTCCTGAGGAGACCTATACAGAATTGTTTTGTAATTGTTCAATGATGTTAGTGTATAACTATGTAACTGACAAGTGGCAAACAACAGGAAACCTGGTTTGATGGACTGTGTGTGAGAAAGTTCTCAGAGTACTTGTGGATCATCAATAGCACGAGAAACTAATATAACACAGAAGTTAAAGACTAATGTAGTTTTAGATCACATTAACAGAAGTATTCCATCAAGATCATTGGAAGTAATTACTCCACTCTATTTCAAGATTATTAGCCTATGTATGTAGCTTTGTCCATAGTGGGCACTCCTAAAGGAAAGAGATTTTGAAGTAGATTTAGGGAATGGCTAGTAGGTTGATGAGGAGACTGACAGACAAGGACCGATAACTTAATCGTTAGAACAGCTGGCAGATTTAGTTTGCAGAAGAGAAGATTTTAAAGGAAGACATAATGTAATATAAATCTATAAACATTTAAAAGACTGATACTGTGCATGCAAAAAAGAGGTAGATCTCTTCTGAAATTAAGCAGATCTGCTTTATTTCATGCTGACATTACACACACACACACACACACACACACACACATTACATACACAAATATTGAATAATAGAATGAATTTCTTGATTCTAGAAGCTACCAAATCTAGAATCTCCATGGAGATTTTTAAAGACAGGCTTGATGGCCATCTTTGAAGAATGGATTAGCGGATTCCTGAACTGAGCAAAACTATGGACTAGATCAGCGGTCTCCAACAGGTGGGCCGTGGCCCACTGGTGGGCCATGAGAAAATTTTGGTGAGTCGCAGAGAAATCTCACCCCCAGAGCACTCCCACAAAGCAATTAATCCAGGCTGCGCAGAAACACAAGGCTGTGCCGCCCACATGGCCCATAGGAACCCTCCCTGACCACTTACTCCTTACCCGGAAAACTTGCCTGCTAAATTGCTATTTTTCCTTTTTCCGACCATCATCTGTTCTGCTATGCCGGGAGATTTAGATTAGCTAGGAAGCAGGAAATGGTTGGATTTCTTGTTTTCTAGCTAGTCTTTAGATCTTCTTGGCTCAACACAGATGAACCTCTCTTAGGACTGAAGCAAGCAAATTCAGTGCAGACTCACGGCAAGCAAATTTGAGAGACTGAACTAGCCGATGGCAGATAGATAGATCACTGAATGATTCTGTGACCAACTCAATCTGCCTGCTTTGCCTGATGTTGGGTAAAAGTGGCTCTTTTTAAAATAAAAAATTCAATGCTTATATGCATGGTGTGTTGTGAGTTAATTTTGTGAGTTTGCTTGCTAGCAAATTTTATGAGTTTGCTTGCAAGCAAATTTTATGTGACAAACTGAGCTAGCCAATGGCAGATAGATAGATCTCTGAATGAATCTGTGATTCTGTGAGCAACTCAATCTGCCTGTTTTGCCTGATTTTGGATAAAAGTTGCTCTTTTTTTATAAAAAAATCAATATTTATATAAATATTTATAATATTTATATACAAGCCATGCCCAGCCAGTCACATGACCACCAAGCCACACCCACAAATTAGGCCACGCTCACAGAACCGGTTAGTGGTCCCTGGGATCTAAAATTATGAATTTGGTGGTCCCTGAGGCCTATAAGGTTGGCGACCCCTGGACTAGGATGACATCTAATATCACTTTCCACTGATACATTCTTTTGTTCTTTCAGAAAAAGTGTTTTCTTTACTGTCCTTAGGAATTCAAGCAATTTTTTATAATTCTAGAAATTTTTCTAGTACTATCTATGAATGAAACAGGTACTGCTTCTCTTCCACTTGTTCAAGTTGTCCTTGTGTCACATACCGTGTCCTTTCCTATACCTCCATTTGGATCACCACTTCCAGCCATTACATTAGCAACACACAATTACCCTCTCAAGGTAGAGTCAAGTACAGATCCTACGTTGCCATAAATATCTTAATGAGATGAGAATAATGCAAATGTCCTCAGTCATTCAAAGGAAAGCACTGATGTATTCAACAGGCATGTTTTTCACCTGTGTGGCTGATAGGAAAAAAAGAAGAAAGAAATTTAAGATGAATTTGTGAGTATATTCAACACTAACTTCATCAGACTGTTTGTCTCTTCAGAGATTCTGTTCTGTAGAGTTGCCTGATATTTTCCCTTTTGATTAAAAAAAAATCACTTGTGGCAAAAGAGCCATTTTTGCCTCTGCAAAGACACATGTGACATATAGTTCTAAACCAGCACCTGAAACGAATCAATAAATCAATTTATTTTTCATGCAAGGCATCAAATTAATCCATTAAAATATAATGCAAGAATGATTATAGTATTTCACACATGCTCCTAGTGATTGGGCCACTTATTTCAATGGAAAAGGCATAATAGGGGGGATTACACTAATGAAGGAATATGCAAGAAGAAAATGTGTATGATTTTTCTATCAGACTTGAAAAAGGTATTTATGATCTGCTCTTGAAGTTACAATTGCCTTGCACTTCTCCCCTCCCACTTTCCACAATCTTGGGCACTTGGCAACCAGATTGTCAGGTGCAAGAAATCAGGAACCAGGATAACCTTGCAAAATACTACAAGTTTATTTCATGCTACCGATACTCTAGAATTTGATCTACTAATGTTCAACATGAATTGGCGCCAGATAAGAGTCAATGGACTTCAAGGGGAGCCTGGTCTTAGGTCTCTTCTGATGGTGTAGAGACTGCAAACTGATGATGTGTTTGACTCCACCCTCAGGCTCAACCTGGTCATCTAGATCTAGACAGGTCACATTTATGACTAATTGCAGCATCCCATTGTCACACGATTTCTAGCAGAAAACAGCAAAAGATGCCTATTAGATAAGTTGGATTTGGATTTATTACCATGTGATTTGTTTAACCATGGTGACTCACTAAACAACTTTCATTAAAAATAGTTTTAAAACTGAGTTCAGTCAAATGACAACTTGACTTATGACCGCAGTGACTTAACAACCACAATTCTTGGCATAATTGTGGTCATACAATGAGAACTACCTATTCTCAAACATTCTGCTCAATCAACTGAGAGTTTTAAGGAATAATAATTGACAGTTTGTAATATACTAATATGTATATATATATATATATATATATACTTTGTATTACAACACCCTGTTAAGCCCCAATTAAGGGAGAAAGCATACTGCTTTCTTTTCTGTCTTTCGGCTCATCACCAGAGACCATACCGACAGAAAGCTATTTGTTTCGTTGCCTTTTGTTTACATGTGTTCAGCTAGCCATACCCTTACTGGGATTCGAACCAGGGAAGTATTACATGTGAGGCAGTTGTAATTGCCTCTACACTATTTATTATTTAAAAATTATCAGCTTAAAAACCTTACACACACACACACACACACACATATATATATATATATATATATATATATATATATATATATATATATATATTATACAACAATAGTGCAACAGATTAAAACTAAGAAAAAGGACTGATCAAATGTCAAAAAGGGCAGATTTTTCAGACAATTAGAAGTATAAATAAATAAGGCAGTATATTGTGAAGTTGTGGATTTCTGTGAATTTTCCATAATTCTTCAAAGAAAAACATCCAGGCTTGTATATTTTAGCCATGCTAAATATCCTTGGAAAAGAAAAGGAAGGATTATGCTTTTAAAAATGTAAATAAATAAATAAATTCAGTTATCTGTAGCAGGAAATGGAATCTCCATATGCAGAAGCCATACATACTTTTGATGAACAGATGTTAGGCACACACAACAGGGAAGGATGTGATTCCATTTAGCAAAACCTAGATACATACTTGTATGCCAGCAGCAATATCTTGCTTTTTCAATACGTCTTCAAACCAAAGAGAAGCTGGTTTGATGAACAGAGGACTTGAAATAAGAACATTTGGATAGGTTACAGGAATGGAAAGGATAAGAGAATGTTTCTCCTTCCCAACCAGGATACCAATTAGCATCTCTTTTGTAGGGCATTCATTTAATATTCTATTCCCCATGGCCAGAGAGGTGTTGCTTACAGAACATTTTCCAGAATCCCCTTTTGATCCGTTCCCTTGCATCTTTGTACAGCTGCCCCTACTTCTGCAGTGCCTCCATACATAAATGTGAATGTGCTCTCTCAAGTGGTCTGTGACTAACATCCTCACACCATTAGTCGGAAATTCCTTTCAATCTGCCTCTAAGCATAACTGTGACTGACAGGTTGACTGTCACCTCTTTCGAATGTCTGCATAGCATGACCTTGAGTTAATATGCTGAATAATGAAAGAGAGCAGATTCATTTTGCATGAGAATCCTGAACTGAGACTAGCCAGCAGCAGAGAGAAGATACAAAGTGCTCAGGGTTGTCAGAGAGAAGAAGAAGACCCTGCATCTAAAAAACATCCAAGTTACCCAGGAGCTTGCTATTCCTGAGACCATTGTCTGTGAACTGTCCTTAAACATCACTTTTTGGTTCTTACTATGTTACAGATCTCCTGATTATGACATCGAACATGCAAACAAGCTAAATACATTACTAACATGGGCAGCATCCTGCCCACACGCTTTTATCTTTCTTGGTGACTTCAATCTACCTCATATTATCTGAACCCTTAACGAATGTAGAACTGAACCACAAATGCAATCTTCTACAATGCAGTAACAAATCTGGGACTAGAACAACTAGTAACCAACAAAACTAGACTTAGCAACTGCCTCAATCTCATCTTCTGCAATAGTTTGAATTCAATTTATGGAATACAAATTAAAGAACCCTTTTCCAACAGTGACCACAACATGATTGACCTTTGCCTCAACATATGTCCACACAAAAATCATCACAATGATGGAATCCCCAATTATAACTACAGAAAAGGCAACTATGATCTTATAAACAACTATCTCTCATCCCTTGATTGGCAACTTCTATCACTGGATGCAATACTGTAGAAGACCATTACAACATATTTTTACTTGAAGTCAAAAGAGTCATCAAACTATATGTACCAATAACAACTCCCAAAACCAGAAAAAACAAATTACCCATAACAATAAGGAAGTTTCAATCCAAAAAGAAATCACTTTGGTGGAAAAACAAATCTGGTCACGTTGCCAACTTCAAAAGCCGATACAAAAATTTATGCCACCAGATAAAGACTGAATGCACCAATTATCACATTAAACAAAAAGAAAACCTTCTGCGCACCAATTCCACCCACACTTTCTACAATTTTGTAAACAACAAACTAAAAGACTCAAGGTTCATCCCACCCCTGAAAGGACCTAATGGTAAAGACTGCAATGACAACATTATTAAAGCCAATCTCTTTAACACATTCTTTGGCTCAGTATTTGTAAACAGCAATAGATCATGCCCAGTATTTCCTAGCTAAACCACAGACAACTGCAATGATCTAATACATATCGATTTTACAGAAGACAATGTTGAAAAAGCACTACGCAATCTAAAACCATCTCTATCTATTGGACTAGATGGAATATGTGCCTACTTCTTTAAAAAGCTATCCACTGCCATAGCTGAACCTCTAAGCATAATCTTTGAAAAATCTTTCAGGACCAGCTCCTTGCCAAAACTATGGTCACAAGCCACGGTCATTGCCATGTTCAAAAGGGAGACCCCAGCCTCGTTGAAAATTACAGACCAATCTCTTTATTCTGCGTCACCTGTAAAGTCATGGAATCAATTATTAACCAATCCATCATCATCACTTAGAAACAAACAACCTACTCTCTAATAAACAATTTGGTTTCAGGAAAAAACTATCATGTAATCTGCAACTTTTACACTGCAAAAACGTATGGACTACACAATTAGATCAGGGCAAAGCAATAGACGCAATCTACATAGACTTCTGTAAAGCCTTTGATTCAGTGGTACACAACAAACTACTCCTAAAACTAAAATCTTACCATATCTCTGGACACCTGCATAACTGGATAGAAGCATTTCTGTCAAACAGACAACAAATGGTCAAAATTGGGAGTGTCCTATCAAATTCTGTACCTGTCAACAGTGGTGTCCCCCAAGGCAGTGTTCTAGGACCAACTCTTTTCATACTCTACATAAATCAGATACATTACGTATCTGATATTAACACAGTTGAGAAAGTCCAGAAATATTTCACAAGAAGAGTTCACCACTTCTCTATTCATTGCAGAATACCTTATGCCACCAGACTCGAAATTCTAGACCTAGAAAATCTAGAACTATGCCATCTTCGGTCCGATCTAAGTATAGTATATAAAATCATACATTGCAATGTCCTACCTGTCAATCAATACTTCAGCTTCAACCATAACAACACAAGAGCACACAATAGATACAAACTCAAGGTTAATCGCACCAAACTTGTTTGCAGGAAATACGACTTCAGCAACAGAGTGGTCAATGTCTGGAATACTCTACCTGACTCTGTGTTTTCTTCCCCAAACCCCAAAAACTTTAACCTTAGATTGTCTACGTTTGACCCCACCCCTTTTCTAAGAGATCTGTACCAACATGCCTACCATCCCTGTCCTATTGTTTCTTTTATTTCTTTTATTTTTCTTATATGTATCCATGTATTCATAACTATGTTTTTACTTATACCTATTATCTTGTAAGCAATTAATAAATAAATAACATAAAAATAAATAAATAAATGAGCTTCCTTGCACTTTGAAATAATCCAGCTACTTCATGCTAACAATTCTGAAATCTGACAAATGGAATGACATATATATGGTGCATTGGTGTGTCTATTACACACATGCAGAAAAAGAGGTGGGAGGAAATACACCAGTTCAAAAGCTAGATCATTAAGCTACTTCAGCAAAACCTTGGTACCAATTTCCATTTCTGCAGTAGATCAGTTGGGCAATAGAGCATCAAAGAACTGAATATGCATTTTTTTTTTGGGGGGGGGGGCTTACTTGATCCACTCTATCAATCTAAAGTAAGGAGAAGGAAATGATTTTGAAAATAAAGAGGACACTTTAGAATGTGGCATTGAAATCTTTCATCTTTCTGTATCATGTCTCTTTGGACTAGGAAGTAAAGATTGTGAGAGTTCTATGTCTTTTCTTCCTTGGTGCTCATTTCCATCATCTCTTGGTGCTGAAATAAACCAACCTCATCACTCCCAGTTTACATAAGAATGGAACAGACTTATAAAATAAAACATTAACAGCACTAACTTAATCCAGTAATCAGGACAAATGTTTCATAGCACCATGTTCTACCAGAACAATGGGCTGGGAGACTTCATGATTTATGTTTAATTCTTGTACTTCATCTTTTCTCTATCTTAAACTAGTTTAAGGCAGCCAAAAAAAGTATAAATCCATTTCATTTTGAGGGATTTAAGAAGGAAGACTTTTGGCTTTGTGTGTGTATGTGTGTGTGTGTGTGTTGCAATAATGAACTGCTTCTGAAAATTCTGTCTAGAAAACTTCAGGGACTTGTCCACGTGGTCTCCAGGAATCAAAACAGAGTGTAAGGCAGTGGGAAAAAGGAGGAAGCCAATTCCTTGGTATAAGGGTACACAGTATAGCTTGTAACTTAGCAAGATCTGTTCTAAGGTTTCTCCAAATAAAGTGCAACATTTTTTGTACCACTTTAAGATTAGACAACCAAATGCCTTCCAAACATTTTGGACTATAATTCACCAGCCCCTGGCATCATGGTCCATGTTCAAAGAATTATAACCCCAGATATCCAGGTGGCAATTAGTGCCTTCCAAAATCCATGGACAGCGGGAGGAAATGCAGCCTTGCATTAAAGCTATCTTAGTTGTTAAAGACCTTTTTCTTGACATAGTAAGGCAGAGTCTTCCTAGTATCAAAGCAGATACATCCATCTAGCCTATTTAGCAACAAAAAGAATAGTAATTTTCTGTTTCCTTCCTGTGGTGTTTTTTTTTTTTCAATTTTCTTGCCTAGATTACTTCCAATCCTAGTGATCTCACATTCAAGATATTGCCCAACTTAATTTTTTAGAGCAATGAAAATTGCTAGGTGCTACTACTTATTTAATAAGAGTATTGTATTATTGCACTGTTTGATTGCTTCCTGTCCTATCCACTTGAGAGCTGCTATTTAATATGTCCACATCTAACTTATTTAAATACCAAGCTATCAACCAGAGTACTAAACAGTACTGAGATATACACACAGGGACATTTTTACTAAGAATTGTGATTATTTTATAAAATGGAATGCAAACGAAACTGGAAAAAAGGAAGAAAGAAAGAAAGAAAGAAAGAAAGAAAGAAAGAAAGAAAGAAAGAAAGAAAGAAAGAAAGAAAGAAAGAAAGAAAGAAAGAAAGAAAGAAAGAAAGAAAGAAAGGATACCATAAAAAAGCAATGCATAAGGAAATTATTTCCAACTTTCATCACAAATATAAACAATTTCTATGAGCCTTCACCCCCTCTAAGGTTACAAACAATTATCTCTTCACCCCATATCCCATCCTTTATTTATAGAGAAATCTGTTAAACATATTTTCAGTATTGGTGCTAGTAGATAGTCCATAAAGGTTTAACAGAAATAACAATATAACACGAACAGTGCTGCTTTTATCACAACTTGTGGTGATCATTGAAAATGGCAGGTGGGAGGTAAGGAAAGGCTGCATTTAGCTATGGGAGAGCACCACATGCTTATGCAAGGCAGTATTGGTGGATCACATCCCTTGTGCTGAATGTTCCCTTTTCATCAAACCAATGACTTCACTTTGCATTCCACTGAGAAGTATAAATGTGGCAATTCATGCATGTAATGACAGCCAAGAGCACAAGGTTGGTGTCATATTTTTGTGATGAGCTATACATGACTCACCCCAGAAATTATAACTGTCTCATCAGGGGCATGCTGAATAATCCAATGCTAAAGCCAACTGGCAAGCCCATTATTTGCTGTGGGGCTACATGATCTTAAATGGAATGCCAATAAACTAGACAGCAGGAAACGTTTTCAAGGAGAAGTGGCACTGGGGATTATCGTGGGATCTTTGTAGTTCTTTTGTAATGTAGGTGAGTTGGAATGATCCAGCTAAATCAGACAAATGAAAGAAGAAAGGGAGAAATTGGAAGCAGGAATGCTAGATGTTCAGCTAGAAAGTGAACTACCATTGCCATCCATGATGCATCTGGTATTTTGTGCTGGCTCAAGGAGTATTTTTAAGTTCTGACATGCATATAAGACCTTTTGAGCTAAAACTGAAGATATTTATATTTTCACAGATAAGATTTATATCCCTTTTGAATTTCCATAGCAATTGGCTAAAGATTGCTTTTTAGATTATAATAACCTAATGTAAATGGTTGATTGATAATTAATAGATTATGATCTTTTCTTTGCAGCTGCATTATCATGTATTCCTCCCTTCCCTGAGTTGTCTGAAAATTATCCTAGCATAATTTGTACTGCTCTGATAGCTGAGCAATGTCAGCAACTAGTGATGTTCTTACAGTTTTAATATAGATCAAGTTAAAGCAGGAATTGGTGGATTGTATTTCATCTCCCTCCCAGTGTTATCTGTTGGTAGCAAAATCAACTACTAATCACTGACTTTAGCATGTAATGGAATGAGCTTAGATGGATAACTGAACCAAAGTCTTTAGCCAATCTTCAGGTTGCCTGAATGACAGGTTGCTGACATGGAAGTTATCCATGCTGGAGATTTCTTGTTCGGGCTATTTCTGAATATGGATTTAACAAAATTCTGGAAGACTCTTAAACATATGGCCAAAAATAATATGGTTGACAGATTATAGGAGTGAAGGAAGATTGGAAGGAGTTCTTCCTGCTGATTGAATGATCCACTCCATCCTACTTCTCTTTTCAACTCTATCAACTTCTCATAATTTTTTTTTAAATGGTTTAACAGACTTCCAAAAGATCGCTAACAACATCCTCTCTCCCCAAAAACCCAAGTGACTGTTCATTAGCACACTAAAAAGGAACACTGGGAGATCTTCTCTCACTTCTTCAGAGAAGACAAGTAGATGTTTTGTCAATTTCAAGCCAGTTCCCATATACCTCAAACTGATATGCTCAAGGGAATATCAGCAACTGTGACTAGCAGCACCCAGGAACACCCTATGTAATACACAAAATGATACTTCTCTCCCCAAAGGAATAACAGCAATTTAAGTATGACCACGTAAAATCTCTTGTTAACAACATAACACCTATAATGCATTCATTGGTAACAGAATCACAAAACTGAGTTGGCAGAAGCAGGCTCTTTCAATTTAAATCAATTGCAGCATTAGTCCTTTCTTTTAAAAACACAATTAGTGATTTGTCAGAAGACTGCTAAATGCATGTTTAAAAGTCCTGGAAGCATGCTAATTCTATGTATCTGAGGAGACTTTTCATACCTAGCCAGACATATCATAGATCCAGAATTGAGAACAGAGGTAAGATCCAGAACATTTGTCTGAGCCTGTATAAGTGTGGTGGTGAGGAACAGAAAATAATGTAGAGGAATTCTTTTGGATGTGTTGAAAGAGATGAAAAATAGGAAGGCCACAGATAGCTCTCACTAAGAACAAATGTGGCTTATGGATCAGAAATGTCTTGTTGCTATTAATGGAAAGAAGTCAGTCAGTAATGTATCTTGCTCAAGGCTGAATGCTTATATAGTACATTTATCCCATAAGGATCCTCAACATGAGTAGACCTTTACTTTATTTCTTTCCATTTTTCTAAATAAACTTTTGCTTGGAAGAATCAGCTCCTGTGTCACTTATTTCTTTTGTAGCAATAGCACTTAGACTTATATACCACTTCATACTGCTTTACAACCTTCTCTAAGCAGTTTACAGAGTCAGCATATTGCCCCCAACAATCTGGACCCTCAGTTTACTGACCAAAGGATGTATCAACCTTGAGGCTGGTGAGATTTAAACTGCCAAATTGCAGGCAGGCAGTAATCAGCAGAAGTAGCTTGTATTACTGCGTTCTAACCACTGTGCCACTGCAGTATAGTAAGTATATGACAACCCAGAAACAACAAAGATCAGATTTTAATTGCTTTTATTCTGCTTCTGTCTCTGTTTAGGTTTTACTATGATCACTGTGGTTGGTTGCATAGTCAGCCAGATGTTTAGACTGGATATGGCATTTTTGTCCATGTATTGAGTCCTTCCCTAGGATTTAAATAGGAAGATGTTTAATGGCCTTCCGCTTCTCTGCAGAATGACATTCTGGCTTTATATGCATTTGTTCTTAACACTTGTGCTGCCAGAATTAGTCCCTCTGTCTCTTTCTCACTTTCCTGCTATTAGCTATCACTAGGTCTTGTTGTTACCTGCTTTGTTTGCTACTTTTTTTTTTCTGTAGTGATGATGTAATACTTTGCCTTACTGTGTGTTTTCTATTCTTCATTTGGTCTTTCTTGTAGCCAGTTTGGTCTCTTCAATGTTCAGTAAGCCCTCCTAGTATACTAGCTTCAGTGCATATTCTTTACTGCCCAAGATCTGGGACAGGTAAATGCTTTTGTTTGATGGTATTAAAGATCAGGGATCATAGGATGTAAGCCATTCCAAGTAAAATTATCTTATGTAATTGATGATTACAAAAGATAGTGATGATTTTGTCAATGTCAATAGTCAAGTGGCGCTCCAGATATTTTGGGATTGCACCAAGGCACCCATATTATTATTATTCTGTATTATTGTTTTGCATAGGTGGAAACCTAATATTTGCTTCCATCTATGTATGTATCTTCCATTTATGTTGCTTTGCAATCTGCTTTGAGAGAATAATAACAAGGGAATATAGTATAATCTACAACAATTATTTTAAATTCAAACAGTCCTGACAATGCTCAAAGTGTATTCTATTTGCTCTATTTACTTATTTCCTAATATGAACTATATTTCACAGGGAAATTCTTGAACATTCTCTACTATTGAATATGCCTACAATTGGTATGTTGAAGCTCATCTAAAAACAAAATCTAGAATAGAGGAAATCACAATTGCTTGCTGTTTTTGAATCAACAGAACATCCTAAATATAGGATGAGGCTAGACAGTTAATAAACAGAATAAAAGGAAAGCCAGTAGAGGGAATTTATAGATTGATATGTCCTAAAAAGTTAGACAGGACAAGGAAAGGGGTTTCCCATAGGAGTTCACAAAGGATCTTTTGAGCCTATGAAGCTAACAAATATGGAATCCACAATCAGACTATCCACGTTAGCATTGTTTACTCTGATTGGAGCAACTTTTTAGAATTTCTGATTTAATTCCTGCCCAAATCTGCCTAGAGATGGCTTTCCTCATCTTTCCCTGTGTCTTCTAGTCTTTTTTCTATGGGAGAGTAGGTTGAAGAAGTGCTAGGGAATCCTCCAAATTCATTAGGCACATGAATTTTTAACTAAAGCTATCCTAACTGGGCTGCAAAAATCCAGATATTTGCCAGATAGCAGCAAGGAGACATTGAAAAATCAACAAATAGCAGCTCTATTGCAATTATTTGGAAGAAAGAAAATCTAAGTTATGTATCCAAGGTTCCATGAATGTATATCAAAGACAGTGTTTATGAATATGGTAGTTTAAAACTATGGATCCCTGCCAGTGGTGGGATTCCAAAACTTTTACTACTGGTTCGGTGGGCATGGCTTGGTGGGTGCGCTTTGCACGCGTGCACACACATTGTGTGCATGTGCATGCCAAACAAACACTTTGCACAGGCACAAAGGTGCTCCAACTCACCTCCTGCAAGCCTGCATTCTCCCGGTTGCTTCAGCAGCTGCTGAACGGGACTCTTCTGTGCTATGCAAAGCAGCTGAGCTTCAAAAGCAGAAGATAAAGGTGACTATGAGAGCCCAGGCAGGCGGGCAGACCCAACAGCAGAGCAGCGGAGAGAGAACCAGTTCATTCTCCGCTGCTCATCGCCACTGCTGGCTGGGAAGAACCAGGCCAAACCAGTAGCGTACTACCACTGATCCCTGTAGTGCACAAGTTTCTTTAAAAGCTTCTAATGCTTGGAACTTTGTTTAAGCATGTGGAGAACTTTAACTGCATTGAAACAACATCCAGGTAGAATTTTATTTACTGAATCAATTTTGCCAAGCAAATATCCTAGAATCTTAAAGGAGCAAGTAAACTATGGTGCTTATGACAATGAAGCATTTTGTATGGGGAAAATGCCACAAAATTAAGGGGAGAACATGCAGAAATGTTGGCTGTCCTGGGCATAAGAACAATGATCTGAAAATAGCACCTTACATCTAAAAGAAACCAAACAAAAAGTAATATATTATGCTAATTGGAAAGGATAGAAAAGAGCATGAAAAAAGAACCTTTTCTAACAGCTTTTCCTCATTAGTTATTTACAAGGTCATTTAATGGCCTTGCAAGCCTATTTTTCTCAATTGTCTCCATGAAGCTGAGCTTGTCTCATTCCCACATGATGATTTATGCAGCTTTAGCTCACAGTTTTCTGTATGCAAAATACAAAGGATAAGAGAAAAATCAGGACAAAATACAGAATTCCTGATGCAACTTTCTACCTTTGGACCAAGGGCTGGGATACACAAAGCTTTTATGATGAGATAAGAATCTTGGAGAGGGAAATATTTACATCTGGTAGAATGATGGAAAGTGTTTGCTAAACGATGGGATGGTAATGGAAAAAGAAAACCAGTGAGAAAAATGCCTGTAAATAAATCATTGAGACCTAAATAGTGTGCATACACAGGTGGATGATGGAATGTTTAGGTCCAATATCAGGGGTCTTCAAACTTGACAGCTTTAAGACTTGTGGGCTTCAACTCCCAGAATTCCTCTTCCAGTCATGTTAGCTCAGGAATTTTGGGAGTTGAAGTCCACAAGTCTTAAACTTGCCAAGTTTAAAGATCCTTGTCCCATATCACCTCTCACATATCAGGAGAGTGAGGAAGTTCTCTTTTATAAAAATGAAATTCCTTGCAGGAAAATAGACAGACAAAGATACAGAAAGACAAACAGATTCTTTCTCCAAGATGGGTTAATTTTCTGCTTGCACATAGTTTGTTTTTAGTTTTTTTTTAACACAGAAGGAACTTCCTATGTGTATTTCTCATAATGACCTCACTTTGTTGTTCATAAAAAGCAAAACAGTAAGATTCCCATAACTCCATCTTAATTTAATCATCACAGTTAACAAGAAAGTATGACTCCCTGGAAATCCCAAATGCCTTCTTTGTACTGTTAGCAGTTCAGGCAAGAGGAAGTAGAAGAAACAAAAGAACATGCTTTATCCCAGGCTAGCTAGAAGAATTGTTTCTTCTTACTGAGATTGGTTCTCCAGAATCTTTGACATGGATGTTTTTGCTATCAGGTTTTTTTGTTTGTTTGTTTTTTTGCCAGAGCCTTTTAGGCAAAGATCCCAGAGTCCTTCTGCCTTCCAAAAAGATGTTCTGTCTTCTCTCCTATAACTAACTCTGCACTGACCTTTCCATTCAAGGTGCACAACATCACATAGTACTATTTTATTTTATTTTATTTTATTATTTCCATATAAAAAGCTACCCATCTCACATACATAAGTAAATATGCTGGAACAGAAATGTTGTTCAACATATGGGAGTAGGGGAAGTGACATGTACCATATAAATGAAATAAAGAACTAAATAGCTCTGTTTTATTGGAAATAAATTTAAATTATATCAGATCCAATCAAGTTTGACCCTAACCCTATTTAGATTTTTGTTCTGCTGAGCTTACTAATTCTGTTCTCTGACCTCTTGCACATCTGTTCAGTTGTCATGGCCTCTAATCCTCCCAAAAACCACTTGGTTGAGAAGTTCACCATTACATTGTGCCAAGCCATCCAGCTCTTTCTCAAGAATAAATAGTTTGTGGGGATTAGTTCCTTTTGTTAATGATACAGCTTATTTAAAAAACATATCTACATGCTAGTTGTCCTTCCGTCTTGTATTGGTTTAATTTAAAGCTTTCAGTTGAAGGAACAACAAAAAAGAAAGAAATAATAGTCAGTTGATATTGAGCTGTATTTTCAGCACCTAGATAATATTTTATGAAATAAAAAATGACAGTTTTATGATGGGTAACATGACCAAGTAATGATCAGATTTCAGAACAGGTCTGTTTTGGATAGGCTGCTGGTGCCAAAGCAGTTGTTCAAATGTACATACACAATTTTCTTGAGTATCTGCTTCCTTCAAAACCTTCTAGAGATGTTTTCCCCCTTATATAATTGATTTGACATTCTTTACTTCTCCTCTTTTCCAAAGTATTTCAGAAATGATGAATATCCTAAAGTGACAGGATTCATTATGTCTTTTGTGCCTGGGTTGAATACTAAAGATTTTCAAATAAAGCATTTGCAGAATAACCAGCAGCAACAATTAAAAGATTTCACATGTGGATAATTAAGAAACACTCAGTTGATGAGTAAAACAGTCCTTTACTGGTAGCCTTAATTATTTTAATTGGAACAGCAAATAATCATCCTATGAGGTTTATTGGAATGTTTTTGTAGAAACAGAGCTAGAAGAAAATACATTTTATGTACAGTGAAAGACTAGGAATTCATAGGACTACCTGAGGGACATACTGTGAAACCTGATGCAGTGTAAATATGTGTTCAACATAGGAGTAAATATTTAAACTGCTTTTGATTTGCTTTTGAATTCTGTTAAAGTTTAGTATTGCAAGGACTAATCCAATGATTATGTTTACTCTATAGTTTCTAATATCTTTTTCGCAATTGTTTCTCTTCTGAAATGACTAAGCTCTTGCTAATCAACAAATCTAATTGAAAGAAGAGTCATCTCCTAAGTGATAATTTCATGCAATCTTCCTTGAAAGGAAAAGAAACGTATAAGAAGGACATGCCTAATTAATCTATTTAAAATATTAGGCATACCTACCACTTCTTTGTGACGTACCAGGACCAAATAGGATTGGATGACTGCAGGGAAGCAATGAATGCATTGCACTTAGTTAATCATAAACTTTTCCAATTTCTGCAGTTTGGAATATACATTTAAGATAAGCAGTTTTGCATGTTTTGGCTAAAGATATTGAATTTAAGATAAGCTTTGATAATATCCAAAACCATCTACACTAAGTAACTAATTAATTAAATAAATAAATAGTCACAAACAAGAATAAAAAAACAAAATCAGAGTAAGGATGCTTTTGGGGAGAAAAGGATAGAGTAGTACTGCAACTGGAAACATCTGCACCAGGAGCTTAGGGCAGTGCATCATGGACTACATCTGGCTTCCAGAAGAACTTGATGCATTCTTCAAGGACTGTTGACTTGATGACAAAATATGATGGTCTTACTGGCAGAAAAAAATGGAACAGCCTTGCTCTCCATCATTAACGGAAAGTGGGGAAGCAAATGATCACATTCACTAGGGGAGGCAGATTTCTAAGCCCTACAGAATTTTAAGGGCACAGTCTTGCTGAAAAGGATGCTGAAGGAATAATCATTGTCTCTGTTTCCTTTAGTTTCCTTCTTACAAGTGATGACTGATCTACAGGTATGGGAAGGCCCTAGGCCAATTCATACTGTACAACCCCATTCTTCCTCTTTTTTCTTTCTTTTTTCATACAATTATGGGAATGGAAGAACTGCTGATTTCTAAACAGAGTGGAAAATGTGACCTACAGTATTGTATGGCCTCTTGAGATGCTGTGGAAGGCAATGAAGGCTGACAGCCTTGGCTTGGGATGGGATGCTGCATTTGAAGAAAAAAGATGCCCTTTGTCTGTAAGTAAATCAATTGCACTTCAGATGAACTCCAAATCAAGGTGACTGATTTCTCTTCTGCAGGGAATCCAATCACAAAGCCCCAAACATCTGTTATAACTTGGCAAATGAACATTGGACTTATTATCATATTACAGAAAATTGGCTAAGTTCTGTTCAAAACGAACATCATTAGAAGTATTGTATGCTTTAGGGAAGGGGCTAGTTTGAATAACCAGATGCTTTCTAATTAGCAGTTTCATTATCCTTGACCTTTTCACTCAGTTACATGTATACAGGCAGAAAGAAAAGGAATGATTTGTACCAGTCAAATGCCCGCCATTAGCATGGGTGGGTAGCACAAATTGGGAGAAAGCTGAATGTTGCAGGATACTGGAGAAGGAAGAAATAACTCTATTATCCTCTATGCAGGCAAAGACACAATGGTGGCCCTGTAATAGTGTATGGAGGGGGGGTAGGAATATATGCCAAGATTTCATTACTGTCTTTGTCTACATATGCAAGCTGTATTTCTTCTATTTTCTCCTTATTTTACAAATATGAGGACCCATTCTCTATTAACTGATTTCTAGGAAGGCTAACAAGAAGACATGGGAATATATGAAGCTGGCATTACTGCTCAAGGTTTTACTCCATGTTTGATGCACTGTGCCTCACAGAATGCTGTTATAAGCTGGTTTGCCCCAATCAGCAGTCTGACCTCCAAAATAGTATTTTCTGAACACAGAAGCCACTTCAGGCAGATGAAGAAAGCAGAGCAACCATCCAACTACTTAGAGAGGGCATTCATGATGAGGCAATTCAGGGGTTTCTTTCAAAAGAGGGCTTGATTCAAAGCTCCCTGCAAGAGGAACCACTTCGAAAGAGTAGGTCCAATTCTATTTACTCAATGTAAAGAGATATGCACCCCGACAGAGATATGCAGTCTATGTCATTAAGGCTAAAAGATTGGTTAAGTCCACAACATCTAGATAACCATGGGTCAGACAGACACATTCATAATTCACTGATCTATTAGGAGGAGGAGTACAGCACAACCAGACTTGCAAGATTCTGTTATTATTGTGAGCTTCAATTAGAGTAATTGTAGTCATTATGTGGCATTCATTTCATGCTTTAGTTTATCTGATAGGGTTGACATCCTCTAACTAAATATTCCATTAAAAACTTTTCCCTCTCTGGCAGTCACTTTGGTTCGCTGTATTGTAATAAGAGCAGTGTATTTCCAACTTGGTGATTTTAAGGTGTTTATGTTTTTAACTTTTAGATCCCCAGAATGCTGGCTGTGGAATTCTGGGAGTTGAAATCCACATATCTTAAAGTTATCAAGTTGGAAAAAAATCTACTATTGTAGAGATGTGTAGAATGATGGCGCAGATTTGGGGGTAGCAATGGAGGGTACAAAAATTATAGCAGAAAAAATAAGAATACAGTAGTTTGTAATACAAGCTGACCTGCAGATTTGAAAACAACATTTGAAATTCACATATAACAGAGTCACTAATTTAAAGTATAATTTGACCCCCCTCTTCTTTGTGGAAGCCCCTCAAATATTGGAATAGTATTACCATGTCACCCCTAGACCTTCTTTTCTCTAGACTAGCCAAACCAAAATCTTGCAACCATTCTTCATATGTTTTAGTCTCCAGGAAAAACCAAAGGTATAAGTATAGATTAGGCAAAACCTGGCTCAAAAACGAAAGGGCTAGGGCTGACATGATAGCAGTATTCCAGTATTTGAAGATTTGCCAAAAAGAAGACAGGGTCAAATTATTCTTCAAAGCATCAGAGGGCAGGACAAGAAACAATGATGGGAAACTAATCAAGGAGAGAAGCAACCTGGAATTAAGGAGAAACTTCCTAACAGTGAGGACAATGAACCAGTAGAACAGCTTTCCTTCAGAAGTTGTGGGGTTTTGTAAAGACAAGACTGGACAGTCACTTGTCTGAAATGATACAGGGTCTCCTGCTTGAGCAAAGGGCTGGACTAGAAGACCACCAAGGTCCCTTCCAGCTCTATTCTATCCTAAAATAGACTTGTTACAGATATTGATGGAAGAAGAGAAAAAGGAGAAATTCCACATCAGCTCAGGATTTCACTCTTTTTTATTTATTAGCGAAGGGAAACATTTTTTTAAAAAACTCTCTAATATTCTTTATTTTCAATTCTCTTTAGTTCATCTGTTGTTCCTCCTTGTTGTTTCCTACAAGTAGGAAAATAGAAACCTATTCCAATCTAATCAAATTACTTAACCGTCTACAATATCTAGTTCAGAGATGGCAAACCTTGGCAACTTTAGTATCTGGCTAGGGAATTCTGGGACTTGAAGTCCACAAGTCTTAAAGTTGCCAAAGTGGGCACCCTGATCTATTTCTAGATCTAGTTCTCCATTTTCTTATACTTCCTTTCATTTCCATGTAACAAAGTGTACAGAAACTCAAACTTACATACAGTTATTTTCCTTTCTTTGAACATTTCTTTCTTATAATAGACCAAATATTATTCTGAACATTTCTATAGAATTTGCACATCTAAAAATCTCTGCTCTTTATTTTTCTCAAGTTATTCATAATTTCCAATTGTTCATCCATTTTCCTGATCAAGCAGAGCTATACCAGCCATTCATACATTAATTTTCAGATCCATGTCCTTCATTGCATCGCACAATCTATTTAATACTCACTGCAAACCATTTGGGTTCCTAACCAATCATCAAGCATGATCTGGTGGCACAGTGGTTAGAATGCAGTTTTTTGAGCTAATTCTTCTGACTTCCAGGAGTTCGATCCTCACCTGTTCTAGGTGGACTCAGCCTTCCATCCTTCTGAGGTTGGTAAAATAATGGCCCAGATTGTTGGAGGCAATATGTTGACTCTGTAAACCATTTAGAGAGGGCTGTAAAGCACTATGAATCGGTATATAAGTCTAAGAGCTATTGCTATAGTCTGCCTACAAAAGTACATGTGAATTCCTATCCCCAGTTAACATATCTCTAATAGTAATAATAATAACTCTTATGCATTTTTCCTTCCAAGCCAGGACACTCTGCTCAATAACCAGAACAGCCTGTATGGCATGACCTGGGGTGTGGCACAAAGGCAACACAGTCACATAAGTAAGAAACGTCCTTTTAATACCTCCAACTTTGCCCCCAATGTCCTGTTACCTTCGGCTGGAGAAAAAACTCTTCCAAGAACAGTGGAGGAAATTCAATCCAAAAACAAAGTACATAAAAACTGTAAATAAAAATCCACACAAACCATGCTGCAACAATTAACTGGACAGGGCAGGATAAGCAATTGCAGACTTCAAAGGCCAACAAAACACACACAATTGGGAAGATGCCACGAACCCAGATAAGCCTCGACAAAACAAGATAATACATGATTTGTTTCCAACAAATTGCTGTGGGCAAACTCCTTTTAAAACACTGTGTTCACAGCTGCAGCTAATGAAGGGAATCAGTGCCCTTTCCTCTTCTGTAAGCCATGCAACTCATTTTGCTCCCTTCTCCGTTCCTCTCTGCATGCACTAGGACAGGGGTCACCAACCTTTTGGACCTCAGGGGCCACCAAACTCATAATTTTAAATCCCAGGGACCACTAACTGATTCTGTGGGCATGGCCTAATGTGTGGGTGTGGCTTGGTAGACATGTGACTGGCTGGACATGGCTTGTAGGTAAATATTATAAATATTTATATAAATATTGATTTTTTTATAAAAAAGAGCAACTTTTACCCAAAATCAGGCAAAGTAGGCAGGCAGATTGAGTTGCTTACAGAATCACAGATTCATTTAGAGATCTATCTATCTGCCATCGGCTAGCTCAATCTCTCAAATTTGCTTGCCATGAGTTGGCACTGAATAATAGAACCTTCAGTCCTAAGGGAGGTTCCGCTGTGCTTAAAAGCAGAGCCGAAGATCTAAAGACTAGCTAGAAAGCAAGAAATCCAACCATTTCCTGCTTCCTAGCTAATCTAAATTTCCTGGCACAGCAGAATACCTGATGGTTGGAAAAAGGAAAAATAGCAATTTAGCAGGCAAGTTTGCCGGGTAAGGAATGAGTGGGCAAGGAGGGTTCCCGCGGCCATGTGGGTGGCGCAGCCTTGTGTTTCTGCACAGCCTGGATTAATTGTTTTTTTTGGGGGGTGCTCTGGGGATGAGATTTCTCTGCAGCCCATCAAAATTTTCTCACGGCCCACCGGTTGGCGACCGCTGCCCTAGGATGAAGAGGGGGTGGGCCTGAATCTTTCTCTGAATTCCCTCTGCCTTGCTCTACCTCTCCCCTGCTCTGCCCAGCCAGACTTTGCCCTTCCCCAGTTCCTTCCACAGCCAATGGAGCCACACTCCCATTCCATGTCAGCTGCTCGGCCTCCCCCTCGGAATCAGATTCCAACAGGGGCATGAAACTGTGGTTAATTATAATAAAATGTATATACCTAATATTCATTGGTTATTTACTTGAAAGAATGAATAAATTTCACATGCCTTTGTTTTAGGTAATGTTTCTCTCTCGGTTGTGCAACTATGATGACAGCTGGATGGAAGTTCAAATATACAAACGCTTGAATTACTTCTCACTTCTTTCATCCAGTGAAAGGAGTGAGAAGTATCATCTTACCAAAAGCATATGGGAAGTATTCACTGGAGAAAGCAATTATGTTTGGAAAAGTTAGCAGTAAAAGGAAATCAGGCTGCCAAAGAACACAGTGGCTGGACACCATCAAAGTTGATACTATCAAGAGCATAAAAGAACTCAAAAAAATAATGTGAGATTGGAAGATGTGGAGAGACCTGACCCATAGAATCATCAAGAGTTGGATTCTGTCCCCACTTTAATGGGGTCCCCTTTTTAGTTTATCTTGGAACTGGCTCCCTTTCTCCCATTCATTTTGGCACTGCTAAAGGTGGAAAACTGTGTCATATGCATTTCTTCAGATGTCAGAGTTTAAGAACTGCAAATTAAGGTTGTGAATTTCCTTATAAAGGCTACCATGTGTGTTGCAGGTCTGACATCTAGTGGCCATAAGAGTTCTCATTTTTTTTTTTTGTTCCACTTATATGTATTGTCTTTGCACGTTCTTCTTTTATGCACTTCTGCTTTTCTACTATCTCCTCCATTTACTTATAGCCTTGTATTGCTTCTAAAATCACTTCTGTGTCCTTGAAAAACACAGATTCTCCATATTGTATGCCTTTTGCTTTGGGAGCCTTCCTACTCTGGTACTTCCCCCACCTTTCCAATGCAATGTAGACCAGTGATGGAATTCAATTTTTTTTATTACCGGTTCTCTGGGCGTGGCTTGATGGGCGTGGCTGGGGAAGGATACTGTAAAATCTCCAGTCAGAGGTGGTATTTGCCGGTTCTCTGAACTACTCAAAATTTCTGCTACCGGTTCTCCAGAACTGGTCAGAACCTGATGAATACCACCTCTGATGTAGACTTACGTTAAGATTCAATGCACTGCAAAATCTGTCGTGCTTATAATGTGAGCCATTGCTGGATACCAATGCTAATTGTGACAGAAATAGCACACTGGAAAATGTTTGTGTGTGTGTGTTCTATCATTTGTGTTTGTAAGTTGAGTACACCTTATAAGCCATTCATAAATTGTAATTGGTTCATGCTTTCATTTGAAGTTGAAATTGCTGTTTTAAGTCTGATAGCTAGTAACTATGTGACAAATCATGCAACTTTCTTAGTTCCAGTTATTTAGGCTTCAGAGCTGGCAGATACTTTGGGTTCAGATATATTTTTCCCCATACTGTTTCCTTTCTTTCAGTTAAAAGAATGTTTTGGCAACTGTGCGGAAGTCTTTTTTTAATAATTTTATTATTATGCAGAGCAGCAAAACACTTTGGCAATGAATTAGTTTTGAATGGAGGCAATCATGGAATTCCATATCCCATTTCCCCTTGTCCAGTGTTAAAGATCTGTAGTAAAAGAGTTGTATGATAATAAATTGCAACACAGAAACTTGTGCTATAAATGGTGTCACAACAATACTGTAGAAAAAAACCCCAGAGTATTTGGCAAGAAATAAAATCAGGACAACTCATTGAAGAGTGTATCATCTACAGCTTCAGTGCGACTGATATTACAGTATTGGGTTAAAATGTAGAGGAAACTACAGAGTACATTGGCCACTTCCATCATCCACAACCAGCAGTAACTTTTCAAGAATAGTAGATATTGTAGAGCATGGATGTCAAACTCAATTTCATTAAGGGCCACATCAGAGTTATGTTTGACCTTGGGAGGCCATGATGGGTATGGCCAAGTCAACATCACTCATGTTGGGGTGTCTATGGTGGCCCAAGTGCTCTGTCAGTGAAAACAGGCTCCTGAACTCCATTTTTGGCTGCAACCCTCTGCCAGCAAACATGGAGCTCAGGAGGGCCACACGTGACCCTCGTGAACTCCATTTTTTGCTATGTTAGCCTCCTGCAACCCTCTGCTAGCAAAAATGAAGCTCATGAGGGTTATTAACTTTAACCCTGCCGAGATCCATTTTTGCTGTAAAGGCACCATGGGCCAGTCCTTCACTGTTTCCAGGGTGGCCCCATGAGCCAGATTTAAATATCCCATGGGCTGGATTGCAGGGCTTGAGTTTGACACCCTGTCGTGGAGAAGATATAGGTATACTAAGTACCTGGAAGAGATAGGTATACTAAGAAATGTTCCCACAGTTCTATTGTCCATGTACTGCCACACATTTGTAATATTTGTGATATACAATGTTGTATATTATACTACACTGGATTGTGATATCCATTTTTATTGAATTAGGCTATGCATCAAAGATGCTTGGAACAAGTATGACATCTGGTGGCTAAAACATAGTCCACTTCTCAATTTTTCTTTATTTTTATTTCACTGGAGATTCATTTACAAGGGCCAATATTTTACAAATCAAAAGCTGCTACTTTACAAAATATTCCAGGTGGTTTTTGTTTTTTTCTTTTCCACTTCTTTGGAGTTCAGGGCATCCATTACTAATATAATTGCTAATAAACATTCTGAATATGTCACTGTTCTAGGACTTCGAAATGGAGTATTGATGGTAACAGTTAGTAAATGAGGCCCAATGAAGTGGTTTGGAATAAGGGTTATGTTGCAAGTCTAATTGATTGAGATTTAATTTGATTTTATTTGATTTATAAACTATTCGATGATCAAATGACTCAATCCCATTATATGGTCTTAATTGAATACTTTGTAGTATCAGAAGGTCCTGACTTTCAAAATATTTTTCTTTGTTTTGTCTCTTCACTAAGAGCAGGAAATGAAAACATTGCAAAGCTGCCTAGAGAAAGAAACAATATAACAAAGCAAAGATTCAGTTTAGGGAGTTTCAGAAACTATTAATAGTGAGAAATTGTATATATGTATTACTTGTGTGTTTTTGTCTATTTGTCTGTGGCTTTTGTCCCTTATTTGCCCATTTTTACCCATACAGCAGTTTATTAATTATGTATTTTATATACAGGAGAGAGGGGTGGAGGGAGGGAGAGAGGGAGAGGGAGAGGGAAGGAGAGAGAGAGAGAGAGATCATAAGCCTTTACATATTGTTGTGGCCCATCAGCAGATTCAAATAGTGAGAAGGTTGGGAAGGAATAAGGGCCAGTCCTGGAGTCTGGGGAAGGCTCTGACGAGAACTCTGCATCAAAGACAGAGATGGGGCCAGGGCCATCTGACAGTTATCAGCTGTCTTTGGAGTCAGATATCAGTGAGGCAGAAGAACAGCTGGAGCCTGTTCCCAGTGTGCGCATGTGAAGAGTTGCCAGATGAAGGAAACAGCTAAGGAACAAGGGTCGACTTGGAAGTAAAGCCACAGGTGGATGGTAAATGGCCCCTCCCATAGGAAATAAAATAGGAGCGAAAGGGGAGTGGGGTTTTGCAGGAGACAATTAGTTCATTCCTGTATTCCTGCCAAGTATTGTGGCATCTGAAAGATATCGGCCTGGCCACTTTCCAAGCCTGATAAAGGTCTGTAATTGTGAACTATCTTGAAAGACTGTTGGCTGGGACTTTACTGGAAAAGAATTCACTGCAAATTAAATAAAAGGGGTTTATCGGGATGAGGACTCAGCTTCTTGCTGTTGGGAAAACCTAGGTCAGAACACATATATAATTTCTTGCTATTTCTCCACATGCCTGTTAACAGTTGTGGATTAGGGACTGGGGAATGGTTCACTTACCTCAAAAGTGATGTCCTTACTTTACCAGAGTTTGAAAGACAGTTGCTAAGCAAGGATGTTTATTTTGAAAAGTTACGGCACACATTCCATTGACTGATTCTCATGAAGCTTATCCGAGGTTGGAGTAATTGAAAACCAAACAATTAAAAGTCCTGATTGTAAATACAATCAAGGTCTGCGGAGGTGCTGGTGGTGGTGAGGCATTTAAAAATGTCAAGATGGCATCCACAACAGGGCAGTGCAGTGCCCAATCCTTATACATTATAAAGGGTTCAGGCAGGAGTGGGATTCAAATTTTTAAAACCGGTTCTATGGGTGTGGCTTAGGTGGTGGACATGGCTTAATTGTCATGTTATTGGCTGGATGTGGCCAACTCAATGTCACTCACATTGAGACATGCATCTCCTCCCCTGGCCTCTCATGACTGTGGGGATGCTGCAACAGTCGTAAGTATGGAAAATGGCCATAAGTCATTTTTTTCATTGCCATTGTAACTTTGAATGGTCACTCCACACAAGCAAAGTACTGGCAAAAGAGGGGAAAAAACTCCAGAGAAATTCCTGAGACAGGAAGTCTAGTCTGGCCAAGAATGTAATAAGGGTTAATGGAGAGGCAGTTTCTGTAAGCAACACCAGAATGTTTCCTTCCTGCCTTCCTTACAGGATTAGGCCAGTAATTTCTTCTAACAACCGGTTCTCCAAACTGCTTAGAATGTTCTAGCAAATAGCTGCGAACTGGTAGAATCCCATCCCTAGGTTCAGGGCTTTGTTGGTCTCTGCCATAATCTTGACTATTTTGAGCCCACCCCACCTTGCTGGCTGACATCTCTGTAATGGGAGCCAAAATATGATTCCTAGGCTCGTACCTCGGTACCCATTTTCCAATGAAACAGACCGGAAAGGAAGATCATTTTATTATAATTTATTAAGGACGTTCTGATTAAAAAGGATTCCTCTCATTCAGAGAGGCAACCTCAAGATCCAGCTTTCAGTCCGTTTTATAGTCATCACAACAAAGGAAATTACAAGAGAGAAGTTGATTGGACAGGACAAAAGTAAGCCCTCCTTTGTGTAGAAAATGGGTTACATGAAGTTAAACATTACATGTGACCACATATGTGTCCATTTAAATGAAGTCTGACAAAACACAGGACTATAAAATGTAAGATATTAATGAGGGGAAAATTCATAAGGTTGTTTGGAGCTCATGAAGTGACAAACCAGATACCAATTAGTGCTAACAAGCTTTCTTTTTTCAGGAGACAAAATCCAGATATCCCATCCTAGCCTCATCTGGGGAACAAAGACAATTTTTTTAATCTTGAAATTTACAATGTCAGAAGATATTAATCAAACCATTAACATTATTTAAAAAGAGAGAAAAATAAGTCAAATTAAAATACAAAATAACTATGTTTGTTAGCAAGGACAATACTACAAAGTCTATGTTGTTGATAGTACAAAGTCCATCCCATGTGGCCCTCATTTCTCCCCTTTGAGATTATAGGGTGAAAATAATGAATCCTTTCAGCATCACAAAAATAAAATAAAATGTTGGAAAAACAAAAGCTTCAGAAATTTGGATCAACAGTAACAGAGACCGAATGCACAGAAGTTTCAATTTAGAAAAGAATAGATTTTTTTGTAGAAGAAAGCTCTCAAAAGTTGCAGCAGAGGGATGCCCACTTTTACCTCTGCTCTTTATTATGACTTTGGAAAGTTTGTTGAGAAAAATTAGACAGAATATGGAGATAAAAGGATTAAGAATTAAAAATGAAGAATACACACATTTGCAGACGACCTTGTGTTCTTCATAGAAGAACCAATAAAATCAGGACCAAAATTAATTAAAGAGATAGAGAGGTATGGAGAGGTGGCAGGGTTAACAATCAATAAGGATAAAACTAAAATGATAACAAAAAATCTAACACAGAAACATAAAAAGAAATTAGAAGAGATAATGGGCTTACACATTGTAAAAAGAATTGAATATTTAGGAATTTGGCTCATGGCAAGATGCTCAACAAGAAAAGAAGATAATTATGTAAAATTGGTACGAGAAAAAAAAACTTAGAAAAATGGAGGAAATTACAATTATCAATACTAGGAAGAATAGCAACTATTAAGATGAACATCTTGCCAAAAATATTGTTCCTCTTTCAAAATATTCCAATTAAATTAGATTAAACAATTTTAATGAATTAAATAAAATTACTATGAAATTTATTTGGTCAGGGAAAAAGCCTAGAATAAAATTAAGCTACTTACAAGATAATAGATGCAGAGGTAGATTTGGGCTCCCTGCCTGGGAACTATACTGTAAAGCGGCAACTTTAACATGGATTAAGGATTGGGCCAATTTGATAAATAAAAGAGTATTGATTCTAGAAGGGCATGTAAAATGTATTACTGGTGGTATCTGTCACCCTCAAGGTTACTTAAGATTTATCCAAACATGAGTCCGATGTGTTGGAAATGTAAGCAAACATAGTACTGAAACGGCATTGGTCGCGTTGGTTGATGATCTCTGGAGGGCCCGTGACAGGGGTTATTCCTCTGTCCTGGTCCTATTAGACCTATCAGCAGCTTTTGATACTATCAACCATAGTATCCTATTGTGACGGTTGGGGGGGGTTGGGGGTTGGGGGCACCGTGTTGCGGTGGTTTGCCTCCTTCCTCTCCGACCGTCTGCAATTTGTGTTGGCGGGGGGGAGAGGTCCACCTCTAGGCCCCTCGATTGTGGGGTGCCTCAGAGGTCGGTCCTCTCTCCTCTCCTGTTCAACATTTATGTGAAGCCGCTGGGGGAGATCATCCGTGGCTTTGGGGTGAAGTGTCATCTGTATGCTGATGATACTCAGCTGTACATCTCCACCCCAAGCCACCCCAACGATGCCATGGAGGTCATGTCCCATTGTCTGGAGGCCGTGCGGAACTGGATGGGCAGGAACAGGCTCCGACTCAACCCTTTCAAGACTGAGTGGCTGTGGTTTCCAGCGTCCCGATATAGCCAGGTAGTTCCATTGCTGGCTATTGGGGGTGAGATTTTGCCCCCTTCAGAGAGCGCTCGCAATCTGGATGTCCTCCTGGATGTACGGCTGTCTTTGGAAGACCACATTACAGCCGTCTCCAGGGGGGCGTTTCATCAGGTTTGTCTGATCTGCCAGATGCGGCCCTTTCTGGATCAGGATGCCTTACGCACTGTCACTCATGCCTGGTCACCTCCCGACTGGACTACTGTAACACCCTCTACATGGAGCTCCTGAATGGGAGCATCCAGAGGCTTCAACTGGTACAGAATGCGGCTGCACGGGTGGTTATGGGGGCGTCAAGGTTCTCTCATGTGACGCCCCTTCTGCACAAGCTGAATTGGTTGCCAGTGGCCTCTCGGGTGCACTTTAAGATTTTAGTGTTAACTTTTAAAGCGCTCCATGGCATCGGACCAGGATATTTACAAGACCGCATTTTGCCATTTTCCTCTCACCGTCCGGTGCGCTCTCACAGGGAGGGTCTCTTGCGGGTCCCGTCGGCATCTATGTGCCGTCTGGTGACCCCGAGGAATATGGCCTTCTCTGTGGGGGCGTCTGCCCTCTGGAATGGGTTGCCTCCGGAGTTATGTACAGCCACGGACCTGGGAACCTTCAGGCGTGCCTTGAAAACCTGGCTCTTTGACCAGGCCGGCTTGGGCTGATTTTAGATTTGGGTATTTTAATTTTTATATTAAATTTTAGAGTTTTAGGGAGGGGTTTTAATTGTTTTCAGCCAGGGTCTTTAGTTTAATTTAGTTTTAAGTTTTATATATTTATTGTTTTAATTGTATGGCTGTGCACCGCTTCGAGTCCTTCGGGAGAGGAGCGGTATATAAATAAATACTATTATTATTATTATTATTATTAAATGAAGGGGCACCTTCTTCCACACTTGATGGCTCTGCCCAAAAAGTAAAAAATATTGGGGAAAAATTAGAATGTGGATAAAAGAAATTACAAGTATTTAATTAGAATTTAAACCTGATTTTTTTTTTGGTAGGGGGAATGTTAAAAGGGGACTATGCAAATGAAATAAAATATTTAATTCTCCATATAATCACAGCAGCAAGAATTGCATTGGCACAATGTTGGAAAAGTTGCAGCAGAGACTGAGTAATACTGCAGGCACTATGAGTAATATTGCAGGCAGTATAAGTAATAACAAACAAATAAAAATCCCTAATATAACAATCAAAATAAAAACACCCCCAAAATGATTTCAACTATGTCAAGTCATGTAACTATGAAGCAATCACATTTTTAAAAATGAAGGAAAAAGAGGCATCAACAAAATCTACAAAAAACCAAAACAAAACAAAATACCTCCTGTTGTAGAGCGGCGGTAATCACTCAGGCAGACACTAAGGCAAAGGCTCAGCTCTCACTTTATTTTTAAAATGAAGGGTTACCGCTACTGCCACTCTAACACGGCAGCCAGCTGGAGCGGCAACAGCTGATGCCGTTTGACAGCTGCCTTTTATAGCCGGCTGTCAAACGGCATCAACCAATGGGAGAGGTCCGTGCTTTCCTGCTCAAAGCACGGACCTGAGTGGAAACTTAAGTCAATACACAACATTCCTCCCTCCCAGTGAGGAGCATGCGTAGTCCTGTAAATAAGTTGGGCGCCTGCGTACTCGTACAGATCTTCTTGGTTCGGTTGGAAATGGCGCCGGGTTGTTGTCTTCTGCTTGCTGCATGGCTTCTATCGGAGGTGAGCTGCTGGGACATCTGGAACTGGGTCAGGACCTTGGTCAGCTTCTTCTTCAGGTAGGCTGTCATCCCCGGTGGGCTGGAGGCTGGTTTCTCTGGGTGGTGGTGGTGCTTCTGTATTGGGACCGTCTAGATGACCTCTGGGTGCAGTGCTCCAACGTCTCCTTAAGTGGTCCACGTGGCGCCGCCAGACACGCCCATCAGGTAGCTGGACTCTATAAGACTTAGGACCAGTTACTGCTACCACACGACCCGGTAACCACAGTGGTTGCCCCGCAAAGTTCCTGACATACACTTTGTCATTTACTAGGAACCTTCTGTCTTGGCTGTTAGACCCAAGGGGAAGCATTGGGGCATAATTTGGGTGCAGCCTGTCAAGAGTGGTCCTCAGCCGGCATCCTATTAACACTTCGGTTGGTGACCTATTTGTGGAGACACAAGGTGTTGTATGTTGGCTCAACAGGTATTGGGCCAGTCTAGAATGCCAATTAATGGGTCCCAATCTCTGAAGTACCTCCTTGGCAGATCTGACTGCCCTCTCAGCCAGCCCATTACTAGCAGGATGAAAAGGGGCTACTAATATGTGTCTGATGCCCAGGTTTGCTAGGAAAATCTCAAATTCACAAGAGGTAAATTGGGGGCCATTGTCAGATACAATGGAATCAGGAAGGCCATGTGTGGCAAACATCCTGGTCAGTGCCTTGCTAACTGCTTCAGTAGTGGTGGAGTGCATTAAGGTCAATTCCACCCATTTTGAAAATGAATCCACTACCACCAGGAATGTGCGCCTGTGGAAAGGGCCAGCCAAGTCTATATGGATTCTGGACCAGGGGCTGCCTGCCTCCTCCCAGGTCCTAAAGGTGGCTGCTGGTGGGGATGCCCTGGTGGCTTGGCATGCCTGGCAAGAATTGACCCAGCTAGAGATTTGGGCATCCATGCCCGGCCACCATACGTAGCTGCGGGCAAGGGCCTTCATCCGCACTATTCCCGGGTGACCCTCATGCAGCACCTTCAAGATTGAGGTTTGCAACTTGGGGGGAATCACTACTCTGGTTCCCCACAGTAAACAGCCTTGCAATGAGGAAAGTTCCTGTTGGTGTAGCTTGTAGGGTAGGAATTCTGATGGATAAGGGGTTGTAGGCCACCCCCTCCCTACCCAGTCAAGGACTTGGGAAATTACCTGGTCCTTGGTGGAATGGGCAGCAATGTCAGAAGCCGTGACCGGCAGCCTGAGTTCTTCAATGAGGAAAACGGCAGTCGCTGGTGCTGGGTCCTCGACTGGAACAGGCAGGGGGCAACAGCTGAGGGCATCAGCATGGCAAAGGTTTTTTCCGGAACGGTGGAGTGTATGAATATGCAGCCAGAAAAACAGTCCATCTGGTCATCCTTGGGGATAAAATCTGGGGAGTCTGTTTAGTGCCAGATAAAATATCTAACAGTGGCTTGTGGTCAGTTATGAGTTCGAAGTGATGACCATAGAGAAACTCATGGAATTTCTTTACTGAAGCAACTGCAGCCAAGGCCTCCTTATCAATCTGGCTATAGTTGCGTTCAGTGGAGGACAGCGTCCTGGAAAAGAAGGCTATAGGTGCTTCTGCACCGTTAGGCAGTCTGTGACTCAGAACGGCCCCAATTCCGAAGGGGGAAGCATCAGCTGCTAGAACTAGTGGTAAGTCCTTATTGAATTGAATTAATACAGCTTTGGACGTTAGTAGTGACTTGACTTCCTTGAAAGCAAGACTTTCCCTTGGTCCCCAGTGCCATGGCGATTTCTTGTCTAAGAGCCTGTGAAGAGGCTCGGCAATTGAAGCTTTATGGAGTAGGAATGAAGCATAGAAATTCAGGAGGCCCAGGAAAGCTTGAAGCTCTGTTTTATTAGTAGGAGTGGGCGCGTCATGAATGGCCTTGACCTTTGACTCCGTTGGGTGAATACCTTTGGCGTCAATTTTGTAACTTAAGAATTCCACTTGTGGAGTGGCTATGGTGCACTTCTCCCTTTTTAATTTAAGACCTGACTGTCTAAAACGCTCAAGTACACTTCTGACCCTTTGTAGTAATTGCTGTTGACTGGTGGCAAATACAAGGATGTCATCGAAGTATGGCACAACGCCTGGCAACCCTTGCAAAATTCTTTCCATGAGGGACTGGAAAATTCCAGGGGCAACACTAACTCCGAATTGTAGGCGTGTACATTTGAAAGCCCCTCTGTGTGTCACTATTGTTTGCAGTTCAGCAGTTTCGTCATCAACAGGGAACTGTTGATACGCCTGGGACATATCTAATTTTGCAAAAATGGAGCCAGGCTCAAGGGAATGGAGTAGGTGTTGTACCATGGGGACTGGATATGTGCTTACTTGTAAATATTTATTTATCGAAGATTTATAATCAGAGCAGATTCTCAAATTTCCGTCCTTCTTTAGAGGCATCACTATAGGGGTCTCCCATTTTGGAAAGTCTGTAGGTTGCAGTATGCCCTGTTTAATTAATTTGTCTAGTTCCTTGTCAAGTTTAGGACGAATTGCAAAAGGAGCTCTGCAGGGTTTTAAACGGATTGGTACTGCTTGGGAGTCCACCTTGAAGGATATTGGGGTTCCCACGTAGCAGCCTAGGCCCTCGCTGAATACGTCAGCATATTCCCTGAACAGGGAATCAACTTCTGAACTTGCAATGGCGTGGATTCCACCTATGTGGAAGCCCAGGGCAGGGAACCAGTCTAGTCCCAATAGGCTTGGAAGGGTGCCATCCACTATCACTAGAGGCAAGTGACCCTTAAAATCTTGAAAATGAATTAGAAACTTGCCTTTTCCGATGACAGGAATAGTTCTGCCTTGGTAGTCCCGTAGTGTTAGATTGCAGTCTGGAATCTTCTTTCTTGTTACCCTGGGAAGTAGTTTCTTCAAGGTGCCCCACGAGATGATGGATAGTGCAGAGCCGGTGTCTACTTCCATTCTGCATGGTCTACCTTCTATAGAAACAGTGACACTAATTTTGTTAGAATTATTTTTAGGTATCTTAGATTGGTAGCATGTGAAGCAGTCCTCGATTTGTCTTGGATATTGTATGGGTTTCTGAGGCCTTTGTGGCTGGTTAAAGGTCTTTCCTGCCTGACATATTTTTGCCAAATGGCCCTTCTTTTGACATCTTAAGCATATGGCATTCCTGAATCTGCAGGATGCTCTGAGATGGTTGCCCCCACAGCTTAAAGTCTGTATTCGTGGGGGTTGGCTTGTACCCTGCCTGTACTCCCTTTGATTTGCGTTGGGCTGTCTGAGGCGATTTATCTCAGTAGCCTCTTCTAAACCTTCCTCTGTGGAGGCTTCATTAAAATGCACTGTTGGGTTATCTAGTCTGATTGGGTTTCCCTGTATTTCAGCTGCTGAGAGTGCTGATAGCTCAGCAGCCTGGGATTCTTCTATGGCTTGCTTTAAGGTTAGATCACCTTTAACTATAATCGTCTTTGCAATTTGGGATCTCTAACTCCACATACCAGCTGATCTAACAGCATATCTTCGAGGTCGTCCCTGAATCCACAATGTAAGGCAGCTGTTCTCAGTGCTGCCATATAGTCACTAATGATTTCTCCCTCTGACTGAATGCGCCTTCTGAAGGCATGGCGTCTGGCAATTCTGGAAGGCTTAGGGGAGTAATGATTTGAGAGAATTTCTTGTAATTCCTCCCAAGGAATAATCTTAATAGATCGTGGGGCCAGTAATGCTGTTGCGGTGTCAAATACCGTGGCTCCGCAAAAGCTTAGGAAGTAAGACTTTTTTCTATGGTCAGAGATATCTGAAAGATCTATAGCATCTAAAAAGCAGTCAAACCGGTTCCTCTATGATTCCCATGTCTCTGCCGTCGGTCTGAAGGGTGGGAATGCAAGATTCGAAGTCATCTTTCTGTCAGCTGTGCTGCTTCTCCTGAGGCGAGTTAGAGACCGCGCTCCGCGAACAGTGACAGCAACTCTGTAGCGATTTCAGTTCTCGGCTGGTGATTTCACTCTTTTCCTTTTTGCCTGGCTTGCCTATATTTAGGATCCTGCCTTCGTCGCCAGTGTTGTAGAGCGGCGGTAATCACTCAGGCAGACACCAAGGCAAAGGCTCAGCTCTCACTTTATTTTTAAAATAAAGGGTTACCGCTACTGCCGCTCTAACACGGCAGCCAGCTGGAGCGGCAACAGCTGATGCCGTTTGACAGCTGCCTTTTATAGCCGGCTGTCAAACGGCATCAACCAATGGGAGAGGTCCATGCTTTCCCACTCAAAGCACGGACCTGAGTGGAAACTTAAGTCAATACACAACACCTCCTGACTCTGGTAATAGGCACAACAACCAGAAATGTTGAGCACACAAACTCCTCCTTCATCTGCCCATAAAAAGTCTAGAGCAAGGGTCTTCAAACTTGACAGCTTTAAGATTTGTGGACTTCAACTCCCAGAATTTCTGAGCTAACATAACTGGAGGAGGAATTCTGGGAGTTGAAGTCCACAAGTCTTAAAGCTGTCAAGTTTGAAGACCCCTGGTCTAGAGGCTTGCAGTTCTGAATATCATTTGGAGACACAAAGGAGACTTCTATTTGTAGTCTCCTAATAGCATTGTCTATAACATTGACATAGATTTCATGTGATGCAGAAATTTTAAGAAGGGCAAATTCTAATTCAGCAACCCTAAACCTGGCAAATGCCAACACAACACAAAATGGAAGGGACCACATTTTACACAGTGGTCTCCAAACTTGGCAACTTTAAGACTTGTGGACTTCAACTCCCAGAATTCTAAGAGTTGAAATCCACAAGTCTTAAAGTTGCCAAATTTGGGGACTCCTGATTTATCAAGGCAATTGTGTATATGTCATTCCATGTTTATGTCATTGGGCATTTTCCAGGCCTGTTGCTGTAGCACTTGGTTGTATCCACCAGCAGGAAAACAGGTTCTTCTTTCCACACATAGGGTATGCAAATTCCTCCCTCTTAAGGAGAAGTAAATCCAGAAGAGGAGACACCTTTGTTCTTTCTTCCAGTTTCTGATAAATGATGTTGGCAGAAAAAGAAGACAACATTTGTTAGACTTCTGATTCTTGGCAGGTATAGTTTCCCAGCAATGTCAAGATAATTGAATTCCTCCATTATCACTAATTCATAACTCCGCCCCCCAATATTGGACATTGCACCCAGAAAGGCTTCATCCATATATTCTGCCTGCCCAAGCAGCTTATAATAATCACCTAGAAATCTTTGATGGTGTCATTTTCAATTCCTTCATTTAAACACATTCTATTTAAACACATTCAATGGGATTTGCATACTTCAATTTGTAAATGTCTAAGCAAATATATTTTTGTTTTAGTTTCAGTGCAACAAAACATTCACCCTTAATGTTGGCTTTGCACCTTTTTAATACATTGAAGCCTTCTAGCATTGTTATAAATTATCTGAGTTACTATTTGTGACCAAGGGAAATCGAATATCAATTTACATTGCTAACAGATCAATGATTCAAATATGGTAAGTAATGGAAAGTAATGTAGGTAAGTAACTGGAAATAATATCACATTACATTGGAAAAGCCAATATACACTTAAAAAACTGTTTAATGGTAGATTCTACCAGGAAAGGATAGATTTATTCAGTGGCAAAATTTATCACTCTGTGCAGGCTAGAAAATCAGGATAAAATCACAAAGTTCACTGGAAGACTTCTGATCCATTCCCCTAAAACCTTAACAAGTGACCAATCATCCTGGTTAATGGACAGTCTATAAGGGTGAGGGAATGAGAGGGTAAATGGGAATTGACTATTGTAATAGTTTAAATAAACATTTCTTTGATTAATCAAGAACTGTCATGTTCCATGGTCTCACAGCTTACTATAGTGTAAGATCTCAAACCTTTCAGCTTTGATAGAGCATAGCCACTCCTATATACTTTAAAGTAAAAAGTGAGAGGGTTCAGATTAGACTCTATAAAAATAGGAAAATGGTCCCAACATGGACCATCTAGTAAGTGAAAGACCTCTCCTAGTGAAGAAAAAAGAAGAAGCACAAATTCTGGCAAAACAAACGCATAGAGACATTGAATAGCAATAACACATAGACTTATATACTACTTTATAATGCTTTACAGCTCTCTCTAAGCAGTTTACAGAGTCAGCATATTGCCCCCAACAATCTGGGTCCTCATTGAAGGAGACAAAAAGAAAATTTGAGGAGCATATTGCCAAAATTGTGATGACAGATAACAAAAGATTCTTCAAATACATTAGAAGTAGGGAATCTGCCAGGAAGACTATTGATCATTTGGATGAAGAAGGAATCAAAGGTGTGCTAAGAGGAAAAAAGGAAATTGCAAAGAAGCGGAACCATTATTACTTTTTTGCCTCTGTCTTCATGGAAAAAAATTAGAGCAGATCTCTGAGTTCCTGACTCAGAAGGGAAATCAGACAAAATCAGCCATACAAGGGTGACAAAAGAAGAAACACTAGGCCTTACTGACAAATTGAAAATTGAACTTCAACAAATCACCAGCTCCTCTAAGGGTTATAGAACTGGGATTGTGGACTTCTTAACAAAAATATGTAGCCTTTCTCTTTCTCTACACTCAGCCTCTGTAGTTGAGGATTTGAAGTTAGCAATGTGATATGCCAGTCCTGGATATTATCCCATACATTTTCTTGTGGGGCTTATGACATCTTTTTCTTCTAGAGCTATGATCACAAGTTCGGGTTTGGAGGAAAAGCCATCTCAAACCTCTCCTCTCAGCAGTGGAAAGGTATGTCACAGTGTCACGGGGTCAGTTTTTTGAACTGGAGGTGTACTGTTTTGCAAGAATAGCAATTGACAAAGGAAAACCTTCTGCCACCAGACTCAAAATTCTAGACCTAGAAAACCTAGAACTATGCCGCCTTCTGTCTGATGTAAGTATAGTATATAAAATCATACATTGCAATGCCCTACCTGTCAATGAATACTTCAGCTTCAACCATAACAACACAAGAGCAAACAATAGATACAAACTCAAGGTTAATCACACCAAACTTAATTGCAGGAAATATGACTTCAGCAACATAGTGGTCAATGTCTGGAATACTCTACCTGACTCTGTGGTTTCTTCCCCAAACTCCAAAAACTTTAATCTTAGACTTTCTACTATTGACCTCACCCCTTTCCTAAGAGATCTGTAGGGGGCATGCATAAGTGGACCAAAGTGCCTACCGTCCCTGTCCTATTATTTCTTTTATATATATTTTTTATTTTTCTTATATGTATCCATGTATTCATAACTATGTTTTTACTTATACCTATTATCTTGTAAGCAATTGACAAATAAATAAATAAAATAAAATAAAATAAAATAAAATAAAATAAAATAAAATAAAATAAAATAAAATAAAATAAAATAAAATAAAATAAAATAAAATAAAATAAAATAAAATAAAATAAAGAAGATAGTGTTGGCTTTTATGTTTTTACTATAAACAGTGATATTATTTAGAGCAGATACAAACAACACACTAGTGGGTGTTCACCTACAGTCAAGTTTCCTCCCAGAGACTATCCTCCTCTACCTCTCTATCTCCCAACCCTGGCTTGACAAGAGAGAGTGAAATAAAAGGAATTGGCCTGAATTTACTGTAATGTGCTGGACATGGTTTGACCTCTGCCTGGAACCGTTCAACCAAACACCTACTGCTTCTTCTCCATTGCCCAGAACTTCCCTAGAAACCAGGACTTCTCCACCAACAGCCTGATCTAAACCTCCTGAGGGTCTTCAGTGAAGCTGCCATCTGCAATTAACCAGGTTCCTTCTTCTCATTGGGTGGAGGTCTGTTCCTTTTGTGACTTCCTTTCATCAGGGAAGCCCCCATTCTCCATCCTGACCAGGAACCAACAACTGCTCTCCACATTTCTAGCTCTGACTTTTCTTTTCAGCTACTTTGTTCATTCCATGTGCAGGCTTTTTCACTCTAGTCCTCTCTGTCTTTCTGTCTGTCTCTGTCTTCTCTGTCTGTCTGTCTGTCTGTCTCCCTCTCTCTCTCTGTCTGTCTCTCTCTCTCCCTCCCTCCCTCCCTCCAGGTTTTAAGTTAGATTGGCAGCATCTCCTCCAGTAACTGAGCCGGTAGGTGATTCCCCCAGGTTCTAGTTCTCAACAACTGTATATACCAGCCAGGACCAAGGGACATCTCACCATAACAGCCCTGATTAGCAGCCAGATCAGTTCATAAAACCAGAGAATAGAAACATAGAATACTGACAGGAGAAAAAGACCCACTATCTCTGCTGGAAATTCGTTCTAAGCTTCCACTACCATTTTTGGGAAGTTGTTAATACTTTCTAGTATTACTTTTGATTTTCCTCCTGACAGTTTGACGTTATGACCCTATGTTCTTGATTTTCCCTTAATATTAAAAATACTGCCTTCTAGTGCCTTCATCAATCCTTGTGACAGCACAACTGTCCTTCAAGGTCAGAAGTGAGCTTCTTTTCTCCCTTTTTCTCATTCCAATGTCTGACTCACACTAACAGAAGAATAGCCAGGCCAGGCCAGTATATCATATGCCATTAAGTATGAGGGTTTTTTTTTAAGCATTGATTTTTCAGTGCTTAAAAATTTGAACCAGAGTTATAATATCTAAGTGCAAAAATCCAGCTGATTATTAGATAGCATTATTTTCTTACAAGAACCAATTAGTACTCTATACTATTGAGTTCCCCTTGGAAGCGAGAACTAATTATTGGTGAATTTCGTTTACTTTTAAGATACTACTTTATCCTGTAAAGCAGTTGAAGGAAACAGCTTGACCAGGAATAACATAAAGAAGGAGCCCCAAGAATGAAATAAATAATATTATTTGAAATCTCAGTGTCATACTTTAATTTGCATGGAAGATGCTTGTTTACTCGTTAGCTTTAAAAGGCAAATATCTAGTATGGGATGTGATATCTTTATGCCATATCTGAAATATGATTTTAATGAAGAAAACTGAAATATTCTCCACTGCTGAGTTATTATGACTCTTTCATTTTCAATCAGAAATGAAAATGCAATCCATTTATTTTCCTGGAACTCTCATAAACTTAAACTACAGCTTGTGGCTCATTGATAATGATTTCCCCCCCAAGAAAATATCATTATGTTTTCCAATAATGAAAAAGAAATGAATGCATCGAGGTAAAAATAACAACGGGAACAACAATTAACACAAATTTTAAATCCAGAGGATAATAAAACTCAAAGACAGTTCAGTGAGTAATTTTAAACAGACTGTATTTATTCTGGAGGTACAATACAATGTGTAAAAAAATATAAGCAACTTAAGAGTATATCCCATTCATTTATTATTTAAATATAGCTACATTTTTCTTTATTTGGCATGCCCAACATACAATCATGAGGAAAAAGATTATTTCCATTATAAATGAGAGGGGGAGGAAGAGGAAACATTAATAGAAGTTTTGATTATAAAATATGGCTTTTTTTTTGTAAGTCATCTACAATCAATGGTAAGTAAATTTATCTACTTTTATTTTACTCAGCAAAATCAATATTTGCCAATGTAAACATAATTCCTGGATATGCAGGTTTGACAACACAGAGATAAAAGAGTGTCAACTATAGGAAGAGGATTACATTTTACAACTTGAACAACCATTAATTGTGAATGAAAAATTTCAACCCATATTTTGAATTTGAATTACCAAATGTATGTAGTTTAGAAAATGAGGTAGTAGAACCGTGAAAGAAAATTTAAGGACAGTGTGCTACAAAAAGCTCCTCTTCCCATAACTTTCAGCTAACTGTTGGTAAACTCCCAGCCAGCCAAGCAGGAGGGATCAAGCTGAGAACTAGCCTGGAGTCCTTGTGCAGCTACAAGAGGCATACTCCTCCTCCATCCCATAAAACTTTACCTGTTTGTTCCCAAGAGAAGACAAGCATTCTGGGGAGATAGGTAGTATACACAATAAAGTTATTGACTTCTTAGACCCTTCACAAGAAGATCTGGTTGCTTTCCCCTGACACTAACCCAATCAATCCTCCTGAACCCAAAATCACATTTTGGTAAACTTAGAACTCCCATTAATTTTTTTCAAAAAGTGTCCAATGTCCCTTGAACTCTGGTATCAAGACACTACTGGCAAGCTTTCACATCACTACGAGCATGAAGCCATCAACAAAGTTGATACATCCTGGCCATTGCATCAAGGATTTAAGAAATGCAAGAAATTTAGAAATAAATACCCTTGTTTTTTGAACTGTTCTTTCTCTCCAGCTCTCTTTCCTGGAAGATTAAATACACAAAATATATCATGCCATAGGGTTGGGTGTTTCCACAACATGACTCACTAAATAGCATAACTTTAATCCTTTATATGTTTGGATCAGCTCAGCATTGAATTTAAACCCCTGTGGATTAGTTCACTGGATCAAGTGACTACTTTTTTATATTCTCACAACACATGAATCCTTTTTTGGATCCAGGTAAGTGTGGGATCCACTCAGTGGTAAACAATGCAACTGCTCCAATTTTTCATTTTCTGAAATAGGAGAGTACACTTATAACGATGTTTACCTCTGTATGGCTCAAAAATTCCACTTGCTGATTTCTGCCCATCAAGGTGTAGTAAATAGATATGAACAGGAAATTGAACCCATTCAGAAGTTCCCAGATGGCTTTGCAATAGCTATTAGTGTGGATTATTGGAGGAGAAATTCCTGCAAAATCTTGAATATCGTTAATATAAAAAATGTGCACATTGGTTAGCATGAATTTTTTGGGTTTTTGTGACCAATTCAAAATTGGTAGGTGCCTTTTTGGGAGGATGAGTGGCTCATTGCAGAATGGCTCATCTCCCCTCCTCCATTGCCATCATCTCTCAGATAACGAAGATTGCAGTTTTGCAGTATAATCAACAATATGCTTGTCTTCTAATGTCAGACAGGTTAAATTTAGCAACTCTAGGCAACAAAAAATAGTGATAATTAATCAACACAAACTACCCATGTCTATTATGACTGTAGCTAACACAGATTGCTAGCCATTAGGTACTTGAGGACTGTGATTTGTACATACACACAGACAAACTTTCCTCTCCCTGGATCTTTTTATTGTACAATTCTCTATTTCACTGCTCTGACATTGACCTTTCCTCCTGATTTCCCCAGGCAACAATCCTTAAAAGTCATGCAAGGCATGGAACAGCCTCTTGACTGATCCTTTAGTATTTGGAATGTTCTGAAGTTTAGATTAATAGGACTATTTAATTGGGTGAATTTTGTCAGTCCACTGCACAATCTGGAGTTGGTCATTTTCCTGTACTTGTACTCTTGACCTGTCTTTTCTCTGCTGACATTGGATGGGAAGTACATGAACATCAGGCTTAGCCTTTCCCCCTGCATTTATCAGCAGCCAAGGTCTCCTTGGCACTGGCCAGAGACCAATGCCAACAATCTCTTTGTTGTTCCATAAGCATAAAAAGAAACAAGAAAAGAAAGAAAGAAAGCTTCCTCGTTTTGTGCTTTCCCTGACTTTGAAGGTAAATAGGACCTTTGGCTGGAGATGTTGATGAAGTATGTACAGGATTTTTGAACAGGCTTTTGTGGAAGCCTTTTTGTTCATTATTTACTTCTTGCAGGAAAGAAAAATATTCCAGATCAAGGGAAAATTGCCAGTGTGGCAGAGTGTGTTGCTTAGGGGAGACCCTACAGTATTACCTGACATTGGTACCAATATATATATATATATATATATCCTTTTTAATTTGGAAACAAGATATTAAAGAGAATTTTGATGAGTTATTTAGAAATGTTGACTAAGATCTGATGCCTCTGAGAGATATCGTACAAAGTCAAGTTTCAGCATTGAAATGTTCTCAACAATCTTTACCTGTAACTTTACCCTGTTTTATTCTAATGTGTGCATGTGTGGGTGGGAGGGAGATGGTTGGCTGACTCTTTAACTCTCTGTGATATAGTGGCGTTGGGGGAAAAAATCTTTAAATTAAAGCTGGAAACTCCAATAGCACTTAGACTTACATACTGCTTCATAGTGCTTTTCAGCCCCCTTTAAGTAGTTTACAAAGTCATCATATTACAGCCCCCCCCCCAAACAATTTGAGTCCTCATTTTACCAACCTCAGAAGGGTGGAGGGTTGAGTCAACCTTGAGCCAGTGAAAATCGAACTAGTGGCAATCGGCAGAATTAGCCTGCAATACTGCATTCTAACTCTTGCCTCACTTGGGAATCTTGATGTACGAGGGAGATCATGAGATGTTATGAAGATATTGTGTAAAAGAAAATAGTGGTCAAAAACTTTTTAAAAGATTATTTTATGTTCCTTTAGCAGATGTGTGGTAAAAAATTTTCAGAAATATATATTTTATTATAGGGTAGAATTATTCCAAATTAAGTCTCTCTGTGTGTGTGCGTGGTGGGTGGGTGTATTTGTGTGTGTATTTGTGTGTCTGTGTGTGTGTGAGAGACAGAGAGAGACAGAGAAAGAGAGACCACTGGTAACCAGTAGAATATTTTGAATAATTGTTTTGTATTAGTATTATCATCTTGGTAATCCAAATATCAATGGGAAAGTATGCCTAACAGAGTGGACAGTTTTTAGATTAGCCCTCTGGTTCTCTCTCTTCTAAATGGATCTGGAACTTTAGAGAACTTCAGAAGTCTATGTTTTGGGGAAACTTTTAAAAGGAGAACAGACTTCTGCAAAGGAAGACATGTGGCCAATTTAAAATGTGAACATTTTACTAGCTTTAAAAAGTTATAATTCTTTGAAAAGATAAAAATCATGTCAGCAAGCCAATATTATTCTAGCCTCAGGAACTTTCAGATGGATGGACTTCAACTTCTAGAAGTCTCCGGCCAGAGTTAGGGTTAGGGAAATTCTGAAAGTTGTAGCCCGCCCATCCTAAAGTTGCTGATGTTGAGAAATATGGCTCCAAGCCTATATTTGCAAAACTAATATATACTGATAGAATGGAACAGTGTGAAGAACAGTTCTTAACTATGGTGCTTCAGTGACTAAAGCAATAAACTGGAATGAAAATACCTTAGAGAGGGAAGGAAGACATGTAGGTAAACATGCTTGTTTCATTGTATTAAGTCTGCCAGAAGACCATTCCCAAAGCTTCACTTGCCAATCATTCCTTGATTAGCACAGCTTCAGCATGATACAGCATAAAGATTCGAGCAAATCTCTCGTGGAGGTTGAGCAATTTAAATGGAGTAGCAGGGAATTATATCTGACCCTTCCCTCCCCCCAAAAAACAAAACAGAGTTGGATTATGAATTGCTTTAATGTAATGAAGCAACCAAACATAGTTTGGCTCCTAGGGAGGACTTCCATAATGGAAAAGAAATCATGGTGACTTGCAATTTCCACTCCTGATGAATGACAATGGGCCTTCCACAGCACACAGCTTCCAGCAGACATTCCGACTCTGTGTGTTCCTAAACCCTTTCAGCCTTTCTAAAATAAAGATTCCAACCAATTTTTATTTTAACAGCCCAGGATTTCACTACGATAACAATAGCAACCTGGAGCAAAGGGATTGAGGACTGCTGTTTTCCTTGTTAAAATGATAACTGCTGGTTTATAAGGCAATAGACAAGTTCTTGACTCAGTCCCAGATGTTCCTTAGGGGAAACGATGTGGGAGAACATGAGACCTGGGGTCTTCCCACAGGAGAATTAAACCACAGCATCAGAGATGGTATTCAGCAGGTTCTGACCAGTTCTGGAGAACTGGTAGCAGAAATTTTGAATAGTTCAGAGAACCAGTAGTGGAAATTTTGAGTAGTTCGGAATATCACCTATGACTGGCCCTGCCCCCATCTATTCTCTGCATCCCGAGTCCCAGCTGATTGACTGGGTCTTCTTTGGTTGCCCTGCACAGGAGAATGGAGCTAGAAAGCAGGTTAGTGGGGTGGGGAGGGAATGGGATTTTGTTGTAACCTTCCCCCAGGAGTGGGCAGGGAATGGAGATTTTGAAGTATCCTTCCCCTGCCATGCCCACCAAGCCATGCCATACCCACCAAGCCACGCCCACAGAACTGGTAGTAAAAAATTTTGAATCCCACCACTGCACAGCATGGTTAGATTTACCAGTTTATCACACAGCAGTCTGAGTCCACATAATGCCCAATGGCTACCTTGCCTTTTTAAAACTGGGGTGATTTATCTAAGTCTTAGCAATTGGCATTATGGTACTACCCAGATTTCAGTAGGCAAAACACAAAAGGGAAAAAGCTCAGGTAATTTAATTTTTCACATGCATAAAACAATATAGATTTTCTTTCTTTCAAAAATCCAATGATTGCAAACCATTGAAATAAGAACAACAACAACAGCAATAGCATTTAACAAATCATATTACCAGGATTTTCAGGATACCAGGGATAAATACATGTCTAAATTTAAAATTTCCACAGGCAGCAATCCTTACCATTGACCCCAAAGTAGTTTTATTTAGCCTAAATAAAATTATACAAGGGCTTGGTTTGCAACCTCTCACATCATTGAAAATCCTACCTGATCACTTATCTTTGATTTTAACCCTGGAAGAAAGAAAGAAAGAAAGAAAGAAAGAAAGAAAGAAAGAAAGAAAGAAAGAAAGAAAGAAAGAAAGAAAGAAAGAAAGAAAGAAAGAAAGAATAGATCATGGAAAGTTGTTTACCCCATTTTTTGCCAGATGCTGCTTGCCCATGCAAGGCAGGGGCTTTAGTGCTTGAGGTATAGGTAGTTCCTGGATGCTTTTAGGGAAATGAGAGGGTGGGAGAATCTGGAGGATGGTTTGCATGGCTTGCAGGTATAAGGATGCAGGCGTGTTCCCCACCAGGCTGTTGAACTTGTCGTCTCCAAGCAGCACTGCCCAGGGTTCAGGGTGTTCCCGCAAGACCTTCTGCATCTTAAAGCGGGGGCTAGGCATGAAGAGCAAGAGGTAGTCAAGGCAGAGTTTTTTGGAAGCCACGTTGACTTTGGAATCCCACATCTGTTCCAGGATGACATCCAGTGGAGTGAACCCTTTGTTGTCTTCTATCCTAGGAGAAGCTCCGTTTCCTAGCAAGATGAGAACAGTCTCCGATCTCAGGAGCTCACAGGCAAGATGCAGAGGGGTCTTGCCATCTTCAAGATGAAAACAGCCAGTCCTATTGATGTAAGAGTTTAGGCTAGGCAGCTTGTGTGCGATGCTGATGATCAGCCCCAGGATGTCCCTCCTGTCATAAGTTACAGCCATGGCTAAATGAGGAGCAGAGGATGGGCAATAGCAAAAATGCTCTCCAGGAACTTTGAGAGCCTCCTCCGGAAAATGAGACAGCAGATACTGGGCATAAGGCAGGTGATTGTGCACCACAGCATACAGCAGTGCTTCTGAAGGGGAATATGTCCTGATGTTAGCACTCTCCTCCCAGTAGAAATACTCCATAGTCCTCATGTCCTCTAGCAACCATACAGGCTTGTGATCTCGAACGGCCTGGTAGAACATATAAGATAGAAACTTGCAATGCCTGCTCTGGGCATCCTGTAAACTGGATACATTACCACTGGCCATATTTTGAGTCTCTTTTTGTGCAAAAATGAAGAAGCACAACAGTAGCAGCAGTAATAATAGTTCACAGCGCAGCGGAAGGTTGGCTTTCAGTTTCAGTGCAGGCTCCAGAGGCTGCCTGACACCATCAGGCTGTCATTGCAGCAGCTTGCTCTGGACTGCACCAGCCAGAATGCATAGCTCTCTTCTGACGGGGCTGCTCATCTCCACCCATTCTCTTTCTCTGCTTTCTCTTTCTCGCTGCGGTGATTTTGTTGAGGTAAGCAATATCACGCCAGCTCAGTTAACCATTGATATGCAAGGAAGCAGCCTATGAAATCAGCTCTGTAATAGATTAGAATGCCAACAATTGTGATTTAAAAAAAAAACATAAAGAAAACAGATTAAAGGAGTCTGTTTAGAGGGGATTATGATTGCCTTTGAAATGAAAACCATTGTTTGGCCTGAGTGAAAATCTTTGTTTTTTTAAAGATGCTCCCTAAACAAAGTCCATGATAATTTGGTCTCTTTGTGATCCAACCTAGTGAACTGAAATATAAACTGACATCTTAGCCTGACAGGTTATTGAATAATAGCCCACCAGCACAAGCTTGCAAACATCTGGCTACAGTAGCTGTGGGTTTGAGAAAATGCTGGTGTTCTGGGAAATTGGATACTGTAAAATCTCCATTCCCTCCCCACTCTACTAACCCGCTTTCTAGCTCCATTCTCCTGGGAAGGGCAACAAAAGATCCAGTTGACTTGGGACTCGGGAGGCAGAGAATAGATAGGGGCAGGGTCAGTCAGAGGTGGTATTTGCCAGTTCTCCAAACCAGTAGTTCTTAACCTGGGCAATATTGCCCCCCAGGGGGCAATTTCATTTTTCAGGGGGGCAATGGAATGAAAAGGGGCGATGCGGGGGCGAAGGAATGGAAGGGGAGCGATATGGGGGTGATGGAGCGAGAAGTTTTGGGGACACTTTTGAAACTTTTTTCGTACAGTGAACCACTGTATACCTGTCATACAAAAACATCACATCGTTCGCTATTAGTGGATTGAACTGTATTTTAAAATGTTCCTCCAGCTAGCTTCAGTACAGAACGCCGAACATATGTGAATACGCATCGCTCATCTTCATGTGCGTTGCGCAGCAGCCTCTATCACTTTTTAAATTTTTCACTCTAATTTTTGTTGCTTTCCTTCTGCAAAAATTTTCTTTGTGTCTTTTTAACCCTTTTTACAGTGTGCATGAATATATATTTTCCTCAAATCTTAATTTAGTTTCAGAGTTTTCATCTTGAAATTCTTAGTTCCTGCGTTGCGGTTTGTTCTTATATCCTTTTTATATTTCTTTTTGCGTCTTAAAATTCACTTGTAATTAAATCATTAAATGTTACTGTTTTTTTCAGGCATTTCATTTTCTTGCAATTGAATTTTGTTTTCAGTGGTCATTGCATTTAAGTGTCTTGAATAAATAAGATAATAATGAAATACATGTATCACGAAGTTTGGGAGTAAAATGATGGGTGGCATCAGAATTTTTCACACAGTTGAGATATGTGAAAAAGACTGAAAATAAATTATTTGCATCGATATGTCCTGATGACAATTTTAAAGAAAACAAAAAACGTGTTTGCATAAATTGAAGAATTATTTCCCTGCGTTGTGATTGAGAGGTTATGTTGAGGGAGGGGGGCGATGATAACTTCCTCAATGGCTCAAGGGGGCGATTCTTTAAAAAAGGTTAAGAACCACTTTTCCAAACTACTCAAAATTTCCGCTACCGGTTCTCCAGAACTGGTCAGAACCTGATGAACACCACCTCCTCTGCTCTAAATATTACCAAAAAGCGTTTCTGCCTTACCCTCTTTTGCCACCACTGCACCACTGAACACACAGACGCATACACACACACACACACTCCTTGAAGACCCCTAGAGCTCCTTTTCTTTTCTTTTAAGTGAGCACTAACTTAGAAAGTTGTTCGTTTCTGCTAGATTGTGCTGGTTTATTATGAAGATATTATATATAAGAAGGGAACTTTTACATGGAAATAAGACAAATCCAAAGTAAGCTTGAAGACTAACTATTGAATATAAATACAAAAAAAAGAAAGAAAAAGAAACTGATTTAATATCTGGGGAAAAAAGAACAGAATCGGAGCATTCCTCATTTTCTCATCTATAACTTATACTAGCTTGTTGAAATTTGGAAATATATAAAAATATTTTAGCTACTCCTTACAGTTGCTCCTTTCCTCCTCTTTTGTCAATGTTATATAAGCACTGAAAGGAGCTTATTTTAATTATATGATATTATAAACTACAATACTTTAATACCCAACATAAAAATCTTCATCATAAAGCACACATGACAATATTTTTATGGAGTTAACAGCCAGTTTTTCATGCATTTCTCAAACACATTTTCTATTAGCTGTATACAGTGCTATTACCCAAGTTTTGCAGAGCAGAATCACTATGATAATGCAGATAAGAACATAACCTGGAAAACTCTCAATGCAAGCAGGAAAGTCTGCTCACAAAATCTGTCTCCTGCAAAGTACTAAGCTAATTAAAGTGAGTGGCATCAACTGTAAAAGAAACATAATAAGCCAATTTATAGAAACCACTTAGGTTTTTCTCTGTCCTTGCGATGCAGGGTAGAATACAGCATGCCAAACTCAGTAAATTCAACTATCCAAGAGTGTCTTCCTTTTATTACCATAGTTTTCGTTCTTCTTTAAATAGACAATTCTATGCATTATGGGCTATGTTCCAGAGGTGGTTCTGACCAGTTCTGGAGAACTGGTAGCAGAAGTTTTAAATAGTTCAGAGAACCAGCAAATCCCATCTCTGACTGGACATTTTACAGTATCCTTCCCCTGCCACGACCACCAAGCCACGACCACAGGTAGTAAAAAAATTTGAATCCCACTATTGCTATGTTCCACTGCTTTAGCAAAAATAATAATAAGGAAAATAATTGTTGTTATTCAGTCACAAAGTTGTGTCTGACTCTTTGTGGACTCTTCATGGACCACAGCATCCCACCCTACCCTGTCCTCCACTGTCTGCCGAGCTTATGTCCATTGCATTGATGATACTTTATAATCGAGGAAAATAATAGCTTCTTTTCAACTAATCCTGCCCAATTTTTCCTTTTAAGTTCCACCTGTTTTTCTCCTTTTACTTGTTTTTTTTTAAATTGTCTAACGTTTGTCCATATAAGTTTCTTTGTGTAACATTAGAAGTGTTTTCTATACAGTAACTCTTTGCTGCAACTTAATGGTTATCTAAACTTCTATAACCAAATATGATAGCTCCAGCTGAGTATGAATTCATTTGTTTCTAACACCAAATGTCCAGAATATATGGTGAAAAGGAGAATAGATTCTCCAGCTCATGCAAAGTATTGGTAAACTCAAAAAATTTCAGCTTCAAAAAGTCACCTTCTATACTAGAAACCCAAAGTAGATACATCATTACCTAGAATTTTCCCTATACTTTATCAGCTCTTGCTTCTCATATCCAAGGCTAGAACAGGGAAAGAATGATGATATCATATGTCAACTTACTAGATGTTCCTGGATTTTGTTTTACAATTCAAAATGATCCCATAGCACATTATATTCTGCTCCTATAATGGGCTCAGAGGCAGCAAAATACATTTAATGAAACAAGAGGGCATTGTTGGTTGGCTGTCACGAGCCCATTTGTGCTGTGGAAGGCGTATATTAGAATAAATCCCTTTGCAAATTTCTACTTCAGCACAAACAGAATTCTGACTGCCACTACACAACTATTTACTAAGACTTGGGGAGTATAATTCTATGGAATTGTTTTCTTATTTTATTCCTTTTCATAGAAAACCAGGTTCTCAGTAGCTACTTGGAAAGTTAATAGGAACCTGACTGCTTAGAGCAGGAAAAATTTAGGTGGATTCCATGTGATAAAAGAGATTATCTTATATGATTCTGTTAATTTAAATAATTCTAGGTCAATAGACCAGTAGTTTGAACTGGTATTCTGTATATACAAATATCAAATCAATTTTTGAACTCTTTCAAACTGATCATCCACGATACCAAATAATTCATAACAGTTGAAATAAATTCCATAAGCAGATTGGCCTAAGCACTTATTATTGGATTTTTCAATGTATTTGAATATATATTATGGTACTTAATATTACTTTAGAGCAATTGGAGTTCTCTGTCTCATGGTAACAATACAAAAATGGATGAGTCAGGAATTTTAAATTATATAGCATAATGTTCATTGTTAATTGCAGGAGGCCTACATCCACACTGAAATCTATCAAATACACATATCATAAATAAACACATATCCTATTCTATTGCAAATGTTAAATTATCCAATTAGCTCTAGATAGCCGGATTAGAAAAGACCAGATTCTTTCTGCTGATTAACTTCATGGCAATCTCCCTATTTCTTTTTAAAGTATTGGGTCTTCTAAAAATGATAAAGAAGATTATGGATTCCAATGATAAAAATGTTATTCCCAGTTTGATAATCATTAAGGACATGAAAGACTATGTTAAGAGACTATTTAGATATTTCTTATGAGCAATATCTTATGTATATCTAAAAACTGTACAATAATTTCACTCTAACAAGGGGAGCCAAAGTTTATGGTTCTTATATAGGACAAGGGTGGCTCCAGATAGTTTTGATTATTTAAGACTCCAGATAGTTTTGATTGTTTAAGTAAAAACTTTCACAGTTGGCCTCCTTTAATTGTATTGGCAATTTTTCATACTAGCATACTGTATGTTAAATTATGAAATAAATGAAATAAGCACCTAATGTTGGCGATACTTCTTCCACACAGATTCTGTTCATATATCAATAGGACCAAAGCTCTAATAACATTCAGTGACAAAGATACAAAAAGATTTAGAAAACCTAAAAGCAGCAAACCTGTACAGAGTCAGAGAGATGGAAAACATACTAGGTTTTAGGCACACAACTTTAATCTGACATACACATTGTATGAATAGGATGCTTGAGTTACATGGAACTGGCTGTTTTTTAAATTGTCCAATTATACAGCATGATAAGTTAGTAGGTGGGTAGTCATCTGTATCTGCTACTATTAGCAGTGAGGGATCAACTATCTACACAGGCATATTGAAAGAAATCTTGCTTCCTCTGAGAAATTCAGTATTGCTGATTTCCTGTTGACAATAGCAATGAGAAACCAACAATCTTGCACATAATTGCTGGGGGAGTTTAACTAGCCTTACACAACCCCTCCAGTAATCTTGCATTAAACCACTGCTTTCTAGACCAGGAAATGAATAATCTGCATGCAGATTTTTCTCATTGAATATGGTCAAGATTGTTCAGAAAGGTGACAAGTGTGTAGAGATAAAAGCAACTCTAGCAATTAGTGCTGTACTCTTGGAATTATTGTTTCAGTAGAAGGGAATATAAATAGCTCAGGGCTGAACTGTGAAGTTCTTGGTACTAAGCTTGCTTGTTAAAATGTCTGCAAGCAAACATCAAGCTCAGAGAGCACCAAGATTTCCACATTATAAAGTTTGAAGAAGTCTGTGAGTTCTAGCCTTTGGTATAAAAGCCAGCTGGATGAATTTGGGCCAGTCACTCTGTCAGCCCAACTCACTTCACAGGCCGTTGTGGGAAAATAGGAGGAAGGTGTGTTGGATGTTTGCCACCTTATTTTTAAAAATAAAGATGGGAAATAATAAAGGCCAGTGTAACCATTTGCTCATTACAAGAATTAAAGAATTCCAGGCAGATAAGTTATTGAGCCTCCACCTAAAAATGTCTAAGATAACTTGCGTCTCTTTGGATAATTGATTACATTCTTAGCCTACGTTGTCAAATTCTGCTTCCATTATTTTGTATTCTACACTCTTAAATGTGCTTCCTGACCTAAGTTACATCATACCACTCATTCTTTCTCAAGTTTAATATATCCTGCTGTTTTAATGCCTTTAATTTTTTGTCCCCTAATCACCTTTGTACCCTTTTTTAAACCAGCTCCATTTTCTCTTAAAGCATGGATCCCAGAACTGGCCCTCAACATGTTGTCTAAACAGCCATAATAGAATGGAGTAATTATTTGCCTTAATTTAGAAAGCCTACTTATAATCATAACATGTTAAGAGTTTCAAGAACCACTGGAGATCAATTAGTCCAACTCATTCCCAGTCCAAGTACCTATTGCTTCAACAATCCTGACAAGAAGCCATTTTTCTGTTTATACACCTACAAACATTAAGAAGTTCCTTATCCCTTAAAGCAGATTGTTCCATTGTTGAAATCTTGTTACATTTTTGTTTTGAAAGCCAACCTTGAGCTTGCTTGGAGCTTAGCAGGGGAGTGCAGCTATCATATACTCTTGACCGAAGATTGGTACACTCCTTCTATATGGAATGGTCGTCCTCTTCCACTGAGTGCAGAGCTTCAGGAGGGATGCACATGGAACAGTGAGGAAGGGGTCACTCGCCTAGCCAACCAAATCAGCCAAATCAATCCTGGTGATCAATGGGGTGACAGATGTTGCAGCCAGATTGCCCTCCTATCCAATCAAAGTCCAACCAAAATCTTACTTCTTTATAAAATTAAGCTCATTGTTATCTTGTGAAATAATTTTGAACAAATTTATGTCCTATTCCACTGATAGCCTTTTGCATATTTGAAGAGTACTATCATGCCTCACAACAATTTTTTCTCCAGAAACAGATGAAATTTTCCCATCAGATTCTCATAAGTTCTTTTCTGGATATGTACCGGTACTAGTTTCTCAACTGCTTGAAACGAGAGCCCAAAATTGGAGGCAATGTTCTATAGAGAATAGAAGCAATGATTCTTAATCTTGACTGTATTTTTTGATGCAACCTAAAGTAGTAACTTTGGGAGGAGCAACCACATAACACAATGATCAAAATAGAATTTTACATTTGTGGATTAACAATATTATAAACGGAACGTATTTTAAGTCTTGAGATTATTACTCAACATGATTTTAGTATGTTAGCATTATAAAAATACCATTGTAGCAAGCCAAAACCAACTTTTATTTATTGCTACACATTGAACCCACCTATTCATTCTATACGGATTCTAAATTTCTGTTCCAAAACTATGTATGATAGCATAAATGTTTATAACATCAGTTTAAAAGCAATACAAATAACTAGGATTGAGTATGCTTGCAGATAAATATTTTTCAAATTCGAGTACTTGGGCATGGAATGTACTTCTTGAAATATTATGTGGACTGAAACAAAATTCTCCACTGGATTTTATTATCTAAATATTACAAGGCAGTACTGGGCAGTTTATATATTTACTTTCAATTAATTCTCTTAGTCTGATTTAATAATGAATTATTTCAGCTATGTACTGACTAAAATCATTATTGACTAAAATCATTAAAATACCTATTGGCATTATTCAAAGGTCCACCTGTAATATTTGTAATGTGAACAATATAATTAGAGACCAGGTAGGACAAAACATACTTTATTGTACTGCAACATCAAAACACATGAAGAGTACATCAAAGACCATGCCAAAGACAGATCATCAGAGTAGTAAAATAAAGGGGATATTACTGAAATCAATATTAAAGACTATTTACTACACTATTTTAACTATCCTTATTGAACTTAGCTGCAGCATACACATCTACCGGTACATCTTGTCCTTCTAAAATGCGTAATAGAAATTTTTAAAAGATCAAACTAAGAGGGATGGCAAAGTGCCACCTCTGGAGTGCAAAAAATATAACCACAATCCCATCCCTCTTCAGCCTGCTACTTATGTATGAGAGACATATTCAGAGAACATAATTCCTAAAGACACTTGCAATGGTATCACTTCCTATCCTAGCCATTACCAGTATGGTTAGGAAGATTAAAGTTATTACCAATATCTCACCAATTATAGAAATACTCTTTTGTATTCTTTGCTCAATTATAGAATTTAACAAATGCTTAGGAATCTATTGCAGTAAAGCACATTTCATACATGTCCTTATTTATGAAATATTTAGTACTGACAAGAAGAGTACAAAGTTGTGATTAGTTCTATAAGATTCAGCTCTTGGATTTCCAAAAACATGCCATTGAGGGAAGGCCATGCCAGCAGCAACATTTGGGCACCCGTGACTAAGGAGAGTATATAGAAATATTTGCTCTGATGAAGAATCAGTACTGCAACACAAGTAACTTGCTAAAGGAAGCACCAGATCATTCACTTACAAGGTACAGCCTAAGGAGCTTCCTGTGCTGGTAAAAGCAGTAAAGGCCCAGCATCACAAAGATAAGATGCATCTAAGATCTAAGCTTTGACATCAGAAGCAGCATCTGAAGACAAGTTGTAAGTTATTTAAACAGGCATGGATTAAATGCCTGAATGTATACGTCCCCTCCTCCTTCAGAGCCAGGTTTTAATGCAGAACTAAGGGTTAAGCAAAAAAAAGGGGGGGGGGAATAAACTCCAAGGTTAAGTTTCTATTTAAGATCAACTAAGAAGGAAAAAGAAAAAGATAACTGCTCAATCCCCATAATTAACAGCATACTTTTGAACCAATACAATACAGTCATTTCTCAATATTTTAAATTATGTTTGGAAAAATAGAGACATCCTATTTGCTTAAACAAGTAGTAGAACATTAGCCACATGGTGTGTTGCTTAAGTAAATGAGGAATGAGAACAACTTTGGGTTACACGAAGAAAGACAAGCGTAGATTCCATTCTACCAATGAACCCCAACAAGAATATGAATCAGCGGCCAGCACAAACTGGACAAAACACTGAATCTTTTCAGCATTCTTTACAAGGTGAGACCTCTTCGTCAGCCAGTCACGTAAGGTGGAAAATCTGGCTTAAAATGAAATAAAAACTGAGGACAAAATGGAAATAAATTAAAAGGCATAGCTAGACTAAAATTTCCTTATGATGTTACAGGTTTTACAAACTAAAATACAACTGATTTCTCTAATAAAAGAAATTTCCAAATTCCTTTTAGATGATTTGTAACTTCAAATGCTTACATAGCTGAGACTGAAAAAGTGTTACAGCATCCAGATAACGTTCTCTATGAATGACGAGAAAAGGATTAAAAAAAGAAAAATAATAAAGAAAAAGGAACACTCCATATGGAATTCTCTTTCCCTCTTTCCCTCTCTTTGTAAGTTCATGAATCCAATGCAGATGCTAAGGTGACAGCGTATGTAAGTAAGGGTTGGGGTTTTTTGTTGATTTTTCTTTTTTTAAGTTTCAACAAAGGAAGCCTGAAGATGAAGAGATTTCCCTTCAGGAGTTATCAGATGGAACATGCTCCTCAAAACCCTCGCTTTCTCGGACTAAAGCTCTTTCCAGGATAACACGGCCTTCCTTGTAGCGCTGGCTGTCTTCGGTAGCAAATTCATATATCCAGCCAAGTTTGCTGTTGCAGTTCTTGCAGCTCACATCACGAACCATATGACGGCCAGTGAGCATAACTCGGTCTTGAACTTCACTGTACTGCAGATTTACTACCTAAAAGAAGTTAAAAGAAGAGAAGCATTTGACTGATTGATTTATATCCCGTATTTCCTTTAGGAACTCAAGGCAACACTCTTTTGTCACATCCCCTCCCCCCACCCCAAACAACTCTGTGAGGTAGGTTAGACTGAGAAAAATTTACTAGCTGAAAGTTAGTGAGCTTCCACAGCCAAAGAAGCTAAAATTTGGATCTTCCTACTAGTCAGACATCTTTCCCATTGCACTATATTTCAGTCATATTACATTTGCAGTGACAACTTACGATCATTAGAGAACTATGGAAAAATTAATTTTCAACTTTTAATGTCACTCCTTAACTACTCTATATAAGCAGCACAATAGCTTTAATTGGAATTTTGCTCTGTTGATAAACACTGCTATGGTAATAATTCCTTCAACATGCTTTCTTCCCCTAATTATGTTCTCTATTTTGGAGACAAATCACCTTTCAAAATTAAGCAAGCTATGCATTTTAAGGAGGTAGAATTCAGCACAAAGTAAGGTCTAACAATGTCCAGCAAATCCTACACGTATTATATTTTCAACATTTTCAGCAATTGAAAACTAACTTTTTCTAATGTTTAACAAAAATCTATATTTAGCAAATTTTACATCTGAAAAGAACCCTAGGAGACTATTATTATCACATTGTGCCTTGATTTTTATCACAAGGGCCTTGGTGGTGCAGGATGTTAATCATCTAGCACTTAGTGCAAGCTGCCTGCAATTAATGCAGGTTCGAATCCCACCAGGCTCAAGGTTGACTCAGCCTTCCATCCTCTCGGGGTAGGTAAATTGAGGACCCCAAAATTGTTGGGGGCAATAAGCTGATTTTGTAAAAATGCCGCTTGGGGGGGCCAAAAAGCCCTAGTAATAAGCAGGCATATACAATGGAATGAAGGCTATTGCCGAGCACCTAGCATGGTGCTCCATAGACTGTAAGCCGCCCTGAGTCTCCAGAGAAGGGCGGCATATAAATGTAATTAAAAAAAAAATTGTTAGAATTCTTAAATGGACATTTCTGCTTCACCTAGCCATATATTGCAGGAATACTGAAATCACACTAACTAATTTTAGATGTCTTTCACTAACCTTGTTAAATAAAAAGGCTCGTCCTGTAGCTCCTGTAAAACGAGTAGATATAAGCTCTGAGCGGTTAGTCAAAATTGTGTCACAATTTGCACAGGAGAATAGGCGAGTACCACCAATATGATCCAAGAAGATGCGGCCCATTTTAAAAATTATTAGAGCCCTAAAAAACAGAAACAAATTGTATTAATGTTGAAAAGTCAAAGTAAAGAAAAATACTTGTGAGAATTATATTTTAAAAATGTTGACAGAGTGCATAATATCAGTAATAACTTTCATAAATATTCATTGTGGCTACTTAAATGAATAGATATCTCCACCTTCATATCCAACTCTCTATTACTATGTCTATAGAAGTTGGCCTCATATTCAAAAAGAGGAAGGGAGAGAAAAATCAGATGATTTACAAATAGCTCAGACACAATCCATCTCCCTATACTGCTTTATAAACACCAAAAAGAAAGCAAGAAAAATCACTTCTTCATTACTTCTATTATTTATTTTAGAAAATAACCAAGAACACTGAATGCAGCCAGATTCTTTTTCCTCTACCTCTTGAATAGCCAGCTGCCCATCTGTACCACAAGGCTGTGTAAGCCTACAATTCCATGTAGGTGAAACAGGTTTGTTGTTTCTTTAACAAAATGAAAGGTGATGTTCCTCTCCTATAAACCACTCACCCATTCTCTCCATGCCATTAGCTTCAATGTTATTTGGGGTCTTCCAAGTTAGATCACAGTCCTTATTCTGAACCCAGCTTGACTCATCATAGTAATTTCATTCTGTGATTTTGACTCTAGCATTCCCTTAATCATATCATTTCTGTATTATTACAAAATCTCAAACAATTATTTATGAAGCAATTTGCTTGTGACCTGTCCCTGGCCTGCTTGCCCTTGCTCTCTTAAGCTATTCGATTCCCCAAACACTGCTTGAGAGATCCAATTTTGCTCGTTTTCCCAAAAACTGTGATTGAATAATGAGGAAAACAATAGTGCTCTGATCCCACAGGGCAATCTGATCTAACATGTTTCTGTATATTCCAGAATCCAATATTTCTGCTTTATTTCCTCCTACTAAGATATTTTATGTAAGCTGTACCTTTGTCCTAATCAGTACCAGAACTTCACCAAGGTTTTTGAATTAAACAGGGTATGTTTGAGCCATTCATCTCATCTCAGATGTTTTATTCCAAATTGCTCCAATTTTAGGCTTTGCTTTTGTTTAGTGTGCAATCCTGGGAACCACTGACCATAGAACTTGTCAGTAGCACTTTTAAAAGTTGCAAAATGTATCATTAAAATATTTTGACCATTTAATATATTTTATACATTAAAATACTCAAAATCAACTAAGAAATATAGTATTATATGAAAAGCTTTAAAGTTATGTGTATATTGAAAAGAAAATATAATTGATACTTTCAAATACCAGAAGATTCTTTTGTTGTCCAAAGATAAAAGAACCATGGATTTAAATGAAAAGAACAGGAGGATATTTGCTGCAGAAACAAAATATTCTACTTAGAATTTCTAAATAAAGACAAGTTGTCATGGATAATTATAGTAGTCCATAGTGTTGTATTAGAAACTAATTGTACACGACCATTAAATCTCCCTATGAACTTTCATGATTCTATGTATCAATATTACACTTATGTGAGATCAAACTGCAAGCCTTTGACTGGAAAGACTATAAATGGAAAATAACCCGAGATAAATCTGGGTAAATAGACCAGGTAAATTGATCAGGATAGTCTATTTACTATACTTTGGACATATTCTACTTCTTCTTTTTCCATGAGGATTCACAAGAACAAAATCGAATTAAAAGATGGACGAAGGAGACCAGGAGGAAGGATATAGAGGAAGAAAACTTTAAACTGTCAGAATGAAGCCACCTTCTTGGCTTTATCACTGACCAAAAATAAATCATTATGGTACATGTTTCTGGTAGTATCTGACATATCAGCAGATGGACTGGGCTCTTTATCTCTCCTCATTCACACTGTGTGCTGTTATCTGCAAAGAGCTTCCACTTGAGCATATTGGTTTTACATTTAAGCATTCTAACTCTCAAACGAATTCAGGATCCTCCAAGTAGTATAAGGGAGGTCAGAGCCTTCAGCTACTAATGTTATTCCTTGCTTAATGGTCTTCTTCCTCTATCTTTTAATTCGATTTTGTATTTGTGTATCCAAACAAAGAAGGTTTGTTTTTGCCATAAAGTTGTTCCTAGTTCTAAGTCAGTGAGCTTGTGGCATATGTCCGACTATTCAGAGGATTTGACAATCATTCTCTTGATGAGAGCTACTTCTCTCCTGATCTTAGGTGGCACAATGCCAGCAAGAGGATATAGTTTGTTAATTGGTGTAGGTTTGAGACAACCTGTCACTAAGCGTACTGTTTCATTGACAACAATATCAATTTGTTACATAGGCTACTATTAAATTCCTAAGAACTTGATAAAACCAGCCATCTACACCTCACTGTCTACAAAGCATATAAGTTTATTTAAGGAGATACCTGTACAAAAATAAATGTTAAAAAACAGTGCAATATATAATTTTTAGTTTCAGATTGCAAACATCATTCTTGAAAAGATAAATCAAGCTGAAATCTGAAAACAATCACCAAAAGCCATTATATAATAAAAGAAAAAATATATAACTTCAAAAACATTTATTATGGCATATACTGTTGTAGTCTAGCTGTATAACTATTTTAGATGAGAAAATAAAACAATGTATAGAAAATATTCTCTATTATACTATTCCAAAATGCTTTACGACATTTCTGCTTGTGGCCTATATTCCATTGTCTTCTAGAGACCAGATGGCAGTTGGCCCCCTTGCTCAGAAAATAAGAATATTCAACTAACAAACCACTAGAGAAAGAACTCTGGTTTTGAGATGTCAAAATCTAAAAAGACATGAAAATGTTGTTATCATTGTTCTTTTTTTACGCATTTTCAACAAAACAAGGAATATGGAAAAACCTAGCATAGTTTTCCTTATAGAATAATTTACACAGTTATTATGGGTCTGGTTTTTTTAAAAGGAAAATCATTTGCCCATTAGTACTTTTCAATTTATGTTTCAGCCACATGGTTATCTTATTATAAATTGAAGTTCAATGTATAACTGACCCAACTCTATGGTTCTATTATCTGACAAACTAAACGTAAAATATCTCATATTTTACAATTACAGTGGTTATAGATTGAAAAAAATCTGTTTTATTTTTGTCTTGTTTTATTAATTAAAAAAATGGATTTAAACATTATGAAAGGGGCAAAGTTTATTGTTCCATGATCTGTATAACTTTGGTTAGAGCATTCAAGTTTAAGTAACACATACAAGTTTAAGTAACTATATGAACAGATATATGCAATACAGTCATCTGCAGACAATTAGGGAAAGTCACTGCATTAACAGTTCAAAGCCACTTGTGCCCAAAGTATCAGCACAACCATTACAATAACTGGATTGTAATTCTTTATTGATCCCACCTATTCCAGAAGTCTGTGCAAACCATTTAAAACAATGATTTAACATCCCATCAGGCATGAAGACCTGATATTATAGGAAAGCCCAAGGTTAATTCAGATGCTTAAGTCTTATTAGTTAATTCACTGACCACCTTCAGAGTATTTCAGGATATAACCCTCTCTTTCCCATCATTCTTTGTCTGGATTTGTTAGATTTATTTATTGCCGTGAAGTTTTCTTACTTATATATATTTATTAGCAAAGAAAGATATGGCTTAGAGTTATTTTGGAGAAGCATCCTTTCAAAAACATATTTAATATACTAAAAGAATGGACTGAAGAGATCTGTATGTGTGTTTGATTCATGTAACTTTTTAATTCTAAAATGAATATATCTTCTTTATATTAGCAGAGATGATTAAATGCAGTACCATCAACATAGCAATTAACATTCCAGACTAGAAGCCAGAAAATAAGTTCTAGTCCTCCTTTAAGGCATGACAGCCAAATCGGTTACTCTTTTAGAGGGCACTTGTTTGGGGATTAGAATACATTTTGTTCCTTAAACAAATATGAAATAAGTTCTATAGAATCTGAAGAAATATTTTTTGTGTATATTTTATTTTTATTCAGAAACATTTTGAATACAGTATATTGTCAAGACATAACTGAAGAAATATTTTTAATGCAATTCTAATATATATTAAGACACAGCATCAAAAACCTGCTTTACTGTTTACTGGATAAAATAGTACTGGTTCAGGTTTTTTTTTTTTTTATAAAAGTGGATTACTGAATGAATCCAGCATGGTTAAAATCTGTCTTTTCCACCCAACTAATGCAAACTTGTGGAAACACAATGATCAGGCATTTCGAACCAAAGAATTAACTACCTAGAGAAGTAAGAAAAGAAAAAGAAAAGCAGAATTGTTTCCCGATAGCATTTCCATCAAGTGACCAGCTGTGCCACAAACCTTCCCACCAATCACGAGAGAGCACTCCGGGAGTTACTTCTGCCACTTCCGCCAGAAACCCAGGACCCATCCCGACAGCCTGAAACCTGATCACGTGCTTCGCAGCCTCCAATCAGCAAGGATTCTGCCTACTTCCTTCACATGGGAGAATGAGGTGAACCCAGATGATTTGACAACACACACACAAAAAGAAACAGCTGACAAAGAGACCAGCAAGGCCTCCTGTTGTTATCTCCACAGCCAGGATAGGAAGGAAAAGCAAGCTTCTTTTGACAACATCAGCTGTTATTAGATTTAGAAACTTTTACACTCAGGAACCTCTTATACATTTATAGATATCGAAGACGGCAACAGGAATAAAATTTATATGCGGTCAGTGAAGTGGCTGTATTTTTTTTTGGGGGGGAGGGCAGAACAAGACTCAAAATGAACATTTTAACTAGAAGGAGCATATCTCAGATAAGCGAACTGCAGCAAGCTTAAGGATTTCTGTCACTTTTCGGAATCAGCACATCGTTAAGACAAAAATAAGCAGGACCAACGCAGAGCTTTAAAAGTGTTGCTCGGAATAACGCGTAGGCGTGCTAAACACAAATAAAACTGGTTTCCTTACAGGAGCAACACCCTCAACAGTTGTCCTAGCCGGAAGAGGAAACAATGGAGTGGAAAAACAGGCACCTCGAATGAAAAGGACGGAAGCACCCGCACCACACAGGCTTTTCTCTCTCTCTCTCTCTCTCTCTCTCTTAGCCCCACCGGAGCGGGACAACCGCGGCTGCACTTTTAGCCCGTTTGCCGCAGAAAAAGCAAATCCCTCCTCACGGTTGTCCTCTGCGGCGCCGGACAAAAGGCAGCCAGCCAGGAGTGGCTGAGGCTCAGGGCAGCAGCCCAACCACGGCCGGTCCAGGCTGGGCAGCCGAGCCGAAAAACACAGCCCTTTCGCTGGGGCGGCCGGAGGGGGAGGAGAGGATGCAAGGGCGGCAGGCTGCTGGCGGGGGGAGAGGAGGCGGCGGCGGCGGCGGGCCGACACACAGGGGAGGTGGGAGGCAGGGCGGGCGCGCAGCTTCGTGCCATATTGGGTGTTATTGTGCCATAAGTGAGTGTTATTGTGATAATGCGAGGGCGGGGCCAGCTGGGGGGGGGATGTTTGGCGGCTGGGAAGGGCAGGGCGAGTGAGGAAGTGAAGGCAGGAGGAGGGAGAGCGGAGGGGCAAACGGGAAGGTTTGCGCTGTGTGTGGGGGGGGAGGGGAGTTTGGGAAAAAGAAAACAAGGAAGAGGCGCGCCGGACTGCCCGTCGCCGAGCAAAAACAGCGAACCCGGGGAAGGAAGGGGCTGCGAGGGACTCTGAGACGAAGAGAGGCTCTCCAAGGCCCCGGGCGCAGCTCCCTCAGCCACTGGCCTCCCCGCCCCCCTCACTCCCTCCAGCGCGTCTCCAGAGCCCCGCGGAGCAGCAACAGCAGAAGCAGCCATTACCTACTAAGAAGTGACCCTCGACTCCGAGGCAGCCTGGACTGAAAGGAAAAGGGGGGCAGGCAAAGAGCCGCCTCGGCGCCGGGTATCTGCTTCGCTCCCGAGGAAGCTCCGAGCGTCGCTCTCTCCACTCAGCCAGGCAGGTCCCACACTCCGGCCCTGGCTTGGCTCCGCCCCCGCTCGGCTCCGCCCTCCGGGAGGATTCCCCCCCCCCCCCTTTCAACTGTGTCAGTCGTGGCCATGCTCAGCTGAGGTGGGCCGTCTCCTCTTAGCGCGAGCCACGCCCCTCCGCTGACGAGGCTCGAGCCTCGCACAAACATTGAGGCCACGTGGGGGCGGTGTGTGTGCGTGGGGGGGGATTTCCTTAAAGGGCCAGAGGCTGGACCGAGCACTCTGGGAAGGCGATGTGTTTTCCGTCGTCGGATCTTCCCTTTGTTGGTTGCTCGCCGCCTGAGAAAACCCTTGTTGTGGGAAAGGAGAATAAGACATAAGGTCTTAATTAAGTGTATTCATTCCTAAACAGAAAATAAGGGCCTCAACTCAATAATGTAGTGCAATAGCTATATGTACATGTTCCATTGTCTACTTACAAAAACAATCATGTATATTATATGCTTAAATGCAATTGACTGGAGAGTTGCTGCCCTGAAAAATAAGATATTACGTCACCGTCTCAGGCTTTATGTGGCTATGGATAATATCCATAATAAATTGTAAACATATAGGTAATGTAAATGGATGGGCTGTACAGTGTATCTCATAAAACAAAGCACAGACTAATGGACACAACTACCTGCTAGCAAGCAAGGGATGTAGTTGGATTTCTGGAACAAATCGGCATCACTAATTGGCATTAGTGTTCAAAGACTTTTCTGCACATAACAAGCCTGCCTTGGAAGATATTGCCAGTTATCTTTTCTGGAGTAGATGTAACTCCTCTTTGTCCACCTTTGTCATCTAAATAAACACAATCTGGAAATAAAAATGTGAACATACTGTGAGCACCCTACACTGATAGAATTTGTGCCCAAAGCAGCAAGAAGACTAAGCTCTTAGGTGGGTGGAAGGATAGTCTAGAATTCTGCCATCATTTTATAAAAATGGAATTGAGGATGCTTTGGGATAACCAAATCTTCCACCCACACTTTTTTCATGGCCTGAATATATTAACATAAAACACATTTATGGATCTGAAATAAGTATGTTCATGGATAACTTTTTCTCAGGCTTTTACTTTTTAACAGATCCTTGGACAGATATTGGCACAGCAGGGAAAAAAACCTAAGGATGTAAAATAAATTTGGAAGTTGAAAAGAAAAATTCCAGACATCAATGCCAACTTTCTTAATGTTGCCAAGAATGCTAAGTCATCACGAATCCACCCTGTCTACCAAATAAGAAATGTATTCATAAATGAATGGCTTATTTCTGAATATTTTTAAGTTCTTCTGTTGTAAGAACCTGTGAACTCGAAGAGTAGCTTTTTCCACCTCCATGCAGCTATAATGCTCACCTTACAAGTATCCTGTTGTTGGAAGTTAAAACCCACCCACCTCCTAGAGAAATGAAATAACTTAGGATATATTAAAAGGCAGAATATTTCCCCTAAAAGAGAAGTAGAAACTCTCAGAGAGGCAGAAACTCAGCCCCCTTACCTTTGTTAATGGGCCATTAAGGCCTGGGCCAGTCTATTCTACATAACAAAGATCTACCTCCTTCCGGCAGAGTCATACTAGGAATTGCCCAAACCCTTTCATTACATCTTCACCTAGCAAGAGTCAATCAAGTCAGGGACTCAAAAGACAACCTACCAAGTTACGCCTGCATGGCCCCATGAGAGTCTGACAACCAATCAGAACAAGCTCAAATTCAAAGCCACAGAGGCCATAATTAGCAACTCCTCCCTTTTTCACTCAGGAGTTCCAAGGCATGATGTGATCCTGTCCACCATTAAACCATATTTCCAAATAGCCTCCATGTTTCCAGTGTCCTTTTCCCCACTTGGAACTGAACCCTGAAGGATATTTTTTTCCAACACTGAATTTTATTTAATATGATTGATGGGCTTTCCATCAATCAGATGCAGTGGTCATCTGAAATCCAGTCCCCTTTTGAAAATATGACCATTAAAAATATGGGAAGAAAAACAGTTATATCCATTTATTATAACACAATGTCTCTCACACACACAACATCTTAGAATGTTTTATCAATTGCAGATTATTATAAAGCTTGCATTTGAATAAAATGTAATTCCAGTTCAGTTTCAGTACTAGTGTTTATTCAGATTATTAAATTTATGGAAATTGAAAATTGAAAAAAAAAGAATATCCAATTACAACTAGTCATAGATTATTATTGAGTTACCAGTTACATTGGTCAGCTTATAATATTCTTTTATATACAGTAAAACTCTGAAAAAAATTTTCAATACAGAAAGGACTCCCATAGTTTTAAAACCATGTGAAGCACACAAAGGCAAATCAACAGCAGTAACAGCTTATAATTGAAGATCTGGACAGCAAGTATCTATAATAAGGTGACCTCTCATCCATTCTTGTAATCCATGGAAGACAACTGAAAATACATGTAGTCCTCAACTTACAATCAAAGTAGATCCCAAAATTTCTGTTGCTAAGTGAAACATTTATTAAGTGAGTTTTGCTCCATTTTACGACCTTTCTTGCCAGAACTGTTAAGTGAATCACTGCAACTGTTAAATTAGTAACTCAGTTAATTGAATTTGGCTTTGCCATTGACTGCTTGTAAGAAGGTCACAAAAAGGGATCATATGACCCCAGGACACTGCATCTGTCATAAATATGAACCAATTGCCAAGCATCCACCTTTTAATCACATGACTGATGGGATGCTGCAACGGTTGTAAGCAGTGGTGGAATTCAATTTTTTTTTTACTACCAGTTCTGTGGGCGTGGCTTGGTGGGTGTAGCAGAGGAAGGATACTGTAAAACTCCAGTCAGAGGTAGTATTTGCCGGTTCTCCGAACTACTCAAAATTTCCGCTATCAGTTCTCCAGAACTGGTCAGAACCTGCTGAATACCACCTCTGGTTGTAAGTGTGAAAAACAGTCATAAGTCAATTTTTTAGGGATATTGTAACTTTAAACGCAGAGGTGGTATTCAGCAGGTTCTGACCAGTTCTGGAGAATTGGTAGCAGAAAATTTGAGTAGTTTGGAGAACCGGCAAATACAACCTCTGTCTGGAGATTTCACAGTATCTTTCCCCTGCCATGCCCGCCAAGTCAAGCTCACAGAACCAGTAGTAAAAAAATGTGAATCCCACCACTGTTCAAACAGTCACCAAACAAACTGTTGCAAGTCGAGGACTACCTATCAATAGTTATTGATTGCTGTCAATAGAAGATTTGGATAAGCCAAACCAAATGGTTGATATAAGTATACTTAATTCCCTTAAATATGAGCAGGGACTACAGTCCCATAAAGAAAAATTGTAGGAACAGAATATATTTAACCTTGAGAGCTGGGGGATATGATAACACTCGTCAAGTACCTGACAGAGTGCCACAAAATCAGTTTTACTCTATTGCCTTTTGGTATATAACACAGTACAGATTTTGTCAGGGAAAACTTTCTAACAACACTTTGATAGTGAAAGCAATTCCTGAGAATGATTATGAGCTTCCCATTGCTGGATGCATTCAAACAGAGGATGGGCAGCCATCTTTCAGGATCTTACAAAGTGACGTTTTATACAAAACAAAGAGCTGGGTTTAGTAGTTTAAATGGTCTTTGCTAACTCTGAATCTTCTTGGACTCCTTGCAAGCAAAAGAAATGAGGTTTGACTGGAACTGTTTCTTAGAGAGAGTGAATATTGTTGGCAGAAAGCTGGTATTCCATGCTCATTCAAGAGTCTAGAGTTGACAGTCTAGACAAAGAATTGTTTTAGTTCATTGCAGCAAAACCAGAGCCTGAAAGCTTAATGAAAAACTCATTAACACCTCAGAACATAGAAAAGGTCTTAGATTCAATCCCTGTAGCTTCCAATTGGGTTGGAATAAATTGTACTTTAAAATCCCATCGATTTAAGGCCTGCAGACGATAATAACTCAATTATCTGTTTCAACATTAAACATCTTATTCACATCATTTCCATGTTTATTCTTATCAATAACGGAGAATATTTGTAGCTCAGGGTTGAAATGTAGGGTCTCTGGTGCTCTTTGAGCTTGGTTGTTTTCTCAGATATTCATTACCTAGGTAGCATCTTCAGTGCTAGTCCTGATGATAGCACTGATGATGATACTTAATTTGGGTAATAAAATGTCTGTAAGAAAACAACCAAACTCAGGGAGCACCCCTTATTTATTCTTACATCAATCAATTCATCCTTAGCCCATATTGATAAATAATTTTGTTGTTCTCTTACTATTTTGAAAATGAACTACATATTTCCTTTGCTTTTTCCTTCCTGTATATTTATTTAACCTATAATGGCAAAATATAAGAGTTATTTCTTCCCAAGTGGCATCATAAAACCTGAGAAATGTGTGCTCTATGTGACTACAAGCAAATGTAATTGGACGGAGATAAAGTTGCATTTAACTGATATGACTGAACCTGGGTTATATTGTGCCTTTTGTGCTTAGTATATATATAGAGAGAGATAATGTGGAATCTCCTGCTAGACTGGAGGGAGAGATCAAGAGGGAGATTCTTGTAATATAGTTGACTAGCAATAATCTACTTATTGAGACTTTTCACCAGAGGTTCTGATTGCTTTTGCCTGATGGATAAGATGTTCTTTCCTTTTTTGCCTAAATTGGCAGATAGAATGTAAGTTAAAATAATGCATTGCTCAGAAAATATAAAAACTGAATTGATTCTGCCTAGTGTGGGATGGTTTTCACAGATACCAATGAAAATGTTAAGAAACAGAGGGAAGAGCTGATGGGATATAAAAAGCACAGAGAACAATGTTATAACTATAATATGTAATTAAATTCTGTATAATAGATAATTAGATTCTTATTTATGAACACGTCCTGGCAATGAGTTGCTGAGGTTAGATTACCAGCAATGCAAGCTGGAAGTCTCAGAAAAACCTATTTAATTTTCCTGTCTTCTCCCTTCACCCTTCCCCATCCTACCAGTTTCAGTTATATTTATTGGTAGAGCTTGGAATGCTGTGAATAGACTAAACCTTGCATGATAGCATTGTTTGCATTTTAATAAAGACAATAAATTTTTGTTCATGAAGAAAATAAGAAGCATAGCCATCAAGTCTCAAAGATGTTTTTTTTTTCAAAAAAAGGCAACTGAACTGTTGTTTTGTTTTGTTTTTGCTTGAAGATGAAGAAGACAGCACCTTTGGGACAACTATGACTGAATGATTGGAATCTCTGCCATAGACACATAGCCATCAAGTTTCTTTATGGGATTTCTCTTCAATTTACAACTACATAGCGCAGTAAGTGGTGGGACAATGTATAAACTTTATTTTATGCCATGTAGCTACCATGGCAAGTAAAATATTATTCATGACATCCCTTGAATGGATATCTCATTGAAACTTCAATGATTTTTTTGTCTTTTGCAGCCATATTTTTAAAGATACGTTTAAGAAAGCCCTTGGCATTCACTATGATTTAAACATTGGGATTTAGTGTTGAAGGTTTTGATGGATAGGAAGGAGCTGTTCTGATATCAGATATGCATAAGATATTTGATGGAGTAAGATTATTACAGTATATCATTTTAAGCACTCTGATTTTTATTTTAATTCAATCTCTCCTCTGGTTTGATGTAGAAATCAACTGATATTTGCTCCTTGCTAGAAGAGGAACGGGGAAGTATGAGTCTGTTTGATTATTTTTCTGGATTGATTGTTGACTTTTGCTATCATCAAGTTGGATAGCTTTCTAAATAGGTTATCTTTACACAGGGTTGGGTTTTTGTATTTCAATGGACTTCTGTAGCATTATGATATAATGCATGGCTTTCTTCATTTTTTATGTTTACTAATCTAATTTATATGCCTGTCTATCTATCTAAGAACAACCAGATATTTATATTAAGACATAAAAACAGCAGCTGAAGCTTCTTGGAGGCTTAATGACAACACAAAACTATGAGACAAATTCACCTGAACCAGAGATTCCATACTAATATCCTGATTCCAATGCCTGGAGAAAGAGCCAGCTCTTTCCACTTTGTAAAAGGACAATGGAGTATGGATTGTATATTTCAGAGTGGTTGTGGACAGTTGCTTCACAAGGTAGTGCCTTAACAAAGAAAACATACTTGTGACAACCCACTAAATGTCATTGTTTTATCAGTGGCATCCAGATCATAACCACTTTGCCCCCATCTGTTGGGGAAGTCAAAAACCACCAGAGCAAGGCATTTCCCTAACTAACCTGGTTCCATGCCATGTAGGACTTTAATGGTGACAATCAGCACCTTAAATTACACCCAGAAACCTAGTGAAACCCTATGTAGTTCATAAGGCAATAGTTACATTGGCCTATTGTAGTGTACCTTAATTACATATGCCACTATGTTTCTTTCTAGACCAGCCAAAGCTTCCAAATGCTCTATGAGGGCCACCCCACATAGAACACATTGCAACAGTCCAATTGGGAGATATGAGGCATGAATGTCTGTGAGGAATGGGCATAATTGGCATACAAGATATATATGTAAAAAAAAAGTTCTCCTGGCCATGGCTTCCACTGGCTTCTCAAACAGGACTTATGAGTACAAAAGAACCTCCAGATGGTGCACAGACTTTGAGTGGGAGAGTAAACCCCACTTACAGATGGTGGAAATCAGTAGGTCGTGGGGGATGGACACAACTAAAACCCACATGGAGAAGATGCAGTTTTCAACTTGTGGCATTTCCAGTTAAAAAATAATAATAATGAATAATGATGAAGCATTCCATCTGAGGTCCTGGACAGATATATCCAGCCAAAGCAAATAATGTTTTTTAAAAAAAGCAGGTCTCCTGACAAAGCATTTAGCAGTTTAATTTGATTTATCAGTTTTGGCCAGCCCTTCTGGCAACATCCATTACTGAATAGTTGGAGGGCAGGCGGGTAAAGTATTATAGGTTCTTGCCTCAAGCCCAGTTTTCTATTGCTAAACCTAGATATGATGGCATTTGCTTTCTGACTGAAGTCACACACTTCATGGAAATATTATCAGAATTTTTATAAATTTCTTTGAAATCCTGATACACATTCCACCTAAAGAGGAACAAAGAGTGCTTTTAATTTTGTCTCAGTTGTATTTCTGTTGAAATCCAAGATCCATCTTTTTTCAGATTTATGAGCAATTTAGCATTTCTGTACATTGGATCTTTTTCAGGGAACATGCTAGAGATGGATTCAAATTTTCACTCATTCTTTTTTTCTCTCCATCTTTCTTCTCCCCAGTTTACTGCTTTGGACTGTAAGCAAAAGCTTCAATGAGTTCACAGTTTTCCAAACTTTTGCAATAATAACCTTAAAAGCAGGGGCGGGCTGCAACCAGTTTAATAACTGGTTCTATGCAGCATTCAGCAAGTACCAATTTGAACCTCTCCAGATCACCTTCTATCCTTCCCCGGTAAGTAGAACAGCTGAGGGGCTGTAATCATTTTGCTGCATGAATCAGCTGAGCTGCAAAAGAAGGAAATGTAAGACAGGATACCGCAGGGGTAGGTGGGCGGGGCCAACTGATTGTCATTTGTGAGGGTTCGCTAGAACCGGTCCGAACCTGCAGCAGCCCAAAAGGGGTTTTCTCTAGTAAATACAAATTTATTTGTGCTAAAATGGTCTCGTGTGTAACTCTCCTTTTGCTGTATAAGAGTCATATCATAGAAGGTATTAAAATCTTTTGATAAAAACAAACACATATTAAAAAGCCAAGCATAGCATATGACATAACTAGTACTTAAAATAACTACAGAGATCCTGCCTGACAGACCTAGGGAAACACTGTGTTGGGATAGATGCAGGAGTGGAATTCTACTGGTTCGGACTGGTTCTATAGAATCAGTTGTTATGATTATGCGCAGTTTGGAGAACTAGCAAATCGTGCCCCTGGCTGGCCCTTTCCCTCCCCTCCTGCCCCTTCCCTCCCCACCCAGTCAGTCAGTCCTTATCGTGCATGTGCGACATCAAGGAGGCTTCCCTGAGGTCCAGGAGGCAAAAAAATCGGGGGAGGGGGGGTGCTGCAAAAAAAGAAGCCATGCCCACCCAGTCACATGGCCATGTCCACCTAGCCAAGCTCACCTAGCCATGCCCACAGAACTGGTTGTTAAAAAATTTGAATCCCACCCTTGGACAGATGGATTGATATTTTTTTCTTTTAAAAAAGATGCCATCTGTTTGAAACTGTGCCCCAAATCCGCATCCTACTGTGCACAATCATCTGTATCATTTAACAGCCCAACATTTAAAAAGTTATACTTCAAGCATGTTAAGCAGCGTGTTTCTTATTATCTTCAGCTGTCTTATGCTTCTTGGGGTGTGACTTTTTCTATCACGCTGCTTCCAACCTCTCCTTATATTCTTGGATAAAGCAAGCAAGAAAGAGTTTTTCTGCAAGCAAGCAGTTCTCTCCAAATCACACTTGCACTCACAATAATTAAATAGATGCCACAGCCAACAGATAGACATCCCTCCTCAGCAAGGGGCTGCTGTGTGGTAGATGCAACAACTTCTATCACATCCCTGTAGGCAGGGATTTAGCAAATGAAATTGATCTCTTGTCTAATTATATTTAGAACTTTATTAAGGGCCTTCTTAGTGCTAAGCTAGAGGATTTTCTCTTTTTTTGAACTAATCCTGTCTCCTTTTGACTCAATTAATATTCACATGGTTTTAATGTTAAGATTTAATCAAAGCACTGAATACAAACAGTCAAGATACATTTGTACCAAACAATTTTAATGATTAAACCTTCCTTGGAGTGTGAAACAACTGATGGAGAGAATCTGCATAGTCATACTTCTGCTTGCATGAGTTGGAAAACCAAATAGGATGATTAACAGCTTTGGAAAAAGCCAATAGGATAAACTAATAGCAACCTATGGTTAAACTAAGAACAGGATTGTCAAGTATTGTTTTGGAAGCAAATCTGACAAATGATTATGAGCAACTAGGAAGAGAAGACTTCTTGTTCCTCTTCCTCTGATACAAAGCTTCAATTCATCTTTCCATTCCAGTTGCATTGCTCTTAATTTAGCCTTTCTGGCCAAGAGCCATACTTTAATTCAGGGGTGGGATTCTACAGGTTCGCACCTATTCGCTAGAACCAGTTGTTAACATTCTAAGCAGTTCGGAGAACCGGTTGTTAGAAGAAATTACTGGCCTAATCCTGTCAGGAAGGCAGGAAGGAAGCATTCTGGTGTTGCTTACAGAAACTGCCTCTCCGTTAACCCTTTTTACATTCTTGGCAGGACTAGACTTCCTATCTCTAGAACTTCTCTGGAGTTTTTTTCCTCCTTTGCTGGTACTTTGCTTGTGTGGAGTCACTATTCAAAGTTACAATGGCACTGAAAAAAAGTGACTTATGACCATTTTTCACACTTACAACTGTTGCAGGATCCCCACAGTCATGAGAGGCCAGGTGAGGAGCTGCGTGCCTCAATGTGAGTGATGTTGAGTTGGCTACACCCAGCCAGTCACATGACTACCAAGCCATGCCCACCAACTAAGCCATGCCCACAGAACCGGTTGTTAAAAAAATTGAATCCCACCTCTGCTTTAATACTTTCCCAATGTTACTAGGGAATGATGCAAAGTTTACGGGACCATATAGTAAACATAGAAAGGGATAAGGTTTTATAGAATAAGAGAATACAGTGTTGGAAGGTGTCTGGGAGGTCTTCTAGTCTAATCCCCTGCTCAAGCAGGAAATCCTATACCATTTCGGACAAATGGTTGTCTAAGCTCTTCTTAAAAACCTTCATCTCTGGAACACCCACAACTTCTGTAGGCAATTCCTTGCACTGATTAATTTTCTAACTGTCAGGAAATTTCTCCTTAGTTCTAGGTTGGCTGTCTCCTTGATTAGTTTCCATCCATTGTTTTGTATCCAGTATTCATGTGCTTTGGAGAATAGGTTGAGCCTCTCTTCTTTGTGGCAACCGCTTAGACATTGGAACATTGCTATCATCCCTAATCCTTCTTTTTATTAAACCAGACATACCCAATTCCTACAACAGTTCTTTGTAAGTTATTGCTCTTCTCTGTACTCTTTCTAGAGTCTCAAAATCTTTTTTATATCATGGTGATGAAAACTGGATTCCAAGCATGGCCTTACCAAGGCATTATAACCAAGGCAAGATAACCAACATAATCTTGATTCTATCCCTCTGTTAATGCAGCCTAGGACTGTGTTGGCTTTTTTGGCAGCTGCAGCAGACTGCTGACTCATACTTAAGTGATTGTTATTAGGCCACTTAGATATCTCTCACTGTTTCTGTTATTGAGCCAGGTATCACCTATTCCTGTGATGGCAAACCTATGGCACGTGTGCCACAAGTGGCACGCAGAGCCATTTGTGCTGGCACGCGAGCCGCAGGCAAAATTACCTCACTACGTATGCGCACGCCTCACAGCTGATTTTTTTTTTGGCTGGTTTGAGGCCTTTTCTGGCCTCCTAGAGGCTTGGAAAAAGCGTCTGCAAGGCTTCTTAGGCCAAATTATAGGCCTGTTTCGTCACTTTCTGTATTACCGGAAGTGATGGGGGACTATAATTCAGCCTGAAAGGCCTTGCAGAGGCTTTTTGCAAGCCTCTGGGAGGCCGAAAAAGACCTCAAACCAGATGAAAAATCAGCTGTGAGGTGCAGTGCAGGTAAGGAGGTGGGGGAACTGTGCACGCATGTGCAGGGGGCATGGAAGGGGGTGCACATTACATTCTGGGTGCTGACATGTGACTGCAGGCGTGCTGGCGTGCTTGCAATTTTTGGTACAGGAGCCCCAAAAGGTTAGCCACCATTGACCTATTCTATACATGTACATTGAGTTTCTTGCCTAAATTTAGCACCTTACTTTTCTCACCATTAAAATTCATTTTGTTAGATAGGGCCCAAGGTTCAACTCTTCCAAGTTTCTTCTGTATTTTGAGCCTATCTTCTGGAGTGTTGAATATTCCTGCAAGCTTGGTCTCATCTGCATTTTTTTCCTTTGTGAATTAGTGGGTGGGAGCTCTGACCTTTTTCAAAAATCTACATTTTAAGATTTAAGTGACAATTCCTATGGATTTTCAACCTCAAAGGGTGGCAAAACATTATTTGTACATTTTTAGAAATACACTCAGAAGGGGTTTGGATACCATGGGGACTAACTGATATCCTGGAATTGCATACCACCTATCACTGGTTCATACTGAAGTTTTTCTAATTTTGTAACTTAGTTGCATAGCTTTATCTCCTAGATGCAGGTTAGATCAGGGGTGTTAAACTTGTGTCGTCATGTTTTCCCCTTCATTAAACCGGGCGTGGGCGTGGCCAGCGTGTGATGTATTCGGCTCGTGGCTCACAAGTTTGACAGCCCTGTACTAGATCTTTTTGTGAATAGATTTTGTACTCAAATGTATTTCTTAAAATGTGGTCTGAAGGAATTGCAAACTCAAAATTATTTGACAAATATTGAAGGTATTTGCAAAAATGTAATGTCATTTTTCTCATTTTTATTTGTTAAAAAATTACTGGCCTAATCCTGTCTGGAAGGCAGGAAGGAAGCACTTTTTCATGAAAAAATATTTATGTTAATATGTTATTGTTACTTTTGCCTGATACTATAGGTATTTTACAAATGCATGAATTTTAATTTCTAATATAGTAAACTTTGGCTCTTTCATAATTTTTAAAAGTGGGAAGGGGTCCTGACAGAAAAATAGTGAAGAAACACTGCTGTAGAATGAAATGTCAAAACATTGTTTGATTGTTTGTTTATTAAATACATCTGCCACCCCTCTCACCATTACAAGTTTGGAAATGTGCAAGTAGTTTCTTACCAACAATATGAATATAATTTGCCTTTTGTTTTTTTCTTTTTCAACCTGCCAGTTTTTTTCCAATTTATTTTAGTCTATCACCCCAAAACTTCCCAAATGAACTCCCTCTATATATTAATCAGGTTCCTCCATACTAGCTTTTCAAGCTGAACTAAAGCGAGACAAGAGGATTCTTCAGATGCAATTTACACCCTTGCATCTCTGCATATAATTGATTTTAATTGTAGGATCTGATAGATGGACACAGTGTCAAAAAAAAGTTAATCCTTAAGATGGTGTTGTACAGGAAAAAAAAATAATACAATTGTCTCTTGAGAAGCAATTTAATTTAGTTTTAATGCTCATTTAGTCATTTGATAAGGCTTTGTGTATGTATATAGCTAATTCTAGCCATAGCTCAATACCTCCCTCTACTGTTCAAAATAAAAACAACAAATGAACGGGTGGGGAAATCTTTACAAGGAAGACTAGAAAGGAAAATTATAAATACTATACAGAAAATTCTAGGAGTACCAAGCTCCCCAGTGTGGTAAGCTGAAGATCCCATTTCAGCTAAAATAACTTTTGAAGATTTCCCTCTTCCCAATTAATACATCCAGGTCCCATATACTTTTGTACAACATAAAAAAAATCCTTTTATGACCCTGCAATCTCTAAATTCAGGGTAGAATCAGGACAACTGGATGGAGCTGAGTGTTTTCTGGTCAGATGCCACTCCTAATGCCACACAGAGTTCACAGCAAAGAGTTCTTTGTGCCCTACTTTTAACATTTTGAGTGGGAGGCAAGCATCTTCACCACAAGGCTACCACACTGCCCATGTTTGTACATAATGCCGCACTGTAATTGATAGAATTTGCACAAAATTAGCATCACCCCTTAAGTGTTTTGAAGAGAATCATTTCCTTTATCTCAAAAACCACGAGTCCATCCATCTGCCTGTTTAAAACAGTATCCCGCTGTCCCAGTTATATTCCTCTTCTTAGCAGTAAAAATCCCTATACAATCCATCCTTGCATTTTGAATTTTTTCCTCTATTAAGTTAAGTGCTGAAGGCACTTTATCATGAAACCAGTATAAAAGACAAGTAAAATTAAATGAACCTAGTGCAATACAATAAGGCAGAAAAATCCTCTAAATAACAGTAGCAATAGACTTAGAATTATATACTGCTCCATAGTGCTTTACAGCTCTCTCTAAGCGATTTACAGAGTCAGCATATTCCCCCCAACAATCTTGGCCTCATTTTATTGACCTGGGAAGGATGGAAGGCTAAGTGAACAATGAGCCCTGCTAGGATTGAACTCCTGGCTGTGAGCAGAGTTTGCGTGTAACACTGAATTCTAATAACTGCACCACCACACCTCCTAAAAGAGCTCTTGTACCTCTAAAAGTGTTGTACCATCATGCACTAGATTTGTACTAAACTGTACTCACTTTCAATTTGCTAAATAAACCAAAAGTTATGTACCATCATAGCTTAATTCAAATATTGAGGTAAACTGAAATGAAAAATATGTATTATGGTTTGGAATGATATGTAAATGCAGCCATACATTATTTTGTTCTTAACTCAACTATAGTAGTTTTATTTTTAAAAAATATAAAAATTGTATCTTGGCACAAGTTGGAATAGTAGAGATAAAAGAGGGAGTTAGGGTACAGCAGAAATGGTTATCTTCTGAACAAGATTGCTTTGGAAGCATCATGGCAATTTAAAAAATCCCAATCCTTTTGCTCTGTTAAAAAGCAATACACAAATTATTTAATTAGCACTGAATTCCTTTTTCAGAGAGCCAGAATATTCTTTTATGAGGCTTAAGATGGGTTTCCCAAGTAATGAGCCTGAACTTTGAAGCAACTCTGTGTGGTGCGTATCCATTATGCAAATTAAAAGAAAGGAAACATGTTTCTAAGTGTTAATTTGAATGTGATCATGAAGAAATACCTGTGCAGAATATGTTGGGATGCTCTAAAACAGGGCTCTTCAAACAGGACAGGTTTAAGATTTGTGGACTTCAACTCCCAGAATTCCTCCTCCAGTCATATTAGCACAGGAATTCTGGGAGTTGAAGTCCACAAGTCTTAAACTTGCCAAGTTTGAAGACTGTTGCTCTAAAACAAGTAGGATAGAGAAATAAAGGCTAGTATGAGGACACCTAAATGTTTCCCACTCATAAAGTGGGATAACAACACTACAATAGACTGTTCTATAATTCTCATTTGATTTCTTTTGTCATATATTCCATACAAGGAGGCATGTATAAGCATTAATCCAACCAGGACACATCTCTGAAAGCTGGGATCAGTCCAGATGAGTTGCTAAGGTTCTTAAACACCAAATAGTAGATAGCTGAAACTTTGCCAAAGACACAGGATATAGCATCAAGAAATGGTTTAGGGACATTCTTAATCTTTTAAGACTTTGGGGCTGATGTGCCTATTTCTAATTATAACTGTATTGTAAAGCCTCTTCCTTAATTGAAAGTATCTTACCGTTAAGTAATTATAGATATGGGGGTGGGGTGGAATTGCTTTAAGGAAGCAATTTTCTACTTTCATCAAAGTAAGAGTCTCGGATAAAAGATTATTTCCTAAAGTTAGAGCAAAAATTGTTGATGAAATCAGATTCTTTCAGGATGGGACTTTTGTAAAGCTGTACTGTGATTGTTTTTTTCACAACTTTTCCAATAACCCAACACAGTGCTCAGCATCAAAATACCAGGTATTCCAAAACAATTTTCCAAGACTCACCATGATGATCAGTTCAATGGAGAAAAAACTGTATTTGCTCTTCAGTACTATCCCCAAATTAATCTTTGGAAAGGAGTAACTTATTTTGTTTGTGAAAGTTATTATTATTATTTTGAGATTAAATCCATTGCTGGGTAACATTAATATCAAGATTTTCAGTTCAGGAAGGGCAAGAATCTCAATTTTGCTTCTACTTGCTACCCAAAGGAGGCCAGAAAAATATGGAATAAAAAGCTGCTAAATAGAATCTGAAATAACTAAATACAGTGGCAATGTTGTTCAAATCTTTATGTGAAGCTAATCATTGATAGCAGTAGACGACTTTTTAATACCTGCACTTGTTACAGTTTATCATGCTCACAACAGATAGTCCAAAGCTAGAGAGGATAATAATAAATTTATGTAGTAAAAATACACAGCAGTTCCGCAAGATAGAAAAGTTATAGTCCCAGTGCAAAAGTTCATACTAGAGAAATAGTTTCTGGATGGGGCTAACAGTAGTAAGTAAGGTACAGATTTTTGGATGTTGCAGAACCACAGTCCTTATAATCCCTCACCTCTTGCTGAACTAACTAAAGCTGATAAGAATGAGACTTCACTAATTTCAGAAGGGATGCATATTATCTGTCCTTTTCATAGGGTTTATGTCTACTGTGTTGCATGCCTAGAGAATGTTGAGAAATAGGCTAGAGTAGACCATTGAAGCAAATGGGTGATAACTGGGAACTTCTAAAATTGCAATATTTTGTGCAGCAATTAATTCCATATTTATGGAGATCCTTAGTCATCCAGGTTATGGTGGCCTGACTGAAGAAGCTTCTTGGGTGAAAAGCAAAAATGTCTTCAAGGAAAAAAACCAAAGTCCAGTTGCTTTTTGAAAAGGCACATTTGGGACAAATAGCTCCATGTTTTAAAATCAGAGCAGGACAGGCAGATTGAATAGATATTAGCAAAAAGAAAAGAGGATGTCATAAGAAAGATGTGCAAAATTTGGAATGAGGATATTTGTGAAGGTTCCTCCATAGATTCTAAAATAACCTGATTCAAAACAAACAGTAAGATAATATTTATTTATATCAACTAAGATGAACGCCCTTTTCTTAGGATATTTTGGTTGGCCTAAAATGATGTAACAGTTGTTTATTTGATGCCTTTTTTCCTCTTTTGCAAATTAACTCTTTCACCAGGAGGGGGAGTGTGCCTTCCATTAAATAATCTGGTGGTATAGGAGAAGAATTATGAAGAAGAGTTCAATTTGCTCTAACCGGTATTCATGTTTGAGCGCTTTGAATTTAACAAGAACGGAAAACATTGGGGAAATTCCACAAAGGAGAGATGGGAAAAAGCTCATGAACTTCTTTCTCCTCTGTCTGATGTATTCTCTTCATTTGTCACTTCATTTGTGTGTACAAATTAAAAATTCTGATCAAGGAATAATGCAAGCATGTTTATTCGGTTTAGATATATTTTCTCTGTGATCAAACCATAAAAACAATGATAAAGAAAGAGCTTTGCTGATACCCAGATGTGGGTGTTGGATTCTTAGAAACAGTGAGATTCAATCTGTTTATTATCTTAGTGGCAAGGAACATAATTGCTATGTGTCACCTAACAATATTTAGAACGAAGCATGGGTAGGGAGTGGGCTGTCATCCTTCCTGACTGGCTTTTTGAAGAATGCAGAGGAAGAGGGAGGTAACCTACTTTGTTTTTAATCCCAGTGCTTCTAGGTGCCATTGCCAAGAGCTTTTGGTGGGCACAGCTACTGCGTCTTCTACCTGTGCTGCTTGCCATGTCCCTGAGTGGGAGCCTGAGAAGTACCTCCATCTTTTGCAGGGAGCGTGAGAGTCAGGGTGTAGCCAATTCTCATCTGCAGGTAGTGAAATATCGGGAGTCATGCCCGCCTCTGCTCAAAATGAGCAAAAACAATAACCATCAGTTCTGGAACAAGCTAGACTGAACCAGCTTGACAATGCTCCGTCAACATTTCAAACATTAATGGAGTGGCAAAGGAAGGATTAAATCACAACTATGCTGGTTTTAACAGCCTAATGCAAGTGAATCACCACCATTGTTTTATATGTAGTTTTCAAGATATGTCTCACATTTATCCTCCCTTTATAGAGTTCCACTAGTCTATAAAGAAATGTGTTGGGGAGACAGAAAAAAAAAAATTCAGAACTGTGAGGTACTAATAATATGAAAGTAATTTAACTCTCCATTTTAGTGTTCTAAGTTGGGCTCATATACTGGGCTAAGCCCCACAGCAATTTATTTGGTTCTTCTTTAGCTCAACCAACAGTTTTGATTTGCAAACTCTGGTTTATGTTAGGCATCTCATAAAGTAAGAGTCACAGGAGAAATGCCTATTCACAAAATGCTACCATACAACCTCCCCCCCATTTTTTGTTATTAAGGCCATATTACCACATCATTGACAATGATGATGATGAGGATGATCTATGCTGGACAATAAGTTCATGTTAAGAAGTGAAAGAGAGTTTACATGAACATTCATCCTCCAATTCTTAATTTCTAGCAGTAAGTATCTTTTCCAATCAAGGAACATATTTGAATTTCCAGTCAACATGGCTTTTTGTCTTGCTGGCAGCATAGTAAGCAAATTGTAGCCCAACAACTATGAGAAACCAAGGAGGATTGTAACACAGCAACTAAAATTATTATTTGTTTTCTTTATACAAAAACTGTTTCATTTCTCTTTTCTTTTGTTTTCCACCTTTCTAAGAACTCATGTATTTTACTTCAGATTAAGAACAGGGGGGAATCACCTAATGTGTGTTTCTGCATCTTTCTCTCTCTCACACACACACACATACACACATCCTGGTTGCAACCTGAAGTCAATTCAAAAGCAATTTGAATGTCCTCAACCTCCATGAAATCTGATTAAATGCAATTTTCATTATTTCAGCCACTTTTTCCTTCTCCTTTTGTCTATATCTTGCCTTATAAAACAGTCTACAAATTGAAAAATCTGTACACTCCTTTGTGGTCTCGAGGTATTATAAGGCATAGGTTCAGATCTAATCACAAAGCTAATCCAGCATCCTGGTAATCACTTGATAATGATGCTAAGAACACTTGTTCTTGGTTCTGCTTCTATCTGCTATAATCACCAGGTTTTGTACATATGCAAAGTTTTGCAAACAATCAATGCTTGTGCATAAAATGAAGTTGGATCATATTATTATACCCTTCCATGGGAGAATATATCTTCCTTGGTTTACTTTCCAAGTTTTCTTATTGCCAAATGACAGGAATGACAGAATTCTACCATCCTAATCTTTCAGTGAGGGAATGGAACCATTTGTGTTAAAGTGTGAAACTGAATGACAGGCTGAGGCAGTCTTTACTGGCCAGCAGATGAGAACGGGTGAGCTGAGACATCTTTGTGCTCATCTTTCAACCAGGAAGCAAATTGTAATTGATTTTCGGTTGTCTGCAAGTACTGCACACCTGTCAATCAGCGATAAAGGTAGTCTTTGTCATTTATTGGTATTCAGAATGTCAGAAGAGTCTGCTTAAGCCCTGCTAAGCACTTGAATGATTTGGTCTGAAAAATATAGTTCTTCTGTGGATTTTGTTTGAAGACAATGACAGAATTTCTTGAATGTTATCATCATGGTTATATCAGGCCAACAGAAAAAGCAGCTGTGTTTCTTTGACCCCACTTCACAATTCATTTAGTCATGGATTGCTGAATCAGCTGAACTTTTTTGAATTGGCATGAATCATCTGATAAACAAACCACATGAGCTGTTTCACACAGCATGCTAGATTAAAACAGGATTAAGCAGATTATGATTCAGCGGTTGTATAAATTTAATTGGTGACACACCCTAATTAACCCTTATCTAGAATATCTCCAAAGATATACAATGAAGCCTGCTCAAGCTGATCTATTCTATTTTCCAGTGATGAGAAAGCAATAGAAATCCACTGATCTTTTATTTTTCGAAAGGATAAAAATTGGTTGAAAGTCTCTAAAGATTACAACAGAATAACCAGATCATATTTCTTTCCCAGTAAACTTAATCTTCTTCCTCTTCTCATATTGCTCCATTTGAATCTGAAATGATAGCAATTCCTTAATTCAGTACTCAGTACAAATTAAATTCCACACATCATCCATAAATATACTGTAAGAGATAAGGGAGTTATATGCTTATCAGAGTAATCTTGAATGTGACCTATTCTCATGTACTTGGGGAAAAAATTCATTTTAGGCTGACTTCATTCAAAATATGCAGTGTTGGCTATCATGCATGTGAAATAAACGGTGCAGATTCTGAAGGTCTCTTTGTGGCTCCTAGGGATCAGCAATAAAAACAAATAAAAAAATTGATTTGTATATTAACTGAATTCAGAGCACTGGCAGAAGATCTATGCAGGTGATTTCAGATGTAAAAATCCTGTCAAGTGACTGCTGGGAAGGAAAAAAATATTTTCTGGCAGAGCTGTCCAGGTCTGTTTTTTAAAGAATTGTAATATTGTAAAGCTTCAACCACAACCACCAAACCTTTCCATTTGTGAATTTGTGCAGACGGTTTATATGCACAAACATATTAACACAATTAATATGTGTGTGAATATTAATTATTCAATGACAATATTAAATGATAACCTGTGGGGCTATCCAAAGCTAATCTGAACAGCTAATCTAGGCTGCAAACACCTGCCTCCTCCCTCCCTCCCTCCCAGACAATGGCAGTCAGAGAACTCATCATTTGCCTGATTTGCCTGTGATTTTCCACTTCATATGACTCGTTTTATCCAGCTGACAAATCTATTAACTTTTTTCATAAAACACACATCTTCCCTTAAACATTTGACAACAATGCTCTGTCTAAGGGGGCATCTGACAAGAAATATAAATATGAGTTCATTATTGTCACATGAAGAAATGGAAACCCATCCTGTGAAAATAAAATGCCTTAGAAGATGAAAGAAGGAGGGAAGGAGATGGGTAGTTTTGTATGGTTTCCTGCCATATTGGCAGTGGCAGCGATGAGGACATGGGCAAAGGCTGAGAATGGCATCTGTCTAGATATGGCATACATCCCCCTCCCCATTCAACACTGGGTGCTGCCTCCTTTGCCATTTTGGTTTTTGCTGTAACAGGTACAGTGCCTGACCTCTACAAGCCGCTGCTCACACAACATCCAGCCAGTGTTTTCCAAAGCATGAGTCAGGTCTTAGGTGGCTTGCTTCTTAGTGTGTGCTCCCTAATTTTGTGAAACAGAATAAGACCTCTTCCAAAATGCTTTTATAAGGCAGAGTTAAGCCTCTAAAAAAGAACTTATCTTTTTTTAAAATCTCCCTCCCTCCCTCCCTCCCCACCCTCTTCAGAAAATGCAGGGCCCCTTTTCTGCCAGTGAAGCAGCATGTTTTGTACTATTTTTACTATTTGGATGGCACAGTTTTGCAAATGATATACTGGAGTCATTTAATTTTATATGATGATATCATGTCTCTGCCCTTGATCGCTTTGCCTTCAGAGAAAGCTTAGTTAACTGTGGACTATTCATCATAGTATGCATGTGGATACGTCTATGTGAGCAGGAATTTGCTGACATCCCCTGCCTGTTTAATGTGTTCAGTAAACACTGTTATTGTAAGGAGGCAGGGGGAGGAATCATCAGTCATTTGCTAATAAAAGAGTAGGAATGTGCACACAACAGATATTTAAAGGTTTTCCACCTTTTTCTTATCTGTAACAGCTGCATAATGGATAGAAACATTCCCTCCCATTGTGCCTTTCCTCTACCAGAACAGCTTCAGTTGCTGACCTTATTTTTTCCTGGTCCTGGTGAAACACTTTGAAGGGGTTGTAGTGCTTCCATCAATAATAATATTGATCTTTCTGTACTCTTCTGTTTCATGGCATTTGTCTTCTCCCCTCCATCTCCTTGCCTTTAAGAACTGCAAGTCAGACTTTTAAGAATTATAATGGACCTATTCTTCTGTTTCATGGCATTTGTCTTCTCCCCTCCATCTCCTTGCCTTTAAGAACTGCAAGTCAGACTTTTAAGAATTATAATGAACCTATCACTGTATATTCATGTAAATGTTCCATGTCAAAAGCTTCTCTGGGGAAGCAACAACCATTCTTGCTACATTTCTTGACCTCCAACTCCATCCTTAGTTAAGACTGTGACCCTCTTAGCTCCTCAGGCTGTGCAGCGCAAGGGAATAAAACCTTGGTTGGCCATTTCCTTTCCATAAGCAGCAGTGAAATTCACACTCTAACTCAGGGGTCACCAAACTTGGCAACTTTAAGACTGGCTGAGAAATTCTGGGAGTTGAAGTCCACAAGTCTAAAAGTTGCCAAGTCTGGAGACCTCTGCTGTAACTGGAGGTTTCTGTGAAAAAAGTCTGAAGACTCTCCACAGAATATAATTGGAAAGAGTGACAGTGCCCCCCCCACTTTTTTTTTTCAGTGAAATATATTGATGGGCATACCCCGTGGAATCACAATGATATTTGGTATGAAGGTAGCTTTGGGACCAGGTGAAGTAAGATGATGGAGATTGGTCTGGAGAAACTTGCCAAGGGAGGAAGATTTCTCTTTGTTTAAGGGAAAGAGAAATATATGGCCAAGTTAATGCTCAGATACAGCAAGTCAAAATGTAGCAAGCAACAGCAGCAAAAGCGAAATATTTGGAGACTTTTCCCATCCCCTGGAGTTGGTGAGGCAGAAGTCTGCAGCAAGTCACAGGCTTCACATCAAAGTTATCATATGCAGAAGGAATGTGATGATGAAAAGCAAACAGCAGAGAAAATTAACTTCAAATAGGTGCATTCCACAAGGGCTATTTATGGGGATGGATGGATAGGTAGATAGATAGATAGATAGATAGATAGATAGATAGATAGATAGATAGATAGATAGATAGATAGATAGATAGATAGATAGATAGATAGATAGAGAGGAAGGGGTATATGTGTGTATGTGATATGTGGCATATTTCCAACAGTAGTGGAGAAATAAAAAAATATTATGCATTTACCTGGAAGGAAAACTAAAAGGATTTTTTTGTCTTCAATAACTAAGAGTATGGTAATATAAATACAGGTGTGATTTTCTTTTTCAGGGAAAATGAGTTCCTTGTATGTTTTTCTTGTGTTGTCAATAAAAAGCAGCCTTGTGTCTTTCCCCTCCTGATGCAATGTTTTTGATAAGAAAAAAGATGGAAGAATTAAAAAAGAAGAGAGGCGAGGGTACCTACTCTAAAAATACCGAGTCAGAGCAATTGCATAATAATTGCCTCATGTAGAAGCATTTAACTGTTCTTTTCCACCAAGGTTTTACATTGCAAGAAATTGGAATATAGTAATGGTCTGGAAATTCAAAACAATTAGAAGAGTGGCAATGAATTATCTACACTGAAATCATTTTCACTCCACCGGGCTCAGCCTTACTTCAATCTAGATACCCTCTAGATATGTTGGACTTTAGCTGTCATAATTCTTAATCTACATGCAGGGCTGTCTAGAACTTCTTTTAGTTCCAACCATTTGGAATCTATTGCTTTAAAAAATCTACTGAAAACTGTTTTGAGGTCTACTCATATCAATAATGTTGGCTTTACTTTCTGCTTCCAATCTCATGATGTCAAGCTGAAGAAATTTCCTGAGATATGTGTGGGTAGGTGATTGTAGGAATTGAATTGGACAACCTCACTTCAAGTATTTCCATTTTCCATTAGCCTTTTTGCCCTTTAATTGTCATTTTGTGAGAAAGACATAAGAGTATGTTTTTGCAGCGGTCATATAAGCACCTTTGTAAATGGCCTATCGCTTAATCAGTTTGGATGCCTACTTATGAATAACGGTAGGTTGCACTCCCTTTCTGATACTGGCTTATATTGCCTATGGTTGCTAGGCAACCAGTATGCATTTTCCATCCATTGGAGCTGGCAAAATGGCCACCTAGCATAGTTGCCTTTACAGCAGAGTGTCACTAAAGGATGGAGCACTACTAAGGAAGTTAAATAATCCAGGTTAAGGGATCTTAATGACAGAAACTCTCATGTCAATGATTTCATCTAGCTATAGCAGTAATACAGCATTCAGAAAGTGAAGCTCAAACATTAAAATGCCAGCTCTTTTACATCAAGGTAACGCAGGAGGCCAATGCAAAGCATCAGTGGTTCCAGGAAAGAAATTCAGATCATGTTTCACAATCTGGAATTTTTCAGATGCTTTGGCTGGAGTGAGAGCAAGCTCTATAGCTGACACATTTAGAGAGTGCCAAATAAGGCTGAAGTAACTTGGGAGAAATGGCTGGGGAATGCAGCAGTCAAGAGAGCCATGTAGATGAATGATTAAGAAAGGAGGCTGGCAAGTTTGTGTATAAAAGATGATAAGATGACATAACCTAAATAGAAGCTAGAAAAATCCAGGCATAAGATACAGGGTCTGAGTTTGCTCAGGCACAAATGTAGGCCAAACCTGCATTTTACATGAGGTAAATTAGTAGGTTTCTGGGCTGCTGGATTTCTATGTTACAACCTTGAGAGGCATCTCAGGGGGCACTTTGAGCAGATGATTGTACGGAGCCCAGAATCTCTGCAATATACATACATCTTTTCAAATATCACATATAATGCCAAGCATGGTACTACTGCCATTAAACCAGAGTGTACTTATTTGTGGCACTGTAACTAAACTGAACATGCATTTGGTGTAAGTACACAAAGCTTTTTAAAATTTGTTATGTCTTCTGAATGGATAAAAATGCTGCCCAGTTTGATTTCATTTGGTGACAGATTTGTTTGACATTACTGCATTTTGCCAGTGCCTTTTTATATATGGCTGATCTGCTTGGATTTTCTCATTCATTTAAATAGTTTATCTGTATAGTTCAGAATGAGCACAACTGGTGTGGCATCTTCTGAAAACTTTCCTAATATTACTAAAACTTAGCAAATGCCAAATGGAGCACACATGGTAGCTATGGAAACAAATTATCAGTTCTTCAAATGCCCAGTACACACTGAATTGCAAAAACAAATGTATAATTCTATACAATACAATGCTTAATCATCTTTTGCAACCCAACAGTTACTGATCCTTGGTAACACTTAATCAAAAACAGATTATCTGCCTTGAATCCAAGTGATTTTCAACTCTTTTCCAATAAGCAAATCCATACACACCCAAAAGTTCCTGACTTTGAAATAAAATATCTAAAATTGTAGTCTAAGAAGTGCATGCATTTCCTGTCTTGCAGACTTAACTTTTAAAGCAGGCCTTGATTTGAAATGTCTGTTTCATCTCCCTGTACTCACTCTGGGCCTAGTCAATCAGATTAATCTCTCAGCAACTTTCTTTCAGTGCAGTACTTGAAAATCAAGAAGAAAGGATCCCAATCAGATATCATCCCAGAAGAAAGACTCAGACTGATCAAAAGAAAGTCACCGAATACAAGTGCTTCTAAATAAAGGAGCATTTTTGTACACTATGTACTGTATCAGCTTTAAATAGGACATTTGCCATTAATTTTATTTCTTTGTATATATGTTTAGCAAAATAGTATTTAATTATGTATGTTAATACATTACAGAATACATTTGCATGTTTAGATCCCTTTATATAAAAGAAAGTTGAATTAGACGATAAAAGAAAAAATATGCAAAGCTGTTCATTGTTTATAAATAATACCTCATACTTGACAAGTGGGTAATCTTACGTTAATTAATGTTTGAAGGTGATAGAAAGGGATGAAAACAAGACTCGATATGTCCCACCTGCAGAAAAGGAAGTGGACATTACCTGGTAACCCAGTACTGTGATCACAATTTGAGAAACATAATTTGAGAAACAGTAGTATATTCTTCCCTACATTTATTTATTTAGAAAATTTATATTGCCCCGAGTGCACATGGTGACTCAAGGTGGCTTACAAGGATATAAAAACACCATGTAAAAGAAATAAAAATAACAAAAAGAAAAATAATAAAATAATAATTCCCGATCCCCCACCCCAGCGACAACACACATTCATACTAGCCATTTAATGGGCTCCATCCCACTCTGGGTTCCCCAGGCCCGCTGATAGAACCACATCTTCAGGGTCTTCCAAAAGAGTTTTAGAGAGGGGCCAGTCTAATCTCTGGGGCATTGATGGTCCAGAGAAAGGGAGCCATCACAGACAAGGCCCTTCTTCTGGGTTCCACCAGATGTATCTCCTTAGCTGATAGGACCCACAACATTGCTCTTACTGCAAGACAGGCAAACATACTTTTCTTTCTGCCCTTCTTAAGAATATAAGAAGAACTCTTAGCTGAATTAGTTCAATTAGTTCAAGGCCCATCTTTGGCTTCTCGCATATAATAGCCATAGTAGGCAACTGTGTTTTCACTTTAAGCCAAAAATGGAAAGATATCCCTCTCCTCCATTGCTGACAGGCCATTATTATTGGAGGGCCTCCTGCCCAACCCAGTGGAAACATTGAATCTTCAAGATTAATATTCCCTTGATGGATTTATTCTTCATGAATGTATTCACTTCTCTTCTAAAGTCATCCATTAGTGGCCATCACTGTATCTTGGGCTAATGCATTTCACATGTGCTATGTAAATGCTGCCCTTGCTGTTTTAAGGCTCTTTCCAAACAGCATTGATTGGAAGATCCCTTATCCTAGTGATTGGAGATAAGAAGAAAAACTTCCTAGCCACTTTCTACATGCCATGAATGCTTTCATAAACTTGATCATGCCTCCTTGACACCTTTTTTTCTAAGCAAAAGAATTGAAGATGCTCTAGCTTTCTCTACTGCTCAGTCTCCATAATTATTTTGTCTGTTCTCCTTTGCATGTTTTTCAGTCTTATTACATCCTTTTTTCAAATGGATATCTGATTAACATTTGTAGCCAGATATGTTCCTTATTTATTTATTTAGATAACAAAGCAAGGAATGGGTGCAAATTATGAGTGCTTTACCACTGGAAGCTTTCAAGAAGAGACTGGATAGCTTTCTGTCAGAAATGGTGTAGGTAGGTCTCCTGCTTGAGTGAGGGGAGGGTGTTATATATGACCAAATATGGCCAGGGAGTAGAGTTGGCTAACAGACTCCACTCATTGGCTCAGCCACTAGTAGGAAAAATAAAGTCCCATCAGTGCCTGAAGCTTTGGACAGCACCAGCTACAAAAGCCGATGCCTGCCGCGATTGAGCGGCTTTTTTTGAATTTAACTGCAATAAAGACTGCTTAAAAGTTCCTGTGGTGTCCTGTCTCTCATTCACATGTGGACCCATCTAACGCTGGCAACGAAGGTGGGATTCTGAACTTCAGAGAGAACAAAGGACACCTCGTGGGGTTTGGACGCCATTTTTACTGACCAGCGAAACGATCGCGACCACGCCAACTGACATGGTACAACGTGCAACCAACCTGACACACCGTCCGATGGCAATTCCTTACAATCCAGCAAAGGAGAAATGGTCCTCCTACATAGGCCTTTTCAACCTGCACCTGGAAGTCAATGGACTCCAAGCAGCCCCCGATGCGCAGAAGAAAGCATTATTCCTGATTTACTGTGACATTGAAATCTACAAAATGGTAGACACCATGGTAGCAGATGACCTACAGACTGTGTCCTGGGGCGAACTCCAACAAGCCCTCAGGGGACACTATGGCCCCTCTCTGTCCTGCCTGGCCAGCCGATATGACTTCAACACACGGAGCCAGAGAGAGGGAGAGACAATCAACACATTTGTAGCAGATTTGTGGAGAATTGCAAAAAACTGCAGGTTCCCAGACACTGAGGGGATGATCAGGGACTGGATCATCCTGGAAATAAAGGATCCCGCGCTACAAAAGAAACTCCTGACCCATGAGGACGTCTCGCTCAAAGAGGCTGTCGATGAGGCAAGAGCTGCAGAATCATCTGACAACTCAGTGGCACAGATCAGAGGGATGGGGAAGATCCATGCAATCGTGACCAATTGCCACCCCAAATCAAGCGACGACGATGACAGAGATGTACACAAACTGAAATCTGGTAAGCTAGGCGGGAAACCAGGAAGCAGAAAGTGTGGAGGTACAGAAGAAACCACCACTGTTCAGCATGCCAATTCAAAGACACTGTATGCTGAAGATGTGAGTGCAGAGGTCACATCGTGGAGGTATGCCGGGTATGCTGACCAGCAAGCAAGGCAGACAAGCATTGTCGCCCACGAGATAACATGGCCACTAAGGGGTGGTGTTGGAAGAACCCTGGTGGGAAATTCAAAAGGAGGGAAGATGCCAGGGAAGAAGCCCATTTCACGTTCGTGGGCTACGTGCAGACCCAGGTGAGACACACCGATGTCTATAAGTCTAACAAGATAATGGCTACTGTCTCAATCGAGGGCAAGCCCTGCTGCATGGAGATGGACTCAGGGTCCTATATATCTATGATATCATGGGACACCTTAAAAAAACTCTGACCCAAGCAGCGGCGCAACCAGTTGGAGCCACAGACCATCATCTTAAGAGACTACCAGGGCTGCTGCATACCAGTCCTGGGAAGGAAGACAGCCCACATGGAGTACAGCACATTCTAGGGAGACCTGCCACTCACAATACTAGACCGGAACCTACCCAGTCTACTAGGAAGAGAATGGTTCCAACCACTCCAAATAAACATCACTGGCATCCACGCAACGGAGACCACCACCCCAGTCCGACAGCAGACATCGCAAAACTAGAGCGGGAATTCAGCGATGTCTTCGACAACAAATGGGCAAGAAAAGGGACCTCCATATCATTTAACAAAGACCCCAACATTGGTCCAGTCCACCTTAAACCACAGTGAGTCCTGTTCGCTCTCTGACCCAAAGTCAAAGAGCAACTAGATAAACTAATCGCCCAACGGGTTCTAGAACCAGTGGGCCATACTAAATGGGAGACCCCAATCATGATCCCAGTTAAACCAGACAGGTCTATAAGAATCTGTGCTGACTATCAAACAACCCTGAACAAGGCCCTGCAGCACCTCCCGTAGTCCAGCATCTCCTGCACTCCCTAGGCCGAGGGACTATATTTGCCAAATTAAATTTTGCCCGTCGATGAGGTAACTGCTGTGATGCAAACCATTGTCACCCACCAGGGTGCGTTCAAGTGCAAGAGGCTCCAGTTCAGAGTAAGCATAGCCCCAAGCCTGTTCCAAAGCATCATGGAACGGCTGCTGCACAATATCTCAGGGGTCATACCCTACTTTGATGATATAATCGTCTCAGCCAGTAACAGGGATCAATTAATGAAGCAGCTATGGGCAGTCCTGGGGAGATTCCAAGCGGGAATTGAAGAGGAATAAATATCACATAGCAGTCCCACAAGTGGAATTTTTGGGGTTCCTAATTGACGCTGCAGGCATCCAACCCACAAACAGAAAACTCAAAGCAATACGGGAAGCCCCCACACTACAAAACAAAGTGGAACTGCAAGCGTTCCTAGGGTTGCTTAACTTTTACAATGTCTTTCTGCTGCAGAAAGCAACCATCGTGGAATCGCTCCATAGGCTGCTCGATAAGATGATGAGCTGGCCTTGGGGACAATGCGAGGCTGACACATTCAAAAAGATAAAAAAACATCTTAACACTAACAGTGTCCTCATCCAATACAGCGAGACTGCCACTAACACTAACATGTGACACCTCCCCCTACGGCATCGGAGTGGTCCTCAGCAACAAATTACCCAATGGGACAGAAGCCCCCATCACATACTTTTCGAAGACACTATCCAAAACTCTGAGGAATTACAGCCAGATTGCAAGGAAGCGCAGCAGTTGCAGGAGTCAAGTGCTTCCATGAATATCTCTATGGCAGGCAATTCGACCTCATCACCAACCACAAACCCTTACTGGGCATCCTCACTGGTGACAAACCCACACCGAACATCCTGTCACCCAGGATGTTAAGATGGACAGTGTTCCTGGCAGCATACAGTTACCGCATAATCCACAGGCCAGGAAAAGACATTGCTCATGCCAAAGCCCTCAGCCATTGCCCCCTCCCAGAATCAGCCAAAGACCCTCCGCCATCCACTACAGCACTACTTGTAGAGGATATAATTCCCGGACTGATGACGTCATCAGAAATTGTGAGACTCACAGCCGACCACAAAATCATGGCGCAGATTTCAAACTGGCTGTGGAGGGGATGGCCGGAGAAAGCCCAAGGGGAGGAATACCAACCATATAAAAATATACTGACAGGCTGAACTGTCAGTACTAAAGGGCTGTATACTGTGGGGGGAACAGACTAGTTATTCCCCCCCACTAACAAATAAAATACTGACAATGCTACATGAGGGCCACCCCGGGATAGTCCAAATGAAAGCCCTAGCCAGAAGCTACATGTGGTGGCCAGGGCTGGACAAAGAAATAGAAACCTGGGTTGCCACCTGCACACCCAAGAAACCAGACCAGCCCCCCTCCCCAGCAGCGAGCCCCAGGAAGTGGGAGACACCCACAGCCCCATGGGCCTGAGTACACGTCGGCTTTGCAGGGCCATGCCAGGGACTGACTTTCCTTATAGTTGTTGACGCGTACTCCAAGTGGCTGGAAGTAATTCTAATGAAATTCACCACATTGGAGGCAACAATAAGAGCACTCTGACAACTATTCTCCACCCATGGGTTGCCGGACGTCCTCGTCTCGGACAACAGGCCACAGTTCACTTCACAGCTGTTCAAAGCATTCCTGGCCAGATTGGGCATCAGACACGCACTGTCATCCCCTGCTCATCCGGCGACAAATGGGCAAGCAGAGAGAATGGTCCGGTCAACCAAAGAAACACTGGGCTGAGGGGACTGGCAGGAAAGGATCAACAAAATGCTCCTAGTCCAACACATCACATCCCATACAACAACACACTGTAGCCCCATAGAACTATTAATGGGCCGGAGGCTATGATCTATACTTGACTGAGTCCACTCCAATTATAGCACAGAGACACCTCCAGATTGTCTGGGGAAATGCAGACAATTCGCTATAGGGGACCGGGTCTATGTACACAACTACACTGAGGGACCCACATGGGTATCAGCCAGAGTAACCAGGATTACAGGGCCCCGGTCCTACAGGGTGGAGACAGAAGACAGGAAACTATGGGAGCGGCACATCGATCAAATACAAGTCCGGGTCTCGAACTCAGACAACCAGCCAGACTCCCAACATGCACCAACAGAACAATTCTGGGCACAGACACCAACCCTGGAACAACAATGGTGGAGACACTTATCTTGCGAAGAGGAGGTTCTGCGGTGTTCTTCTGAGGTCTCAGGCTCAACGGTCCCTGCCGCACTACAAGTGGGTTTCGAGACTATTCCGCAAGCAGGGACCGGAGCAGCGGTGGACCCGTCTGCTCAGGCCACCACCCCAGGAACAAGTGAGGTGCAGAGGTCCAATTGCACCCATCGAAGTCCCGCCTACCTATGTGATTACGTACAGTAGGCGAGCACAGATTGGAGGAACACTAACTAGGAGGGGAGGGGTGTTGTATATGACCAAATATGGCCAGGGAGTGGAGTCAGCTAACAGACTCCACTCACTGGCCCAGCCACTGGTGGGAGAAATAAAGTCCCGTCAGTGGCTAAAGCTTTGGACAGTGCTGGCTACAAAAGCTGGCGCCTGCCGTGATTGAGTGGCTTTTTTGAATTCAACTGCAATAAAGACTGCTTATCAGTTCCTGCTGTGTCCTGCCTCTCATTCATGTACAGACCCATCTAACAGAGGGGGTTGGCCTAGATGACCTACAAGGTCCCTTTCAACTCTGTTATTCTGTTCTGGTCAGTTTTGTATGTGCGATAAATCTCCTCTTCCCTGTTGTGTAAATTCAATGCTATTATCACATGGTTAACACCATGTCTCTTTTTCCTTTTCTCTTTTCTTTTTAAAAAAACAGATAGAAGGCAGCCAAGAAGTAGTGTCTCTCAAACGTCTTCTTGACTATTCTGCAGTCTTAGTGTAGCTTGGGACCATAGCTTGCTGCTCCCGTGTCTAATGCCAGGATAACTTTTCCTCCCAAGTGGAGGAGCGTAACTGAAAATAAATAAAAACATATATGTGGAAATTCAGAACATATAATAAATTTAGCACAGGTAGCAGATACTAAGACGTAACTGGCAGCCCTTCAGAGTAGACCAGATTAGGAAACCAAAGTCATTCATGCTAATACTACTTTTATCATAAAGTTATAGTAACAAAATTTTGCAAGTATGAATCTGCTTCCCCATCCATTTCTTTATTTTCAGGAAAGCTGGGGAGAGTCTTTCCTAAAATACTTCCTCGGGTTATAGGTCTGACCCCGACTCAGATTTCTTTTATCACAGCATTGTTTTGGTTGCAGTTCTTTCTCCTGTTCCTCAAGATTATTTCTTCTTCCCATTACACCAATCTAGTATATTTAAAAAATAATAATTGGAAGAATAATTTCTTTCATTATTGTTATTAATTCATTGTCATCTTTTGTGTAATTAATACTCAATTTCTACTTATCAATTGCAATGTATTAAAAAAAATAGTTTATCCCAACTATGGCTTAGCCCAATGTGTGAATTCAGTCACTAAAGCAGATCTACTAATTTATTTACATTTATTTTCAGAAAGATAGATTCTGTCTGAATTCATTTGAGGGTTTTTTTTTAAAAAAAGGAAAAATCTTTATGTTGCCTGCATTGAGAAGCTTTTCCAACTTTAGCAAAAATTGAACATGACAATTGAACAAATAATCTGCTCAGTGGGAAACACAGTTTTATTGAATTATGAGGATTCTATGCATCATTCTGGTTTCCATTCTCAGCATTCCCCAAGAGTCCAATGTTTCCTTTATTTCTATTGTGTAGGGCTATTTTGCCCGAGTTGCACACACAATCCCAAAATACACGTTTACAGGGGAAGGAAAATAAAAATACACGTTTACAGGGGAAAGAAAATAAAAGAACCACAAAAGTTAAATAAATATTCAAGCTTCAGAAAAGAGCCTGATGATGGCCCTTTTGAAAAATGGGGAGAACAGAGGTGAAATGGAGTGTCTCATTTCCTATCTAAGAAGCTTTCCACAGAGTTGCATTTTGTTATAGGTCCTTTTTATCTTACAGGATTAGGCACTCTTTGATCAGCTGAGCAATTTCCACAGATATGAACTTTTAACTAACCTCGATTAGCTGAAGTACTTAAACTTTGCTCTCATTTGCCCTTGCAAAACTGAACTTTTTATTAGTTTGATTTTTTTTTTCTTCCAAGGAGACCCAGATAATTTTGTATTTGATCAATCTAATGGCTCCAGTCCTTCTTTCTTTAAAGTAAACAAGCCCCGTGCTCTTAATATTTGTTCAAGAAATCTTTTTAAATCTTCGTTACTATAAACATCACTGATGTCCTTCCAGACTTTTCATGGATGAAATTATCCTTTGCTGGGAAAATAAAAGGATGCAATACGTATGAGGTCTATTCATTATTTAATTTCTTTAAAAGCCTGCCTGCTCTCCAAAGGTGGGAATTAATCGTATACTGTAGAAGTTATATTTCTGCATAATTTAATCATATGGAAGTGAACATGTATTAAAATTGCATGCACACATACATGTTATCTATTAACTATCCAGACTATTTTCACATTTATTACTGATCACTTCTTTTATTTTAATGTTTGATCTCATTCTTTCAGTTCTCAGAGAGTATTCCTGTTGACCTACAGAGTGAGAGGCCCGACTCCCTATATATGTTTTATCTCCAACATTCTGTTGTGTTGGAAAAAATAACAAGGTGGGGAAACAATGCAGAACATAGTTTCTGCAATTCCTTATGACCTTTTTACCAACGGTGGAGATAGGACACTTCTGTGCTTTCTTCTGTGATAGAAAATAATGTGTTGAATCTCTGCATATGTTTCTCTTCTCCCCTTGAGTTTTATGTGCATTTTGGTATATGTGTGTATACACTGTTCTGGAGGGTGGTGTCTTAGAATAGTCTGTGTTATTCCAAACTGCTGCCCAGATGATTTATCTTAAGTGTTCACTGGAAGGCAATACATTTCTCTGCATTCTCCAATCAGATCCAGCCCATTGTTAACCTCTTTTGTTGGCTTCTCCACCTCCACCCCTGTTCAGTGTGGTTTCCTGGTGGGCTGCTCATGAGGGGTCCAAATGAGGAAAGACACACAAGGCAGCTTTCTCGGGATGAGAGCCCAGAGCTGACTCCGGGACCCCCTTTTATTAACAAAAGGTGGGAGGATACAGAAGGCAACAAAGGAATTCAAGCAACGCATACAGATATGATAACTTTCTATACGTGCGCGGTTCTCTGGCTGGGCAACAGTTGCTGGGGTGAATCTCTTTTTATCTTTCCTCTTTGTTCTGTGTATGTGTTACAGTCGCGGAGCAGCCTGCACATACACAAGATAGTACAGAAAGTTCCAACTTCTCCTCTGTTTTTGTTTTTAAAGGCAGGATTCTTCGTCCGATAGATGGAGATAGCTGCGTCGTTCTGGCTCCTCCACTCCCTCGTCCCACACTGCGGCCATTAAGCTGAATTTTTCTGGATTCATAGGATCTTTCTGACGCTCTTCTTGAGTCTTCGCCCATAATGCTATTACCTGCGCCGTAGCCTTGCGTTCAATGAGTAATGATAAGCTATTACTAATAGTGCGTACAAAAATAGGCAAAACACATGGTAATATAATACAACCGAGCGCAATCATCCCAATTAAAGCTACAATAGCCTGTAACCTGGTAATTTTGGAAACCAGGATCCAAATAAATCATTAATATTAAACCCGTTCCATGTTTGAACCGGAACGTGTGCAATTTTTACCATTTTTTCAGATATTTCCTGTATTACTTTCCCGCTCTCATCAATTTCTATACAACAATTTGTCAAATAAACTTTCCACATACCCCTCCCTCTTTTGCTAACACATAGTCAAGGGCCAAACGATTTTGCATAATGTATGCCCTGGATTTAGCACTTTCCTTTGCAAGGTGTGTTAATGCTAGAATAGTTTCATTTGTTATGATTTTGACAACTGCTTGTAGTCGGATTATCCTGTTAATCATGTAAATAGGAGTGCCATACCAATATGTGCCATCCTCTGTCCATGTTGTTGGTCCGTAGATGGCAATAATTCGCTCAGGGGGCCATTCACTATCTTTCCAGTTTCCCTTATGAATATCTTTGGTACCTCTTTTGTTTCGAATGTTGCCTAGCTCCTCATATACTGGAACTCTGAGATCTTGTCTTTGACGGAGTGGTAATAGGAAAAAACTGGGTCTAATGGTTGCCAATACACATGAGCCATACCAGCGTTTGGGCAATCTATTATAAGCAAAATGACTGCATACCCAATACAACCCGTCAGGTGTGACTCAGGGATCATTGTTATCCTCAGGGGTCAACAAAAAGGTCATGTTAGCAATCTTTTCCAGTAATTTGTTAGGAGCGGTCAAATTTTCTCCCGAACACCATGTCCCATTATCCCAGGCCCCTAGGCATCTCAGTACTCCTGCATCAAAGGTTCTATGCTTGGTTTTATTTCTCTGATAATAAATATTGCCCACTAAATTGGTAGTAATGGCCCAAATTTCATCTCCCATTTGTAAAAAGGTGTTGTTAGCACCTATTGCCTCAATGTGATCATAATCCCCTTCTTGGGCTTCCCAGGGCCATTGTTCTCCCATACTGGTTCCCCCGCAAACAAAGCAGTTGGAAACCTGAAGTTCTTTTGCAATGGTTTCTGCCAAGGTTAAAAAGGTGTTCTTTGCTTGGGCAGGAATTACCAATTCTTGTGTTTTTTGCATCTCTTGGTAATAAGAATGAAATAGGGAGTGGCTCTCAGGGTTTAACTGGTGCTGTGTAATCTGGATTTTCAATTTTACTGACGGATCTTTGTCTGTTCCATCTATACCTAAACCGTATTCATCATTTACCCCTTTCCAAGGTTGTCGGGTGAGCCAATTCGTAGAGACAGGAAATGTGATATTAATTGGATTACAATTGTGTTGATAGCAAGTGGCGGGGGGGGGGGGGGAATTCTCGCAAGATATAATTTTTTGTTTTTATCTTCTTTAGGGATGGTTTCAGGCCTAACAGTAACCCCCCTGGACTGAAAGTCCACACATTTCCAGTTCCCACAGAGGATGCCTGATCCACAGTGGTCATGTTGGTTTGTGGTGCGAGCGCAAATGTACTTCTCATTTTGAGAGTATGTTCATCTCCATGACAGGGAGCCACACTCGTTTGGCCCTTCATCCATCGCAGCGCATGCGTCAAAAACGACTGTCTGTGGCACTGCAGGGTTATAAAAGTCATGGTTCACAAGCTGCTTGTTTCCGGCAATAATTCTGATGGTGTATCTATGCATGGGTCCTGCAGGATCATAACATCTGCGCTGGCCATCATCAGTGCAGATGGAATAAGTGGTGCCATTGTATGTATAAGTTTGTGCCGCCTTTTGTCTGCAAACAAGCTGGGTACTATATAATAATGTCTGAATAATTTTTTCGCCCTGCTTAGTAGTCTTTATACAGGATGCACAGTGAGTGGTGTCACCAGATGGTGTGGATGTGGCAATAACGGCCAGGCAAAAATAGCACAGCAGGGCTAGGTTAACCAGGGCCATTTTCCTTCTTCTGATGAAAAGGCCTCACTTGCCTACCTGGGACCCAAATAGTCTGTCCATCATGTTGGATGGCGGCGTACCCTCTTCCCCAGGTGATCAGGTCAGCTGGGCCTCTCCACGTCGGATCAGGGAGCTGTCGATAGTAGACCTGTGGCTTGTTGATAACTGCAATTGGAGAGGCAGAAAAGTGACGGGTTGCAGCAGAGGCGGGTGGGGTCCCAGTTAGGTTTAAGAAATTCAAGGTAAAAAGACAAAGGTTCAATCTATCTTGCACTGCTGGGAGGCCAGGGGGTGATTTTCCCCTGTTTTATATTATAACGGTCCAGGGCCCTTTTTAAGGTTTGATTGGCACGCTCAACCAATGCTTGCCCCTGTGAATTGTATGGGATACCGAATTTATGAACTATGGACCAACGGTTACAAAACTCTGCAGATAGCGAGCTAGTGTAAGCTGGCCCATTGTCTGTTTTTAATTCTTTTGGGCGTCCCAACGTTGCAAAAGTCTGAATGCAATGGTTAATTACATGCTTTGTAGCCTCACCCCTTTGTGGAGTTGCCATTATGAATCCTGAATAGGTATCAATTGAAACATGAAGATGTTTCCAAGGGGCGAAGGAGGGATATTGAGTAACATCCATTTGCCAAATCTGACAACACTTGGTGCCCCTAGGGTTTACTCCCATTGGTAATGAGTGAGCTTGTTTGCTACAGGAAGCACACTGCTAAACAATGGCTGAGGCTTCTGATGCCGAAATTCCAAATTGTTTAATGAGCGCTTTTTTATTCTGATGGAAGTAGGAATGGCTTTCCCATGGAGAAATGGGAGAAAGAGTGAGCAACAAAGAAGCAGAGGCAGCTACATCCGCAACATTGTTGCCTTCCTGTAAGAAACCCGGGAAGGGTTGGTGACTTCTAATATGCGTAACAAAATAGGGATGCGTACGGTCTTGTATCAAAGCCTGCAAGATCAGAAATAATGACAAAAGATCCGGGTCCAATGAAAGGGATAGATAAGACTGAAAAATTGTTTTAACAATTTGGGTGACATACAAACTGTCGAGAATCAAATTTAAAGGTACCCTAAAAAATTGCTGAAGGGCTAAAATAGAAGCAGCCAATTCAACACGTTGGGCGGACGATTGTGGTTGGGTGACTTTTATATGCCATTTGCCCTGTGAAAACCAGGCACAGGTACCTTGAGTTTTACTGCCATCTGCAAAGGCTGTAATGGCATGTTGAATAGGGGCTGATTTCTGATGACAGTCCCACAAAACCGGAACTTGTTTTAAGAAATGAAAACGAGGGTCAGAGGGAGGGTGGCAGGAAAGGGTTCCTGGCCATTCTGTCATGGCAATTTGGAGGGGTTCTGAATTAAGGTACATCACTTCCCATGTGGACAAGACGTATGGCACATAGAGCGTCATGGGTTCTACTCTGGCCAGGGCCTTGGCCCTCAGCCTCCCTTTAGTTATTAATGCTGCTATCTGAGCTGGTTTCTGATTAATGGTGTTACGTGGTGTGTGCGTTAGATGTAGCCATTCCAAAATGTATACAGATCCCTCGTGTTGTATGATAGCCGCCGTAGACAAGGATGGTGTATTAATAATAATAATGGATAAGGGTTTATTTGCAAGACAGCGATCCACCCAATGGGTGTGCATTGCCGCTTCAATTTGTTGTATCACTTTCAATTGTAATTGTGTAAACATAATGGGATCGGATGGGGACTTGCCCTATGTAAGGGCAGAAAACAATGGAGCCAGTTGGGTCATGGTAATCCCGAAATACGGAGGGGTCCAATTAATGGCTCCCAGGTATTGTTGCAATTGAACCAGAGTAGTTCGGGGGGACAATCGAATGGTTGGAAACACCGGGGCTGCATGTGAGACTAATAGTTTATGGCCAAAGTGTGTGAATGGCTGTTGTGTCTGCACCTTTTCCGGTGCAATGTGGAGACCCCCCTCCCTTAGTATATTTACTAACATGGGAAGAGTAGCAGCAGCTGTGTCCTTGGGCCCTGGTGCAACAACCAAGATATCATCCATGTAATGATAAACCAAGAACTGAGGGTGTTTTAAACGAAAAGGTTCTAAAATTGCATTAACATAAAACTGACACATGGTGGGGCTGTTGAGCATGCCTTGAGGGAGCACACGCCATTGATAACGGCTAGTGGGTTTTTTTGCATATTAATTTCAGGAACTGAAAAGGCAAATAATAACATATCCTCTGGATGTAACGGAATGCAAAAAAACCAATCTTTTATGTCAATAATCATAAGATCAAAACTTTTTGGAATCAATTGGGATTTGGCAAACCACATTGTAATGGTCCCATTGGTCGGATAACTGAATTTACGGCTCGTAGATCATGAAGGAAGCGCCATTTCCTGCTTTTCTTTTTTATTACAAAAACAGGGGTGTTATAGGGGCTCAAGGTTGGCTCAATATGGCGTAAGGCAAGTTGTTCTTTTACCAATTCTTGGAGGGCCGCCACTTTTTCCGCAGTTAGCAGCCATTGGTCAACCCATACAGGGGTATCAGTTTTAAGAGTCAAATGCAGGGGGTTCATAACAAACATTACTCCAAGCTCAATTTTGCTCCGAATTGGTGCATCAAATCTCTTCCCCACAAATTTATGTGGAGGGGGAGGACAACGGGTTTGATATGGGCAACCGTAGAGGTTTGCGATGAGGTGACACAGAGAGATCCTTACTGATTCGTGCAGCCTGCAATCCTCCCACCCCTCGGACTGATGGCGCCGTTTCGAGAGGCCAATTGTTGGGCCAATCAGCAGTTCGAATTACTGAGACATCTGCGCCGGTATCTAAAATACCAGAAAAACAGCGGTCCTTAATATTAAATTCCATCGAGGGGCGGGAGTCTTTCATAGTTTTTGTTATTGCCAAGACATCATTTTGCACCCTATAAGAGGGTTCCTCACTTTCAGGTGGCAGGAGCACCAATTTGGCAATGACGTCCCCTTTTTTGATCGAAATGGGCAAGTTTGGGACAAATTCCAATTTAAGGGAAGTTAGTTCTATACATGTCAAAAGAGCAGGCTGAAGAGTGGCAGCCCAGAACGTAAATGACTCATGTGGCAGCAAAACAGCAGAAATGGGCAGGGAAAGGGGCTAGGCTAGGGAGGTGGGAATAAGGTAGGAGGTGTTGGGGAAATCAGCGTCAAGTGACACGTTAGCAACAAGAACAAAAGAAGCCGGAAAAGAAGCAGGAAATGGCACCCACAGTGCAGCCTTTTGGGTGGGGCTGGCTGCAAGCCCCGAATTTAGTTTCCCAAGGGGGAGGACGGAGATTGGTCAACAACAGAACAACACTGATTCGCCCAGTGATAACCTTTCTTACACTTTGGGCAAACAGTTTTTGGCTTCACACCAGGGTTACTTTTTTGGCGTGAAGCTCCCCCCCCCCCCCCCCCCCCAGTGGAGCCCGACACTGAGTCTTAAACTGTCCCGGTTTTCCACAGTTAAAACAGTTGCTGGAGAGGCGGCTGCCTTACTGCAAGGCGGCAGCCAGGGCTTCCATAGAATAGGCACTAGTTCCTACAATACGACAGGCTTTAAGAAAATCAGCAAGCGTAGCACCGGGTCATGCTGCCAAAGGCTGCAAAATGCGGCGGCAATCAGCATTAGCATTTTCCACTGCCAGCTTTAACATAAGTTCTTGCTGTGCAGCTTGATTAGCAATTTGTCTCTCAACAGCCTTTTGAAGGTCGTCGACAAAGTCCGAATAGGGTTGATTTGGCCCTTGGAGAATCTTAGAAAAGGAGGCAATAGGGATTCCACTGGAATCATCAGTTTTATCCAGCGCCCTTAATGCAGCCAAGCTCACGAGAGGGAACGCTGCATGGGGGAGCTGTAATTGAGCCTGAACGCTCGCAAAAGCATTGTGGCCGGTAATATGATCAGCAGTAATGGTGGGAGTGGCGGCCAGTTGTACAATGCTTTGGGCTTCCCTGTAAAAATCAGACTCCCACACGACATATTGTGGACCTGTGAGGAGCATTCTCAATATGTCCTTCCAATCTTGGGGAATCATAATAAAGGATGCTGCAAGAGCATTAAAAAGCCCTTTAACGTATGGTGCTTGAATGCCATAAGTAGCCACAGCTGTTTTTAAATCTCTGATAGTCTTTAGTGGCAAAGATTCATAATACGGGATGGGGGGCCACGCAGCATTTTGCATAAATGACACAGGAAAAGCAGACCACTGTGCGAGTTCCTCAGGATCAAGGAGACCTTGACTCCGAGCCTGTGCTATAGCAGTAGCAACCGCCCCCATGGTGGAGTTGGGAGGGGGCGCAGCGACCTCGGGAGATGCAGGAGGGGCAGTAGCCTCGGGGGGGGGGGTAGACTGGAGTAACAGAAAAAGCAGCCTTATCTCCCGGAGCAGCCCCTTGTTGATATGGCGGTGGCTGTGGGACAATTGAAGGAGACTCATGCAGGTTTTTGTCATGTTATATCAGAGCCTCCATAACCGCCTGCCAGGCAGAAAGAATTGTTGCGGGGGCTCTCGGACTTTCATGGAAATAAATGCCCAATTTTCTCCATGTAGTCACCTTAAACGAGCCTCTCTCCAGATAAGCTGGACAATGCTTCCAAACATATGCCATTAAACCGGCAAGGTCAGATTTAGTAAGGGTCGGGGTGGATTTTCTATTAAATTTAGGCTTGGTTAGCTCTCTAAGTTCTTGCAGGTGCGCCGCCTGCGTTTTAGAGAACCCTATTCCCATACTCACGAGGGGATTGCCGTCTTGCTTCGGACGGAGTCGTGTGCACAAGCCTCTTCCAGGCGATGAGTAGAGGAGGTCCAAGAACGTACAACCGCTGAGGTTATCACATCAGAGTCACCAGATGTGGTTTCCTGGTGGGCTGCTCATGAGGGGTCCAAATGAGGAAAGACACACAAGGCAGCTTTCTCGGGATGAGAGCCCAGAGCTGACTCTGGGACCCCCTTTTATTAACAAAAGGTGGGAGGATACAGAAGGCAACAAAGGAATTCAAGCAACGCATACAGATATGATAACTTTCTATACGTGCACGGTTCTCACTGGTTGGGCAACTGTTGCTGGGGTGAATCTCTTTTTATCTTTCCTCTTTGTTCTGTGTATGTGTTACAGTCGCAGAGCGGCCTGCACATACACAAGATAGTACAGAAAGTTCCAACAGTTCAGTTTTCAGAGATTTATTCTGTTGGCTGACACAGTCCTCCTGAGACCCTCCACATTATTTCTTTACAACATTCCATTGCTGGAAAATCATATAATGCTAACATGAACAGATGCAATTGAATATAATTTAGAAGTCCATCTTCAAGAAAAATTGAAATCATTTTCTAAATCCCAGTAAGCTTCATTGTATGTTATAAAACATAATCACACTGCAAATCATGGTAGTACACTTCTATAACTGAGATAGATTGTTGCTGCATGAAGCAACATAAATGTCTTGTATTAAATAATATTCTTAATTATTAGTCACTTACTTTCTCTGAAGAATTACCCAGCTGGTTACAATAGCATGCAATCCTAAATATTGACTGAATGAAGGACATTTTCTGATCTTGCCAACACATATCTGCTCTTGACTTATTCATATTTTAAACAGGAAAAAGGAACAAGATCTATAACAAACAATGAGCAAAACTCTTTACAATCTAAAAGGCTTAAAACAACATTGACTATAAAGAGAAAGAAAACAAAAAATAATAATTTTAACAAAAGCCCAGCGGGGGAGCTAAATATACATCCCTAAAATGAAACCATTCAAATAGTTATGTTCATTTATCGGAACACGCCTGGATGAGTTTAAAAATAAGTGAAATGTAAAGCCGATCTAGATCTTCTCTTTTCATCCATCCTTTCCAATTATTTTGTTTTAAACATTGTTTGTTAGCACTTTAAATGACAGTCAGACTAAATGCAAGCACTCCTGCCTACCAACATATCTACAATACTATTTCCTTTCAGGCTAAACAGTATCATGTCAAGCACTGAAAGAAAGTATGGAATTGTAAGCCTCAAAATTTAAAGCATGACACAAGAAATAAACTACCTCTAACTTAAATCAACATCATTCATCATTCCTCTTTCATACTTTCTAACCTTGCAAACAATCCTTGCTTGCATTATATTTCGTATACCTCTTCATTTTCGGCCTTTTGTTCTTTAAACTTCTCATCTCTTTCTCTGTCTGAGATTCTATCCAACCATAACTTTTTCAATTTTCCCTTTCCCCTCAATCCATTCAATCTTTCTTCAGATATTTTCTGATTTAATCCTCATTCCTTATATGTGCCCCAACCCGTTTCTTTCATACAGTACTATTCAGTCTTTTGTTTCTACCCACCTGCGTTCAACATTCTTTGCATCCTCATTTTATTCAATTTGTGGAGACAGAGGCTTGAACAGGAATCTGTTAGTAACTTTTGCCACTAACATTTATAAATATTTTTTTTGTTTGTTAGTCAGAAAAGGTGCTAACAGACCTGTGACTTTCTACTACCAAACATTGCTCTTGTCTTACATTATCTACCTTTCCATGTAGACTCAAATTGCCTCTTTCTGTAGTGACTCTTCTTTCAGTTTCCTTCGGTCCATTTTTTTTTCCAAATCCACTTCTCCCCCAAATCTATGGTATGATGTTAGCAACAATGGTCTTGGAATTTCTCATTACCCTTGCAGTCTTCATTAATTCTCTAAATTTTTCAATATGAACAATTGAAACATTGTATTTTTAAATTTAAATTCATTTGTTTGCTGGGTATATGCTTAAATCATATATTTGAAACAAACATGTACTTTATCTAAAATATCAAAGAGCACCCTTCTTGTTCACTCAAGGGTTTGCAAATGACCTAATCACCTTTTTCTTTACTGCATCTTTTTCCCACCCATCCATTCATATCATCTAACAGAATAATTTTTCCTTTGCATTTCTTCATATTGTTGCATGATTGCAAAGCCTATCTCCTCCCCCCCCCCATTATCACCATTCACTGGAGCGTAACATGCAGCTGTCATCAGCAAATGGATTTCATCTTTCATATGTACCCACAAATCCTAAGTGACACCAATTTATGCATTCTGACATATATTTTAGTTGTTTCATGGCTAATTAAATTGAAACATTCGTGTCCCTTCAGAACACATACAGGAAGTGAGGGACAATAGCTATGCACATGAAATTGTCAGAATCAAAATATGTAGGTGGGAACAATTTAGTGTATTTTTTAATGGAAATAAAGTCCACACCTCCTATTTACCTCTTTTGAACTAGACAAGCATATTCTCCCTCACTTTGAAATAAAATTATTTGGGCTTAAGGAAGTATTAGCAAATTCTAAAAATAAATCTAAGTAAATGTGGTATCTTGCCAATATCCCTGTTTCTCATTATTCATTAAGCACAAAGTGATCTCTGCTCATGATAGATTGGATTACATCTGTTTGTCACAGAGACTGTTGAAGGAGGAAATAAATCACCATTCTGGAGACCCTCTGTGAAGATACATATATGCCAAAAATGATAACTCATGACTTTTAATTAAACATAAATTGTAGTGGGGATTTTTCCACTTCACATAGCAAGGAAGTTTCAGTTACTGAATTGGAAAAAAAATGCACCTGAGAAGTAGACTCAAGCCATCCTTTTATTGCTTGCAAAGATTGATCTAGTGTGATGCAAGAATCAATGGCAATAAAGAAGCCATAATATTAAACCATATTCCAGCTTAGTGATGTGAATGTTCCAGAATTTTTCATTAGTTTAACGGAGTATTTAAAGTTGGAAAACCAGGTATGAAAAGATTTATTGGACCATCTGCCTCCTTTTCTATACACAGGAGTGCCTAACAAACAATCTGCATACAGGATGCTCGGCCAGAAATGGAAGTTCTGTATAACAAGATGAATGGAAGAAAGAATTCAATTTTGTCATGATGACCTTTTTTAAAAATTAAAACAGAGATATGCTGCTTAGATGATACAACTGGAAAGATGTCTACTACAACTCCTCACTTTTTATTATTCAAAAAGTAAGATTTATGATTTTCAGGCATATTTTTACAATAATAATCTGCATCATTGATAAACTGTTGGCCAGAAATGATAGCCAATCATCATTTGCTGCTTGCTTGTTTTGTTTCAAACCAGGTATGGAAAATAACCACCTAAGTCTCAAAGATTCATTTTCAAAACAAGGAAAGAAATTTGTGGTAGAATCTCCAGCTAAAGTCAGAGATGAGTCAAAAGACTAGAAAGGCTGGAGTCCTTGCAGGAAAGGAAGCAATGGAGGCAAATTCACCCCAAATTTTTGGTTCCTTTATCTGGCTGTTTCCAAGATAATTTATAGGTAGTCCTCAACTTATGACTACAATTGAGCCTAAAATTTATGTCACTAAGAGAGAAATTTGTTAAGTGAGTTGTGCCCCATTTTATAATTTTCTTGCTGCAGTTATCATATGCAGTTAAGTTGTTTCCCCATTGACTACTTGACAGAAGGTTGCAAAAGTGGATCACGGAACACTGCAACTGTCATAAATATGAACCAGTTATACCAAGCATCCGAATGTAAATCACATGACCATGGGGATGCTGCAATGGTCATAAATGTGAAAAATGTCCGTAAGTCACTTTTTCCAGTGCTGTTGTAACTTCAGTCACTAAGCAAACTCTTGTAAGTCAAGGACTACCTGTAGTAAGTCTGGTGAGATTGTTGTAAATAGGCAAGCAACAATAAAGAAGCAACTCTGATCAGCTCATAGTCTTGGTTCCGTGTGCCTGGATTTTTGATAGCAAATTGTTCAGGAAAGAGGCTAAATGTTCATGGTTGTATAGGTGAGCAGAGAAATACACTGTAAACAAAAATATAGATAAACCACACCAAACCTGATTGCAGGAAATACGACTTCAGCAACAAAGTAGTCAATGTCTGGAACACTCTACCTGACTCTGTGGTTTCTTCCCCAAACCCCAAAACTTTAACCTTAGACTTTCTACTATTGACCTCACCCCTTTCCTAAGAGGTCTGTAGGGGGTGAGCATAAGCGCATCAACGTGCCTACTGTCCCTGTCCTATTGTTTCTTTTTTCTTATTTCTATCCATTTCATGTATTTATAACTACGTTTATACTTATACCTGTTATCTAATAATTGTTTGACAAAATAAATAAAAATAAATAAATAGACATGCAAATTGCACTACCTAAATTGTATGTGCCAATCATAAACCTGGCAAACAGTATCTTCTTTGGCTTCGGTGTTTTATGGACTCTGTGAATGCAAATGCATCTTTTCATATATCGCTACAAGCTGAATGAAAAGCACCTTTTTATAAAGTATAGATGAAAATCTGCAGTAAAGCAGTTCTTTGACACTTTAATAGTTTGGATTGACATACCGCTCTGTTATTGGATTAACTGTCCCAACATCCTATTTAATTCTGAATCTACCTTCATACTAGGCACAGAAAAAGTGGTTTATTCAAGGTTTCCAATGATGTTCATCTCTTGCATGGCATCATTCATAATACTATTTAACTGACACCCCTCCCCCTTCCTTCTTATTCAATATTGATTAGCTCATGTCACAAAAGATATAGTATTCTTTGCTATAGTGAGGAAAGCATCCGGTTTCCAAATTTCCATTGCTAAGCAAGACAATTAAGCCAGTTGTGCCTCATTTTATAACGTTTTGCCATAGTTGATAAGTAAACCATGCTATTATTAAAGGAATCTGGCATCCCCCATTGACTTTGCTTGTTGGAAGCCAGCTGTGAAGGTTATAAATGATGATCACCTGGTCCTGGGACACTGCAACTGTCATAAAAATATGCATCTAAGCAAGATGGGTAGCAAACAAATGGAATAAATAAAAAAATAAAGGCCAGTTGCCAAGTGCAGGAATTTTGACTACATGACCATAGGAATGTTGTGAAAACCAGTCACAAGTCCTTTTTTTCTCAGTGACATAACTTTGAATGGTCACTAAACCAGGTTGTAAATTGAGGACTAACTGTATTTATATACTGTCAAGAGAGGCAAATACTACACAAGTGCAGCAAAGATTTCTAAAAAAAATAACCCTGATTACATTTGAAATTGTAATTTGATTAAATGCATGAGTAGAAATAATTATATTACATTTAATATTTAATATCAGACTGCATCAACCCAAGCTTATTCTCTTGCTTTGCCTACCCACCCACCCCCTTTTTTTTTGGCATGGCAATTCCAACATTTATTTATTTATTTATTCAAATTTGTATACCGCCCCCTCTCCCTAAGGACTCGGGGCGGTGCACAGCCAGATAAAAACATAAATACAAATACAATAATTTAAAATAAATTAAAAGAATTAAATAGATTGGCTTTAAGAGTTAAAAGTGGGGAGTTAAAAAAGTTAAAAACGATTTAAAAACCGAATTTAAAACCATTTCACATAACTCTAGGCCAGACCGGCTAGATGGAATAGGTGGGTTTTTAGGTCAATAGGTCGGGGACAGTCCTCATCTCCAGGGGCAATTCGTTCCAGAGGGAGGGGGCCCCCAAAGAGAAGGCCCAAACCCTCGGGGTCGCCAACCGTCCAGCCGGCGGCACCCCAAGGAGGCCCGCTCTATGAGAGTGCACTGGTCGGCGAGAGACTGACAGTGGCAGCAGGTGGTCCCATAAATACCCACATGCCACCCAAGACTGAAGGGAATTGTGCACTTTTCCTGTAATAGCTATTCTGGTTGCAAATTCTAAAAATGAAATGAATCTGGTGATCGTTCTTGCTAAAGGAAGGCTGATGTGGAGACCAAGAGAAAATGCTATGCAGTTGTTTCCATAAGTGTTTCCCTTTTCCAGGACACTTCACTGCCCATTCCACTACACATCATTGAAATGTCTCCCACCCAGCATGCAGCAAGATCTGAACAGTTTAGCTCCAGGATCAGGGGTGGGATTCTACCACTTTGCACCTATTTGCTAGAACCGGTTGTTAACATTCTAAGCAGTTCGGATAACCGGTTGTTAGAAGAAATTCTGGCCTAATCCTGTAAGGAAGGCAGGAAGGAAACATTCTGGTGTTGCTTACAGAAACTGCCTCTCCGTTAACCCTTATTACATTCTTGGCAGGACTAGACTTCCTGTCTCAGGAACTTCTCTGGAGTTTTTTTTCCTTCCTTTGCTGGTACTTTGCTTGTATGGAGTGACCATTCAAAGTTACAATGGCACTGAAAAAAGTGACTTATGACCATTTTTCACACTTACAACTGTTGCAGCATCCCCACAGTCATGAGAGGCCAGGGGAAGAGATGCGTACCTTGATGTGAGTGATATTGAGTTGGCCACGCCCAGCCAATAACATGACCACCAAGCCACACCCACCAACTAAGCCACGTCCACAGAACCGGTTGTTTAAAAATTTGAATCCCACCCCTGTCCAGGATGATAAAAAGAAATGACCATCTCTTGAGTACTTCAACTTCAGTCATTTAAATGCAGATTCTGGTTAATGAACAGCTGTAAAACTTGCAAGTTAGTTTTGATGCAACACCATCATTATAGTTCAATCACATATTGTGTTTAGAATAGAATTCTTTATTGGCCAAGTGTGATTGAACACACAAAGTATTTGTCTGTATAAATACTTTCAGTGTACATAAAAGAAAAGATACATTCGTCAAGAGTCAAGAATCATAAGGTACAACACTTAATAATAGTCACAGGGTACAGTAAGCAATCAAATCATACTAGGAAACAGTCAATATAAATCATAAGAATACAAGTGACAAAGTTACAGTCATACAGTCACAATTGGCAGGGGATGGCGACAAGGAGTGATGAGAAGATTAATAGTAATAGTAGTGCAGACTTTGTAAATAGTTGGAAAGTGTTGAGGGAATTATTTGTTTAGCAGAGTGATGGCGTTCAGGAAAAAAAAACTGTCCTTGTGTCTAGTTGTTCTGGTGTGCAGTGCTCTATAGTGTCATTTTTTAATAAACTTTATTGAATTTTATTACATTAAAAACATAAAAATATAATTCAATAAATTGTTTGTGTTGTTTATTGTGTAACAATCATTTGTGCAATATTTACAAATATTAATTTGTGCATAATTATATTCTTATTCTATCTATATTCTATATTTAATAATTACTTATCCTTAATCTGTCTCCAATCTATCCAGATATACCACTGTTACCATACCTTATAAAATATTGAAGATTCCTTATCTTTTAAACTCAGCTTTAATTTATCAATTTCAGCACAATTCATAACCTTTTGTATAACCAATTCGTCTACAGGTATATATGGCTATTTCCAACACTGGGCAAAGGCAATCCTGGCAGCAGTCAGTATGTGTAATAATAAATATTTTATACTCTTTACATATTTTTTTGAAGATCCCCAATAGGAAGAGTTCTGGTTCTAAGTCTAGTTGTTCATTGGTGATTTCCTGTAGCCATTTTTGAATTTTGAGCCAATATTTTTGAGTCTCTGGGCAAGACCACCACATGATATGTTCCGCTTTTTTTTACATTTCCAACATATGGAACTCATTTTAGAGTACATTTTCGCTAATCTCGAAGGGGATAAGTGCCACCTATAGAACATTTTATATGCATTTTCTTTGTATGTTGCTGATTTTGTTAATTTGTGATTTCTATTCCATAAGTCTCCCAATCTGATAACTTTATGTTATGACCAATATTTTGACCCCATGCAATCATGCATCCTTTCACTACTTCTTCTAATTCTACTTCTAGGAGATACTTGTAAATTTTGGTAATATTTTTTTTATCTGGGCCTAATAAAATTTTGTCTAATTGTTGAGGTTTCAAATATATTCTATACTCCTTTATATCCTTGTTATATCGACTTTGTATTTGAAGATAAGCCCATTTTGAGGGAAGGAGTTGAAACAGTTTATGTCCGGGATGTGAAGGGTCTGTAAATATTTTCACAAGACCTTTTTGACTCTTGCAGTATATAGGCCCTCGATGGAAGACCGGTTGGTAGCAATTGTTTTTTCTTCAGTCCTAATTACTCTCTGAAGTCTGTCCCTGTCTTGCTGGGTTGCAGAACCAAACCACAGTTATAGAGGTGCAAATGACAGACTCAATAATTCTTCTGTAGAACTGTGTCAGCAGCTCCTTGGGTAGTTTGAGCTTTTTGAGTTGACTCAGAAAGAACATTCTTTGTTGTGCTTTTTTAATGACGTTTTTGATGTTAAATATCCATTTTAACATTCTTGTTTAAAAACATCCAATGTAGTTTCTCTAGCATAGGTAAATCTTTCCAGATGCATGTACTTCAGCTCCCCAAACCCCATTACTGAGAATTCTAGGAACTGAAGTGCATGCAGCCAAAAAGGGTGGCGGCCTCAACGCGATCTGTGAACTCCCTCATCTGGTGAAATTAAGAATACCCACATCCCTGGATATAAAGCATGTATGAATGGAAAAAAAAAAAAATAAAGCAGATGAGACTAGCAGACGTATATGCAGAAGGTCCCACAAATTCAATTTCTGGAGGGTAGAAAAAGACCTCTTGAGAACCGCTGCCCGTTGGTGATATCAATACAGAGCTGTCCACCTCACCTTTGAGGAAGAAATAAAAAGCAACTCTTTTGTTCCTTTTGTCCCTCTCGTGGGAAGACAATTCAGCAGCACCAAAGCACACATTCAAAACATACCCTGTTCCTTTTCCCAAACGCTAAAAATAATTCCTATTTTGGAGAGACGGAAGCCAAACAAAATCACCCGGTTTAGCTATTGATGGCCCTGAAACGCTGCAAACTCCGCCCACTTTCCCAGGGATTATTTAAGACGTTTTCCTCTCCCGGTTTAAGAAACTAAAAATAGGAACCAGCCTGACCCATATCACGCAGATCCAGACCAAAATAAAATAAAAAGCATCGGCTTCCTTAAGGCAGCGCATTAACGACTGCTTCCATCCTTGTAGTCTGTGTGCACCCCCGCATGTATTTGCGTATTTTTTTTTTTTAATGGAAGCTAAACGTAGCTGGTAGGAGGAATAAACGGGTTTTTCTGACGGAGGCGAAAGGTCCGCCTTTTCCGAATGTACGAAAGCAGGTTACGGCGAGCGCTTGTAAAATCCATTATTATGAATGAAACTCCGTATCTGAATGCACCTTCCGGTGATTTTCCCCAAGGATCGTATTCTGCTTCTGCTGGAGACTCTGGTGTCGGCAAGGGCTCCCCCCCCCCTTCCCAAAAGAATTGTTTCTCACAGGAGTGGGATGCCTTAAATACTTTTCCCTTTAAGCCGGTAGCCACGCATTCCAAAAAAAAAAAAACCCGGGTTGTGGGGGTGTAGAGAGAGGACGGAGAAATCAGAGGAGGGTTTATGGCCAAACTTGGATCGACTGAGATCAGCGTTAGGTAACAAGGCGCACCAGCGGCGAGCCAGGCTCGTGCCGAAGATGATGCCAGAGCTGGCCGTCCAATAGGAACGCCCCGCAGTCCCGCCGCTTTTCTTCCGCGGCGCGGCTCTTTGCTTTCCAGGCCGAACGCACGAAACCATTCATGAGTTTTGTGACATCATTCGGAGGGAGAGGGCGGGCTTTTATCAGCCTAGACACGCCCCCCTCGTCTATAAAAATAGCTCTCAAAGTCTTTGTGCTGGTCAGTTTTAGTAGTGGAAGTAAACCTGTAGCTGCGGCGGGTGGGAGAAAGGCGCTTCACCGAGCACCTTCAACCCGAAAATAAATATATCCGAACGGGGCGTTTTTAATCTTCTGAGAGATCTCTTGGCCAGAGTTTCTCACGGGGAAGCTTAGCGCGCTCTCTCTTTTTGTTGGCTTAGTTCTAGTTCGTCACCCCCTCCCCTCCTTCTCCTGTACTACTGTGCTGAGCTACAAAAGGACGTTGGGTCGACCTCTTTGTTAGGACTACATACATGTCTGTATTTTTCTCCATTCGTTGGTGAGTAAACCTGGACGAGGCTCTGCGGTGTGGCTGGCGAGGTGCGCGGAGCTCGGTGTGTGTGAAATGGGGAGAGGTTTTACGCCACCTTTGCGAGAGCCCACCGGGACGGAGAACTTCAAGGAATGTTGGAGAGGGCGAAGGCGCGGGAGGGAGAAACAAAGAAAGGACGGGTCGGTCGGTGGGTGGGGGAGGGGCGCCACGAACACAAGCCGTGGGCGCGTCCTTCCAATCCGGCGCAAAACGGGGACGGCGCTTGCGGTCCGATCCTATCCCAGGGTCACCCGCAAGCGGATCCCGCTGAGCTCTCTCGGGAGCCCGAAGTCTACCCGGAAACGGCGGGTGGCGTTCCGGGGACCCTCCTTAGCAGTCTCGGCACGTCCTATTGCTTGGAAGTGGGGGGGGGGGGGGAGAAGAGAGGAGAGGTTGCTTCCGAAGCGCTTGTTCTTTTTTTTTTTTTTATCCGTCGCTTGTCCTTCGCTTCACCGCGCCGGGAAGAGCCGGTTCAGGCGGCTTCCTGCGAGAGGGGAGGCTGTGGTGTGGAGGACTCGATTGCGGGGCGAGGCGGCAGGTCTCCTCTCGCGAAGGGGTAGTGGTGGTGGTGTCTGGATCGAGGCTGCCTGCTTGCGATGATTTTCCGGGGGGGGGGGGGGGGGTTGTCAGCAAGTGTTAATTTCTTCCAGCTGGAGCTCCATGGAGAAAACAAAACAGCTACTACTGGCTTGGTTTCTGTGAAAAAATAACCGACACCGCAGCTGTTTCTCCCCCTCTCCGGTATTCCTAATTGCAACTGTTTAGCTCCCTAGGTTTTGTTTTTAATCTACAGGGCACTATCCCATCAGCGATGGGGAGTGGATGGAAGTGGGGGGGGGCATCAGGGTTATTAGAGTCTGAACAAAAGACCTGGCCTGTTAGAAGAATTCTGCAGATAGCAATGAAGATCCCCAGAGATTTTTTTGTTTCTTTATTGGAGGGGGGGGATTCCACCCCGTCCCACCAGATGGGGACGCTATTTCAAGCTGAAGAAAACTTAATCACAGTAGGAAGTTTGCTGCTAAACAGCTGCTTTCAAGACGATCAACAAAAGGCTGCAGACTTTACTCTGGAATGTAACCCACCACAATTGCTGCATTTTATTTGTATTCTGCCTTTATTATTTTTACAAATGACTCAAGGCAGCAAACCTATTCAACACACCTTCCTCCTACTATATTTTGCACAACAACCCTGTGAGGTGGGTTGGACTGAGGAAGAGCGACTGGCCCAAAGTCACCCAGCTGGCTTTCATGGATAACGCAGCACTTCAACTCCCAATCTCCTGCTTTCTAGCCTAGTGCCTTAATCACTAGACCAAATTATTCTTCTGGTTGGGAAATAGTAACCTTGATGGAGGCGGGAACAAAAAATGAACTTAAGATCTTGTCATTTGCCTTCTGAGTGTTTAAATTGACTCAGAAGCCCCAGTCCATCATCCCGAATGTGGGTGAACATGGTACAGTAAGCTGTAGGGGTTCTGGAAAGAAGTTCAGAAACTCCTGTTTTTGTCGGATTTATCCCTGAATTTGAAAATTTGGACTTACACAAAAACTCGGGCTCCAAATGTGCATTTTATAGCAGGTGCACCCAATGGGTTAGGCTTGCACTTTAGAACTGAGTGCAGCTCGATTTCTTTGTTGTTAGAAGAGGAGTGAGCTGCGGCAAAGTTGTATAACCGCCTTCCTGGAATGTTTTCAAGAAACGCTGGCTTGATGTAAGTAAGGATGCTTAAAGTATTTTTGCCTTTTGGCAGAGCACTAGGGGGAAAATAGCTCCCCCTTCAGATATTAAGCCCTGCTGTGCATATGTTCTCACTATCTCTGTATATTGCTGCTTCTCTTGACAAATGTCATTAGCAGAATAAATACCTTTTAGCAAACAGATAGTAAATTCTTAGCAGTTTTAGCAAAATCCAGTAATCTTGAGTACAAGTATGACACAAAATATGCATCTCTTCTGAAAGAACTAGTGAAGAAACAATGTAAGCAAAGTGAACTTTCCTCTCTCAAACCTGTGAGATGAAATGCTGAGATCTTCTGCAACTGATGTATCTTATCTTATTTGATAAATTTTCTTGTTGCTCTATATATAGTTCTGTTGCCGGACATTGCAACTTGGATGGTTTCCTGACTAATTAACTAACCTTTATATACATTGTTTAAAAAACCCCTCAAGAAATCAATGTTCCATTTAGCTGCAACATTTTTTTTTGTTTTCTATTCTGATTGTTTAAAAGTCTAGCTGTTTGGCTGACCTCAAATCCCTATCACAATGTTATTTCCACATTTTCTTGCAAACAAAGACGCTCGAAGGTTTAACCCTCCCCCTACAGTGTTACTGGTAGCTCTAAATCATTCTCATAGATAATTCTAACCCACTTGTTGCTTCTTCACCACCTGTTTAATGCTCTAAGAATATTTTTCTCTGAATTTGCTGTGAAGAGACTTGTGGCACCCCATTAGGAAGGTGGGGGTGAAGTAAGATGTGTATGCATTCTAAGGACAATATGCAAATCTTGTTCCCTAAGTTAGGCAAGACCAAGGGACAAAGAGTGGGAAGGAAAAAAATTAGGGAAGAAAGAAATCAATTGTGTTTTCAGTCTATGTAACCTGGAATATGGAAAAGAAGACTGACGCTACTATATTCCCTTGAATATATAATTAAAATGTAGCAGGGGCATGAATTGTTCTTTCTTTAAAATATGTATGTAGACAACTGTGGGTGTCTCCAGTAATGTTTTCTTATTTTTTTTAGTCTGTCTAATCAAAATATAAAAGTCTAAGCTCTTACCAGCAGCAGAATTTTCTTGAGCTAACTTAAAAGTATGATACGCATCATAGTATTATAATATGCTGTAATGATACAATTGTAACGTGTGCAAATGATTCCTTGGGATGATCTGACTTATTGTTTTTAAGCTAAGCAAAGCTGATACTGGACATTCAGTATTTGCACTTAAAGTATTAATTTAGAAAAGCAGCAGGTGTTGTAAGAGCAAGCAAGGAATAAAAACCAGTCTCATAACTGACTGGTACAATATAACCTTCTACCCATTATGGTTTAGCTACTGGTGATTGATGGATGCACATTCTTTATATTGACATTCTTGTGTGTGATTATCTGGAGTTAAGTATTCTAAAACAGGGATCTCTAACCTTGGCAATTTTAAGCCTGGCGGACTTCAACTCCCAGCTGGCTGGGGAATTCTGGGAGTTGAAGTCCACCAGGCTTAAAGTTGCCAAGGTTGGAGACCCCTTTTCTAAAAGATGCCTTTCCATGTAGAACAGCCAATGACTTTGCAATGCTATTTCTTTATGGCAGCCTTATGCTACATTCATTGTTTTTATTTCTATTAAAACCTAAGCGGTTGCATGAAACTAAAGAAATGTGCTGGGAAATTGAGGTGGAATTGACACATGCTAAAATAACAAGTTGCTTGTAAATGTAAAATGTACTTTTGTTTTCAAAATAAATTATACTGGAAACAATGAGTGTAAGGCTGAAATTGAAACTAAAGCTATAGAATGAATCAATCTGAAACCTTTAGGTGACTTAGGTGGTTTAAAATTTTAACTCTGAAGCCTTCACAGGATCTATAGGACATGTTTTTCAACCTGTTCCAAAATAGGTCGAAGTACTTTCTTTCCAAAATAACTATTTTTTATCAAATTCATTTGCTGTCTTCTCACAATTCAAGGTGACTCTGAATTAAAACTGGATATATGCATTGAAATGGTTAAGTTTCTTAATCTGTAACTAGAATTCCTTATCAATATGGAATCCTAGGTCTTCTTTGCTTGTCTGTTATTAAATTCAACTGAATAAAAGGGTAATTGCTGAAGTTGTCTCTCTGCCTTGTTTCCAGCCCTGATTATTTGAGATCAGCTGACATGACTGAAGTAATGAGTGCTCCAACTATGGATGAGATTGGTTTAAGCCCCCGCAAGGATGGCCTATCCTATCAGGTAAGTTCACTGACATGCAAAAAACCTTAGTGCAACTAACTTAACTGCAAGTTGCTAATAGATTTAATTGGGATTAGATAGTAATCTTTTTAAAAGGCTGATGAATTAGTTCTTAATATTTTAAAATTTACAAAGCTATTTGTGATGCTTCCTTGGCAAGAGCAGTTAGAAAGCACAGAATTGGGCTAAGGAATGTTTTGGGTTGGAGAGATCTTGGATGGACTTACTTAACAAGTAAATTTATAAACAGTTTAAAGAAAAAGTTCTGTTGATGAATCTAGCAGGTAAATTCATGAAAGATAAAATCTGCTTCTTATAAGATATAAGTGGTGCTAAACATTATGGCTATGTCTCTCAATACTGATTATTTAGGTTCATTCAGAATATGAGTGATAGATTTTATCTGGATGTATGTGGCGGTATTGCAATTTCCATTAAGGACTAGATGTCCTGTTGGATCTCTTGTGTGTTCTATTGGATCTAGATCAAGGGTCTTCAAACTTGACGGCTTTAAGACTTGTGGACTTCAACTCCCATAATTCCTCCTCCAGTCAAATTAGCTCAGGAATTCTGGGAGTTGAAGTCCACAAGTCTTAAACTTGCCAAGTTTGAAGACCTTTGATCTAGATCTTTGGCAAGAAGGTCTTTTATCACCCTGGGGTAATAAATTGGTGTTAATCCTGGAGAAGAAAAATTGAGCATTGGTGATACATATTTTGGTGGCCTTCAAGGTTGGATTACTGCAGTCTCTCCATTGGCCCTTGAAGATGACTCTATGATTGCACCTGGCCCTGGATGCACCAACCCAGAGAGTGAAGACATTGTATCACTCGCTGAACAGCAACTACATTGCTGGCCTGCCATTGATATATTTAACAAGAACATCTAATTGTGCTGTTTTTCATATTGCCTCTTAGAACATGGAATAAATTTGACATTGAGTAAGTCTTCCTTGTTATACTTTAGTAGTATACTTTAGTTTAAGTGCAGTGGTTAGAATGCAGTATTGCAGACTAACTAACTTTTCACCGGCCAAGAGTTCAATTCTCAGCAGCTCAAGGTTGACTCAGCCTTACATCCTTTCGATGTTGATAAAATGAGGACCTAAATTATTGGGGGCAATATGATGACTCTGTAAACTGCTTAGAGAGGGCTATAAAGCACTATGAAGTGTTATTGTTATTGCTAGTGTATAACATTAAAATATTCCTTTCTACCCTGGCTTTAATGACTTTGTTGTTTTTAACCAGCTATATAGGGCTTTGATCTAATTGAATACTACTTGAGTTTTTTCAATATATTTCTTGATTTACAACAGTTCATTTAGTGATCTTCAAAGTTACAACACAAGAAGGAATGATTTATGACCATTTTTCACACTTAGGACTGTTGCAGCATCCCCATAGTCACATGATCAAAATTCAGTTGCTTGGCAACTGGTTCATATTTATGATGGTTGCAGTGTCCTAGTGTCATGTGATCAGCTTTTGTGGCCTTCTGATAAGCAAAATCAATATGAAATCCAGATTCACTTAACAGCCATGTTATTAACAATTGTGGTCGTAACTTGAGGACTATCTGTATATGTAGGTTGCACTGCATAAAGTGGCATTTTGATTTTTGTAAAGTGATAGCAGGTTTTGTTTAAGCATTTTCTAACCCCATTAGGATTTCCCCCCTCAGCAGCTCTGAACTCTGCTCTGTTTTGAATGGAAGGTGTGTAGTTCACTTCTGACTTACCTTTCACATTCAATTATCTCAGAAAATTTCCTTTAGGTGAATGGTAGTGCAAGGAATCTTCGTTACTTCAGTCTAATTTTAACAATGTTCTTTTTAGCTTGATTTTGGAATGAATCCCAATGGAAAAATACAGTTAGCAAATATTGCATCAGAACTGAAAAAAGCCACATGAATTTCCAGTGTAAGGCTCAAGGGTCTTAACTATTTTGAGACTGACCTGTATTAGAATAAGTAAACTTTGTGTTTCAGATAACTTTAGCCAGCTGGATTGAGTTCAATGTGTTTAGACTACCAGTACAACTTCTACTGTGTGAAGCAGAAGCACTGTTAAATCAATAGCCTTAAGGACATTGCTTTTTGCTTATTCCTGCCCACAAAGACTTGGCGATGTTTGGACTTGGGATGATTTTATGACTATATTTTGGCTCATAAATCACCCAAACTGTCAGCAATTCAGATTTTAAAGTGTTCTTGAAGAATGTTTTCTTAATCTCTATCTCACAGAACAAAAACAATTCTTAAGGTCAAGCTAGATGGCAAAGTCTCTTGTCTTATAAGTATACTAGTATGTATATGATTTGAACGTGTTCTAGAAAAAAAATTGTGGCCATTAACTGATAACTCATCAAACAAGAAGTTAGAATTCAATGATTTAAGGGAGATAAACTTCTGAAACTCATTTGTTGTATTAGCAAAAATCACCATTTAGAATGATTAAAAGTTTGGCTTTGATCTCATCCTCACTTGTACTAGGCCTGTACCATTAGTTCAGATCATTGTAGAGTGCTAAAATGGTTACCTAAAATTCTACAGTATGGATTCATTGATTGTCTATATATTTGCAAGACAAAAGCATTGGATGCTAGTATTCTTTAGAGTAATACTGTCTATGCATAGTACTTTATGTGTTCTAAATTAGAGCCCTTCCAATCTTTTGCGCACCAGGGACCAGTTCTGTGGAGGGAGGTTTTTCCATGGACCAGAGGGGGCGTGGTTTCCCATACTGCCTGCATCCCGCGGATAGGGTTTTTGCTTGTTTGTACAGCCTGGTTGCTGGCATGTCGCAGACTAGTACCAGTCCACAAACGGGGATTGGGGACACCTGTTCTAAATAGAAATATTGCCTGCATTTTAACTCTTACCTGATTAAATAATAGGGGCAAATTACATTTAAAAACTTAAAATTAAATTGAAAAGTTTGCTTACCATTGAAAAGAAAGCTGAAGATCCAGATTTATTTTTTAAATTTATAATATAAATTTATAAAACTGACTCTAGGCATACAGTACGTGACTTGAAAATGCCAAATGGTGGCTCTAGGATTTCTTGATGAATCTGAACACAAATCTGCAGTTTAGATCTTCAGAGTTTCTGCTGCTATAAAATTAGGACCTGTAGGTTCCTGGTTATCTCTCGGAAAACATCTAGAGATACATCAGAGGATAGATACTAATCTGCATGTGTGAGTACACACACACAAACACAACATACACACACACCTGGTTCAGAGGTTAGAGGAGCATTTTTCTCCTTTGAATCTGAAAGAGGAAGCCACTGGAAGCTGAAGAGAACTTCATTTTTCTAGAAGGTTACTGTACTGTAGTATTACAATGATGTCTAATTCTACGTAAATAATTCTCCAGCCTGAGGACATTATTTTGTTTCTGGGATAGGCAAAAGAAAAAAATCTGCTCATCCTAATCTATTATTCCTACCAAAAAATGTATTGCATTGTGCACACTTTCAAATGTCAGCATTCCCCAAACAGCTGCCCGCTCCAATCAAATTGGGAAGTGCAACAACTCAAATGTGACCTAGAGAGTTATTTCCCTCCTGTTCTGAGTTCTCAATCAGCTGCTAAGTAATGCATTTATGAATAAGCAAAGCTGCAGAATTGCATCTGCAAGATTGGGATAAGAACTGCAGGAAGTAACAATGCTAGGCTTTGCAAGCCTTGCCTGGGACTGTATCTTAAAAGTGGGTGGAGCCATGACCAATTTGGGCAGGAATTTTTAGAAGTTTTAAAAGGTGAAATGGCTGCTTTAAGAATCTGCAAAACTATCCATTTTACCCCTTTTAAGCCCCAATCTCAATTTTGGTGGAGGCATATTTTAGAAATTACCAAATGGTTCCCAACTTTTACAGATTGGAGGCCCGGTAGAAGAAGGAGAATCTGATCACTTGTGCAAGTCGAGCTGTGAATGCGCCTATGTGCGCTGGCCCGCCTCTCACATGACCTGGTTCTAAATAGATCATAGCCCAGTAGTGGGCTATGGCCCAGTGGTTGAGGACCCCTGCCATACACTGGGCTCAGTGCTACCACATGTTTATTGGATCTGTGTCCCTCCTGGCTGGTATTGGCCGCCCGGGAAGTGACATGTGGTTGGTTCCAGGGCATTATCAACGCTTCCTTGAGTGGGGGGTCTCTGCCTCCCGCCTTGAAAGAGGGTGGTGAGACCCCTCCTCAAGAAACCACCCCTGGACCTGACCTTATTATCTAATTATCATCCGGTCTCCAACCTTTGCTTTACGGCAAAGGCTGTTGAGAGTATGGTGGCACGACAGCTCCCCCGGCATCTGGATGAAGCTGTCTATTTGGATCCACGCCAATCAGGCTTCAGGCCTGGGTACAGCACGGAAACGGCGTTGGTCGCGTTAATGGATGAACTCTGGAGGGCCCGTGACAGAGGGTATTCCTCTGTCCTGGTCCTATTAGATCTCTCGGTGGCTTTTGATACTGTCTACCACAGTATCTTATTGCGGCGGCTGGAGGGGTTGGGAGTGGGAGGCACTGTATTACAGTGGTTCTCCTCCTTCCTCTCCGACCGCTCGCAATTTGTGTTGGCAGGGGAGGCAGAAATCGACCTCGAGGCCCCTGATTTGCGTGGTACCTCAGGGGTTGGTGCTCTCGCCCCTCCTGTTCAACATTTATGTGAAACCGCTGGGTGAAATCATCCGTGGCTTTGGGGTAGAATTTCACTAGTACGCTGATGACACTCAGTTCTACGTTTCTACCCCAGGCCACCCTGACGAAGCCGTGGAAATGAAGACCCGATGCCTGGAGGCTGTGCGGGGTTGGATGGGGCAGAACAGGCTTCAGCTCAACCCGGCCAAAACCGAGTGGCTGTGCTTTCCGGCACCCCGATACAGCCAGCTATCTCCATTGCTGGCTGTGGGGGGGGGGGAAACTCTGGCCCCCATGGAGAGGGTGTGCAATTTGGGTGTCCTCCTGGATGTAGGGCTGTCGTTGGAAGACCATATAGCAGCCGTCGCCAGGGGGGCTTTTTATCAGGTCCTCAGGATCTACCAATTGTGGCCCGTTCTGGATCGGGAGCACTTCTCACGGTCACATCCGCCCTCGTCATCTCCTGCCTAGATTATGCCAATGCTCTCTACATGGGGCTCCCCTTGAAGAGCACCCGGAGGCTCCAGTTGGTGCAAAATGCGGCCGCGCGGGTGGTTTTGGGGGCTTCTTGGAGCTCCCATGTTACACCACTTTTGTGCGAGCTGCATTGGCTCCCAATGGCCCTCCGGGTGCGATTCAAGGTGTTGGTGATCATCTTTAAAGCACTCCATGGCTTGGGACCTGGGTACTTACAGGACCACCTTCTGCCACCGTCGGCCTCCCGTCGACCAGTGCACTCCCATAGGGCGAGCCACCTCGGCGTGCCGCCGGCTGGAGGACTGGCGACCCCGAGGGTCCAGGCCTTCTCTTTGGGAGCATCCTCCCTCTGGAACGAATTACCCCCGGAAATGAGGACTGTCCCTGACCTATTGACCTTCCGGCGTGCACTAAAAACCCACCTATTCCATGAAGCTGGTCTGGCCTAGAGTTATGTGTAGGGTTTTAAATTTGATTTTAAATGGTTTTAGTTTTTCTAATCTTTTAATCTTTTGATAATTTTTTAATTTTTTGGCCAATCTATTTAATTCTTTTAATATCATTTTAATCATTGTATCTGTATCTATATATATATTTTATCTGGCTGTATACTGCCCCGAGTCCCTTGGGAGAGAGGGCGGTATATAAGCTTAAATAAAACAAAACAAACAAACTGTTATTTTTTAGAAACCTACTCTGGAAACTACCAAATAGATGCCACTTGAAGCTATTGGATCACATTTTAGATAACCTGGAATGGGATAAAGAGAGAAAAGAAGCAATCCAGGTGGAATGGATTTGAAGCTGTCCTCTGTTTCTCTCCAAGCTTTCTATTGCTTGATCTTAGCTTGGTTCTTTACAAGCATCTTTGATTCGAAGTTTTGCATTGTTTTTCAAAGAAAAAGGTTATTGATAACTATTAACTAATAGTTATTAATTATTAACTACTGATAACTAATTATAAATTCACTTAATCACATGGAGAGAGGGAGGATGTGTCAGCAGCCATGTTCTATTTTTCTCTCTTTCAAGGAGAAAGAGACAAATAGACAACAGAGTACAGGTAGTCCTTGATTTACAACAGTTCGTTTAGTGACCATTCAAAATTACAATGGCACTGAAAAAGGTGACTTACGACTCTTTTTCACAGTTGTGACCTTTGCAGCATTCCTCAGGATCATGTGATCAAAATTCAGATGGCTTGGAAGTTGATTCATATTTATGATTGTTGCAATAACTGAAGGTCACACGATCACTTTCTGACAAGGAAAGTCAATAGGGAAGCCAAATTCATTGAACAACCAGTTTATTCAGCGATTCGCTTAACTGTGGCAAGAAAGGTTGCAAAATCAGGCAAAACCCATTCAACAAATACCTCACTGAACAACAGAAATGTTGGGCTCAATCGTGGTTGTAAATTGAGAACTATCTATAACTTGGTTTGATTTTAGATTTTGATTCTCATGAGCCTTATCCAGAATGAGGAATTGTAGCCCAAAGCATCTGGAGTGCATAAAGATGTTTATTTATTTATTTATTTTTCGTATTTCTATACCGCTCCCTCTCCCAAAAAGGGACTCGGGGCGGTGTACAGACTAAACATATAAAATAGATACAGTTAAACAGAATTTAAAATCAAAATTAAATAAATATATGATTAAGTCCCATCAGATAAAAATTAAAACCCTTATTAAAATTTAAAAAACCCCAAAGACCCTTACTTGGCCAGGCCGGCCTGTTTAAAAAATAAGGTCTTAACTGCGCGCCGGAAGGTCAGGATGTCTGACATGGCTCGTATCTCCGGGGGGAGATCATTTTTTTTTTTTTTTGCATATTTAAAATTCACAAGGAACTCCCATCCCAATGCACTGCACATAGAAGCTAGCCCAGCTTTCTTTTCTAACAGACGTTATTTCTTTTCTTCTATGAAAGAGTTTTTCAACACAGCCTGGAGTAATAAAGTCCGGTATTATTGAAAGTGACTAATGTTAACTGTTAAAATTAGCAATCCTTTAGCAGAGTTTTCCCAAGCCTGGCAAACTGCAGGCATCCTGGATTATTGCTTCCAGCAATAATTCTCCTCAGCTAGAATTGCCAATGCTGGTTGGAGGCTTTAGTCCAACAGTCAGGAAAGGGCCAGGTCAGAGAAGGCCTCTTTTGCTAAATAAAAAGCAAATGGAAGCCAGGAAATAAATCCAGAATATACATAGACTTTTGCCCTCTTCATTTGAAGAAGGACAAGAAGTTTGGGACTGTGTAATAATGTTAATGTATGGGAACTCTTCTCCCTCTACATTTTATTAATAACATATAGCTGAAAGTAGCAAAATGGCAAAAATATCTAATGATGAGTGAATATCTTGTTCAGTGATTTTTATTCTTTACATGTTTTTTTTTAATATTGAAACAAAGACTATCCTAGTTTTTAGCCTAAATTTGGAGTCATATCCATTATGTTCTCCTATTTTCCTTTCTACCTGGAAAAGACTAGGTCCTTTTTTCCCAAGCTGATCGTTAATGACGATTGACTCTAGCACTAATCATAGTCATTGAAACTGAAGTTGATTTAGGACTAAAATATCCCTACTCTGCTGTCAAAATAATGTTGTGTTGAAATTTCTTTAAAAACAATAATTAAAAAAATCCCTCAGAGTAGAATCTGACCATTGAGGCAGCTTCTCATTGTGTGGTAGCCGCGTTGAATAAACAACATTTAGAGGCAAGTATTCTTTTCCTAGATGTATAAATTGAAATTGCTATGAAGAAGTGGTAACTGAATGCATTGATCCCTATGACAGCAGGCATTCAAAGCTGATGCGAAAGCAACCCAAGCTGTTGCATGAAACAGCAGTGAATTGGAAGTCTGCCAAAATAGTACCCCAGAATAAGTTTCTGTTTGCAAATAAAGTCAGGGTGGATCTCTTGCAGTGAGATCTCTATCTCTTATCTATCGGCTGTTGAAGGAGAAGCAATTCTGGTATACAAGACTTGGACTGCACAGCACATTTGTTTTGATTTGGGCTGTCTTTGCAAGTGTTTTACGCGCTGTTAAGGACTAATCTTCCTGAGATCCTCCACCACACCAAACCCTCTGAACCGTTAATACCGTTGGTGTTCATCAAACCCAAAATGGACCAGCTAGGTGACCCAGGGCCTCTGCCTTTGTCATTCTAATGGGGTGGCAAAAAGTAGCCTTAATGTGTCTCTGATAGGTTCGTCGAATCATGTTGCACATGCCTGGGGTTGCAACCAGACAGTGCAATCAGTAGGTTTGGGCTGGCTGCATTCAGATAGCATTGTCTAAATATGCCCTGCCTACTACTGCTAGTTTCAGTGAAGGTCTTGTAGGCTATATAGACTAGTCTAGCTAGATGCTTAAAAACCCTTCTCAGTAGTATTGGTTTCCTTTCTAGCAAGGCTTGGTTAAGCACTTTTTTTCCACTCTGGGGCTAAGTTCAGTCAATTCTAGAGGAAGAGGGTAGGGTGTCACTTGGCACAGGAAAAGATGTTTATCTTCAAGTTTTGAGTTTTATTTTTCTCTCCTCTTTGAGGTGCCTAGCAAATACGAATTTTTATCATCTATGAATATTCCAAATACAACAACAGTAAAAATAATGGCTACTTGTTACTGTATTTGGATAGTTAACTGATTTATCTGACATTTGGTTCTTCCTCCTATGGCAGCCACAGAGCACATTCATAATGCACCAATCTGCTTCCTATGTCTCTATGCTCCGAGAAAGAGTTTGTTAAATGTATGGTTTTATATAAAAAAATGTTACTGCTGCCATAAATGAAGATTAGTGAAAAATTACATAAAATGCAGAGCAGAAGGGAAATTTGCAATAAATTTTCTCTAGAAATTTGAACAAAAGCAACGTGGTAGACAATAACAAGCAGCTTTTGGGGAAAAGAAAGGTACAAAGTCTACAACTTAGCTTTGCTTTTGGCTGACCAGAATCGCTCCAAAGAATGTGCAGGATTCTAGCAACAAGCAAGATACAACAAAAAAAGTAAGTGATAGATGAAAGTAGGAAGATAGGTATCTATATTTCAGCTATAAAATCTGCACTTTGGAATTAATCTTGTTAGATATTGTAGACTCAATATATTTGTTGACGGTAGAGAATAATTGTCTACAGCAGATTGACAAACCTCACAGCTGATCTCCAGTATTAACCAGGATTGAATCTGGTTAGGCTTGGCTAGGAAACCAATATGAGTTCTCATGAGTTGTAGACTAAACTGAGAAATTGAAAAACTATTCTGGATGAAAACAGCGATAAATCAAGTGGAAGAAAACTAGGGTTTGCAAGTAGTCCTCAGGAATTGAGTTCAAGGAGAGGCTAGGTTCAAGTACAGGTAATCCTAGACTTGCAACAGTTTTATTTAGTGACCATTCAAAGTTACAATGGCATTGAAAAAAGTGACTTACGACCACTTTTCACACATACGACCATTGCAGTATCCCCATGGTCACATGACCAAAATTCAGATGCTTGGCAACTGGTTCATATTTATGACGGTTGCAGGGTCCTGGGGTCATGTGATCAGCTTTTGCAACCTTCTGACAAGCAAGTGGGAAATCACGTACCAACCATGTTACTAACTTAACAAATGCAACAATTCACTTAACAATGGTGGCAAGAAAAGTAAAATGGGGCAAACTCACGTAACAAAGGTTTTACTTAGCAGCATAAATTTTGGGGTTAACTGTGGTCATAACTTGAGGACTACCTGTACAGTTAACATTCAGAGAGGAAGACAATGTTGACTCCAGTGCTCAGCTCTGAAAACCACAGAGATTGTTTTTAAATCTATCTCCTCCTGTTATAAAGAGAGGAGTGCAAGCAGTATTCAGCTGAATATCTTCATGGATTAAAATGTCATTATGCAAAGGCTCTTGTTTCTTTGCTTCTATTGACAGCTTATCCTTGTTTCTCTGTCATGTGCTGGGAAATGTGACTTCATTTATTTTCCATTGGGCCATCCATAATCCTTGAATGCAATTGCAACATCTCATTTTTATGCTTCCTTGATTATTTTAAAAAAGCATGACTTAGTGGAAAAATCCTGACCCTCTTCTATCTCTGCAGCTGTTACAGATAAGATTCTTCAAGCTATTTAAATCACACACACAAACATATATATTTGGGGGCTGTTTATTTAAAGAAATTATTTATTCCTTACTTTAAAATGGGGTAGGTTAAACGGCTATTCCACTTTGACTTAATGTGCTTACCATAACAAAGAAGGTTTGATGCTATTCTGTCCTGTGCCACTATTCATTGTAGATACAGGAGGTATGTTGTTCCCCTACTGAGGATGCATATTGGCTTATCCAAATTATGAACTTCGGGCTTGGCTGCAGCTCATCTCTTCCCTCAAAGGCACCTGATACTGTTGGTTGGGGATAATGGGAATTGTAGTGCTGAACAATTTAGAAATGCTCTGCTGAGGAAAGCAACTTTTAATAAATGCTAACATTTCCCCCCTCTTGAATGGGGATACAAACTCGATGCTTTATGTACAACCTGTAGCATCCATACAGGGCCCATTTGGTCATCTGATGTGTTTTAATGGTGAGATGGAAACTCCAACTTAGTTTATAAAACACCTAGGATGGAATAGATTAGACATTAATATTGCAGTTATTTTCATATTACTTTTACTAGATATTAGTGTGATCTGAAGACTGTTTTGAAAAATATCTAGCATAGTGGTTGAATATTCAGATTTGTTGAAATTCAGCTTTCAGTATCTCTAGATCAAATATACATGTGCTGTCTTGTGTCTAAAACACCAGGGTGGCAAAAGCTGACTAAAGAAATGATACCATGTTTCTCTAACAATATGGCCTCCACCAATAGGAAGACCCAGCATGTTTTCTAGGCATGAAATGAAATTAAGCCCCTCCCCCCAAATTTAGGCCTAGTTTAAAACATGCTAGGGGGGGAAGCCGGGGGTTAAAACATGTTGGGGGGAGAGGATGGGGGGGGAACTTGCCTTTAACAGTCCCCTGTGCAGCACTGCCGCTGTTCTCGCACCAGCAGGAAGTGTAGAAGCGTTTCTGCTGCTTCTCGGGCGGGGGAGCTGCCTCCATGACTTCCACAGTTCCTGCCAGCACGAGAACAGCAGCAGCGCCAGCGGGAACGTGGAAGCGTTTCTGCTGCTGCTCGGGTGTGTGCGGAAGCCTCCTGTGTGTCTTCCACGTTCCCGCCAGCACTACTGCTTTTCTCGTGCGGGCAGGAGCGTGGAAGACACACAGGAGGCTTCCGCACACACCCGAGCAGCAGGAGAAACGCTTCCACGTTCCCGCCAGCGCTACTGCTGTTCTCGCGCCAGCGCCGGGGGGAACTGTGGAGATAAGCGAAGGAAAAGCAAGAGCGGCAGAGGAAGCAGCAGTGGCAGGTGCCGAAGGTCTTGCAATTTAAAATGCCCTGCCAAAGCCAACATCCACACCGTTGCCGCCCACCCGCTGATGGGGGGGGGAGAGAAATTAATTCACCCCCGAAAAGACGGCCTAGCCGTTTTTTTGGGGCTAAAAAAAAATAAGGCCCTGCCTTATTTTGTGAGAAACACGGTATCTGTTGAGTATATTCAAAGAACTCAGACAATGGGGCAATGGAATTGTCAACATGTTGGTTTGCCAACAATAACATCTGGCAGTACTAGCCAGGCCAGAGTAAAATGGTAGGTTACTTAATGGCTGAAACTATATTTGTTTATGATCTGATGTTGATAAGAATCCAGTGGACTATCGGGAATAGAGATGAACAACCCTTCCAAGAGGAGAATTTGAATCATAATATAGTGGGTTGCTTGATGATATTCAATTAGTCAAGTATTGCCATAATTCATAAATTATGGCTGACCCAGGCCTAGCTCCAGAACTGAACTATATATAATGATGTTTCAGGAAGTCGATGGGCAGGGTACCTGTTGCATTTTGGATCCTTTGTACACTATAATCACATTTGATATTTATTTATAGACATTAGAATAACTTGAAGATCAGTTTTCTGAATGTCCTTTGTGTACAAAATGTCTTCCTTATTTAACCATTTGTATGATCAATATTTCACAAATACAGCAGCTGAATAACCATTTTTTTTTAAAAAAAATCTATTAACAATCAAGTGCAAAGTTCATGAGGTCCAAAAAAAATCCCTTCTATTTTGCCAGTAAATAGCAGACTAATAACCCACCAGACTTGAGGAAAAACAAAGCTTTTGGCACCTTGGAGAAGACTGACAGAGTCAGGATTGTCTAGACTTTGAAAGGAATTTTTTTTTTCCCATGTGGGCAGGTGCTATGATTGAGAAGGCATATCGCCTGTATCCTGCTACTGTAGGTGGCATTGCTCCGTAGAAGGGAACCTACCCATCCTATTGGGTCTAGTCAAATGAGCAAAGGCAAGCACTCCCATAAATAACCTATGCTATCATGTAGGGATTCATAAGTAATCAGAACCTTAGATTGAATCTAGAACCCTCCCTGTAAGCAAATGCAGCTGATGGAATGGGGATGTTACACGAACACATCATGACGTGCTTGTCATGATGTGTTCTTGCATCATGGCAGTTGCAGCTTCCAAATATTGTTCAAGGCCAGCAGGGTGATAAACTCGCGACAACAAATTGTCATCACATGACGTATCGGAACTTTTTCCCCTTTCACTAAACTGGGTGTGTGTGTGTGGCCAGCACGTGATGCATCCAGCCCGCGAGTTTGACACTCTTGCTATACAGCGTATGTCACCTGAAAAGCCTGAATGTGAAGAATGTCATTGACAGCTTGTAACCTGCCCATAGACTGGAGATAGATCTTGTCCAAACTGTAACCATTGCATGAAAGATTTTCAGTCAAAGATGCATTGACTTCAGATCAGGCTGTGAAGACTACATTCCCTTGGGATGTGGTGATTTTTTGACTCACATTAGTGCCAAAAACGATCTCCTTTTACATGCCAGCCAACTAGTAAATGCAAGGAAAGAGACAAACTAATGGGAACCTCTGGCTCCCTAGACATTGCTGCTAGCATTCCTTACCAGTATTCATGCCTGCTGCTTGAAGTTGTAGATCAATAACATCTGGAGGGCTTTAAAATGATCACTTATGGAAAGCAAAAAAAAATAAAAAATGCCTGAGAATCTCAGCTGCTTATTATGCTCTAAATCTTAAAATAAGGGATCATATCAGTTTAATTATAATATAGATTTTGGATATGAATGGGCCTAAGTTTAAAACATTTTTCAACTTGAGGTTTAGAGCGGGCTACTTGGATAGCTGTAAATAAATGAAAATCTACTGAAAATACATTGGATTGGAGACATTGATTTCTGTAAATCTCTTATTTCAGATTTTCCCTGACCCTTCGGATTTTGATCGTTATTGTAAGCTGAAGGACCGCCTCCCTTCCATTGTGGTGGAGCCAACAGAAGAAGATGTAGAGAGTGGAGAATTAAGATGGCCACCCGAGGAGTTCTTGGTTCAGGAAGAAGAGGAACAGAACTGTGATGAAGCAAAGAAAGAGAGCAAGGAACAGTAAAAGCACCGAAGATCTTCTGTTCTACTCAGGATGTTAGGTCATCTTGAGGGAGAGAGAACAGCTTTCTGAAGGGTCTTTTCTACAAAAGACATTCAATTTTGCACCTGCAAGATCTTAGTTTTTTTTCATATTCTCTATTGAGAACTGAAGCGCTTGACGTGACAATCTCCAGCTAAAACTAAGAAAGTTTGGGCAGGCAAAGCAAGCCAAAAAATGATTGCCCTTCTCAAGATCATTGTTGAATTCTGTGGTGGTTGCCTGGGGCAGCCAGGAAATTAGAGGGCGCTTTGGTGGAGGAATAGGCCAGCAGGAAGCATGCTTCTTCTGAAGTGTGTGGTATTAGAAGAAATAACTGCAAGTATAAATGCAGCTAAGTTCTGTAAGGGACTGCCTCTGGCTACAAATGCATGAGAATAGTGTTCATCTCTCAAAACCTTGCCTTCTCATAGTGTTTTTCCTGGTTTTATGTGTGCATGTGTTTAGAGGCTGGAAGACAAGCCACTGAAATGCTCCTATGACACGTTAGGCAGTCTTCCTGCAGAACACCATAGAGGAGCCATGGGTCAATAACTAGGTTGGCCTTCTGCAGCCTAGTGTCCTCTTAAAGTCGCACCATCTTTGTCAGGCTGCAGGGTCTGGCATTGGCTTGCTCACCTGTTGCACATAAACTATTTTTTTTTTCTTTTCCTTTCTTGACACCTCTTTAAGCATGCATTTTAACATCGCAGTGAATAGCTTTGTATGGCCATTGTGCTGTTGACTGTAGAAATGGCCTTTACTACTTGTTCTGCAGTTATCTTGTTTAGGCTGTAAAAGGTCACAATTTGTTTTGTTTGGGAGGTGGGATTGGAAGAAATGCTTCTTCAGAAAGGAGAATTTGACATGGAAAAAAAGTATATTTTCTTTCCTGCTACTGAAGCTGCTGTTTAACTTTCTCTGTCAGCAATGCATCTTGTTGCTGTGGAATACGGCTTTTTCATCAGGACTGATTTATGATTTAGTCATGCGTTAATGCTGGATGAAGGGCTCATGATTATAGTATAAGGCCAACCAAGTCTGTTAACTAGGAAGACTTTAAGAGAATTTAAAAGCAGAATGGCGAAAGCAGGGCTTATCATCAAAAACAAAAGGTATTACAGCATCTCAGTATTGTAGAAAAGATAACACTTTTTTGAACCAAGGATTTTTTTTATTGACTTACCTTGTTCACAGGTTCTAAATTAATTCCCCATTATAATCTCATTCCTCATGTCCTATATATCTCTCTTCCGAGAAGGCAAACAAATAATTGGATAAGCTAAATTGGCAGCCTCGTTCAAAGGAAAAACAGTGTCTGACTTCTTGGCAGGAAATTCCACAAAGTTGAAATTGCAAGAGCGACTTTCAAATATTAAACACCAATGATTCTATATTAATTTTGCAGAAACTAAAACTTTGTAATGTATAAGCATTATAGCCTTAACAAGATAGTCAAAATAATCCTTAGTTTCCCATGATCTTTTCCATTCCTTTCCTACTTTGTTGGAACTCTATATATGTGCTATATATAAAAGACACACGCATACACACACATACACTTATTTTTGATACCTCATGAGTAGTAAAATTGCTGGTAATGGGTTAGAGTTGCTTGTTGAAATCAGCAGGGTTACTTTTTTCAGTCTTGTCTCGCATGTGTTTTCCACATAATGGCAATAACTTAACAGCTGTGAATCATTGTTACATGTGGATGTGAGATTGTAGGGATGTAGTTGGGTGTTCTTGTGTGTGTGTTTTTCAGCCAAGAACCTGTAACACATATACTACCTGTCTTGGTGGATATTTTGGCATCACTGAAATTTGTCTTGCACCCTTGCCTTGTCAAGGTTGCTTTAAAATGGATGGATCCAGATGTTTTTTTTTTTGTATCTTTGAATCTGTTCTTGTCTTGCTGTTCAGTACAATGAGCTTTCACACTTGCACCTAACCTGGATTGCCCTATTTTTTTTCCTTCAAAGGTCACTTTTTGTTTCTCCATTTTTGTCCCAGTTTGAAATTGTCAAATGTTAACCACTCAGACTCAGAAAAACAAAAATCCTTAATGCTTAAGGACAGAGTGTGGTTGTTGTTTGTCTTTGAATATTTGCATATCATTTTTCTGCTTTTTTAAAAGATACAATTGTTGCTTGTATTTCTGTCACTCTTGAATGTGTCTGAGGAACAAAGCACTCCAGTGGAACTTTTCCTGTTATATATTACATTCTATATTTCTGTAAAATTCTTTTTTGAGCCTCAGGGAAAAAGCTAGCATTTTTTTCAAACTACTTTTGTCACTGTGACAGTTGTAAATAAAGTTTGAAAATGCTTTCCAAATTCTTAAGAGTTGTCCTATTTATTTACGTTATTTAAAGCTTTGGCTTTCCCACAGCCTTTTAAATAAATCTCACACATTTGGATGAAGTTGGAACCATCTCACTGAGAAGAGCAATAGTAGCTTCATTTTATGGCAAAGATGGGGAGAGAAGATCCATTGGTATAGTGACAGCACATTCACTTTCCTCTCTTTCACCAAAGCCAGGAGGATCTGATTATTTTTTTAAAAAAATCCTTTTGACTATTTTCTACAATGGAGGTAGTGACAGTGTGCCCACCCTCTGTTGATAAGCAAAACCATTTCTGTAGACCTGTCCCAGGATAATGGGCCTTTGAATCTCATCCCAACACAGTATACCTCTGTTACCTTCCTGCACCTCATGCCGAGCAATTATGCTGTCCAACTCTTGTGACACGTGAGAAACTTGTGATGGCAGAATGATTGTGGGCTCCTGCTGGAGCAATACTTGCACCATTTCCTTAGCTAGTTTCCCAGGAGAGTATGAATGCAACAAAAGCTGCACATTAGCGTCGTAAATATAAATCCAAATATATAGCAAGCAAGGCATTTCAGGAATAGTTTTAACCTAGAGCAAGCAAATAAAAACATTCAGAAGTGGGGTTAGGGCATCGCCTTGCTATCCTTGAGAGGTGGATTTAAATAGTACAGCATCGCCAATTATCCACCAGGTTGGCCCTTGTCAATTTCTCTGCATGTACTCACACAAAAAGACATTTCTGCCAAAGCAAAGCAAATTTCCTTGGCTGGAGGGAAGCCATCTTCTTTCTTACTAAGTATCATCTCAAGGCCTCAAGTCAGGAAGATATGAAGCGGAGCTTCACTGCTTTGCACAGAAGATCCCACAGTTTCCCCTTTTGAGTAGACTGAAGTATAAATTAACTCTGCTTGATCCACAGATGAAGCATGGACTGAGCTAAATGCTGCCCCCAAATGGTGTCTCTTCAAGTTAAAGCTTTTGGTTATGAATATTATACTTGTAACAGACCATCATTACAAATAAAACTTAACTTGTGAAGGAAACTTGACTCTTAAGTATTTCTAGAAGTAAAGTGGGAGGAGTATTGTTTGTTTTAGTTAGTTACAAGGAATTGTTGCTACCTAATGCTAGGTTAACAAAAATTAGCTAGCTTTTTTTCTCTATCCCATCACAAGGACTTTATGTTTTGTGTCAATCTAGCTGATATTTCCAAAGATATTGCATAAAATGTGGGCCTGTACAAAACAGCAAAACTCCCTCTTCACAACAGTGAAGCCATTTTCCTCACCAAGGAATTGTGGGTCAGTTCTCTGGTATGTTCAGTCGCCATTCTCTCCTTCCACCTAACCTCTACAGCAGAAGCTGTACACACACACATAGGTTATTCTGAATGTAGAGTATTGAAATCTTATTCCCATGTTCCACAAATACAGATTCTGTAAAATACAAATTATTTACAGTGAGTAGAAAAAGTAAATATGGGTACCTTTTAAAACAAAAACAAAAAGCTCTTTAAAAATGACATCATTAAGGATATATATATATATATTTAATACTTTTTTCAATGATCAAAAACAAGTTGCAGCTGTAAATATACTATCTTGATCTTTTTTATTACTAAATGACAGGGATAATCGGCAATATTTTGTTAGACCAGGACTAAGTTTTAACATTTTTGGAGAACTACAAGCTGTAGGAATTTTTAGCTTTTTAGCTGTGATAATGGCTATTTTTAACTCTGATAATGGATATTCTTTATCATTTTATTTGTTTCCCAAGTTAATTGTGATGTTAGCTTTTACCAGTTATGATTAGAGGATACTTTAAAATTGCTCCCAAAAAAGAAGGAATACCCATTCCCTACCTCTACTACTTGAACCATTTTAATGATCATTTTGAACTTTTATCAGTTTCAAATTTTTTTTTTTATCTTCAGTAAATCTACCATGTCTGATCTGCAAAAATTCAAAAGACCACCAGATTGTATTATATAGGAACATTCCTTAGGTGCTAACTAGCATTACTGGAATTTTGCAGTCCAATGTTCTAACTCTGCATATGATGTTGGAAGAGCAATTGTCTACAATCATTTTTAAGTATTAAATTTATGACATAAATAAATAATAACATGGGCTTGACTACTTTTACAGGTGTTCCATGATTGAATATATTGAGAACTTGCTTTATGTTCATTGGGAAGCTGTATCTATGAACAAACTGATGTGCACAATTAGTAATCAAATCATGAGTGATTGTTTAAATTCCCAGAATAAAACATGCCACAGAATAGGAAAGGCTTAGATATATCTACTCCACTTTAGCAAGTTCAGCTGAAAAAAAAAAAAAACAATACTCAGAAGTCTTGCTCTTTAAACTCAGAAACAAAATCTGAAAGTTGACGATGGAACTTTATTTTCTATGAAATGTTATTTCTGTGGGTCATGAAAAGGAGAGACCAACATAGGAAAGAAAGCAGGGAGGAAAAAAGCCACAAAGGAAGTGTGTACTGCACATTTTACTCTGTAAAACAGACCTCTGAGCTGCAAACTCACCATGAATATACCCAGAAACCATCAGCTTCATCTGATAAACACAACTAAGGAAGTGAAGCATGCATAAAGAGGCTGTCAAGTGGAGCACAAGAAAATCTCACCAATTCTTTGGCTGTATGTTTTGTACTTCCTCCTTCAGCCTGTACTTCTTAATATGTTCTCGCATGCATAGCATTTCCTGCTGTTGGTAAGGTTCTTCATGTGTGCAACTTTCTTGTTCTCTAAAATTAAACCATTCCTCCCTTCCACAAGTAAATCATATTCCAAGCAGCTTCCTCTGATTAATGCATGGCTTTACACTAGCCTTTCAAACCTAGGTAGAAGGCAGGAAACAATTCAAAAGAACAATGTGATTCCATATCTGGAATCACACTGGTGATTTCCAGATATGCTAGATAACTATTCCCATCATTCTTGTCCACCTTGGCCAATAGCCACTTGATTGGGAATTGGGATCAAACAGTTCTTGAGGAGGTCATCAAGCTGAAGAAGTGTAAAAATATTTGAAATCTCCAGTGGGCACGGCAATGCTTCTTTGAACTGAGGCATATGTGGGCTTTCTTTTGTTTGACCACATTATAATTTATTTTTATTTATTTATTTATTTATTTATTCTAGGTTTTATATACCGCCCTTCTCCCGAAGGACTCAGGGCGGTGAACAGCCAACTAAAATACATGTATACAAATATAAATAGTTAAAAAAGAATTAAACCCTAGGCTGTCCCTATAAAAATCTAAAAACCCCAATTAAAATAAATTAAAACTTTGTACACCCATCCCAACCAATCCAAAAACCCCATTTAAAATCCCATTTGAGTCAGCTCAGGCCGGCCTGCTCGAAGAGCCAGGTCTTCAGGTCACGTCTGAAGGCCCTCAGGTCACTAGTCGTTCGTAATCCAGGGGGCATCCCATTCCAAAGGGCGGGTGCCCCCACAGAGAAGGCCCTATTCCTCGGGGTCACCAGACGACACATAGAAGGCGTCGGGACCCGGAGGAGACCCTCTCTGTGGGAGCGCACCGGTCGGTGGGAGACTACTGGCAGAATGCGGTCTTGTAAGTATCCTGGTCCGATGCCATGGAGCGCTTTAAAGACCAAAACCAGTACTTTAAAGCGAACCCGGAAGGCCACTGGCAACCAATGCAGCTCGCGCAGGAGGGGCGTCACGTGGGAGTATCTCGACGCCCCCATAACCACCCGCGCGGCTGCATTCTGTACCAGTTGAAGCCTCCGAGTGCTCCCCGCAGGGAGCCCCATGTAGAGGGCATTACAGTAGTCCAGACGGGAGGTGACCAGGGCATGAGTGACTGTGCGTAAGGCGTCCCGATCAAGAAAGGGCCGCATCTGGCGTATCAGGCGAACCTGATAAAAAGCCCCCCTGGAGACGGCTGTAATATGATCTTCCAAAGACAGCCGTACATCCAGGAGGACACCAAGATTGCGTGCCCCTTCTGTGGGGGTCAAGATCTCATCCCCAATAGCCAGCGATGGAGTCAGCTGACTGTATCGGGCCGCCGGAAACCACAGCCACTCGGTCTTGGAAGGGTTGAGTCGAAGCCTGTTCTCGCCCATCCAGTTCCGCACAGCCTCCAGGCAACGGGCCATAACCTCCACAGCATCGTTGGGGTGGTTTGGGGTGGAGATGTATAGCTGAGTGTCATCAGCATACAGATGGCATCTCACCCCAAAACCACGGATGATCTCTCCCAGCGGCTTCACATAGATGTTGAACAGAAGAGGGGAGAGGACCGACCCCTGAGGCACCCCACACATGAGGGGCCTAGGGGTGGACCTCTCCCCCCCCGTCAACACCAATTGCGAGCGGTCCGAGAGGAAGGACGAGAACCACCGCAAAACGGTGCCCCCAATTCCCAACCCCTCCAACCGCCGCAATAGGATACTATGGTCGATAGTATCAAAAGCCGCCGACAGATCTAGGAGGACCAGGACAGAGGAATAACCTCTGTCACGGGCCCTCCAGAGATCATCTACCAACGCGACCAATGCTGTTTCAGTACTGTGCCCGGGCCTGAAGCCCGATTGGAACGGATCTAAATAGGATGCTTCCTCCAGATACTGAGGGAGCTGACGCGCCACCACACTCTCAACAACCTTCGCCACAAAGGGAAGGTTGGAGACAGGACGATAGTTATTCAAAAGAGCCGGGTCCAGGGAAGGCTTCTTGAGGAGGGGCCGCACCACCGCCATTTTCAGGGCGGTCGGAAGCGCCCCCTCCGTCAACGAAGCGTTGACAATCCCCTGGAGCCAGCCTCGTGTCACCTCTCTGGAGGTAGAAACCAACCAGGAAGGGCACGGGTCCAATAAACATGTGGTGGCATTCAGCCTCCCCAGAAGTCTGTCCACACCCTCGGCGGTCACAGGATCGAACTCTTCCCAGATAATTATTGTATTAGGAGCACAAAATTGTTAGAGGTGGCTTTTGCTCTAGTGGAATTAATCCGATGCCCTAGGGAGTGAGTTACTGATCAGTGGTGGGATTCAAATTTTTGTTACTACCAGTTCTGTGGGTGTGGCTTGGTGGGCATGGCAGGGGAAGATACTGTAAAATCTCCAGTCAGAGGTGGCATTTGCTGGTTCTCCGAACTACTCAAAATTTCCACTACTGGTTCTCCAGAACTGGTCAGAACCTGCTGAATATCACCTCTATTAGAGATTGATAGAGTAAAAACACTACTATAATATATAGTTTATGGGGATAGAGGCTTACATGCCGACAAATATCCCAATTATTTTGGCATCCTATGTTGTGATACCAACATAATTGCTGGTTTGTCTCTGGTTAGTGAGCAGTGTTCATATTTCTCCTGGGCCATGGGATTATGATGCATGTCTATCCTATTTCTGCTGGGTTATATGCTTTGTTTTGGGATATTGGCTTCATCATTCCTTAGCTGAGAGTCATAGAAGTCGCTATCTTTTCTGTCAGTATAAAAACCATTGTCTCCCAATGGTTTTAACTTAAGTTGAGCATTGTCTGATTAACTCTTACAGTATAATGATAAGTCCTGGTGCATTCAAATGATTGAAAGTAGTATTGGGGTAATTTAATCACTTTGCACTGGGTTTCTCTGTAGGAGTGGATTTTTTTCCATCACAGATTGGATAGTATTACAGTCTTCCTGAGGTGAAACCCAAATCTATGCATTATAGATTATGCTCTCTAGTTTTTGATAGAAGACTATTGAGACCAAGTACAGCAGCAATGTTTCCATTTATTATGATTCTTGAACCACAGAACCCATTGCTAGTATGAGATATTCCTTTGCATGATGATTTTATAGCATGAGACATATTTTTCCACAAGAGAAGGTATAGATTATGCTACAGAGCAGCCTACATCTACCTCAATACAGTTGTGTTGAGACTGCAACTCCTTAGAAACTGACCATGCTGCATGGAAGTTTTCAGTCTTAATACAGTAAGGAGGTGCCTGTTTAGGGAAAGTCACTGTAAAATTTGTGGGCAGCTAAACCTACTACAACTTATGCACAATGTATGGGTGATATGCAGTAACTTACAAACTGCAAGAATAGGCTGTTGCAAGTGGTAAGAGAATTGTGGCAGCCTGGATATAGTATTAAAGCATCAAGGCATTCTGGAATAATCCCTCTTTTTCTTTTCAATTTGGACAAATAAAATGGAAGAGCTTTATTTTGTACTATTTATATGCTAGGCCTGTGAAAGTAGTTTAACTAGGCAGTAACCAATTCATATTTCTCACATCTTTTCCTTTGCCTTGGGGACCTTTTGTGAAGACTCAGTGATGGATTTGTGTGTTCTTCAGGCAATTGTTATCATCCTGTGAGACTGCAGAACAGTTCATGATAAATTCTCAATTTTGTTATGCAAAACATAATGTTCCATTCCCTCTTCTCTAGAAAAATGCCAATATTCTTGAGATCTTTCCCAAACAAAATATTACCTTTGCAGCTCATTTGATAAGGCTACAGCTTAGATAGGCCTACTTTTTGCTTTTGCCTGTGTTTGTAAGTTTTTTTAAGACTTACAGATACCACAATCCATTGTGTAACTGGTCATGTTGGCTAACAGGCAGAATTGAGATTAATAACATTGAAGGGTAACAGGTTACCTATTTCATTTTATTTGTGTGTATGCATATGTATATACATACATACATGAATACATACATAATCTGCTTTTCCTGTCATAAACATTCTCCAGGACTTTACTTCCAAGTAATTCTAGTAATATCTATACTGGCTGAAGGATTCTAGGAACTGAAGCCAACACACATTTAGAAGACACCCAAACTGGGAAGGTTGGTATGTATAAATCACTCCTTAAATAAAGCTTCTGAATATGAAAAGGCACACAACTGAATCAGTATAGTAAATCAGTAGGCCCACGCAAAGTGGCTTTGATTTACTTTGTTAGAGCATTTTGCAATGTGAAAGCAATGGGATGCAACTTACTGAAGTGAAGAGGTGATTCAATTTGTCTTGACAAAGCATTCTGTATGTTCTGAGAGCATATCCTGGTCCTTGCAATACCTGAATGAAACTTCTGTACACATACAGAAACCTCTTCTGACTATTGCCACTGCTGGAGGAAAGCTGTGAGCAGGGATGGGGTAAAGCCCCACAACTGCTTTGCTTCTTGATAAGGTAGAACAATATGGGATAGACAATAACATCACCAGATGGATTAACAACTGCCTGACCAGCTGCACTTAGTATGTACTTCTTAATGGAAGTACATCTACATGGAGGGAATCATGCAGTAGGGTACCCAAAAGTCCTGTCTTAGGCCCAGTACTCTTAACATCTTCATAAATGATCTGGATCAGGTCTTTCAAATGCCTGGCCAGCGGGCCGGATGCGTCAAATGCTGCCCACAGCCATGCCCACTTTAGCAAAGGGGGGGGGGAGTCCCAATTCATCATGTGATGCTGCTGTGATGATGTGAGTTTGACACCCCTGATCTAGATGATGGGACAAAAGAGAAAGTCATCAAATTTGCAGATGATACTAAGCTAGGAGGTAACACTTCACAAGATAAATTCAGAAGAATCTTGACAGAGTTGAACACTGGGCCCTATCAACAAAATGCATTTCAGTGGTGTGAAGAAAAACTAAGACTTAGATAAGAAAAACTAAATGAGTAGGGATGGAATAGGTGATACCTGGCTCAACAATAGCAGCTGTGAGAGGGATCCATGTGTTCTAGTAGACCACTACTAAAGTATGAACCAGCAGTATCGTGCAGCTGTCAAAAAAGCTAGGTTGCAACCTAGTCCTAGGTTGCAATAATAGAGAGATAGTTTCAGAATCAAAAGTAATAGCAACACTTTATACTGCACAGGTGAGACCACACTTGGAATGCTGTATCCAGTTTTGGTCAACACAATACAGAAAATACGTTGAGATGCTAGAAAGAATGTAGAGAAGAGCAACAAAGATGAGAAGGGATCTGAAGTTTCAGCCAGGTAATGAACAATTGAGGGAACTAGGTGTGTCTAGTCTAATGAGGAGATGAACTAAGGGTAACTAGTAATCTTCCAGTATTTGAGGGGCTATCATAGAGAAAGGGGGTAAGCGTTGACCTATTCTCCAAAATGCCTGAAGCCAGGACAAGAAGTAAGAGGTCGAAGAAGGAAGAAGAAAGAAAGAAAGATCCAACCTAAAATTAAGGAGAAATTTCCTGACAATGAGAACTATTAACCAATGGACGGTTTACCTTCAGAAGTTGTATTGGTCTGTCAATGGAGCTTTTCAAGAAGAGACTGGTCAGCCATTTAACCAGAATGGCATAGGGTGTCCTACTTGAGTAGGGGCATGGACTAGAATATTTCCAAGCTCTCTTCCAATGCTATTATTCTATGTTCTCTGCTCTTCGTTATGAAAGAGTAAAACAGCTTTTATCAAATCCCTCTTTTGACTTTTGTTAAAGCGAAATACATCCTTCAAGATCAGTGGACAGCCCTAGCAGTCATTGGCTTTATTGCTGCACTTAGGTAGAATTTAACTACAATGCTCTTCTTTGAAAAGGCAGGTGCAAACATCTTCTTGAATTTACTTCTCGGTGTTACATAGCAGAAATGCCAAATAAGAATAATCCATTCCTTTTTATATAAATAACTTTTTGTCACTTTATTATAAAAATGCCTTGAATAGTGGCCCTATCGTCATTGATCAACAATAAAATGAACTATTTGAGGACACAGTTCATATGGATGTCTACAGATTTTTGTCCTAGAAAGAACATTCCTTTTATAATATGTATATCGGAAATTTTGAAATAATAAGTTCCCAACTATTAAACAGACCACAATTAATAATTTTACTACTATTTGCTCAATATTGCAAATTAAATTGTACCCTTGGCACTTTTGTTTGCAGCATTGCAACTATTTCTCACCTTACAGGTGACTCATTCCAGTCTTTTTCAGGAACAGATTTTAGCAGCAACCCTTGTGTAACGCATTCTCTTCTGGATTCACTATTTTTGTATCCCAAATTTAATCCAAGATAAAATGCAGCTGCCTGCAGGCTTCTTGTCAGTAGCTTTTGGCATCTCAGTGCTTGGAAAATTTTACTACCACCACCATCATTTTTACTATGCACATGACTGCTGAAGGTGACATATTTGATTGTGGTATCACAAACACTGATACATAGAGGGATCAGACAGCTTTATATAAGCTTTTTTCCATATCACAAGAGCACACACTGGTGTTCCCAGTGAATTGTGAGTATTGTCCTGCCAACTGTTTTATAAGCAGTGGTTCAGTGCTTTTAACAGCCAAGGGAATTAGCAGTCCCAACTGACTATCCCTACATGCTAACGGATTATTCTGCAATATTTTGAAAGTAAAATATATACTGCTATAGACCTCTTAGGGGGCCAGATTTGGGGGTGTCTCTTCCAGCAGATCAAAAGCAGGGCAAATGCTCACAGGAACTAAGTCCAATGGTGTTAATCTTCCTTGAGGTTAGTCTATGATAAGGAGTAAAGTATATTGAAATGTATATTTGTAAATATAAGAATTTCAACTATCTCATCTGTTTAAAAAGAAAGTTATATCTACCCTGGAACAGGGTAGCAAAATGTATTTGAAAATCACCTGTTTGGATAAAATATAAAACAATGTTCTCTATGAAATTCAGAGATGGTATCCAGCAGGTTCTGACCAGTTCTGGAGAACCGGTAGCGGAAATTTTGCATAGTTCGGAGAACCAGCAAACACCACCTCTGACTGGCCCCACCTCCATCTATTTGCTGCCTCCCGAGTCCCAGAGCTAGAAAGCAGGTTAGTGGGCTGGGGAGGGAATAGGATTTTGCAGTAACTTTTCACTGCCATGCCCACCAAGCTACACCCTTAGAACTGGTAATAAAATTTGTTGAATTCCACCACTGATGAAAGTGTCTCTTTTTTTAGACACAAAGTCTTTTTTAGACAAACAATGGTGAGGCCAGACTGGTGGATTGATCAAAATCTACTTTTTAATCAAGGTGGACCTACCCTTAAGTCAAACAAGAGATGGAGAAAGGGTGTGTTTGTTACTGGTTTATATATTTATAATTGAAAGAAATGCTTAAACTAGATAAAAATAGTTATGGATTTGTCTTTGTAAAAAATAAATTGTATTACATGGCAATGATGAATTGTTATTGAAACAATTCAAATTGTTATTTTGTTTGGAGAATGAATCTGTGAAGATTGCATGATTCAATGAGTAAATAATTTTGGGTATAATATGCTTGAACAATGGAAAAACATGAAGGTTTAAAATTTACCTTAGACTATCATCTAAAAGATGTTTTTTATAGAATGATGTTCCACTGTATTTAACATCTAATAAATTGTCCAAGACGGACAAAAGTATTTCAAATGTATGTTGCAAATGTAAATGCAAAGAAGGAACTTTTTCATCTTTGGTGGCCTTATGATAAAGCAAAGAAATGCTAGGGTAAGATTTATATTTTAATACAGAAGATGATTAAAATGAATATAAAAATTAAACCAGAAATCTTTTTTTAAGCTTAAGAACTTGGGGAAAAAACCTTGCTGTTATATATGTTGACAGCAGCAAGATCAAAATTTAACAGTTCTAATTTAATAGCTGACTAACATTTTATTTTATAGCAAAGCACTAACAGGTCTGAACATTAATAATTATTTACCACTATACACAAAAATGGAAAGATACTTTAATTCCCACAATGGATGAATGGCTGGAAAAACTGATGGAACTAGCAGAGATGGCTAAATTAATTGCTCTAATCAAAGAAAAGAACACATCCAACTTTGTTTTTACCTGGAAACCACTTCTAGATTTTCTGCTTGAGATGGGGGAAAAAAAGAAGAAACATTGACTTTGAGTTTTGCTGATTAGATAAGTTTGTTGTTATAGAAAGGGCTAATACATATCAAGTATGCAAAAGTAAAAAGTTGTAATGTTATTTTATTCTACTGTGCTAAAAAGAGAAGTCAATGCTTTCCTTATTTCTCTCTCTTCCCTTTACCATTCCCCATTCCCCATTTCCCACTATTTTCATTTTCATTTGTATTTTATACTTTGAAAAGTTTAATAAAATTATTTTTAATTTTTTTAAAAAGTATTGCTCAATAAAACATTAGTAAAAGATAACAATAAGAGTATTAAGTTGTTTTTAATGACACAAAAAAGAAAGAAAAATCACCCTAAAACAATACAAGTACATATTTAAAAGGCATATGACTTTTTTTTTTGGCTTTCTTTTTAAAGTCAAAACTGTCAGGTAAATTGAATTTGGAAGCAATGTGAGATTTACAAGAAGGAGAAGCCATAATATAGTCATGTTTAGAACCTCAGTTTTTCTATTACCTCTCCTTCCATCAGTTTTTCTTTTTCTCCCCATGCAGTTTTTAACATTCAGTGTTCACTGAGTATATAACTCAATCTTTCCTGGGCTATATCTGTGGCACCTCTCCCAGTTAGGGTTTCTTCTTTAAAATATCTTTGTTCATTTGCAGACCTTTCTATCTTATCCATGACTGGTGCCACAATGATCACATCAGGGCTATCACTGGGGTAACTGAGATTTTTAGTTACAGTCACAGAACCTTCCAACTCTGATTATCTATTTTCTGACTTAAACAAGTATAAAATGTATTTCAGCATACATTACCAGATCAACATACAAAGCTACCATAAACTTAGTTGTTGGGTCTGAAAACAGTGTATGTAAATCCATTCAAATCTGACCTCTATATTTATCAACTAATCTATTTCATTAGACTAAATACCCATGCTTATAGGAATATTTTTTCAACAAAATTAGGATGGTGAACATCTGACCTTCTTTCAGGTATATTAATCCAGTTTAAATAGGCCAACTTCTCCAAGTGTTTATCCTATCTTAGATCCAGTGTTTTCTTATACTGATTTGCAATCTCCTAAGTTTTATCATGGATACCAAGTATGATTGCATTGTGCAAAGGGAGTATAATTCTGCACATTCTCAAAAATATTCTTTTTAGAATTTCATAGAAGCTTGCCCTGGAATGCAAAATATGCTGATATTTTCCATTGTTTTTCTTCAGATTAAGAAAAGTGTGTCGCCTGTTTTAGACGATATATGAGTGAGACACAATCTTTTTTGGACCAAGAACTGCTCAGATTTGACCTTCAAGTGGAATGCCTTGGATAACAACTAACAAGTAGGTGAAGCCAGAAGAGAAACAACAGTTACATTATTTCACTACAGTAATTATCAGCGCTTAATTCTATGTATTTCTTATTTAATTATTTAAGATATGTTTAATACATACTTTTAGTAAGGCTTACATTTAATATTTCCCCTTTCTGTCTACTTTCCTCTGTAAATGAGGAAACGTTCCTCATTTAGCTACTGAAAAACCAACAGATTAAGAGGATAACATACAAAATACTTAAACCAAATGTTCTGCACCCATTTTTGTGACATATGTACTTTATAATTGTTCACATCATTTGAAAAACAGCAGAAGCAAACTTTCAGGACTGTTCTGAATCTGTGTCCGAACACATTAGATGCCTGGTAAGGGAAAGGTTACTGACAAAGTTAACAACATGCTGACTCTGCTAATTATTGTTTCTAAAGTCCAAAGTCATAGGAAAAAATGACTAGAATTACATTCTACACACCACCAACAGGAAAGATTACTGGAAAATTTGAGTCATTCTCATTCGGAACAATTGTAATTATATATTGTATATTACATATAAAATGACTCTCATTGTGAAAGCACATCATTATTTGTGTGAGCTCAGTCTCTGTTTCTTCATTACACAAAGTTCTTTGCCATGTGGCTTTGAGTTGAAGGTCCCGTGGGTTTGATTGTGTAGTAGAAATAAAGGCTCTAATGAGCAACTTGGTTTGGGTTTGTGTGATAAATTGAATCTTTAATACAAGCATCTTCTATTTAATTTGTTCCAGAAATTGAAGTACAAGGTAAGTATCTGGATGCTTTTATCTGAACAAAAGAGAATGCTGGCTTCTTCAGGTTTATAGATTTATTCTTGCATAACCAAAGAGGACAAAAAAAATTAATGAATTTCTAACTGAAGCTGCATTTACTTATCAGTTTTTTGTTTTAAAGAAATACTTCAGTTCCCAGCACAATTAAATCACAATAAGCCCATACAGTGTCAGATTCATAAATAAGCTGGTAAAACAAATGCATATTAACCTCCCAAGAAATTTACTACCCAATGATTGGAGTTTATTTTAAAGATCAGATATATTGATATTTGACTCCTCCTATCCAAAGTTTTAAATTTTATCTATTTTATGGTATTTTGGCTTTGGGATCCTTTCTTGGTGGCCTTGTGGTATATCTTCATTTCTGTTCACATCTCTAAAGAGTTTGCAGAAATTTCAGACAGGACTATGTGAAACAACTGACACACACACACACACACAGAGTGATGAAGCAATCCAGACTATAGTGGCCATGCAATCCCACCAAAGTGAAGAGGCCACATGATTTACCGCAATAAACAGTGGGGGAGGGGCTGGGTGGGTTTCAACTGTTTCAGGCCAGTTACAGGAAGAGAAGGTCCTTGTGCTTCCAGGCTGAGTAGTTTGGGGATTCCCCACAGTGTGGTTGCCTGGTTGGAGAAAGGAGACTTCCTGCTATGAAGCTGTGGCATCATTGTGGACAATCCACAGCACAAGTCTTGTCAAAATCACCAAGCCTAAAAAAACATGGGCATGTTCTTAGAGGCGCACTAGTGATTGCCTGCAGCACATATTGAAGCACTCCTAGTAGGGAAGAAGGCAGAGCCTCAGGGAGGTAGTGGTTCATCTCCTTCAGCCCTTGCTTTGGATCCCTTCCAGACTTCTAAGGTGCTGTGGAAGAAGGCTGAGAGGGTCCCTGAAGTAGAGCAAAACCAAGCACCTTTGCTTTCTCCTTAAAAATGAAGGAAGCAGCTTGAAGGCATTTCATTAAAAGATTCATCAAAGCAAAGCCTCCTTTCAAGCTTCATACAATCCAAGCATGCAAATAAGTAAAAATATCAAATATCTACATACAGAATGTCTAAACCTGATTGGGTTCAGTGAGAGTGTTTAAATGTTTAACTACTACCAAAATACGTGAAAGCTAAAGGTAATTAATTTAAACTGTTTCTCCTTTTTATATAGTTTTAAAAGAGACTTTTAAGAAGGATGTAAACAATTTCCTGAAATGAATTTCTGAGTGGATTTGGGAGTTTTGCCATTCTAGCAGTCCCTGAGGGGATGAATGCTACCCTTAAGCTGAATTCCTTTATTGATTTGGTTGGGTTGGGTTGGATTTGGTGGAAATCAAACATCAGGAAGCAGCAGGTGAAAAAATGCCTTCACACATTTGGTAAGTCATGGCTTCATGAACCATGAATAAATCATTACCTGGACTTTCACATGGTTGACTACAGTAATCACAATGGTTAGCATATGTTAAACTAAAGTCAAACAATCCATATTATGGTTCAACCAGTCACCAAGTAAGTTCATGGGAAATACCAGACTAAGCTCTAGTAAAAAAACCAAACACTTGTAAAAAAAACCTGAAGTTAATACCTTTCTCAGGAGATTAGTTACAATTCCATGATTTGGGGAAAAAATGAGTTCCCATCACAAGAAACAATGGAAAAGATCTTTCAGGAAGGAACTTGTTAAAAGGAAAAGCGTGTGTAATTAATTTGCCATACCAACTTTCATTCAGCTTGTAAATATAGCTGAGATGGAGGGTAGAAAGCAAAAAATGCATTTTCAGGAGGAATGTTTTGAAAAATTCCATTTTCTAGGGGATTTTTATCTTAATCTGAGATGGACTGGCACATTTTTAAATATCCTACCTTTTTGGTTGTGGTAGTGTGACATGCCGAGACATACAACTAGTCATAGAATGCCTAGTTGTTCCCGGCTATTTAATTGAAACTTGTAGCTTGCAATGTTATCTGGACCTAAAACAACATCAATCTTAAGAATAATCTAAAATAAATCTTGGTTACAAAGTCCAGTTTTCAAGATGTAGCTGCTGTGGATCTAAAAGGTATCATGTATTTATGACTAGGGCTTTTTGTGGATTCTCGAGTTTTGATAGATAAGTCAGTGCAAAACACCTCCCCCCTCAGAAACTGTTCCTCTTTATAAAACAGGCAGCTTAATTTTCAAGTACATTCCCTGGGAACTTGATTTACAGCTATTCAAACCAAGCCTGGGGTCTCCTGTCTTCTATTGGTTCTTCTGCTGATAAGACTCAGAAAAGAGAGTGCAGTCTCAGCTTGGTATCTAAAATGCCTCATTTTTTTCACCCTTCTAGAGAATTCTGCAGTATAACTTCTGAAAGTACATAGGGGTTTTTGTGAGATATGCTGACCTTCTAGTCTTCTAAATATTTCAGTCACTACTGTCTTGATTTCAGAGAGGGCTTAAAAATACCAGCCAGCAACTTCCTTTAGTCACCCTAGCATATAGCAGTTGTATCTCTAACCTCTATTAAAGATCATCTTCGTCATGGAAAAAAATCTATGTGGTCACTAGGACTCAAAAATGACTTGATGGCCCATAATTAACAATCTAAGGATCATCTGCAAAGGATAAACCAGGTCCCTTAACGGAGCCTCTTTTTCATTGGCACAATTCTCTGCATTCTGTCCTTTTCCATTTCAGAAATCTTCAAAATCCACTTGAACCAGCGTGTTGTCCCAAACCCTAAAGCCTCTCCTAAAGCAATAAAATTACTTTGAGGATGCAACATAATATTATTAGCATGCAAACAATATATCAATGTACAACGGGTCCCCTCAAAGCATTTGCAGCTTGTTTGCAAATCCCTGAGCAAAGGAAGATCATGTACTCTTGGCCTACTTCATTGCAAAGGCAAGACAAAAGGAAAGGCAGATGTAGTGTAAGGTGCAGCCTGAAATTATAATATTTTTGATAATCCCATCTGAGTGACCTTCCTCCTAGGTCAGCATAGCTGCTCTGCTATTTCTGAGCTATGATCAGTGACTGTAAACAATTTGGTTTACTTGCCACAGATTTCTGACTGAGACCTCCTCCTGTTGCTATTCAGGTTTGGTTAACTTCCTGTGACTGTTCTCTTACAAAGATACTTAGGTCAGGGGTGTCAAACTCAACGCCCTTGGGCCAGATACAGTCTGTGGGTGCTTAGATGTGGCCTGCGGGGCCACCCTGGAAACAGCAAAGGACTGGCCAACAGTGCCTCAGCCTGGCCCAGGCTGACCAGATGCTAATCTATAACCTACACTCAGCTGGCAGAGTGTAGTAGGAGGCTGTCACAGCTGAAAACAGCTTGGGGGAGAGCCACATGCACCCTTCCCGAATTCAGTTTTCACTGGCAGAGTGCTAGCAAAACAAACTACTAGCAAAAGTGGCATTTGATCACAAGGAAAGGAGACATCAAGAAATATTTCCCCTTTTCAATTTGAGCATCCGAGAAGGGACAGGAAAGAAAAAAGGGAAAAAGGAAAGAAAAAGAAGGGAAGATGGGAAGAGAGCAAGGAAGGAAAAAGGAAAGAGGGGTAGGAAGAAGAAAGGAAAATGAAAAAGGAAGGAAAAAAAGGGAAGGAAGGAAGGAAGGAAGGAAGGAAGGAAGGAAGGAAGGAAGGAAGGAAGGAAGGAAGGAAGGAAGGAAGGAAGGAAGGAAGGAAGGAAGGAAGATTATAATCAGAGAGAGGGAGGGTCTGAGGGAAGTCCTGCCTTAGCACTTGGCCATCAACAGCCCTGCTGCCCTTTCACTATCCCCCTATCTTGTCTCCTCCTCCTGACCTCTCCTGGTGGTCTCCCATCCTATTGCTGAGGATTGTTTGGTTACACAGCCAGGTCTCCTCATGTGGAAAGGGAATGGCCCTCTCTTTGACCCACACACATTGCCCTCCTGCACACACCATGGGCAGCCTGGCCAAGGAGAGCGAACACAGCAGCAGCAGCCTTGAGGAGGAGATAAGCACAGGCAGGCATCCCTTCAGGGAAGTGGGGCTGAACTGGGCTGTGGGGTCCTGGGGTCCCAGGAGCTTGAGGGTTGAGCTGAGAGCTTGCCCTCCACTGCCTATGGCTCTGGACAGCCTGCACCGCCATCTGGGGGGGGTTCTCTGCATGGCATGAAAGGGACAGTGAGGCTCTTTTGGAGACAATTGATCCCTCCAGCCCCATCCAGGCCACCACAGGCACCTCTGACAGGTGTCGAGCTGGCCATGCCTACCACAGCCATACCCCCGCAACCCCCTGGAGAGTTTGGATTGAATGCAGACCAATCTTCAACAATCACTGATGTTAAGATTCATTTTGGTTGCCAGCCATGATTCAATTTCATCAAATTCTCCTTCCCAGTTCTCCTCCTCCACCCCCACAATTTTCTGATAAAATTCAAACTCTACCTTTGATGCTGGACCAATAACTCTTCCTCCTCCTTTTCTCCTTTTCCTATGGGAAGCTAAAATATCCCCAATCCCAGCTTGTCTTATGAAGTTGATCTTTTTGAAACTTTAAGATTCTGTCTCTTGACTGCGCCATCTAAGCTCCTACCTCTACTCTCCAGGCTTAAATACAGTAACAGTAGATTTCTTTCCCTGAGAGAAAAGTGTATTTTGGCAATTAAAGGAAGGATACATTTATTGGGGCAGGTAAGGATTTGAGCAGGCTTTGAGTAGACTCCACTTCATCCCCTTCTATGGCTACCTTATGAATTTGGCTGGAGGATCGAGGTGGGGCTATGTTTTCCTGGCAGGAGTCTGGGAAGGGAAATTTATTTTAACACACATTTTCACTCCTCCATGGGGAGCCAGGCTTTTTAATAGAGTAAGAAATGATTTGATATTTGTGGAACAAATCCACTCAGCCATGGTTAGAACATTACATATATAAACCCAGAAAAAAATTAAGATAAAGAATGGTATCTATTTTTCCTTCTTGCCCAAGTTACCTTTCAAAACAATACCATTTTCTTCAGAGTGAAGCTTTGGGCAATTTTATTTTATTTGAAAGCAAACTTTTGGAATGGCTCTCAGGGTTAGATTAAATTGCATTTTGAGCCAAAGGCAGCTTTTGGGGACATCAGTTGACCACACTTTATATGCTATCAGTCATGATGCATTTTTCAATTCTTGAAAAGTGTTCTTGGTTCATCTAGATTGGGTTTCAGGGATAGACTTACATTTACCATTTAGGAAAACAGAAAGTGATGCAGCCTCCAAAAAAAGCAACATACAATTTACCAGCAAAAAGCAGTTGCGGAGACCAAGAAAGTGAACATTCAGAGATTAAATTAAAGTCTTTTTTATTCCTTTCTTTTTCCATCTCCTTTTTTAATGGAAGTCAAAAATTTGTTTCAGGTTGAAGGGATAATGATTTGTCACAGTCTCATAATACCCAGAATCCCCAGACGTTCCCAGATGCCAAGATTCTCCCCATCAGGAGTGTATCACCTTAAGGAAAGCTAGATTGGACCAACCACATTACTAATCTGCACTAGCAGTTGTCTATTGTATAAATAAACATTAAATCAGATAGATGAAGGGGTGGCACTTTTTGGACAAGAGTCAAAAATATGTTGCTTCCTAAACCACGCTCAAAACTCTTCTTAAACCAGTACATTAACTATGCTCATTGAAAAAGTGGGATTTGCTTCCAAGTAGACACAGGTTGGGCTTTAGTTCTTTTGGAATGGTGCAGTAGAACAAAACCTGAGATTCAAATACATCAAAGTCGCTGAATAATCTAGGGATGGTCTCAGAGTTTCTCCAGAGAATAAAATGAATAAATGTACAATTTGTATGCTATCTTGAGTTCCTGGCAGAAAAATCAAGGTGAGATAGAAATCTCATGAATAAATGGTGAACATATAATATCTACTTAGGAGACAACCTCAGGGACTCAGGAGGATGACTGAAAATTTATGAAAGTGACAGAAATAATATTCCCTCAGCAAACAAAGAGATAGATCTGTAAGTAGGATAACAGAAAGTGGAAATCTTGCAGTAAGCCAGTAGAAAATGCTACCTGAATTTTTATTCAACAAACCAAAAGTCTTGTTCAGTTTTGTCATCTCACTTTTTGGCTGCATGAACAACAAACAGAGTTCTCAGCAAAGGTTACACTTATTAAAGAATTCTAAGTATTGAAATCCACACATCTGAAATGATATGATATGGAAAATGAGGGCTGAAGATTTTCTTCCTGTTACAAAGTTGAAATTCAGAATCAACTGCACAAACACTCAGAACCAATAGAAGGGAATAATTCACCACACAATATTTGGTGCCTTTCACCTTAGTGGTGAAAGATGCAGTATGTTATGAGTGAAATTTGGTTATTATACTTGAGAATATAAAGAACCAAACTGAAGCCATTATGTGTTCACAGTTTTACCTTTTAAAGCTCAGAACAGTTATGACATGTGTTTTTGTGAGACGATTTATTTGGCATAGGTTAGAGGACATTTGTGCTAGGGCGCTCTGACATTATAAATGTCACATTAAGGAATATTAATGTTTCCTTATAATTTTTCTGGAATATGAAAAACAGGACATCTGAAAATATTGGAAGTTTTCCATGGAAGGTTGTATAAGATCCATATATGGAAAAAGGAAGTATTATGTCACCATGTGATTTGATAAACCTATATAAGCTGTATTCACTACATGGAGGCATCTCCTTCCTCTTAGAAAATGTTTCTTTTCTAGAGTGAACTGAGTCCATAGTGCAGTATTTTCCCTAATAAAGCATCCTATAACTCAGATTATCAAAAGTCTGTTGTTTCATTTTTGAATGCTTATAACAATTTTGGCAAGTGCCAGCCGGAGTTAGACGTTTTTTTCTTCGGAGTTAGACGGATGATTTTTCAGGACTGCAATAGCGCCTCTCCGCTGGATTTGTGGAGGCAGTTACTGGGTCTTCTGCCCAAGGGAAGGGAAATCGCTCTTAAAACCTTGACTGGTAATCTGGTTGTAGGTGCTTGGAACGGCCGAAGTTTGGTGCACTGGAATCTCAGCGGACTTTTGGCGCAAACACCACCGTTTGATTTCTGAGTGCATGATTTTAAGAGTGGAGACTGGGTCCTGATAAAGCAGTGGAAAGCTTTTGGGAAGCTGAGGCCTATCTGGGAAGGACCGTTACAAGTACTGTTGACTACTGAGTCTGCTGTACGGACATGTGAGTGAGGCTGGACACATCATTCATGTCTACAGGGATTTGTGGATCCGGTTCCTTTTTCCAGTGGAAGCAAGCTTCGGAAAGACTGGACTTTTTATTTTCTATTTCTTTTAGATAGTGGGGATAGATAATTACATGTCTAGTTTAGCTTAGATTTGTGGAACTTTGAGATGTATTGTTGATTATTTGGTTGCATGTAATACATTTTTTCTTTGTATTGTTGATTATTTTAAGACATAAAATAATAGACTGTTGTACACAGGTATTATATCCTCTAAGTGCAGAAGAAGATAAAGAAGTGGATGTAAGTCCCCAAAGACTGGTTGTAAGTTTTGAAGTGTAAAACTACATACGTTAAGGTGGGTGGGAGCCTAGTCCATTTGTGAATATGATGTGGATAGTAATTATTGCCTTATGTGGGGTAGGTATGGAGGCTTCTGAGGTATTGCCTGGTTATTCATTAATGTGGCAACGGTTATGTTTCCAACTGAATCCAACAGTACTGAATATGAAGGGCAGATATCACTGACATTGATGAAACCTATGGCTGAGGTTGGAATCTGTATAAGATCCACCTTAGATGATGGTTTATATTTGGGAAAATATCTAGCATGTAACCGCACATATGACATATGACATGAGGACTTGTCTGAGAGGATGGAACAACTATATGATCGTTGTTTTGACATGTATGGCAATTATTCTCCTTCCTATATGAGACTTAGAGCTCTGGAAGAGATGTTATTTATGCCATTTATTGAATTAAGAAGTACTCTAAGAAGTTGATGTTTTTGTGTGACAGTTTAGTTAGTGTAAAATTTTCATTTACCTGGAAAGGTAGATGTACAGTTAGATGTTTTGAGGTACCAAGAATTTTACATAGAAGTGTAAGATATTGAAAGGAACAGAGCCTAATGCGAGAAGTGGAAATGTTGTTCTGGAATTAATGAGAGTAGCTTTGAATAGTTTTTCTTTTTGTGTGAAAGGAGAAACTACAGTTACAGACATCATGTCTATTTGTTTTATACAAGTTCCAGTGTCAGAGGGATTTTTTTTATGGCAGAGTTTATCCTGATGATATTTTTTGTATATTTGTAAAAGGTGATACTTTGTTTGGATTTCCTGTGAAGCCAATGAAATGGACTAATCAGAAAAGCTGACAATTTCTCAGCTTATGATTGTATTAAGTATAAACATACAGATGACAAAACAATTTATATTTATTTACCAATAAATAAGTTTTTTATTGAATGGCGGTTGAAGGCATAGGTGGAATGACACATGTGTTGTATTTATCTAGAGGTTGGTTTATGTTTTGTGGAGCATATGTATATGCATTGATACCAATTAATACAGTGGGTGTGCAATTGGTCATTTAATGACTGTTATGGCAAAGGCCCATACTAAGGATGAACATGTGAAGAAATATAGAGGACAACATTAGTGTTTAGTGATGCTTCTTTTACAGAATGTGATGATATGTAAGTTGTGTTTCTGCTGTTTTAAGGCTAAGAAACCTGATGCAAAATGAAAAACATTTAGTCAACAGGAAGTTAGGCTTATGTTAAGGGATCTTGATGATAATTCTCAAGTATAAATAGGTAAAAAAAATAAAGGGAGGATTTTTATGAGTGAAATTTGGTTATTATACTTGAAAATATAAAGAACCAAACTGAAGCCATTTTGTGTTCGCAGTTTGATCTTTTAAAGCTCAGAATAGTTATGAAATGTGTTTTTGTGAGACGATTTATTTGGCATAGGTTAGAGAGGGCATTTGTGCTAGGGCGCTCTGACATTATAAATGTCACATTAAAGAATATTAATGTTTTCTTATAATATTTCTGGAATGTGAAAAACAGGACATCTGAAAATATTGGAAGTTTTCCATGGAAGGTTGTATAAGATCCATATATGGAAAAAGGAAGTATTATGTCATCATGTGATTTGATAAACCTATATAAGCTGTATTCACTACATGGAGGCGTCTCCTTCCTCTTAGAAAATGTTTCTTTTCTAGAGTGAACTGAGTCCATACTGCAGTATTTTCCCTAATAAAGCATCCTATAACTCAGATTATCAAAAGTCTGTTGTTTCATTTTTGAATGCTTCTAACACAGTACTCTCATCCTTTGAGCTATTCAGGTAACACTTACTCTTAGTAACCATATAATCTTCATGGTGATCTGACCTTAACCTGATCTTTCAGCTCTTCCAATGATGCACCCATTAATAAAAGTAACTGACTATGTTGATTATTCTCTTCTTCCCTTTCCTCCCTCCTTTCCCACCATTGGAACCCTCTCCAGAGAGCTAGATTTCCTTATAAAGTGTCTAAAGTAGGACAATTTGAGCTTCATCATTTTCATCTTGAATAAGAAGTCTGGGGTGATTATACTCCTGTCATTTGTTTCCTTCACTGTCCATAGTTTCTCCAGAGTTTTATCTAACTTCAACTATCAAAATAGCAATACTCTGCTTCCTCAAAGCCCAATTTCACTTCCCTAGAGTGTTACATGGAACACCGTTGCCTGCACTATTCTGATCGTTATAGGTAACTACAGATCATGCATCTGATTATCTTTTCCAAGGCTTTCATAGTTACTCTAAATGCTAGTTTACTTGTATTTCTTGGCTGCATGTATCATTACTGTTCATGCTTGATCCTAAAATAAGAAGCTACCTACCACTTTTTACTTTCAGTACTATGACTGGTTGCTGTATCTATTATTTGATCTTAATGTTATCTTTTTCACTGTGCCTCTTGACTTCAATTACCATGGTTGTAGATCCTTTACATTTTCAGCCATCATAACTTACAGTAACATAGGTTTTTGATATTTTTTCTTCCAGTTTTGAAACCATGCTAATTTTCTTCTTATCCATGTTTCCTAAATATATATTCAGCATATATGTTGAATAAATAAGGGAAGAGTATTCGCCCTTATCTTGTTCTCTTGCCAGGCTGGAGACAATCTTCTCACCATGTTCTATTCGGACTGTGGTTTTCTGACCTCTCCATAGATTTTGCATTAGGACAATAAGATGTTCTGGGATCCTCATTTTCTAAGCACATTTTACAGCCTGATGTGATTGACAAAAAGTCCTTACTATAATCAAAGTGGAGACTTTGTTTCATATTTCACAGGGTTAAGCTTTCTCGTGTTCATAAGTCTTACATTCCATGTTCCCACTAATTCTGTCTTTGCAGCTTTGAATTTCCTTTCCATATATAACCATACCATCAATTCATATTTAATCTAGCCATATCATAAACACCAAAGACTCGGTTCTTCCTCAGTAGCATGATGATAGCCATCCAACCTAAGAGGCCCATCACCCAGCAATATATAGGTAATCATTTTTTCCCATCCATATGGATTTGTTGCTAAAACACAGAAGTGCTTTACCTTGCTTTCTCCCATACAGCATGAATTGATGTCTTTGCTATTGCCACTAAAATGATAATTTACCATTGCTGCCAATTCAGTTGACTGCTTACTTTAGATGGACAGCTATGACGACTTTTGGGTGATCCCACAAGGAATGTACAATGCACTCTCAGGTTACAGTTTCATCACTCCTCAGCTCTCCCTGAACACCAACCTGCCAAAGTGAGTCAGTCCAAAAGGACTTGGGGGAGGAAAACATTCCTAAATGGGCAGAAAAATAAGTTTGTCTGAATTTTTCTGCCCCCTTCGCTAATGCTTAATTTGCTTCAACTGCCTCTATTCTGACTCATTGCCAGGTGCCTGACCCATCCAAAGTAAAAGATGACAAACTCTGACAGGTTTTACATAGCCTGAGGCTGTCCATGGTCTGTATTAAAATAAAGTGAAACATTCTACTTTAACACCGGTACATCTGCAGACAACTTAAGCCTGTCTTAGCACATGGCTAGGGATGAGACAAAGTCAATGTTATAGAGATGTGGAAGGGGGATTAAAAAACAGTAGTCAGAACAAGCTTGAGATGTGGTTAGGTGCAAATGAGGACAAAGCCATAATTAAATTGTGGACTTCTTTACCATGTATGGTGATCACAACCACCAATTTAAACAGTTTTATATGGTAACTAATGGATACATCCAAAGTTATTGGGTAATTGCTGCCTATTAATTTTGGTGACTGTTTACTACTACTGGTCAGAACTTGTGACAATATGGCAGAAAATTCTGGACTGCATGATCCCTAGCATGATCCAGAAGAGTTCAAGTTCTGATGTTTCTATATCACCAGACTATCAATCTGAAAGGTCTAAAACCTTTACATTCACTTTACATGCCCCCCTTCCCAATATGTGTGATATTATGCCATTCATGAATTGGGCATAATCATTTCCTTTCAGCAAGCTAGATAAACTACCCCCTCCCTTTCTGCAATGGGGCAGTAGGACTCCAGAAAAAAGAGATTGTCTACCATTCATTTCTCCACCCCAGTCTTCCTCGCCACTTATTGGATCATTCTATAAATTATATATGCTGTTGTCATACTTTTTTTCAGGCTGCCTCTCTTGTCGTTACACCTCTCAATGTACTTGTCCAGGATCAATCATGTGAATTATATTCTGGTTTACAAAGGGGGAAAAAAACTCAAGGAAATCTGCTAAGAAAGGAGCTGTATTATTAGCAGTGGCACCTGGTACCTTGAAAGCCTAATTAGCTAAGATAGCTACACAAAGCAGAAAGGAATGGAAAATTCTGAAACAGAAAGCTTTATGGGCAGCTCCGTTTCATAATTCCTTTAATGGGTTGTTTTGTCACAGGCCTTTTATAAACAGGCAGGTGCTTAAGGGAGGGGGGGAAAGGTGGATGGAAGAGTGTTTAAAGTCACTGCAGGCTTAAGAGCTGTAATTTGCTTCTGGTGACTAACTTAATTATCAGCTTTATATGTTCCATTTGCTTGCTGCTACCTCAAGGAGATTATATTTATTTGCATCTGGGTTCCTTCTTCCTTTGTTGGAATTACCAGTGTCATCCTTCTTCCTGTTGCATGCATCCTCTCTGTCATGCCACACAATCTATTCATGCTATTTTTTGCCATCTCTGCCGTGAAAATGGTCAGTATACCAGCTGTCTAATGATCTGGCAATTGTTTGTTTCTCTTCCTTTGCCATTCTACTTCTATATTTTATCAGTTTGAGCTAAAAGTTCTGTCCAGATAAGTTTTACAATTTGAAATAGGGAATGAAGCTGTTTAGAAAGTGAATGATTCCATCAACTGTCTGGGGAATGAGTGGGTGTGTTCGTGTTAATTTGCTGGTATTATTTCTTTCTGTCTTTCTTTGCCGGAGTTTATGCTGCTTGAATGACTAAAACTCCAGTAAATGAATTTTGTGAATCAAGTAATTGAGTTCATCATTAAACTATGTTTTAAAAAGAAATCCTCATAACCTTCCTTCCTTCCTTCCTTCCAAAGACTACAAAAAATGCCTAGCATTCCTCTCTGCCACATGAGACCTATATAAAACTTCCAAAGCTTTGGAGGCAGCCCCAAAAGATACAATTGAATTCTAGGATATAATATGACAAAAGGAAAGAGGTATTAAAGACATGAGAGGAATCTTTGTGGAAGTGGAAAGCTTCAAAGGGTGCTTAGCTGTGGTGATGCTTTGCTTTGTAAAACTTTGCAGATCTCCTCTGATGCACTTCTAAAGAATAAAACGGTGCAATCAGATAAATAGTGGGACCCATCTTAGGTGAATTCCCTCTTTGAGGCAAAGTAGAGTTGCCTCACACAGGTGTTATTCACTGTGTTTAATTTAATTCAAACTAGCTTTGCCTCCTCTTTGGGTAAATATGGCTTCCAGGAGGGATGCATAATAAAACCCATTTGGATGCACCAGTATCTATCGCAGGGGGTCTTCAAACTTGACAGCTTTTAGACTTGTGGACTTCAACTCCCAGAATTCCTCCTCCAGTCATGTTAGCTCAGGAATTCTGGGAGTCCACAAGTCTTAAACTTGCCAAGTTTGAAGACCCTTGGTCTATCACTTGCTGGCCAAAATTAGCACATGCTACTTACTCACATAGAGACCACTGCCACTGCAGCCAAGGATGCTTTCATAAAAAGACTAGGCTAAGCCTTGCTAAAGGAGGAAGCTGAGGTAGACATTCATCTCAGCAGTACAATAGCATCCTGACTCATTGGAATATGCTTGCACCTCAGCTGGGAAATTGCTCAGTGAAAGCACCTGCAGTGATAAATTTATACATACAGTACATTGCTGGAGATGTGAAAGCCAGCATTTCCATTCTCAACAAACTCCATATAGGTGGTAATGAAATCTCTTGTTCAATCTCCTTTCTAGAAATTTCTGAAGTACCATATCATCAGTACTGATAATCTATAGCACGGTTTCTCAATCTTGTCATGTTGAAGATATGTGGACTTCAACTCCCAGATCTACAGAACACTGCTAAGAATTAAACCAAAGAGGGGAAATGAGGAAAAAATGACTAAAGATGACTCTGAATATCTTCAGGATAGGCATAAGTTGAACAGTGTGTTGCTTGTTAAGAAACATCATTGAAAGTTATTACACTTTTTTTAAAAAAAAAAAAGGAACAAAGCTGAGGTGGTATTACTGTTACATCAGGAATATTCATTCATTGGAAGGTAACTAAAGATCTGATGGAAGATATTGAAGACCAAACTGGACATTAACTTAAGCTGTGATATCTATGAACTCTATCATAAGACCATCCTTAATGGAGATGATCTGAAGCTTTTCTTAACTTTTCTCAATCTGGGTTCAATGCGGCTGTCTTGGAATACCCCTACTAATATAAGGAATATTTGGGAATCATGTGGGTAATAAGCCAAGAGACTTGGAATAATCAAGTTGCCTCCGGGAAGCCCAAAATAATAATAGTATACTAGCCCCCTTCTTTTCACCATTTGTATATTTTAAAGTGCTGTTATTAGAGGAAACACTGGAGTGAATACCACTCCCATCCATGATAACGGTGAGGTGATGTTAAATTCGCAACATTTTCTTATAAAAAGATTTCCCTACATGAAAATACTGTTTGACTTAGAAGCATTTTTTTTAATTTATTTCTCTCAGGCAAAGAGCATTTTTATAGGGGTAAATCTGTCACAATGAAGGTTAATAAACTTCCTTTCCAGTGGTGGGATTCAAATGTTTTTACTACCAGTTCTGTGGGCGTGGCTTGGTGGGCGTAGCAGGGGAAGGATACTGTAAAATCTCCAGTCAGAGGTGGTATTTGCTGGTTCTCCGAACTACTCAAAATTTCCGCTACCAGTTCTCCAGAACTGGTCAGAACCTGTTGAATACCACCTATGTAAATCTTTTCCTACACTACCTTACACTCCAGTGAATGATAAAACATTAGGAATAGTTAAGACTAAGTAGTTCTGGACAAGCACTTACAGTACCTACATTTACTTTCAATCCAATAGAATTTTTTGGGTTTTTTTCCTGGAAGCTCCCACTGGTGAATATTCAAATCCATGTAAAATATTTTTGATGTTTATTTATTTTTATAAACTATATACAGAAGAGTAATATAACCATTAGATGCAAATAGACAGACAGAATAGTTCCTCCAGACTAAGGTTGTCATAATTATCTAGTAGTTCAGTGCTGGCCCAAGTAATAGTGCTCCCTGGGATAAATAAGGAGATAGTGTTTCTCAGTTTCATGAACCAACACAGGCCAGACTGGTGGTTGAATTTATTTAATCTGCGATTTGATTAAATCTGCCTCACTCAGCCTAATGGTTATGCTACAATTAGAGTAGATAAGCTGTTCACACCACTGAAAGAACAGTCCTCTGTATAGTCTTGGTGGCACGCCAAAGGCCTGATCTTGGTTGATATGTAGCATGTGCCATCAGTGTGCATATGATGACTTCTGTCTGTGGCAGTCTCCACAAGGAAATGATCAGAGCTGGAAACTCCAGCTGCCAAATACGAAGGGACCCATGAGAATATGCCTCAAGTGTTTGTGCTTTGAAAGTTTCCATAGTCTGCTCTGGAAACTGTTGTTCCCACAGGGTGTTTAGCAGGAACTCAGTGATGAACTAATGGAAGAAAGATTAGTTCCAAGTAGGACACGAAGAAACAACTGCATCTTTATTTGTTGCTGTTTTGTTACTTGCTCTTCTGCATTAGCTTTACCAAGATTAGAATAAAAAAAAAATCCATGTTAACTTTTATGGATTTCTCTCTCTGGATCTATCAATACGCCTTTATTTCAGTCCTCAAAGTGCACCTGTACATTGTCTTCTTAATTTCAGTATGTTTGCAGAACTATAATTATTTCTGGATTAAAATCTGCACAACCAATCCAAAGGAATTATGCAGAATTTTCATGTTTTTCCTCTATTGCTGTTAATCTATGCTAAGAAAAAAGAAAAAACAGTGAACAAGTATGGTTAAATATAACCCCCCTGTAAAAACTAGTAAGCATGGAAGACTGATACTCAAAGTGTCCAAATATCATGACATTATTTCTCCTTCCTCAGCAATAAAAAAAATTGCACAGATCTTACTAGAAGCAGATCTTTCACATCCACTAAAATCAAAGCCGCTAGCAGGAACAAAAACAGGCTAGCTTTTGTCCTTCCTAAAGGGGGGAACGGCTTAACATCTTCTTTTGTGAGCTGCCAAAACTCTGCTTCTGATTGCACTAGGATATAAATCTAACAAATAAATAAATTTACTATGATAAATATAGTGATGGACAATAGTCTTGGTTTTTTTCCTCTTTGTTTTCACAGCAAAAGCCCCTTCTCCCATGCACGTAGGAGTGCAAGGCACTTAACAGACCTATGCCTGTTTTCTGGATGACCACATAAACATGCTTTGCATTGTGATTACATGACAAAAAATTAACCACCTAGGATTAATTATTAGGCTCTTGTAAAGGGACATGATCTGTTTGAATGCTTCACTTCTAACATCAGAGGAGATGCAACGTTCTGTCTATTGCTCTATTTAAAGAGAAAGGTGCTGGAGGTGATATGCTCTACTTTATGAAGTATCAAAGATAGGACTGATGAGCCTCAACTGGCCACTTCACTTTAAGGAAAGTGGTTTCCACAGACACACTGAAGTCCATCAAAGGAAACTTCTCTCTCAATTCTACCACCCTATGGGTATGGGGAGTTATTATAAATAAGATGGGGGTGCTCTATTGTCTCTTTTAGTTCCTGAACAAAGAATGAAGGATACCAATCTATTAAATCAAGCAATAAGGCATCAAAGAAGGGATGAGGGGATGCAAGCTAGTTATTCTAGTACATAAGCATTTCACTAGCCCACTTCATAGTTCTACTTTGATAGAATTTTCCTTAACTCGCCTTCAAAGGGAAGCATCTCCCCAATATTTAGTATGCTCCTAGTCAGGACATACCCCCTTATCACTTAAATGGATCAGACATAAATCATCTCTGATACTTTATTTTAAAAAAATCCAAACACCGTAACGCCGGCAGTAAAAATTAATCAGATTTACTCCATTTCTTTCTCTTCCTTCTTACTTTTCACCACTTTTAGGACATGAATCTTTCTAAAGGAATTGGTCAGGAGTAGTTGAGAGAAAATCACCATATTGAACTATCTACTCCTGGCATATGGTTCTAAGTGGCAGGGGAGGAGGAATGAGGAGGTGTCACTTCAGACTGAGTTGAGATGGACCAGGTTTCATCAGCTCATTTCTTTCCTGCAATCTTTTCCTTATGGCAATGAGTACAGATGGGTCTGTCACCATCTATGCTAACAGGTAAATGTGTCTTTCTTATCCAACAGGACAGGATCACTTTGCTTAATCCTTCAATGGGCATACAACTACTACTGGAAATAAGCAATAAAACAATGTCCTGTGACAACTTCAGACTTATTGCCAGAGAGAGCAAGTCAAAACGCCCCAAATGGACAGAGCTAATTCACATAGCATTATTGGCCAATTGTTGGCTGATGGTGTCCTTGGCTTAGTGTTAGATCTAGTTGTATATGGATGGGAGATTACCAAGTGATAACAGAGCTCTAAGTTAAACTGTGAAATTAAAAAGCATCTCAGAAAAAGACAGAGCAGTTTTTAAATTGATCCCCCCCAAATAATTTGAGCTTGTCCATGAAAACACCAGGAGATAAACTGAATTCAAAGGAGACTATACTACAATTTGATAGCAAGTGCTAAAGGGGAGAAGGAAACTGAGGGAGGGAGAAGGACAAAAATATTTCAACAAATCCTTGATAATACCAGATTCTGATCTTCTTCTAATCAACTACACCTAAGAGTTGGCTATGGTTTGGCATATGGTATATTTGAAAAGTTGTATTCTTCCCAAGTGAATGCTGAGATGAGTTCACTACAGCATTCAATAACTGCCCATAAGACAATAAATAATAATTATTCACCCCAGACTTACCTCTCCAACAGAGCAGTGAAGGAAAGCCTAGCACAATGGAGTGACATTTGTGAGTTGTGCTTTATAATAAATTGATTCTCATTTTTTGGCTGACTTCTACTCTAGACAAAATGTCTGGGAAGAGACAGTCATATATTGCCGAGCTGCAGTTCAGTTTTGACAGGGACAAAAGGTAATATTGTTCTGTTCTTGGCATACTAGTCACTGCATTCTCTACTAGCTACAGAGTTGGGAGCTGGTATGAAGATTGCAAGTTGGACATGTTGACAAACAAGTAGAAGCCATTTTTATATGTATAAGGATAGGAAGGTGAAAAAGGGACATTTGAAAAGTGATTTCTTTGAAGAGGTGAAAGAAAAGAATAATGTGGCCAGTGAGAGAAGATACGCCAACAATGCTGTGCTGATCTATACACAAAGAATAATCTTCCACCCAAGTATGGAATAAGCAACACTCAGGACTAATGCTATCTGAATGGAAGGCTTCTGTGCTTCGAATTTTAATGGAATTCAAGTCAACTAGAAAAGAAGAAAGAATTGTTTTTCTCTCTCCATTCTATCTCTGGATAGTAAATAGAATATGATTTGAAAAAAACAAAGTACCACCATGTTTCTTCATTTTCTTTCCTTACAATGCCTATTTTTTTCATCTAACTTATTGTGCTGTCCAAACAGTTTAGAATTAATGGGATTTGGGATAGTTAGTTAGGAATTGAGAGGTGTCTCCTTAAGGGAATGCATTATGGTAAATGGAGTTAAGGTATCCTGGGAAATGTAGTACATGTCATGTGGTCACATCTGTAACCCTGATTGGTCACTGAATTAACCCTTAGTGGGTTGGGGGAGGTTTCTTCACTCTTGCCTGAACACAGCCTCATGGTAGCAGCTCTACCCCTGATTCTATGACTATGGGATGAAATATGGGATAGAAAGATTACTATAATTTACACTACGATTTCAACTATGCAAAGAATTGGACATTAGATGCATCTTGACATAACTGTGAGTTACCTTAAGGATATTTAATATAATCCAATAAAAGAAACTTTGTATGGAAGAATTTGTAGAGTTATTCTATCTGTCTTTATATTCAGCAAGTAAACCAAAAGACAGAATACTTATTAAAACCAGCCAAATCCCTTACTCCTAGTAATTGTTTTAAAGTGGATGCTTTAAAACAATTACTAGAACAACTAGAACATAGAAAATCCTGCAGTGATTCCCAAAATTAACTAAAATATTACTTTGTGGTAAGTTGTTCTTTTTACTAAAGGGCTTCATTACAGCATTCCATCTTCAAGATGGCAGAAGCAGCCCACTCCATTTTATTTCCACACCTTTGTGAGGTAGGTTGCTATGAGAGAGAATGACTAGGCCAAAATCTTGCAGTAGGCTCTTTTGGCAAATAATGGATTTCAACCTCTGATGCCCAGTCATAGAGCAGAACCTTAATTGCCATATTATACAGTCATACAGCTCATTTATGGGCATTCAAATACTCAGTTGTTGATATTCCCAGATAGAGATGTAGAGAATAGCAATCTTGATCTTCAGCACAGGTAACTATGGCTGTTTTTTTTTCTCCCTAATTAATCATCCTAATTTTCCCTTTAAAAATACTTTTGAAAAGATATGGCATGTTTCTGACTTAGATTTGCTGTCTTACCCTTTTCTCTCAGGCAGTTATTTTTGGTTGCATATTTGGAGTTGCAATCCAGTGCCAGAAAGGAAATATTTGCTAAGTTACCCTGGCAATTGGAAAGTATTCCATATTCCAAATTTCCTTCCCCAAATACTTTCAGATCAGTGGAACAAGAGTGTTAGTCCTGCATGACAATACACGAGATGTATATAACTTCTATTGCTTTGTGAAGCTAACTCTCCTTTCTTCTGCTAGCTGACCTATGATGAACTGCTTTATTGCTAATCACAAAAGGGTGGGTCTGTTTCTACAAAGCTGGTCTGATTTCACATATGATTGAGCTTTAATGTGGGTGAAAAGAATTTCAATATGCATCCCTATTTCACCAGGTGGACTTTAAGAAGAAATATTAGTATTGAAGGCTTTGTACATAGCATTTTGAATATATGCCAGAAACCATTTGAGAAAAAGTTATCTTACATACTCCTGCTCTGAGATCCAGTCCTGAATGTAATCAGTAAATATTAGTAGTAGATAGTAGATGATTTGATTTTTGCTTGATTGTTTCCATGCCATCAAATCACTGTTGATGTTTAGGAACCACATCTTTCACTAGGAGGATCTGTCCCAAACCTGGTTCTCAGTCTTCCAATGGTGCACCCTCTGTAACTGGTTTTATTGCTTTTATGATTGTTTATTTGCTGGTTTTGATATTATTGTGAACCATCCAGAGTTGCTTAAGATGGGCACCATATCAAACTTTTAAATAAAATGAAATGAGTTGCAAATGATGGATAAGTCATTTACTGGAGACCTAGAGGGTCACTGATTCTGATATTCAAACCAAGATATAAAGAGACACCACTCCTAGATAAATAACCTTCTGTATTAATTATTTACCAATTTGCCATTATTGTATCAATGAATTACCAACAGTACAGAAATAATCTGACTATATGTCAACTTTCTGTATAAACAGAACTGTTGGAAATATTCCTCACAAGCTTTGAAAATTAAAATCTGTAGATATCTGGCACATATCCTCATAAATTCTGCACATATCAGAAGTTTTGGTACTGTATTGCTCTTTAAACTTCCTCTAATTACTAAGTTAAGCAGGTTCAGACCTGGTCAGCACTTAGAAGATAAACCACTAGAAAGTCTGAGGGTAGTAGGCTATCCAGAAAGGTTAAAAACAATCTAGTTGTTGGCACTGCACATCATTTCTGAACTGTTGTCGTGCAAATTGCATAAATGGGTTTATGAAGTAACCATCTACCTCATGTTTCCTGTAAAGCAACCCTGAAACCTGAGATGAGAATTGTCGATGTCCACAATCAACCAAGTGATGCTTAGATTCGGCATCTTTCTGCCCATGACAAATGCATTGTCCAATTTATTTGTCTCAATCAGAGCTGGTATTTTTCCATAGACTTTTGGAAATTTTCCACACTTAAAAATATGGCAAGTTTTTACTGAAGGAGATGAGTCATATGACCCATTTTGCCAATAGCAGGAAGCTACCAACAGCAGATTGAACAGAGCAAAAAACAAATCCTTTGGGGGCATATAGTAAGGTATATGCATCTGTTGACCTAAAACACCAACTTTTAAAATAGAAGCAGTTACTTCATAAATTTGTGAGGAACTGCATATCTTCCCAGAACACAAGATGAGGCTTACTCCCAAATACCATTCACTGCAGACAATTTATAATATCATAAATGCCCTATTCTGGGTAACAATTCATATTTGTATATTTGACTTCCCTACCATTAGCTTTTCTAATTGTTTTGTGATAAACATCTAGATGTATCATAGTTATGCAAATGGACCAGCCCATTTGCCCAACTACTTTCCACAGCTTTAATATCAGAAGATTTGCTTCACTGTATGCATAGGAAAAGGGCTATACAGACATCCCATTCAACGTGCAAATTGAGAGTGGAAAGCATGATCAAGAGCATCAATACAATCATGAAATGTAAAATAAAGAAGATCCCTGACTGTATATCCAAAGTCTAGTTGCACATGGCCATGCAAATTCCCTGGATTTTTAGAAGAATATGTATTTGAATGTATCCTGTAAAAGAGGCCTAAAAATCTATAGTTCTAAGATTCATCCAATTTACAATTTGTCCTGGTTGGGGTAGGACAGGATTAAATCTTGGGGAAAAAGCTGTTGACAAAAAATTGCATTAAAATCAATAGGCATCCTAGGCTAGGGAGGGCAAACTATATCTCACAATGCCTCTTTGGTGGCTGCCACTGTCCTATGGAATGATTTTCCCATGCCACCCCACTCCAGTTATATGTTTATGTGTTTAGGAAAGCCATTAAAACCTGGCTTTTCCACAAGTCTTTTGGATCCAGATGAATGGATCAACCTCTTTTTATTGCTTTTACTATTGTGTTGATTGCCAGCTTGCATTTTGTATTTAATATCTGAGATATAGTTTGCTATAGTAATAAAGGCACCAGTTTAGAAACTGCGAGGCGGGGAGTTCAAATCCTGATTTGGGTAGAAAGCCAGGAGGGTGACCTTGGGCCAGTCCCAGAGGTGGGATTCTACCAGTTTGCACCTATTCACTAGAACCGGTCATTAACATTCTAAGCAGTTCAGAGAACCAGTTGTTAGAAGAAATTACTGGCCTAATCCTGTAAGGAAGGCAGGAAGGAAATATTCTGGTGTTGCTTACAGAAACTGCCTCTCCGTTAACCCTTATTACATTCTTGGCAGGACAAGACTTCCTGTCTCAGGAACTTCTCTGGAGTTTTTTTTCCCTTCCTTTGCTGGTACTTTGCTTATGTGGAGTGACCATTCAAAGTTACAATGGCACTGAAAAAAGTGACTTATGACCATTTTTCACACTTACGACTGTTGGCAACATCCCCACAGTCATGAGAGGCCAGGTGAGGAAATATGTGCCTCAATGTGAGTGATATTGAGTTGGCCACACCCAGCCAATAACATGTCCACCCAGTCACATGACCACCCAATCACATGACCACCAAGCCACGCCCACCTCTTAAGCCATGCCCACAGAACCAGTTGTTAAAAATTTGAATCCCACCCCTGGCCAGTCCCTCTTTCTCAGTTTTAGAAAATAGGTAAGGCAAACCACATCTGAATTTTTGTCAAGAAAACTGCAGGTCCTGTCTAGACAGTTACCAAGAGTCAAAAACTGACTCCCTCCCCCAAATCTTACAAACCTAATTGGCATATAATAATATGTATTGTATGTTGTGTGATTCTTTCAATTTACTATTTTATTTTCTGTTGTATGGCACCTAGCATTATATTGTTTGAGTTGGGCAGTCTTACAAATCCAGTAAATAGACAAATATATAAAATTAAAAAAAAACATAATAAATAGTCTTGTTGATTTCAGTAGATAATTAGGATAATTAATCATCTAGCTCTATCCCATTGACTGAACACCAGCATGAACTTTAGCATTTGGCCAGTAGGCCATTAGAAATCCAGTTTTATCAATGAAAACAATGAACCAGTTAAAAGTAATTATGATTCACCGGACATGTGAACTATATCCAAACTTCAGCTGGGTCAAATTTCAGTGCAATGCATTTAGACAAGATCTTTCATAATTTCTAGCTAGCACAATAATTATAAGAGTGGGAGTCTAACAAGTATAAAGCAGGCCAGATGTATAAAGGGGGTTAAATATCAAGGCTGCAATCCTGTATTTTGTTGCTACAAAAGTTGTGGTGTTTTGTTCTTCCTTATGGAAAGAAGGACCTCTCAGGGGCTTATGAGATGATTATGGCAGCCAAAAAGACAGCTAATTAATGACTGCAGTGCAGTCTAACCACAGTGAACTTGCCAAGCTAGGTTACATTCCCAGGGCACTTTGTGCAGACACCTTAAGCTTGCTTGTTCCCAAGGATTTTTTTAAAAAAAGATCATTCATACTTTCCATTATGCAGTAGGGCAGGGCACAGTAGTTAGAACTGCTTCTTCCTTCAACAGCATAATTGCAGAGAGAAAGAAAGGGAGGGAGGACAGAAAAAGGAGGAGACATTATTAGTCCACAAGAAAACCTCTATAGCATTTGAAACTTTCCAGGAAATTGACAGAAAAAAATAAACTCATGCTCCAAGGAGGCAATCCAAACATCTAATATTACAATGCCTTGTGCCCTTGGTGCCAGAAAAAGCTTTTCAGATACATTTATATTATCAACATGTGCTTCTAAATTTGCGGTGCTCATGGTCATGGAAAGAAGTAATTGCCTCAGTTGTGAACCCCATACAGAGAGTCACTTAGGTGTTTGGTGTCTCTATATCAAGAGCCTTGTACAGAAAGTCCAAACATGTACCTTCACATTCATCTTGAAAACAATTTAGAAGACTCAACTGCATTTTCTCTTACTCTAGAGAAAGCAAACATGGCATTTTAAAGCCAGGATTCCAAGTGCTCACAGACCAGTTAGATAGGTAGCTGTTTTGCTGTTGTCAGAGGCCATCTTGAACAGTAAGAAGCAGCCAGGCCTCTGCTTTAATCAAAATTTGCTGCTGTTTGATGGTATAATTGCAGTATGGATGTAAGCTATTCCAAGCAAAGCCGCATTCTGCAATGGTCAATGCCAGGGGTGTCAAACTCACATCGTCACAGCGGCATCACATGACATATTGGGACTTTTTCCCACTTTGCTAAACCTGGCATGGATATTTTGGGATTGCATCCAAAGGCACTTAATTACTATCGGTATTATCTTTGCTTTCTTTTGCCACAGTCATTCTACTTCTATTTGCAGGTCTTTGGTGATTTTGTCCAATTCTTTCTCTTATCTTCTGCTGGCTCCAGGTATTACAATATTCACTATCCTGACTTTTTATCTTTCTTATGAGCAACTGTTAAGTGTAGGGTGTTATGAATTCTTAAGTCCCAGAGCACTTTAGCTTCTTCATTTTCCACTACTTTGTCTATTTTGCAGTCCCACTTCTTGCTTACAGGCAAATGATATTTCTTGCAATTATTCAACTGCACCATTGTTGCTACTTTGACATGCTATTGTTTGTAGTTGGTCTGTGTGATCTTGCAGCAGATAAATAGGACCCCCTTCAGCTTCTTGGCAGAGGGAGCATTTGCTGCCTGTTGCTGTCTTCTCAATACTGGCTTTGTAAGCACTAATTCTTAAGATTAGTGCAACCATAATTAGCCCTCTATCTCTTCAACTTTTCTAGTCTTAGCTATTCCTAGGTCTTGTTGCTACCTGACTTGTTTGTTATTTTTTTCCAATGTACTGGTCATGTAATACTTTGCCTTTCCATGTCTCTTTTCTGTTCTTCATTTGGTCTTCTTATAGGCCAATTTGGTCTCTCTAGTATTCAGTAAGCCTTCATAGTGTACTCATTTCTGTGCATCTTCTTCATTGTCCTTCAGATATTTTTCTAATGCCATTTTTTTCTTCAGCTGTCTGATGTTCTTGCAACATTCCATACCTACCTATGCACTTTGATAAGCAGAGTGAATCAACAACACTGTGGGGATGAAGGGCATGATTTATTGTCATTATTTTTCTGTCTTCCTATCCAGGGTTTTTAGTTCTGCCTGAGTCCAGTTGTGTATTTAATGACTAAAATTATCAAGGTATTAATTGCCTTTTTGGTACTTCCTCCACATGTTTGGACTTTAAGCTCTTTATCACCCTCATGATGTATTCATTTCTAAACTTCTTCTTAACTTCTGTGTGCTCGGAGTTGTCAGTTTGAAGGATGCGCAGGTATATATAGTGAGCCTTTTCATCCAGACTCGTGATGTCATTTCCATAGATCAGGGGTGTCGAACTCGTGGCCTGTGGTTTGGATGCATCACATGCAGGCCACACCCACCCCTGGTTTAGCAAAGGGGGAAAAGTCATGATATATCACATGACAGCAACATGACGCTATGAATTTGACACTCCTACCATAGAGCATTTTGATTCCTCAAACAACTTTTCTTCAAGTAGTCCTGCAGCTGTTGGTCCTGGCTGCTCAGCTAACAATCCTGAGTTCTGTAGCTCATTTGTCATCAGATGTCCAGAAACTCCAACATGTAGCATAATATGGTGAGACATAATTTACAGAAACCCATACCAGAGGTTTCTGTAAATTATGTCTCACCATATTATTTATGGGACAGGAACTCTTCTTCTGGCTTCTCTTGATGAGGTTGAACCTCTGCCCCACAACCATGTTAAGATAGTGCCTTGCTGGGGAAAACAATCTGAAATGCTTCATAACTTTGTGTGTCATTGTTAATATTATTGTTGTTGTTATTGTTGTTATTATTATTATTGACTGCAGATGAGAAAGAGGGAGAGAGAGAAACAGAGACAGAGAGATTCAAGACTCTGTATTATCATATCCTCAAGACTTTTTACCTCTCTTATCTACATCCTGTTCTAAAAGGCTAGGTGAAACAAGGCATCGGCAGGAAAATGATATGAAAAATGAACTCAGATTCTTGAGATTCTTTCCGATGGAAAAAGACTTCACTTATCACTGAGTGTCAACAACAGTAACCACCTGCATTTAAATAGAGATGGAACAAGAGGTAATTTAAGGTCTCCTCTTACCACTAGACAGGTTTCTGTTGTGGCTGATGCATGCAAAGCAAATAGGAATTTTCTAAAGGAAACAAAACATTCAAAGACCTTTTGTATGTATGTGTATGCAGATTTTATAACTTGGTAACCCTAGCTTAATCCAACTGACACTGTACATAGCAACTATCATTTGGAACGATAACTGAATAAAATCATCTCTGACCTATAATTGCTGTAAATTCTTTGCTATGTTCTTATCCCCTGAATGTATGGGGGTATTTCAAATAGTGGCACACATTTCCATCTCTCCATTGCAAGAGAGATTACCTAAAGGAAACTGAGGGACCAGCAGCCTTTCAAACAATGGGCACCATGACATGGTTTTGCATCATTATCACTGGCACCATGGGATTTTTAATTAAAGCAGGCAAGAACTCCATATGAATCTCAATTTCTTTAAGTAGGCTTCATTCTGATATGTGTGTGTGTGTGTGGGGGGAATATATGAGCATAATATGATAATTGGTATGTATGATAACAATTTCACAAAAGAGCTTTTAAATTTGTACATATAAGTAGCATTGCATCAGACTGACAGATTTTAAAAAACCTCAAGTCACTGTTTGTATTTTTGGCTTTTATCCTTATGTAACCAGCAAAAGAACAATGAAAGGATATAATATAAATTGTTCATTCTAATTCCTAAACGTCTGCCACCTTTCCATTGTCTAAACATCTATCTGATTAAAAAACAGATACCAACATTTAATTATCTGCCTCTCACTCCCTCAGCCAATCAAGTAAATAGCCTCAGTTAAAAGCCATTGCATAATTCAGGATCATTTGCTTCCTTTTGTAATGCTACAATTACTTTTCACGGCTTATATGCCTCCAGATAATTTTTTAAAAAGCAGTAAAGCTCAGGAGGGCTCTTGTCTGGTCTTTGGGAATCTTTTGTCAAAGGAAAAGGAAACAAATGCTACAAGATAAGTAGAAATTCAGCAGATGGAGAGAAATGGTTACATTTAATTCTAATACTTCCCAGGTGTTAGCTTTAAGAAAAAGAAAAGATGTGGATATAATGAAATAAATCAGCCCTGTTCTCTCTCTCTCTCTCTCTCTCCCTCCCTCCCTCCCTCCTTCCCCCATCTCTCTCATACACACACACACTCACACACACACACACATACATATAAACATGCATGCACACACCCCAACACCTTTCAATTGAATATTTGGTTCTCTTGGCTCTTCTCCAGATCAAAAGTGTTAAACAAAAGTATCCAGGAAGTGCTTATTCATTCAGCAGGTTATTTACAGGTTGGTTGCTACCATTTATTTCGATGGTAGAAGAAGACAGTTTTTTTCCTCCTTGGAGCAAATAGGAACTTCCATTTATATTTCTACTTTCAATTTTGGAATGATAATAGAAAATATGATGGCTGAACTTTGCTGTTATGCAGTACTTTAGGGACTACCTGGATGAGCAGTTCAAAGTTTTTAAATATCATTTTAATTTGCAAGAATGAATCCTTTCAACCCAAGTATGTTAAGGAAAACAATTATATGGATCTGTATACTAGGACAAATTCAATATTATCAACAGAAAAGAGAAAATGGCTTAAGCCTTTCTATGTCCATTTCTAGAAACCAGAAGTGATCCAGCTCTACTTTCTATTCATCCCATCAGCCACTGATTGCCATGTATGTTTCTCTTTCTCTCTTCCAGATACAGATAAAATAAATGTCCCCTCTCAGAAGCACTAAGCCCATAGGCAATCCAGGTTTCACATTCTTTCTCATAATAGAAGATCATGGTTGAACAGGAACTAGGAGCAAGGAGTTGCCTGAGAGATAGACAAAAACACTGGGAAGGAAAGAGTTTGGAGGTGCAGGAAGTTTGATCTTCCTTGTTCCTTGTTCCTCAGCATACAGTAAGGATGGTCCTAAATGGTTGAGAGTACCTAAAGAGGGAATGGGATGGAATAGTGGGCTTTGTTTACATGTCTTCTTTTCCCTTTCTTTATGTTTAGTCATATGTTTGTTCCTGACTGCTTTAGAAGATGAGAAACTTGAAAGTAACTTCACAATTTGTAATATCTATAAATGTCAAAGTACATAATGTCATCGCTCACACAATGTTCCATTAGGTATTACTTGAATTTAAATTTTAAAAAACCTTGATTTGTTGTTTTTTGAAGCTGCCTTAAAACATTCAGTATTCTAGGCTATTTATAATTTGCACCACAGTTCTGCTTTTACATGAGGACAATTTCATTCATTTGTCCAAATATATTGCTTATCGTGGAAAAATGTGTTGTTAGCTAGTATTTTATGGACATCACAAATCTGTAAAATAGAAACGGAACCTATTGCCCTTGGCCCAAATGTGGACATTTACTTATTAATTTATTTATATAACTACACCAAAATTGAAGTTTGCTTTCAGGTGCAAGAACAAAATAAAAAACATATTCTAAAATAGGAATAATAATTAAAATTGAAACACATTTGAAATATTGATTTTGAGCCAAATGAGCCTAAGCTAAAAGATACATGCTACTTAGAAATGGATGAATAAACTGTTATTAATTTGGTGCTAAAAACATAACAGTAATGATATTCTCTTGAAATGTTATTTGCTATTTGATAATTGTGGTGCTCCCATAAGCTAACTAGCTGTGTTTCAGTCTACCTTATTGTGTAAACTAAGCCACAAACAACTTCACCTAATCTAGTTGTCCAAGAAATCAATACAGCCTACCCTAGTGACATAGTGAACACATTTGGGGGAAGAGTACACAAAGGAGAAGTTTTTCACTTTGTCAGGAGTCCTATTATTAGAGATCCACTCTCTTTGGGGAGTGGGTTGCTTAGAAGCTTTATTTATTCCTCAAGTTGCTCTCCAAGAGCTTTCCATGGTGCTGAAACAATTAGCCTCCTTGCCCTTGGAAAAATTGGTGGCTGTAATAAAATACTGAAATACATGTGCTTATCTATGTCTAGTAGAATCATGGTTTATTGAAATAAACTAGGATATTAAGCTAAATGCAGCAGGATGATACAATTTCTTAGGTTAAGTTATTCTTGGTTAATACGTGGCTCAGTGGGCTGTGTGAACACAGTGGGAAGACAAAGTTATAAAATGGAGCATATTGATATAGGTAGTGTTTCTCTTCTTCCCCCTTCTACATTTGCTTGAATTATATAGGGTTTATGCTGCCATAATTGACCTTCTCCCCTCTGAATTTATTACTAGCTCTAAGCAGTGCAGCTTGAGCCTAGCTGAACCAACTGAAATCTATTTATTTATGACATTTCAAAACAGTTTACAGGTTAGAACAATAACAACAAATCATATCCTGATTTTTAAAAAATCAATACAAACTACAATCCAGTAAAATGGAAGAAAAATCAAAAGGAAAGTTCGAGTATAAACAGCATTACAATTAAAAGACCTTAAGAAAAAGGACTTCCAGGGAAGACATGGTAAACTGAAGATAGCTCCCCTAAAAATGAAGCCAATGACTGCAGCAGAATGAAGAGCCAGCATGTAATCCAACTCTTCGTAATTCCTCTCTGTGGAGACAGAGGACTTGAAACCATCCACACCATCCAGACTGTTCATGAGGAATTTATTGTTCTGGGAGATGAGCATCTTGCTCAAATCTCAGTCAGCACCTTTAAAAGGACAATGAGTTTGCATACTTTCTTTCCTAATCACTTTTGGAAATTGCTGTTAACTGCTTTTCAGCTATTAGGAACCTTTAGATTCACAAGTCTAAAACACTGGGTTACTTTCTGTCTTTAGTGAAAGACATGTTACATACAAATTAAGGATTTATTTGTAAATTTATGTATTATTTACTTACTTTGGAATAAGCAACAAAATGATAATTAAAACTTTGAGCTTAGAAAGTTACAAATTGACTAAGGATTCACATAAACTCGAAATAAGATTTTGGAATTAATTCTAAGAATCCTTCCCATGAGAATATGATTCTGTTTTATCTTCTCTTTTTCTAAGAGATAGAATGGAACTTTTATGGGAAAATAGAAGGAATTAAAGATAACAATTAAAGGAGATCACTTATATTTGACTTATAATTGTTAATGAACAAAATAATGTAATATTGAACAAATTGAAGGCCAGTTTTGAGCAATGGACCAGAAGTTAATTTGAAGAGTATCTGCTTTTATAAATAGACTGTATTTAAAAGATGCTTAGGAGGAGGAGTTTTACCTAACAAGATTGAAACTGATCTGAAAGTTAATTTAAAAATGACAGGCTGCAAGAATGATATGGAAAAAGATGCTATACTGGACATAAAAAAGAAACCAGCTGATGTCTTAATAATTAAAATGTTTACCTTTTAACAAAGTGACCTGGATAATTTTTCTATATTGGATTTGCAAAAGAGGCTTGTTTAAGCTTTATAATTTCATGAGATGGGACATGGAAAACAATGAAAAGAAATTAAGTCCTAGGACATTATTTGAAGAGAATACAAATCAAAATTGATTAAAAAATGGTTTATTTGATCAAGGTTAAAATAAAATATATTGTTATAACTGGTAAACCTTAATGGATTTTTGCTGGTATCAGGACTAAAATAATTAGGCTTTGAGGCTTTGTTAAAAAATAAGTGATGGATATATGAAAAATATATAATTTGTATATTATATTAATCTAAGATGGGTGTCAAACTCATGACCTACAGGCTGGATGCGTCACGAGCTGGCCATGCCCATCCCAGTTTAACAGGATACATCACATGATGACAATGTGACACCATGAGTTTGACACTCCTGATCTAAGATTAATTAATCTTAATCTACTATAATTATTCATACACATTTTGGAGGGGGAAGTCATTTATAGATAGATAGATAGATAGATAGATAGATAGATAGATAGATAGATAGATAGATAGAGATAGAGACATAGATAATTTCTTTTAATTTTTTTCTACATATTTTTTCTTTCTTTTCTATTTTTCTGTCCTTCATTTTCTTTTTTCCTGCAGATTCTAGTTTTTAGTTTGTATTAGGAAAAAGGTTCTTTCAACTTGTACATGATTAAACTGTAGGTGGAAGCTTTATTAGTTGTGGCTACCACTGAGAAGATCCTGCTCTTGGAAGGTCCTGTGCACCATACAGAATGCAAATGATGCTAATTGTGGAATCCTTTGAGAGTCCAGATCACTTCTGTTTGCTGCATACTGTGAGGCTTCAGGGACTGTGAAAAGTAAAGCCAAGGATCTTTGTGAGCTGCTGTAATTCCAATAACTTGAGCAACGTGTGATACCAAAAAGCAAGCTGCTGCAACTTGGTATCTCCAACTGAACTCCTGAGAGACAATGCTTTGCCTCACCCAGGCAGGTCACTTGGAGGGAAATGTCAAAGACTCTTGAAGTCCAGTGAACTGACTGGTTCTAGAATAAGACCAGATCTATGGTGGGACCTGGAAGTGGAGCTTTGCTTCATCTTGCAGACAGTGGTGGGATTCAAATTTTTTTACTACCAGTTCTGTGGTAGGGGAAAGATACTGTAAAATCTCCAGTCAGAGGTAATATTTGCTGGTACTCCGAACTACTCAAAATTTTCACTACCAGTTCTCCAGAACTGGTCAGAACCTGCTGGATTCCATCTCTGCTTGCAGAGGTGTATTAAAGAGATGTTTTTTTATCAAAGTGAAGCACTCCTTCAAAGTTTTGTATAGGGCAGGTTCCTTTACTCACCCAGCAGTCCTGATCAAGATGGCTATTATTTCACTGTTTATACTAATGGGGGGGAAATAATCTTGCCTGCATTGAAGTTACTTGGAGACTACCCAGTAACTCTTATCAAAAGAATTTTCCCACTTCTAATAACAGCAGGAAATCTTAAATAGATAAAATTATAATTTTGCCTGCAGCAGGATTAAGGGATGAGAAGTGGGGAGGTAAATTTAATATCTTGTTTCTGAATTCTCAGCCAATTCGTGAAGCAGAGTTTCCTAGGATTTTAAATGGCAGATTCAAAATTATGAAATGCCTCTTTCCTTTAAAATAGGTGAGTGTGGGAAAACTGCTCTGTATAGTGGTGTACAATTTTGTCTCCTCATGTATGGCTTATTCTACCCATACTTCCTTCCTACCTACCTCTGAGATGCTAGGAGACCACAATTGGTTGATGATATTGTAATGTCATCAAAATGGGGGAGAGTATGGCAACTGGCTGATTTCAAAAAACCAAGACAGTTGTTAATAATGGTTGGGAGATCAGAAATAACCAGACCCGGGTTCTATTTCAATGGTAAGTCACCAGGAAATATTGGAACCATGTGGGGGGAATCCTCAGAAGGTATCAATGGCAAACCATTTGCCTATTCTTGCAAAGAAAGGTATGTGGATGTATCATAAGGAATTGTGTTCACTGGAAAATTTATCTTTGCATTAAGTATACGTATTTGATGTCTTTTCCCCTACCAAAAGTAAAATATTTGTTCAAAAACTTTTGAGTATAATATTACCTACTTAGCTGTATTTGCAAGGTCTTAGGAAGTATAGACCTACCATTCGTTCATTCATTCATTCTCCATTTGAATCTACCTGTTTCCAACCAATTGTGAATTAGATTTATCAAAAATGGGGTGTCTGCATGTGGCCTATAGACTATGAGTTGTCCAAACAGATAATCATATTAAGAGCAACTGTGTCCTCTTTGTGATGATGTAAAGCTATTCAACACCACAGACAATACCCTTCAAAAAGACCTCGACTATGTATCAGAATGGTCAAACAAATGGCAACTTCAAATCTCAACAAATAAATGCTCTGTCTTACATATTGGCAAAAAAAAAATCAGAAAATAAAATACAGGCTGAATAGTCAAGACCTTGTTGATGATCCAAACTCTGTCAAGGATCTTGGAGTACTCATCACTAATTATCTAAGTGCTAGAGCTCACTGTAACTACATAGCCAAAAAGGCATTAAGAGTTGTTGACCTAATCCTATGTAGCTTTTTCTCTGGTAATATTACACTAATAACTAGAGCATACAAAACATTTGCTAGACCAATACTCAAATACAGGTCATCAGTCTGGAACCCACATTATGTATCTAACATTAACACAGTTGAGAAAGTCCAGAAATATTTCACAAGAAGAGTTCTCCACTCCTCTACTTGTTGCAGAATACCTTATGCCACCAGACTTGAAATTCTAGACCTAGAAAACCTAGAACTATGCCGCCTTTGGTCCAATCTAAGTATAGTATATAAAATCATACATTGCAATTTATTTTATTTATTTATTGATCGTATTTCTATACCGCACCCTCTCCGAAAAGGGACTCGGGGCGGTGTACAGCCTAATAAATACATAAAATACAAGAATACAAAATTAAATAGAGTTTAAAACCGAATTAAACATAAATATGGCTGCATCCCGAAAGTTTAAAAATGAAGTTAAAATTTTAAAAACCCTATTAACTTAAAACCCCTTAAACCCTTACTGGGCCAGGCCAGCCTGTTTAAGAAATAGGATCTTAACTGCGTGCCGGAAGGAGAGGATATCTGTCATGGCTCGTATCTCCGGGGGGAGATCATTCCACAGGGAGGGCGCTCCCACAGAGAAAGCACGCACCCTCGGGGCCGCCAGCCGACAACGATCAGGTGGCGGTACCCCAAGTAGGGCGACCCTGTGGGAGCGTACTGGGCGGCGGGAGGTTGTTGATGGCAGCAGGCGGTCCCGTCCTACCTGTCAATGAATACTTCAGCTTCAACCATAACAATACAAGAGCATACAATAGATACAAACTCACGGTTAATCATACCAAACTTGATTGCAGGAAATACGACTTCAGCAACTGAGTGGTCAATGTCTGGAATACTCTACCTGACTCTGTGGTTTCTTCCCCAAACCCCAAAAACTTTAACCTTAGACTGTCTACTGTTGACCTCACCCCTTTCCTAAGCGGTGTGCATAAGTGCACCAACATGCCTACCGTCCCTGTCCTATTGTTTCTTTTATTTTTTTATTTTTCTTATATGTATCCATGTATTCATAACTACGTTTTTACTTATACTTATTATCTTGTAAGCAATTGACAAACCAAATAAAAATAAATAAAATAAATAAGCAGTGACATTCTGCATTAAAAAAACCTTCTTGAATTGCCTTAGAAATGCCCTACATAATATGTCAAAAAATCCAACACAGATGACCTGTAAGCCTAAAGAGTTGCAGATAGTGCTTCAATGTGGAGGGATCAAGAGAGAAGATATGTAAATATCATTTTAACCAATCTGCTCCTTCTTTTCCCCTTAAATATATCTTTTTATTTCTCCTTTTCCTTTCATCCCCTGACTCATGAATGGAACCGAGCCACCTTACCTTTCTGTGGATTCAAAATGGCTATTGTAACTAGTAAAGCAGTTAATTTCAGCTGATTGCTCCACTGATGTGTGACAGTGCCCCTTGCACACCACTGTTTCATTTCCTCTGCTGCAAAACCACTAAGCTGATGGCACTGGAATTTCTGCCAAGCACTAATGGGGTGACAGGAGAAAACAACAATAAAATGAACACAAATTAACATTGTTTGCCTATTCATTTGTGGATAGAAGAAATAGATGCCTCATTCCCTGGCATTTCAACTTCCTCCCCTCCACCTCTGGATTTGTTCCTGGAAAAATGTTAACATAGAAACAATTGTCACCCAAGTTGATTTTTTTTCTAATTTTATTCCTAAAGAAAAGAGATGAAAAGTGAGCCAGGCACCCCTGAGGACTCTGCTGTCTAGGGCTAAGACTAAGTCATGAAGATTGCAAAGAGACAGATACTGTCATAGCCATTTGCCTTTTATTTCCACAGGTCCACATTAGGAAAGCTCAAAGTTTTATCTTTAGATTCTTAAATGTGCTATTATAAAATGTTGGGCAAATGAAGAGACATCTAAATAAAAATAGTTAAATGAATTAGAGGAGAACAATTCCTTCCTTCCATTCACCAGATTGTTCTCCACTGCAAAGGTACAGGTGGCCCTCGACTTACGACCACAGCTGAGCCCAGCATTTCTGTTGCTAAATGAAACATTTGTTAAGTGAATTTTGCCCTGTTTTATGACCTTTCTCGCCATAGTTGTTATGTGAATCACGACAGTTGTTAAATTAGTAACAATGTTGTTAAGCTGGCTTCCTCATTGACTTTGACTGTCAGAAGGTCGCAAAAGGGGATTACGTGACCTTGGGACACTGTAACCGTCATAAGTACGAGGCAATTGTCAAGCATCTGAATTTTGACCATGTGACCATGGGGATGCTGCAATGGTCATAAGTGTGAAAAATACGTCACTTTTTTCAGTGCCGTTGTAACTGTCTCCAGAACTGGTCAGAACCTGCTGAATATCACCTCTGCTCCTGTCCCAATCAACTTATTATGCAGGAATTAAGTTCAAGGTACTATATCCTTTCCTATGACCTTTCCCCCACTGTTGTGTTACAGCCCTCTATATCTCATTCTGAGTTGGCAGAACACTAGAGTGGCATGAAATTTGTTCTCCCCATTGCCAAAGTTCTCTCTTGTTTATATTACATTTGTTTGAAGTCACTGTAATAACCTGACTTCCCTCCAAGATAATGAGGGACAAAGCCAAGAAAAAAATTATACCTTTTTGGAGGTGACTGTAGAGGACACGCCCTTGGAGAAGGAGGAAAGGACAATTATTAATTGCAGAGCAGCTAAGGAGGACATAGGACTGTCTCTGTGATGGAGTAAAAGCAATAAAATGGGGTGAATAGTAGAAAATAAATGTTGTCAAACCATGTTTGCTTCATATTTGGGTACATGTAGTGAAATGCCCTATGTGTCAAAAATGCAGAATGAAACCCCAAAAGTCCTGAGTAGATTATACAATAACTACACTGAGATTCTCCATGTGACCTGCTGCTTTGATGTGCATCCTATTCAGTTTTTTTAAATCCCCTTATTTCTTTGCTTCTTTACTTCCAAATCCTGCAGTAAAATGGAGTCATCAAATGATGTCATTCTGTTCAGTCATCTTTAAGAAATGGACATATGCATGGAAAAGTAGTGATGCCACATTTACTCATCTTCTTTAACCTGATTTCCAAAAGCTAATATTTTGTGGCTCTTTTCTTATGATGTACTAACTTTAAAACCTAAGGCTGGCCCTGATGAATCATTGGCAAGACTTATGCAAATAATCATATGATATGGCTCTGTTGAGTCAGATTATTTCTGTACTGGAATTGTCCATTCTGACTTTCTAAGGTTTCAAATTCATTCATTCATGCATGCATGCAATCATTCATTCATTCGTTGTATATGATTGCCAGCTTACCATGTGACTATGAATGGTTAACAACCAATTAAAAATAAGCTACACAATAATAAAACAACTAATGATAATCAGGATAATTCATAAACTGCAAAATCTCATCAGCAAAGTCAGCTTCCTCCAGCACCCTGCCCTCTGCCTGAGAGAAGTAGTACCTTACAAAATATTGGCAAAATCAAAACTATCCAGGATTTTTTTTGTGGGGAGAGGATTATTTACAAACGCAGGCACCACAAAAGGGAAGGTGGGCTTCCTAGGTCCCAGCAGAGGACCAGGTGACATTGAATAGAAGGGAACCCATGTTAATCCTGTCAGATCTGGTGAGAAAGGCATAAATTTGAGTTTCCAAAGCCTTCAATGAAAAATCATTGTTTCATTATAAATGAAGAGATTCTTCAATTAAGACTCATTACTGTAATAATGTTCCTTTCCCCTAAGATGCTAGGATTAGATCATCGGATAACTCTTGTGTAATTAATACACATTTGGGTGTGTCCCCCCCACCCCGCAAAACAAATCTTTCAAGTGAGATTTCTTCAGATATGTGCCAAACTGGATTGTTTGCTTCTGATGTGAACATTTAGATGACTGATTTTTGTGTGGCTAGTGTAATTCAGACTGGGGAAAGTGTTCTATGATCAGACATTGACTAATTATGTAATTTGTCCTCCATCTCTCCTCTTTACTTTCTGCTCCATCTTGCAGTGGGACAAGTTTAATGTGGCCCTAATATTCAGGACAATGTGTGTGACTTTTTGAAGGTGATGCTCTGCCTTGATATCTAATGTATATCAGGGAGGGAAGCTCAGTGTTCAGACAGATGTAGACAAGGGAGTCTATTTACCAAGGACTGACTTCAGTTTGAAAACACACCTTCAGCTAAAAGCATGGATACAAACATTGCAGTGTGGTCATTTATCAACAACAGTAGCAGCTGGGAACCAGAGCACTCAAGGGACCGAATTAATAGGTTACATCAATCCCTTCATCTTTCTGCCATCCATGCATTTCCAGCTTAGCTTGGAATACTCTTGCCATATGGCAATTGTCATACACTAACCTCTGTGCAATATGCTGAGGAAACTGCAGACTAGACTCCAATGGGCAAGGAACAGGTTTAAAAATATAACTATGGAGTCAGTGCTTTGGCTGACCCTGGATAGTTCAACAGAAGTGCTGTTTCCATTCCCCAAACTTTCAAAGGTAAATCAAATCAAATTTTATAGCAGGTATAAACCAATATAAGGAGATAGGAGTACAGTCACTGAAAAAAGTATAAAAATATAATAAAATATATAAAGTGTTATATACAAAGGCCATATAAAGTATATAAACTAATTGTTAAAAGTATATATAAGATTCATAAAAGTATAGAAGATATAAAAAGCAAGATTTTAAACAGGAATCATTAGAACAGTGTAGAGAAGCATTAAAATTTTGGGGTATCTAGTATATAAGAGACTATTTACAGTATTAGATTACAGAACCCTAATGCAGCAAACTAGGTGCGTGCATATCATGTTTAAATTATAATATTAAGTCCCAAGCACAACCAAAATCATCATCTGACAGATTTTAAGTACTGCTACACAGAATCTGGCAACATTTTATAACATATCAGAGTTGATGCCTGAAAGCAACAGGGAAGTGTAAAATTGTCCCATCTATCTTGGATATCTATGTAATAATAGCAAGATGAAACTAGTGCAAATATCTTTATAGTACAAGCATTAGACGAGTGCATGCTTTGTTCTTTCTGTCCCTCAAAAAAAAAAAAATGCCAACCTCAAAATTCTAAGAAAAATAAAGGGGGGAAAATCATTTAAATGCTAATCTCTGAACTGCTGCAGGTGTCACAGTAACAAGAATTCTCTTTCCTATCCATCCCATGTAAAGCAAACTAAGCTTCTTGTATTTCCTGGTCATCCATGTTTTTTATTCAAGTTGTATGCATTAGCCCAGTTGTATGCAAAAGGAATAGCAGTAGTTCCTGGAAGGGGAGACTTACAAACATATTAAACTAACTTTCTTCTTGTAAGGCCTATCTGGGCAGCTGAAGCCCAGAAGCCAAAAGGCACAGGGAACAAAGAGTTTCCAGAAACAGGATAACAGAACATCCATAAGCTCTACAGAACCACAATATTTGAACTCACCCCAGCCAAGCCAGCAATACATCAGCTCAGCTACTAAATGCAGGGGACTATGTGAGATCAGACAAGCGTAGAACTGATTCTAAAGCAGTGTGTGGGACTGCCTATTTTTGGCAGAATAAACAATTTTCACTGGCAATCGACATTTTTGGCAAGATCACAGCTGCCTAAAGCATCACTTCATCAACATGGAGCTTTCCAGAAGTGACTGAATCTGTAAAGGTGGCTTCTGATCTATCTCAGATCCTGAGAATGTTAGTTCATATTTTTTATTTTTTTTATTCCAGTCTACAATCCAGATGTTCCCTGATGGTTTTTCATTCATACCAGATTCTAAACAACTTCTGCATCTGGCAAAGTGAGATTCAAAATAAAAATTCTCTAAAGTTACATACTTCACCCCTGGTGTCTTACACCGATGTGATCATGGAATTTCATTGACAGTTCTTTTTTTGTTGTTATTATTTTTCAATCTAGCCTTGGGTCTCCTGGTTAGTCTCCCATCAAAGTACTAACTTAAATCAAGTTACTCAGAAGGCAGTCTTCACTGCTCCCCCATTACCCTCCCTTTGATTACATGTGACCAGTTAGCACTACCAGAGCCAAGGCTGTTATCTTTTTCTTATTATTATTTCTTTCCCTAAGATATATTTATTTTTGGTGCTGCTGTTATATTGCTTTCTTTTCTACTCTCTTTTCTCTTTCACTATTGCTTTATTGATTCTGCAGTATTTCTTTATCAAAGTCCCCAACATCCCTCCACCCCAAAGTCAGTTTCAATAATATTGAATTCTATGTATCTATCTATCTATCTATCTATCTATCTATCTATCTATCTATCTATCTATCTATCTATCTATCTATCTATCTATCTATTAATTTACCTATCATCTATCCATAGTTGCCCATCGCACTTAAAGATTCTGGAGAATTCCTTTTAAAAATCCATCTAAATTTTGGGAGAAAAGAATTTTAAAGGTTTATTGGAAAATACTGTAAATAGAAAACAGAAGATGCTAGGGAGAATGTCTCTTTCTCTGGCCTGGAAGAACAAATCATTCCAGAACAAATTATGCTTTTCTGATAATGAGCCTCTTTTTTGCATCTCTTTCCTGCTCCCTCCCCAGTTTTCAGGGAAGAACACAGAGCATTAGCCGCACTAGTGTCTGTAACCCAGTAAGGCCCTGGGAGTCTTTAAAAAAAACTGAAACAGAAGCTGCTTGCCTGATCCCTTTCTCCTCTATGTAAATAAACCCAGTAATTGTACTCCTGATATCTTTAATTTGGATCTCAAAGCATCATACTCAAGGTCATATAGACCCAGGAACCAAATTCACTAGACAATCTTTTCCTCATTCATCTTTCACCAATGCAATTGTCTTTGCCTGTTTTGGGACCAGATGCATGAATAGTATTGCCAAGCTTTAAAGGATGGGTCTTCAAACTTGGCAAGTTTAAGACTTGTGGACTTCAATTCCCAGAATTCCTGAGCTAACATGATAGGAGGAGGAATTCTGGGAGTTGAAGTCCACAAGTCTTAAAGATGTCAAGTTTGAAGACCCCACGTTAAAGGAAACATCTATTTATTTTCTTAATAACCATGTCTTCTTAAAGAATGGATGCCTAATCATTACAGAATCAATTGCTGGAAAGCCCTGATTTTGCTAAACTTTGAACTCTATCTGCTACTGTATATGGGTAGTGAAGAATTACTATTTTTCAAAAGATATTTTGGTGCCTTGCAGAGCTGATGGCTAACGCTGGCACAATTTGGTTTTGCATGGAAAGTTGGCTGTCCCAAGTCATACTCTCAAGCCTTCTGATATATCCCACTTCTATCACAGTTTTAAATTTAGTACTTAAGCCAGTGAGAAATACTATCCATTCTTAATTGTCCTCTAAATTTTGGAAGTGGAACCCAGCTGAAATCCACATATCAGGACAAGGTTGAGCAAGCCTGATCCTCAATACTTTAGTCCTTCTGGAATCAGCTGCATATACATAGACAAGAAAGACACAGAGAAAGCCAATTTTGGTGACTTTGAGCTACTCACGCTCTCTCAGCCCAACTCACCTCACAGAATTGTTGTTGTGGGGAGAAAGGAAGAGGAAGGTATGTTGGATATGTTTACCATCTTGAATTATTTGTAAAAATAATAAATGAGGGATATAAATACATAAATAAATACGTTCACCAAGACACAGAGTTAAAATTCAGTATATAAAAGTTGTTTCACTAGGCATTACTTGGTTTAAACTTAAACTCCAAATCTCCGGTTACCAAATCTATGCTGCAAACATCTGGATGGCCATTAGTTGACAGCCAAAAGTTAGTTTTCTGGATTTATTGTGATTCTGGATTTATTTGTGATCTTCAGTGATTGTCCAGATTTTGGAATCCAGATCTGCTTGACCTGTCCATCTTGTTACCACATATGTCTGAACATCAGTTGAGACATCACTGAGAAAATGAAATTATTTTGCAGGCTAAAATTGGGTTTATGGCTGTAAATTAATAATCCCCACTCTCAAGGATGTCATGCAGTACAATCCTAACCAAATTAATCCAGTTAATGTCAATGGAATTTATTTGTTAGTGCATATGCTTAATGATTTAGTGTAACAGCATACTGCTATATTTGTTTACTATAAAATGGATGCCATTGTACTTCTTAAATTGTTCTCTTAAATAAGTAGTTCTAAGATTGCTGTCTTTCAAGTTACAACTTGACAGAGCAGTTAACATATTTTGGCACAACAGATAAATCTTGAATACTTTGATGTCCTTTTAGATAAGGCCATGATAAAAGAAATGAAAAACAGTTGTGATCAAAGTTTGAGGGAAAAGAACATATGGAACACTGAATATTCCCCAGGCTTGTGATCTTTAAAGCTTTGTTGTGCTGACATTAATTCACTATCAGCTTTTGAAATGTGCTGCTAATGCATTAAGCTACAAGAGAGCTGGTAAGATTGGCATGTGAATTTCCATTCGTTTTATCTGCACTTATCAGCAGTGAGGGAAGGATATGGGCTTGTTTTGGATTTTTTTTAAAGAAACAGCATGCTAATCCAGTGCTGAGAGTCAATATTCCTAAGGCCACCTTGACCTTGCCTGTACAATTGTTTCCTTCATGATATGATAATGCTTCTGTAATTCCATATGCCACACTTTCCCTTCAAGCCATAGTAGATATGTGACTATATTCATGTCGCCTTTGGAGCTGCTGTATTTACAGTAAGTACAGATCCCTTATATTGTATAAAACTGGAAGATAGGACATTCTGAATAAGATGATTGCATATCAGTGATGGGATTCAAAAAAATTTACTACTGGTTCTGTGGGCGTGGCTTGGTGGGCATGGCAGGGGAAGGATACTGTGAAATCTCTAGTCAGAGGCGGTATTTGCTGGTTTTCTGGTCTACTCAAAATTTCCGCTACCGGTTCTCCGGAACTGGTCAGAACCTGCTGAATACCACCTCTGTTGCATATCCTGAATTAATTTAGGTGACCAAGGCTGGGAAGTGGATTTTCTTGGGCAGCAAAGAAGTGAAGAAGATTTCTCTGCATCCCAGTAACCAGAATTATTATTTGCTTCTAATTCTTAACTTTTTCATACCTCAAGGTTTGTATTCTTAACTTAGAGAAGCCCAGTGCAAGATACATATACCATACTCATACATATCTCTCCAAATGTACTCAGAGACAATAAGGAAAATGAAGAACACACAGGCTGTCATGTACATGTAGCTGTCATTGTTTGTCTCATCCAGTGACCATTCAGTGTTACAATGGTGCTGAAAAAGTAAGTTAATGACCCATCAAACTTACAACCATTGCAGCATCCCTGCTGTCACACTATCATGATTCATGATCATGAGCTGTGGTGGCATATTGGTTAAAATTAGAGGTGGGATTCAAATTTTTTAACAACCGGTTCTGTGGGTGTGGCTAGGTGGATGTGGCTAGGTGACTAGGTGGGAGTAACTATGGGTTTTTTTGCAGAACCTCTTCCCCTATTTTGGGGGCCTTCTGGGACTCAGGGAAGCCTCCTGGGTGGGTGTTTTTGCTCCCAGAAGGCTTTCCTGGGGCCCAGGAAGGAAAGAAACAGAGCCTGCGGGGGGAGGCATGCAGCACCCCCCCATGCTCCATTTTGGGGCCTACTGGGCCTCAGGGAAGTCTCCTGGATAGGCATTCTTGCTCCCAGAAAGCTTCCCTAGGGCCCAGGAAGGCAAAATTATGGAGCGCGGGGGGAAGGCTGTTGCAGCCCCCCCCCACTTCCATTTTTTGCCTTCCTGGGCCTCAGGGAAGCTTCCTCGGCGAAGCAGTAAGACAGCAAGGTGAATCCCAGCACAGCTGATCATAGGAACAGCTGATGATCAGGAGAGGGAAAAAAAGAAATACCTGAAGGAGTGACTGGGCAGGGAATAACGCAGCCAGTGATGTTGCGCATGCACAATAAGGACTGACTGGGAAGGGAGGAGAGAGGCAAGCGGAGAGAGGAGGGACCAGCCAGGGGCACGATTTGCCAGTTCTCCAAACTGTACAGAATCATAACAACCGGTTGTATAGAACCAGTCCAAACTGGTAGAATCCCATTCCTGGTTAAAATGCAGTATTCCGGCTAACTCTGCTGACTGACAGCAGTTTGATCCTGACTGGCTCATGGTTAACTCAGCCTTCCATCCTTTCAAGATCAGTAAAATGAGGACCCAGATTGTTCGGGGCAATATGCTGACTCTGTAAACCATTTAGAGAGAATTATAAAGCACTGTGGAATGATACATAAATCTAAGTGCTATTGCTATTGCTATTCAAGCACTTTGTATTCAGCATGGATTTACAATGATCGCAGCATCCTGCAGTCATGTGATCACTATCTGCAACCTTCACAGCCAGCTTGTGACAAGCAAAGTCAATGGGGAAGCCAGCAAGAAGTTCCAAGTTGCAGATGTACGATGTCATGCTTAAAGACCCACAGTGATTTGCTTAATGACCACAGCACAACTGACATTGTAAGTCAGGTACGGTCACATGATGTTTCATTTAAAGACTGCATCACTTAGCAACAGAGCTTCTAGATCCAACTGAAGTTAGTAAGTGAGGACCACTTGTACAAAGTACAAGAGTATATGACTTCTACATATCAGACAGCAGGCTAATATAGAGACACATCCCAAAAAACATTGTGTAGGAATGAGTCCATATTTAATCAATTAGATTTTAATCCTAATTTTTGCCAACGTTCTTCTTCATTAAAAAAAAAAGCTGGTTGCGTGTATGTTCCAAAAGAGCCTCCTATGACAAAGAAATAGAGAGAAGAATCTCTGAAGCTATTTCAGATATTGGGCAAGCTTATTAAGAAAAATTATATATTCTAATATAATGAGGTATTCTAATCCTAGGATGTTTTAGTCCAAGTTTCATGTACAAGTTAGTACTGTATAACTTCTGTGCTTGATAAAGAAATTGGTAATGAAAAGATATTATGTTCACTTTGCACATACAGTTAATACATGAGTGCAGAGTTTCATCTTCAGAATTCAGAAGTCACTCTATATCTGGTTCACTTTGCCAGAAACCATAAACATTAGTTTAGCTTAGTTTAGTTTAGTTTATTGTAAACTTTATTGTACCTCGTACAACGAAATCAAACACCACTTTCAGTGCATATCATGACCATGACCATGAAAATAAACACAAACACACATCCTTCACCCTCCACACATTGAACTGGAAACCCCCGACACCACTCCAACACTGCACTATACAGCAGAATTCGAAAGAACTACTGCTCTGGGATAGAAGCTGTTTTTCAGCCTATTTGTGCTTGTTTTTAATATTCTGTACCATCTGCCAGATGGTAATAGTTAAAAAAAAAAGGGTTCCCAGGATGAGATGGATCTTTGAGAACGTTTTGAACTTTCTTAAGGCAGCAGGAGCTATAAAACTCTTCTAAAGAGAGGAGAGGGCAACCAATGATCTTCTGGGCAATGACGTTAACCGTCTGGAGTACTTTCCTATCTGCCACTGTGCAATTGGCAAACCATACAGAGGTGCAGTAAGTTAAGACACTCTTTATGGTGTAGCGGTAGAAAGTCACCAGCAGTTTTTCATTCAGTTGTTATTTTCTGAGAAGTCTCAGGTAGTATAATCTCTGCTGGGCCCTTTTGACCAGGACTGCAATGTGAACACCCAATGGTATTTGATTCAGATATTGTTTCATAAAGCAAAAATGTTGGGGGAAATGAGCATGGCTCAAAGACTCTATGGGCATCAGAAGACTGGTTTGTAGTCAGATAAATATGACCCTTGAGGCTGTAAAAAAAAAAAGCCTAAAGTTAAATAGTTGAATCCTTGTACCCAAAGAGATTCATAATGATTTTAACTTGAACTCCATTGATTCACTTCAATAAAAAAGGATGGAAATTTCTTCAAAAAAGACCATTAATGGAGACTGTATGCCTATCTGTGTGTGTGTGTGTGTGTCAATGATTCCCATTCTAAAAAAAGAGTCAGCACATTATGTTCTCAAACCCTTATTAGCAGAAACTGAATGAAATGATTTGGCTAGAGTTTGGGAATTTATTTTAGAGACTGGCATAAATGAAGAAGATTGTAGATATTTATTTACACAAAAGAACAAGAAGTGTTTCTTTCCCCCCAAAATAGCCTCTTTCCATTTATTTATAGTTCCTCCCCCCCCCTCTTTTTTGAGATGGAAATAGATCAATAAGAAGGAGAAAAAGAAGCAGAGATGATGATAAATAACCACTTCTCATGTGCAGATTGAAATTATCATTATACCTGACTAATTAGATAGATTATATCTACTGAAGTGAGCACCAGAATTAGAAAGGGATCATTTAAGTGCCAGGCATTTTTAAGCTGTGATGACTGAGACTTTTTTAAATTCATTTGCAAACACCACAAAGGCTAAACGATAGTAGCTTTCTGAAGTTTATATTTAGCCTTAGAGAAATTGCATACAAAAAGGAACAGCATGTTAAGGGTCAAATCAGCATGGCCTGTTTTGAAAGCTAGAGGGGAAAAACGAAGTTGTGAAAATGCAACATAATTATGGAGGCCTTTGAGGGCAACTTCTCAAATAATATTGATTGAACATATAAAGGACCACATATATCCCCTCGGCACTAATTTTCTTAATATATAACCAAGATATATATATAACCAAGAGCCTTGGTGGTGCAGTTATTAGAGTGAAATATTGCAAATAAATTCTACTCCAGCCAGCTGCCTGCAGTTTGGCAGATCGAATCCTACCAGGCTCAAAGTTGATTCAGCCTTCCATCCTTCAGAGGTGGGTAAAATGAGGATCCATATTTTGGAGGGCAATAGGCTGACTCTGTAAACCACTTAGAGAGGCCTGTAAAGCACTGTAAAACGGTATATAAGTCTAAGTGCTATTGTTATATGATTGAAAACCCAGATCATTTTTTGCTTTTGCTGTTGCCACCTGGCCATGATTGCATTTTTTAAAAAGAGAACTGGGCACTAAGTATTCCCAAATGCTGGGGAATGGTCCTTCTGTGAACATGTATTTTAAGGAGGTATCGTCTCCTTAGATGACCTTCCTCCCCATTATTGGAGAACATAGAGATTGCCTGATTGGTTCCATTTATTTCATAAAGATGCTGAAGCTCTGAAAATAGCAAGGATACTGGCATATCATTCCAGAAGAACTCACCCACAAGAAGGCGTAACAAAGAGATATGCATAATGTATACAAATGCTATTGTATAATATAGTTCCTATTTTAATACAGTGGTTAGGCATGGGTTTGAGGAGCTGGTTCTTTAAGGAATCTCCAAGTGGGATCCCTTCAACTTCTAACTGCACTGTCCCAATATGTGTCAGGATATTTTGTGCCCAAACTGGCTAGACCAGTCATTTTTGGACACATCACATTTAATTTCAACTAAATCATCAATGACAATCATTTGATGTTGTTTAGACTAACAATTAATTTGGATTCAACTGAGAGAGAGTTGTATAGCACAGCCTCATTCCTCATCACCAATACAACTTTCTGTCTGTCTACCCATATCAAGACCTCCTGGATGCAACTCTGTTCTAAGCATTGGCATCTTATTGACCATGTCATTGTCAGGAGAAAAGGAAGACAGTTGCACTGAAATGGACAGGTTAACACTACAGATGAAAAATAAGGATATATCGGAATACTATATAATTTGGAATAGATACTATTGGTGGGGACAGAAAGGAAGGGTTTAAGATGGAAAAGAGTTGTTAAGAGGACATCCATGATAATGAGACTAAAATAATCCTAAGAATGTTAGAAGATGTAAGTAATGATGAATAAATGTATATATGTGTGTATACATACATACATACATACATACATACATACATATGTACAAATGTATATAAGATCTATATTCTATTATATTTCATAGAATGATGACCAAAAGTTATGTCAAAATGACTTCACCATGTTCAATGTTTTTAAATGTTATGTTTAATAAAAAAAATATTTTAAAAAAAGGAAGGCAGGATGTCAGTGTGACCAAGATCATTTGTGGAACTGACTGTGGGATAGTTCTGTTAATTTGTCTGCTCACTCATCTGAAGCTGGGTTTGCTGCCATAGTCACAGAGGTCATGAAACTACTGACACAATTTTTGCCATGTAAAAACTTTAGGACATTTATTTTTATTTGTCAACTGCTTACAAGATAATAGGTATAAGTAAAAACATAGTTATGAATACATGGATACATATAAGAAAAAATATATAAAAGAAACAATAGGACAGGGACAATAGGCATGTTGGTGCGCTTATGCACGCCCGCTACAGACCTCTTAGGAAAGGGGTGAGGTCAATAGCAGACAGTCTAAGATTAAAGTTTTTGGGGTTTGGGGAAGAAACCACAGAGTCAGGCAAAGTATACCAGACATTGATCATTCTGTTGCTGAAGTCGTATTTCTTGCAATCAAGTTTGGTGCGGTTAACCTTGAGTTTGTATCTATTGTGTGCTCTTGTGTTGTTATGGTTGAAGCTGAAGTATTCATTGACATGTAGGACATTACAATGTATGATTTTATATACTATACTTAGATCGGACTGAAGGCAGCGTAGTTCTAGGTTTTCTAGGTCTAAAATTTCGAGTCTGGTGGCATAAGGTATTCTGCAATGAGTAGAGGAGTGGAGAACTCTTCTTGTGAAATATTTCTGGACTTTCTCAACTGTGTTAATATTAGATACTTAATGTGGGTTCCAGACTGATGAGCTGTATTCAAGTATTGGTCTAGCAAATGTTTTGTATGTCAGAGGAGAATCATGATCTCCATAAAACCTTTGTTGATGCTACAAAAGTCTTTGTCAGATGATAAGGCCTGTGGATGATCGTGTCAAAGTTTGGCTGCTTTGGCAAATTCATTCAGATGGAACACCAGTTCCACGATGGCATGATGGATGGCAGAAAATTCTCCAGTCACTAATGGTGTTCAAGAGGCCTGTGTGCTCTTTAACTGTGTGCACACTGTCCAGCATGAAGTTTACTGCCATGCTGAATGGTATCATTCAGGACAGTGATGCTGGAATCAACCTCAAGTACAGAGTAGATGTGAAGCTATTCAACCTGAGGAGGCTTCAGGCTATTTCCAAAGTGAAGGAAAATGTTCTGAGATTTCCTTTTTACCAATAATGGTGCCCTGAATGCTGGTCAGAGTGAGAGATGCGAACAAATTTTCTATGGCTTCTGATACCACCCATCAATATTCAAAAGACCAATGTTATGCACCAGCTTGCTCTCATACACCATTCATAGAACCCATAATCAAGAGTCAGAAATAACAAGGAGTGGGCCAATTCAATTATCTTCTCCCAATTGATACAGAAGTTAACTTCAGAAGAGCAAAGGTAAATTTTGCTTTCAGACTGTGTTTTTTTTTTTTCAGTAACAAAATTAAAAGTCCACATAGTGATGGCATTGACTATCCAGCACATGTGAACTGTCTTTTGAAGGCATGCAGGACAGCTTAACCATTTCCACATGACTTGTTCTCACAAAATATTTGGCTTCAGATGGCTAAATATAATACCAGACACTGAAGTTCTCTCTAGAGCAAATCTATCATCAATCCACACTCTGTTAATAAGAACACAACCCAGTGGGTGGGTCCCATCATCTGCATGCAGAATGAGCACATACCAAGTAGCTCCTTTTTGTGGAACTGTCTACTGGAAAATGCTTATGTGGAGAGCAGAAAAAACATTTCAAATATACATTAAAGATTTCTGTGAAGTTGCTTGACAAAGACACAATCACCTGGGAAAGTCAGCTCAAAATTGGCATGGCCTTATCCCTAAGAGCAGTGAAACTTAGAAAATAATGTGTGCTGTGGAAGCACATGTTAAGTGTGAGTTGTGCAAGTCTAGTGCTCCATCAGTGCAACAATTGCAGTATCTAGACATGTTTGGCCAATGTGTGCCAGGACATTCCATGTCTGAATTGTCCTGATCAGTCATTTTTGGACACACCATATTTAGTTTCAACATGACTAATTGTACTGAGGTCTTCATTGATGATGATGGACGAAAAACACAATCATCTCACTCTAAACAAACTTGCTCCAAACTGCCATCAGCAGGTTGCTGTGGAGCTGGGGGGCTGAAGGGGTTGTTTCTCCCTTGTCTCCAGATGCATCTAAAAAAGGAAAAAAACCTGCTTAAAGATGCTCACAAAAGCTTCATCCAGTAGATGGTCTCACCCACTTTTCTCCTGGTCTCACTCCTTTCTCCTGGTCTCACTCCTTTCTCCTGGTTCATCTGAATCCTGTCACCTTCTTCTAATGGCTCCACCCCTTCTCCTGCTCATAAAACTTGCCAGTTTCTCTATTCACATTGAGTTGTCAGTTGACCTCTCTTTCTCTCTCTCTCACACACACACTACACAGAGAGAGAGAGAGAGGGAGAGAGAGAGAGAGAGAGACTGCCCATTCCCCTTGTAGATATAGCTAAACTTCTGCTCCATTCCTCCCCCCACCTCTGTGGAAGGATGTATGTTTATGTTTGCCTTTTGCACCTGCAGATCCAAATGTTTTTACACTCTTTCTGACTCATTTAAGTTTTCTTCCCTCTCTTGTCTTTGGAATAAATTCCTTTCCTTCTGCAGATCCCAAATTTTAATTTCTCTTGGGATCTTCACTGACTTCCAAGAAGCTCCCATTTCTTCCTATTATCTCTTTTTCTATATACCATAATATTCAGGATCCCATTTTCTTGTCTTCTACTTTTTCTCTGTTACAACTCTGTGTAAGCAGACTCCAAGACTCAAGCTAACATTCTTCCTTTTATTGACAAACTTCTGTGAGGCAGATTTATTTCCAAGCTCCACTACACCTTTTTGAGCTATGTATATATCAATACAAGCTATATAGAATTACTATGAGCAGAAATAACACATAATATCTTCCATTGTAATGTGAAAACCCATTATTGAGTGAACAGAACGCTGCTTGGACTGTTCATAGATGGTAACTGCTCATGGATAATTCAAAAAATCCCATTTTTTTTCTTCAGGTGCTTTTCAAACATGGGATGTCTTGAAACAGATGATTGTCCTCTGACAGCTCTTCAAAAAGAAGAATGCATTCTGTGATGCAGAACAGAATTCCCTAAACTTTCCAGCTTTGCAGATTGGCCGAAGGAGGCGAGAGGGGATAGTTCCATGTGAGTGGCAGTGTGCCTGCCAGCCGCTCATGCAAATGGAGCTGTGCATGTGCCCACCACACACACAAATGGAGCTGTGTATCCATGCTTGCTTGCTGCTGCCACAAGTGGAAATGCATCTGCATGCTCGCCCACCACTTCTGCGGTCTAGTTCCGAATGGCTCAAGGCTTGGTCATGGCCTGGAGTTAGGGACCTCTGGTGTAGAAGGCATGTCACAACCTCCTAGGCGTACCAGGCATGAGCTGAGGATCCAAGATTTTTAAATTTGTAATGCAAACCATGAGCTGGTTCTAGTTTTAATTCCTATTAAATTTCAACCCATTTATTCTTGATTATTTAAGGCTGACTCTTGGGTGTCAAATTTTGCATTTGCTCTCATCTATGACATTCCAATGTGTAGAATTGCTGTTTTTTTTTTTTTTAAATAGTACATTTATGGGTTGCTGTGGCACGAGGCAGCATTATGCAAGACCAAATTGGCAACAAAGCTCTGTAGATAAAATGATGGTGTTTCCACTGTTGTTCTGTAGCCTTGGGAACTGTGACTTTTCCCTGCCCCCTTCCCCTCATCTATTGCAACACTCTGAGATTGAGATCTCAGACAATTACCAGTCTAATTAGGGTGTGTTGAGGAGTGTTTAAGTTTATGTTTCCAAAGCCGTAAAATTAAGGCTTACATTTCCATCGTCCATCTTAGCTTGACAACATTGCCATCTATCAGCGCTGAAGCAACTCTGCTAGAACTAAGATTCTGTCTAAGGTGAAAGTGTTCAGGTAGATTATCCTGACACAAAACTATCAAACTTTTATTCTAACATGCAATTCATTTATGTCTTGCTTTTAATATTTGCATGAAGTTAAGATGAACTTTTGAAAAAACACTTTACAGTCTTGAATGTTTTATTATGATTTTGAATTAAAACTTATTTTGCTAGAATATAATTAATGTGAATGAACGAACTTCTCTATTCACACACAGAGAATTATAATTGGAAATAACATAAATAATTGGAATTAAAAAATACAAAGAATTTGAAATTGAATTTAAATTATGAACATGCCAAAGCAAAAATGTATACACTGTTAAGATTTGAAACAGAAAAAGAATAGGTTAAAGAATACGTGACAAAATGGGCTATAATTTTGAATACAATATAAGAAGGATCCTTGGGAGAGAGTGTAGATAGCTGGTATTAAATTTATATTATGTCATAATTTAAGAAAACTTTTATAAAATGATCTATTGTTGGTATGTGACAATAGAGAAATTATCAAAATTTATACTTTTAATTCAAAGCAGTGTTGAAAATAGGAAAACATGAGGGGACATTTTATTATGCATGGTATATTTGTGAAAAAAATATGAAATTTTGGATTCCGATTCATATGCCAATGCAAAGAATTTTAAAGATACACATGAAGAAACCAGAATATTTTTGGGGGGTGGGATTTATGGACAATGGATTAGAAAAGATTCTTGGCAGATTGATTTTGTATATAGTAAGTGTCGCAGGAAAAACAGTGAAATTCCCACAGTGGAGGAATATCAAAATTTAGTCAGATAGCCAAACTGACCTGTTTGATGAGAGACAAAAAGCAACAAAGACTTTTTGAAGACTGAAAACCTTGAATGGACTTCTTGCTGGAAGAAGAAAAGCTGATATGATTTATGGATTTGGGAAGTGAAACCGATTTGGATTAAAGGAGAGGCTAAAGAGATTTGTATAATATAGTATAATTGTATAATATAAGATGGAAGGAAGGTTCTAAATACAATTCTAAGATTGTAACTATCTATTGAGGTAAAGTTCAGAAGTCATCATATTTTATAACTTTAGTTTTTTTTTTTTTTTCTTCTATTCTTGTACCTTTTTCTTTTTTCTTTCTTTAAATTTAATTTTTACTTCATGGAAAATTCTTAAATAATATAAATAAAAAAAAAGAATTCTGCCTGTGTCAAACCCCTTAGGCTTATAGCATCTCACAACCACAAAGCAAGATTCTCACAAATTCACAGTAAGCAGTTTTTCTAGAAGGAAAAAGTGGTTAGGTTACATAATCTTCAGCCTTGGGCTTCATTACCTGGGACATTAAGGTGCGGCTTTCCTGTTGCCTTTGATCTTCATTCGGAGTCTTAGTTCAATGGGAAGATGGTTGTCATTTACTTAAAACCACAAACATGTTCATCTGTTCTTGTTCTGCAATATTTCTGAAATGCCCATCATCATTCCTAGGCTCAGAGAGTTCCATCAGAGTCAGTTTTCTCTTCTAATTCAAGTGACAAGAAGTAAGTGGAAGAAAGGAGAGGGGAGGTCCTGTATTTTATTTTCTCAGGTGGAATTCTGGACCTTTCTTTCCAACTTAAAACAGCTTAAACCATGGTTTCTCAGGCAGGATCCCAAAGAATTAAGTGGATGCTCATCATTTTTTCATTCTACAGAGTTGGAATGCTACCAAAGCTTGCTCTGGACCCCTGTGGAATGTAGATTAGAATTTAATGATCACAAGTGGGTTTATTGGTTAGTTAACCCCAAACCCAATGAAGTAATTAATTATATTAATTACCATCCTTTTTTAACAATTTTATATCAGAAGAGCAATCAAGTTGATGTCTTCTTTCTATCTAAGATACTTTCCTGGAACTACAACTGAATCTTACTCCAACACTGGTAAATGGATATCCTCCCCTGCTGTATCTGAGAGCATCAAGCTGGTATAGGTATCATCTGAGGCAGTTGTCTCCATTCAGTAAGTAGGGATAACCTGTAAAGTCATTCTTATTTACTGCACCCACATGGATTAGCCTTAAGAAGACTCATCTGATCTGAGAGCTCTTAGGCTGTTTGCCAATGAGGTCACCTAGTCAATTTGAGACAGGCCAGAATAATTCACTCTCTTGCTTCCTTCTTTATGTAGCTCCAGCCTCCCTGAATTATAGCTGTGTTTGTTCCAGGAGTCCTTTTGAGTACCAAATATGTTGAAAACAAAAGGTGGATTTTTTTAAAAGTCCTTTTTCTGTTGAAGAACATAAAATTTGGGTCAGTGATGTGAAAGAAAATGGAGAGGAAACCAGAAGTTAACGTGGTTTTGGAAAAAGGAGTGTACTTTTTCAACAATTTATTATTCCAATGTTTTTAATTCAACAAACTACACTAAACAAAACTTATAAGAAATTGCATTCCACTTGCATAAGCTGCTTTTATAAAAGTCTTATTTTTTTTTTAACTCTTTGAAGCCTGCAAGCTAAAAAGTACTGGAGACATGTTGTCCCAGAAACTATTAGACCTTATCCCATAAAGGGTTTTATAAACCAGAACCATGAATTTCATCTGGAAACCTATAAGCAATCAGTGCAGGATATCTGCCTGTCTGTCTATCCATATGCACATGCACACACACAGTAATTTGTATTAAAATTTTACATAAATAAATGATCAACATGATAATAGATAAAATTAAGAAAAAGAAAAAATTATAAAGGGAAAATGCAAATAAATAAAGAAGATAATTAAATCTTCTCTACAGCAGACGCATAGTATTCTTCCTCTTTAAAATTATATTACACAGTTCCTTTCAACCCCATATTCAATCATTTTTAATCAACAAATACTGAAATCATTATTTCATTGTTTTCATTTACAGCAACAAAGACCATAAAGGCTTTCCAGTCTTTTATAACAGTACAGTATTTATTGTTTTATCCCTTATCAAACAAGTTATTTTTGCCATTTCTGTGAGTTCTGCCATCTTCATAATCCAATCCTCCATTGTGGGTATTTCAAATGTTTTCCTCTCATTGTGTATATGTGTCTTATTGCAGTTATTATGTGTAAAGCAACTACTGAAGGTCCTGAAGCATAAGAATACATGGGCAAGCTGTGGCAAGCCCCTAATTGCCCATGCTGCTACAATCTGGAACTGCTGAAGCTTCTTATAGAACACATTGCAATAGTATCTAAAACATGAGTAACCATCATAAGGCTATCTTGTCTAAATATTAGAATCACTGTAGCACTAGATGAACTTGTGCAAGGGGCTTCCTGGACACAGATATCACTTGTTGCTCAAACAGGAGATGAGAAACTAAGAAAGCCTCCAAACTGAACACCAGTCTTGAAATGGAAACTTAGTCTTCAAGCTGAATGAGGATAAGTTGTGCTACTTCCATCCCAGCTTCCCCAAAGGTGGGCAATGCAGCCTTGGTGCTATGCTCCAGTTTGAAACCAGTCTGAAAGGGATCCAGATAATAATCCAGATAAGGTCCTTGAAGCTGGGTATGTGGTGATTCTAAAGTAGTTTCTATAAGTTGATGCCTGTCAGATATGCTGGATTTCAGTTCCTGAACTGTGAGTAATTGTGTTATTTGAATGCAATAATCTACAATGTAAAAGACTGGGAAAGGAAGATTTAAATGAGGCAGATATACTCCATAGCACTATACATTTCCACTCTACATGTTCAAGAGTGATGCCAAGATCAAGATTCAGTGAGACCTGAAAGACGAGTAACTGATTGCCAAGACCAAGATTAATGACGTAAAACCAAACCTTTGTAATGTTTTTCCCATTATATTAGCAGTTGAATGGCTAAGATTTTACATCATCATATTTGAATTCCTTAAATAACCTAAGGGTTTGGGGTGAGAGAGGATGTGAATGTAATTAATCAGTGACCATGATGATATAATTGTCTAATTTCTTTGTTCTTAACTGGGCTGTTGAGAAAACATGTTCAAGCAGAGCCAGTCTGTTCTCTCAGTATGCAACTTTTGTAATACAGCAGTTGAGGGCAGTCACAATGAAATAGAGTTACAATTGAATTCCATTTCCTTAGCACACCATGAGGCTGAACTATGGCCATATGAAAACTATCAACATGCTCTTTAAAATCAAGCTATGTTTATGAATAACTTCCATGGGAAATTGGCATGTTCATGCAGAGACCGATATCAGAAATAGCAATTGCAAGTAGAGCTGGAAGTTCAAGATCATAATCATGGTTAGACTAGCAAAGCAATGGAAAAAAGAGTGCGGATAGAACAATATGCTGCTTATGACAGGTGCATGGTGATAGATAGATGATAGATAGACAGGTAGATGGATGGATGGATGGATGGATAATCAGTTTTTACCAACTTAATGTCCTTGTGATGCATTGTGAATGACAACCCCCAGGAGTCCTCTTTGGAGGTCATGTGATGGCTGAAAATTCTGGGAATTGTCTCAATATATCTAAAGGAAGTCAGATGAGCAAAGCTGAGAGCACCTTCCATTACATAATAGAATTTTCTATGTATGGGTCCTTACATGGACTAAATAACATTATAAATCACAAAAGGAAGATAACAGCAATAAATTTGGAAATTTCCAAGAGTTTAAAAATAACAATGCACAACCCTAGTTAGGGCCAATTTCCCAAACTCTATATGATCACATAACATTGTCTGTTTGCATGAAATACTGTACCTCAAAATGGCCCACCTTACTAAATTTTATTTTAGAATTAAAGAAACAGCAAAACACAAAGGCCACCACAAAATAATAATAGGCAATAATAACTAACAGCATAACTCAGTAACATATTAAAGAAAGAGAGGAAGAGTGTTGAGTTAGTAGGACCATAGTAAATATATTAAAGAAGGACCCCACCATTAAGGGGTTTGGGCAGGGTGGGATCCGAAAGGTTAATTACTGCTTCAGTGATTTACAAGGTTCGGTGATTTACGAGATTCGGTGAGTTACGATGTGCTTCCCTGCACGCTATGTGGCGTGCCTGTAAATTGTCATCAGCACACTGCGTGCAGAGAAGCAGCCTTTCAAAAAGCACTTTTTTCCTGCTTTTTAAACTGCAGCTGTGGCTCGCAAGGCAGCTGAAGTTGCAAAATCAGGAAATAAAGGTCAGGTAAGAGCCCGGGCAGGCAGGTGGGCAAAAACATCAGCAGACATAGAACCGGCTCTATGTCTGCTGCTCTTCAGAGCTACCGGTTCTACAGAGGTGGACAGAACTGGTAGAACCCCCCACCCCCCCGGGCTTGGGGCTTAATCTTTTCCTATACCTGCTGTCACTGACTAAAAATGTCCCTTCAGAGAAATGGTAAATCGCTGCAGATTGTTGTACTCATTCTTAACTCTTGGAGATGGATCAGAAGGATAACATGATAAATGGCATCAAATGCCACTGAGTGATCAAGCAAGACTAGGAGAGTCACATTAACCATCCCAGTCCTGACAGAGATTATCTATAAGCATGATCAGTGATGCCTTTGTGCTAAAAAAAAAAGGCTGAAGTCTGACCGAAACTGACTGAAATTTTCTCCAAGGCTCATTGTATCTCTAGGACTGTAATTTTCTAAAATTATACTCTCAAAAGGAAGGCTAGACACAGGTCAATAATTATCTGGTACATCTGGGTTAAGTGTGTTTTTTTTTTTAAAAAAAGAAGGATATGCAACATCATTTCTTTTAGAAATGAAAGGATGCACATGCCTAGGGGTGGGATTCTACCGGTTTGGACTGGTTCTATAGAACTGGTTGTTACGATTCTGTGCAGTTTGGAGGACCAGCAAATCATGCCCCTGGCTGGCCCCACCTCTCTCCTCCCCCCCTCCCCTCCTGCCCAGTCAGTCCTTATCGCGTATGTGCAACATTGCATGTATGCCCAACATCGCTGACTGCATTCTTCCCTGCCCAGTCACTCCTTCAGGTATTTCTTTTTTTCCCCTCCCAATGATCAGCTGTTCCTATGCTGTGCTGGGATTCCCCTCGCTTACTTACTGCTTTGGCCAGAAGGCTTCCCTGAGGCCCAGGAAGGCAAAAAAATGCCCCCTTCCAATTTTTGCCTTCCTGGGCCCCAGGGAAGCCTTCTGGGAGCAAAAACACCCCCCCAAGAGGCTTCCCTGAGGCCCAGAAGGCCCAAAATGTGGGAGTAGTACTGCAGCTGCTGCTGCAAAAAAGCCATGATCACCTAGTCACATGGCCATGCCCATCTAGCTATGCCCACAGAACTGGTTGTTACAAAATTTGAATCCCACCCCTGCATATGCCAACTCAACACCATCACTTCTCTGATGTTTTCAGTATCCAGGCTTGCAAGGGTCTGAGCTCATGCTGCAAGAACCTCTTCAGGATTCACAGGAGCAAACTTAACTTTTCAAGTTGAAGTCACTGACATCACTTATGGAACTGCCCAGATAGCATCCAATTCTGTGTGAATCTGTGCTCTTGAAACCTAGAGAAATCCTCAGCATATATTATGTTCTTTCTGCCGTTCACTTTAAAAGGCACTGCTGAGTAGCAATCTGCATATAGTTTACAATAAGATAAGAAATATCAATGTTTTGCTAGTTTTATCAGCACAGCATAGGCCACAATATAGAATTGATCGGAATCACTTATTTTATGCCATAGAACTCTAGGCTTGCTTCATTCCTTGTAGCTCCCTGCAAAATCATTCTCCACCCCAAGCCAACAAGCTAGGAGAAACCTTTCTGGAGCAATGGTCAATACCACCTCTTTACTCTAATAAATAGCTAACGCCTTGATGAAAGTATCCACCATCACCTGGGAGAATTCTTAAAATGCCATTTGGAAACAGAATAATTAGATAACATTAGATCTCTGGATATGTTCCAGAGCAATCAGGGAATGATCTTATCATAAAAGGGGTAAATCTTAACGCTAACAACCCTGAATCTTAGATCATATCACAATTGCTCTAAGACACAAATCAGTTCTGAATTATTTAATTTATCATGGTCTTTTTCTTATAAGAATGAGCTAAGGAGGATGAGAGAGTTCCTGCCTCATGAACCACAGTAACATGACCAATTTCAGATACAGTGCATCTTGACCCAGGAGAATGGGAATTGCCATTTTCTGCCTTGTCTCGGTCAATATAATATCTTGGTCCAGCCCAAATGACAAGTGTTTCTTCATTCTTATGAACTATCACTATCCTCCTAGACTTCTTGCCCTGATTGCTAGAACTTGCTCTATCATCCCAAGATATTGTGGTTCGACTGAAAAATTACCTCATATATTCTTATCTTATTGGGACTGATCTGGTAATATCACTATGAGCATGTTGTTAATTGTCTAGAGAAAAACATGAAGTGTACAGAGGGTAAACCAGAAATATGTTAGACTACAAAACTGGCAGAGTTCTAGACTGCACCAGGAGATTGTTTGCAGAGTAAAATTCCATTTTATTCTGCATTGATCAGACTCTGCCTCAATTATTGTGCTCACTTCTGACCATTACACTTTAGGAAAACATTTGGAAAAAAATTAAATAGGGCAGTGGAGATTATCAGAGGACTATAAATGTATTTTTTATAAAGAGAATAGAAAGAGCTGGATCTATGCAGCCATGGGAGCAGAAATCTAAGAATGGTATAATATCGGTCTTCAAATAACTGAAAGTACACTTCACAGAAGACATGAAGGCAGAATATAGAATAATTAATTTAAATTATAGAAAGCAGATTTGAAAATTGGGAAAATTTGGGTAATAATAAGAACAATTTTACTTTTGAATCAGTTACCTAGATGGGTATTCAAGTCTAGACAGTTCAGGATACTTCTAGTTGGTTTGCTGAATACAGCAAGAAAGTTGATTGGATGGTCTAAATCAGGGATGTCAAATCCATGGCCGGCCCATGGGCCAGATGCGTCATGTGCTGGCCCCACCTCCGCCAAGTATAGCGAAGGGGGGAAAAGTCCCAATACGTCACGTAACGCTGCTGTGACGACATGAGTTTGACATCCCTGTTCTAAATGGTATTTTATGGCTTTATGTCTCTAGGATTTACTTCTCAATAGAAAGTTTGCCCTATCTTATCCCTCACCCCCAACCGTTTGTGTGTGTGTGTGTGTGTGTGTGTGTGTTTTTGCCTTTAAGTCTTAACATCTGGCAACTACAGGAAATGCAATTTATTTGGCAATATTTTCAGTCGTGTTTTGTCCTTGCCTTCTTCTGTGCCTAATGTAGAACTAGGACAACCAGTGTTGTTTTTCCTGGAAATGCTCCATCCCCTTAATAACCTCTCAGCTCTGGAAATTTTGTAGTCAGCCTTTTCCAAATCTTTCTTCTTCACGTAGATCTGTAAAAGCTAGAGGAGCACAATTCTAAATAAGGAATCATCTTTCTTTCAACATAGATAAAGTAAATAATTCAATCCAAATTTCCTTTGCTCTTCATAACAGAGTTGCTTCATGGTTGAGGCAAAAACGAAAACAGACAAGATGATACAATCTGGGTTCTTTTTTTCTGTCTACCCAAAATGCAACAGTGATGCTAAAACTTTTATAAAAATATTCTTAATTTTTCTAGTGTCTATATTATCGTCATCTCACCAACTGGTTTAATCAGGCCTTGGAACAGAATGATCACAGGAAGCAATGAACAGAAAATAACCCATGAGAAGCAAAAGAAAGAGAAAAAATGCTTGAGACATGTAGGCTATTAATAAAGCTGTGTTCTGCCAACCCTTGCAGTTTGCTCAGTGCAGCAGCAAACAGGAAAAATTAGCTCATCAATTTGGGTCAAATCCCTTGGAACAAAGGCACTGATTTGCAATCCATCCTTTCTCTGAAGTGCTTCTTTGGGCTTTTACTAGCTGGAGTAAAAGTAGCCTAAGCCCTTCCAAAGTAGTCTAGGTGGGAAAGGACGTATTCCAAAGAACTGGACAAATAAACCCACATTTTCTTCACACATTTGTATAAATTTTACTTTTTCTGTCATTTTTCTTATATTCTTCACGCTGGACTGAACTGGAAGCCTACTGGGGCTGCCTTTTTCTTTTTTCAAGGCTTAGCTGAAGACCTGCCTCTCTCACAAATCTTTTCAGCCCTTCAATCCCTCAATAGAGGTAGTACAGTTGGTAATGAGCTGCCATATCATGATTCTTTTATTATACAAATCTCTGCTACAACTACACTTATACTGTTTACAGTTCAGGTCAGTTCACTGCATTTCAAAATAAGATATTGTAAAGTACAAAATTTGCTGAAAATGTATCAGAATCTGGTGCACCTCCTTACTCAATCTGTTTTTGTTTAGGAGAAAAATGATATAGACAGACTGGAATTGGTCAGTGCGAAAGTTACAAGGAAGATCAGGTAACTAAGTCTGTGAGGAGAAACCAGAATAAATGAGTATGTTTAGCCTCAATGAAATATCATTAGGGGAAGTGAGATGATACAAACTTTCAAAGACCAGAAATAATAAATGTATAGTAACTGCTTCAGAGAGAGGTGCGATTATTGCTAATTGAAAGATCAGAAGTCACTCTTATATATATATATATATATATATATATATATATATATATATATATATATATATATATATATATATATATATATATATATATATATATATATATATTTACTTGCACTACTTTTCATGCCTTTTCTATCTTATTTTTATTTTTTTACTTTGTATTATTTCACATCTATCTTTTATTTCTGTGTAAAACTGCAATAAAAATTATAACAGATAAAAAGGGCAAAAATGTATTATAGACAGAGGACATGACTCCTTGTAAGAATAGTGATCTTCAGGGATGTCCACGGAGTGTGGTCCAAAGAATAAAGTCTCTCACATACAGGATGCTCATATAAATCAAGTGGAACTTCCCTCATCCCATTGTGGCTGCCTTTTTGACTGTATCCTGCAGATAGTTATGATATTAGATTACAGGAAAGTAGATTCTCAGCTTCAGGAAAAATATCCTTATCATAAAAAGAATGAATTTCCAGGGGAGGTGATAGAGCTCTTAAGGTCAGGGTTTCCCAATCTTGGCATTTCAGCCCCCAGAATTCCCCACCCAACCATGTTGAAATTGACACATCTTAACACTGACAAGGTTAAGAAACCTGTTTTTGGCTATTTGGCAGTTCCCTAAAACTGAAGCCCGCAAATTGTCAAATTACCTGTCTTTAGAACAGAAAAGCAACTGTTCTCTGGAGGCAGAGTTCAGTGTTTATTCTTCCGGTTCCCATTGCAGAGTTGACCTCTTGCTGCAGGTTGTAAGCAGCCATTTCCTCTTATGTCCCCTTCTGTTTTCTTGTCCATTCAGGCTGGATTGCTTTTTTCTTACCATTAAACTGAGTGGTTCACTGACCACTCCATAGAAAGAGGAACACCCAATTAACACAGGCAACAATGGTCCTCATATACTGACTTCTAAGGTTTCTTTTTTCTTACTTGTGTTATAACCAAGAACATTGGTTTCCGTGTAAGGGGTTCCTGGTTCAAAATGTAACGGAAACATTATTTTAAAATTGTAGTTTCTTCCACTTACTTTTTTTCTATTTGGCTCAGAGTTATAAAAAAACAAAAAGTGCAGGATTTCAGAGTTTCATTGTGAAATCAGTTAGCCTCAAGAGATTGAAAAAATATGGAAATGCTGGAGCTCTGGACCTTAAAAAAGCCATTGGCTAGATAGGGAAAGCTGATTAGATATAAGAAAATAATATTTTTTTTTAAAAAAAATATGCTGGATTACAAACCAGCAACCTCTCACATATAGAGCCATGGTGCTGCAGTGGTTAGAATGCAGTACTGCAGGCTACTTCTGCTGACTGCCAGCTTCCAGCAGTTTGGCAGTTCGATTCCCACCAGTTCAAGGTTGACTCAGCCTTTCATCCTTCCGAGGTCGATAAAATGAGGACCCAGATTGTTGGGGGCAATATACTGACTTTGTAAAATGCTTAGAGAGGGCTGTAAAGCACTGTGAAGTGAAATATAAGTCTAAGTGCTATTGCTATTGCTATCACATATCAGACAAAATATTTAAACACTGTTATTATAGCAAAAAAAATGATAAGAAATTATTAACATATAAAAGTTCTGACAAGAAAGGAACTTTGTTTTAAAAATGATGTTTGTTCATGCCTGCACTGTATATATACATTTAACTCTGTCTATGTGTGTTAGAATGTATCTCTGTATGTTTGTGTGTCATTTGTGTGTGTGGTGTGTATGTAAGTGTTATGTCTGAGAGAGACAGAGACAGAATAAGTGAGTTACAAATTTAACTCAAATATATAAACATTCCAGGAAACCTCACTCACAGGAAGTAAAGTGACTGGCCATTGTTTTCCATATAGATATAGATGGGAAGGTCTAGCAACAGGGGAATTCTCAGTGGGAGGATATGTTAGTCTGCAGTCCAGACAGATTATAGTCCAAGTTGTTGCCAATAAAATAGGATTTTTTTAACCCAGCTGGTACATAGGACAGGAGCAGCTTAAATAATAAGGGCAAGTATGCTTAGAATCTCTTTATTAAGATTGAATTTAAGGAGTAGATAAAGAACAGTGGAGACATTCTTTTTCTCATAGGCTTCCTATGAACTTGTGAAGGGATAACTCTTTGCACTGCTGATGGGGGATTTGAATCTTGTTGCCTTTACAGGTCTCTTGAATCTTTATCGTCTACCGAACATAGATGTGTTTAAGAATAGTTTAGATAGGCATTTGTTTGCATCTTTATGGTATGGAAGACTGGATTTCTATCACATGTGCATGTTCACGTGGAATCAAATGAGAATCTAATGTAATCTATCATAGCTTCTAATATTTGGTTGTTATTTGATAACTGGTAATCAATGAAGATACTGTATACTCATCCTCCTTTGGGAAGTTTTCCCTTAGCCTCAATATTTCAATTTAAACCAATTTTATTTTGCAAAGGGAAATTGATTGTGTTTGTTAATGACCCCAATCAAGTTTTTCATGTCATGACTTTGAAATCTGTAGGCAGAGCAATATACTATCATAAGCAGCATAGGATAGCCTAGGCTAAGAGATGGCACTCAATGTATTTTATAGATGGGTAGAGCTTGAACCTGGTTATTCCCAGCTTTGTCTGACACTCTAAGCCCAGAATGTTGGTGCACGATATAGTAAAAAATGGGCATGGGATGCCAATTAGTGATCCTTAGAAAATTGCCCATGAAACTATGTTTACATCCCACAAACAGTCTTTGTTAAGGCAAGATTGAATGCAGAAACATGACATGGCTATTTGAATTTTAAAGAAGTTATTAAGTCCCATAACACTTAAAAACAAACATAGGTGAGAATCAATAAGGAACAAAGCAAAAGTAAAGTGGATGGATTAAAAAAATGTTCTTATTCTCATAGCAACATGTAGGGATGACTGGTAAAACTTTTATCTAGAGATAGAAGTTACTTCTATAAGAAGTAACCTGAAACAATATCAACCTGTCCCAGGTTAATGGCCTTTAGAGTCTGTGGGACTTTCCCCAATTAATATTCAAATGAACAATATTCAGGCATGATATGAGTTATACTTTGTGGAAGGCTGGTATTGTCTCATGCCTCATATCCTTTGGAGGTAAGTTCATAACAGGCAACATTTTCCATGCTGGGGCTGAGATTTGCTCATTACTTGCTTTAGCTGTTGATTCCTCTATGGGGAGACTCATATGAACATTTCCTTTGGGCTATCTCCAAGCAACTAACAAACAGGTGACTGGCTAATTTATAGCCCAGAAAAATAGGACTTGTTCAAGGTCTTGTGCCAAGAATTAATTCTTGATAGCAACAGCTTCAATGGTTAGCCACTGCTATTAAATCACCCCATCTGATCCCATTTTGTGAGAATTATAAATATTCTCGAATCATGGCTGGCTTATTTGCAAAATGTGTGTAGGAACAACATGCCTGGAATTAGCTTTACAGAAGCATTATATTTGTTTAAGGATTTGGGTTCCTTTTCATATTTATAAGAAAAACCCTATTGAGACTTATATCAGCTGTAGAAATGTTGTAACACTGATTAGCCTAACCAACTGCAAGAATAGAATAGCACACAAACACACACAAGCTCCCAAATGGAGCATAGATGACTGAACTACCTCAGGCAACAGGCCATGGCAATCAGGCATGTTTGAGTCCTTAGTATCATGTTTCCTGGGAAGAGTTTGCTTTTAGAAGTTGTAGGTGCTCTATCATGGAAGGTTTTTAAGAAGTGATTGGACAAACATTTATCAAGCTTGAGCAGGGAGTTGCACAAGAAGACCCTCAAGGTCTCTTCCAACTTGTATTCTGTAAACCCATTAGTCTTATGACAAAATCAATATTAACTACCATTCACACACATTGCACCCTAAATCAGTGGTCCCCAACCTTTGCGGCTCCCCAGATTGGCAGTGGTGGTTGTGGCAGGTGGCATCGGCAGGGGGAAGGGGATGATAGAATGATACAAATTATTATAGATATGTATATAAATGATACAAATTATTATAGAATCAGAATTAGAAAAGCCGTTTAGGTCATAAGATCCAATCACATGCTCAGTGCAGGAATCCTATTTAAAACAACCCCTATAGAAAGACGTCTAGCTTCTACTTGAAGGTGACAGTGCTTGAGAACCACCATTTCTCTCACTAACTGGTTCCAATGTCAAACTGATCTTACAATGAGGAAGTACTTAAGGTTATAATTCCAACAGAAACTGCTGCGGCTGAGCAAAAACAGTGGTGTGGCCAAATAATTCCACCAGAAGTGGAATTCAAATTTGCTTTGGGGAACCACTCTGAAGAGGCAGTCAACTTCAGAGAAGTGAAATGCCCCTTTGAAGATTTGCCTAGTTTTAATCAATTTGCATATGAAAGTTTAACTTTGGTGCCACTTTTCAATGTTTGTAGATTTAATAGACATATGTATGTGTTCATATAGTGCTGTTATTTTAACTGCATGTTGGGAGCCACGTAGAGTTTGATATAAGATTGGTGGCTATATATGCTTTAAATAAATAAATGTATGTAATAAAGCCAGAGTTAACTAGCTAATCAGAATGACATTGGCACTGTAATGAAGGTAAATTAGGTTTACCTCATTCCCACAATCTACCAAGGAAATTAACCAACTACAATGAGATTTTAGACATTTTTATGGCAATGTACTAATTAGTTCCAACATGGTATATATTTCCTTGTTATTTAACAAGCATGGGAAGCCAGTGAAGCAGCAGATTACTGGAGAGAATACTGGTTACAGAATTTTCCTAATATTTCTTGGCTGCTTCTTGATTTCTCCTTTGAAAGAAATTTTGAAAGGGAAATTTTTATCAGGCACCACTCTAAACTAAAATCAGCAACAGTTAATGTTATAATCTTAGAATAGTTCCAATTTTAGTATATGTGCTGCCATGTATGAATTTTGTGTGATTAGTGAGAAAAGCCTTGTAAAATTTTGGAGTGGTATATTCAAGAGCCTGTCCTGGGTCATATTTAGAAATTGTATGTGCTGCTCATACTTCTAGAAGCTTCTTAGTTCAGCATATAATAGGAGGCTATCATGGGACAGATATATTTTGCTTCAAGAGCAGACTTGATATGATGAACAGGGTACAAATGGAATTAATTCTAACAACGTGCCTGATCAAAAGCAGATGCAATGCAGTCGTTTGCCTTTGCCTAATATATAGTGTAAAATGAAATGGTGGCCCAGTAAAATATAATTAGTGCCACCATTGCAAGGGATGACAGCAGGCTTGTACCTATTATTTTCATCCACACCTGTTTGCTTGTCTGCACCAGTTTTATCAAGCAACAGCTAATTAGCACTTCTGTGGAAGCCCAGCTCTTTCTAGGCAGAATCACTGGCATTTCCTCTGAGAGAAGCATTGCTAATTATACTATCATGAAAGCACAGTTAAAAGCAGAGATATTTTAGTGCCTCGGTATTAATAACAGGGAAATATACCATTTACCTCTGTATTTGTTTATTCTGGCTTTTCTTATATCTAACAAGCTCATATTTACAGAATTCTGATCTTGACTAGCCTGATTTTTCTACATTCTTGGTAAGCATCAATGAGTAAGTCTTGGAACAGGATAATTTTTGAAATATATCTTTATAGTTTTCTTACATGAGTCAATTTTGGGTATTGGTTAAGATGCTGGCCTAGAAACCAGGAGACTATGTATTCTGGGTGAATGACTTTGAGCCAGACACACTCTCTCAGAACCTCACAGAGTTATTGTTGTGGGATAAATAGGAGGCATTAGGTGGATGGATTGATCAGCAGGTAGATAGGATAGATGAGTAGATGGATTAGATGATAGATAGATAGATAGATAGATAGATAGATAGATAGATAGATAGATAGATAGATAGATAGATAGATAGATAGATAGATAGAAAAATATACTATAGTTATTTCAAGAAGATCGCATGGACTAATTATAAACAATGGCATAACAAAGTAGCAGCAATGATGCATTAGAGTATCTGCATGAAACACCATTTGACTGCAAGCAACAACTGGTGATTATTACAGAACAGACAAAATAATAGAAACAATGTTAATAAGAAAGGCAAAAAAAATCTGGATAATGGGCTTGGCAATACCTGAAGACAGTAGAAGAGAAAGACCTGAAAAAAAAACCACCACAAAATACAAAAACATGCAAATAGAAATAGAATGACTGTGGGAAAAGAAAGCAAAGATCGTACTAATAGTAATAGATTCCTTGAGTGCAATTCCAAAACATTTGGAGCACACTTGAACACAGTCAGCATTGATAAAATCACCATCATCAATCAATTATAAAAAGCAGCTTCAATTGGAACAATCCTATGGCAATATCTTTAATATTATTAAACATCGCAGGCCATAGGGAAGACTCAATAAACAGGTAAAATGCCAAATCCACTCTAAATATCTGATTGGCTATGCAACTAACCATAATAATAATTTGTAGTCCTATTGCTCACACTTCTTGGATACTTTTGGAGGCAAAACATCTGAAAGAGAAAAAGTTAGTGCAATTAAAAATATTACAAGATTTCACTGAGTTGCAAAAAGATATAACAAAAAACAAAACTGAAGTGAACTTAAATCTTACTGCAAAGACAAAACATGAGTAATTTCAAGAATGTGCCAGAACCTTGAGATAGATATGGAAACAGTATGATCTCATTGAGGACTGATTGGGAAGCCAAGGAAGCAACAATTCCTGAGGTAGGGGAACAGTTGATCCTGTTTTTATTTCCCATCAGTCCTAGAAATGTTGTCAGGATTATGGGATCTGAAATTTCTGAAGGGAATATAAGAACATGTTTCTTGTTTATTTAACAACTGCCTTTCTGCCATTACTCATTGTTTAGTATTTAAGTCATTCAGGTGATGTAAACAGTCATCAATATTAGCAGGCATTGATCACTTGTTTCTTAAAATCTCCCATCATGTGCCTTCCCTGGATTGATTAGGTCTGATTATGGAACTACTTACACTACTTTTCTAATTAAACAGGGAACTAATTAGCATTAGGTCTTAGAACATGGGCTCAAAGAGCATCAAAATACTTGTGGGTTTCTCCCATGATGCCTGCTGGATCCCTGATTTTCATAACTTTGAACAAATTCATGTAATTAAAAAAGTGGGTAGTCAGTGTGCTGTAAAGAAAATATCCCTCTCTACCCTTGTTTCTACCCTTGATTGTACCTTATGACTATCATTATGATTCTTGATCCTTAACGAATGTACCTTTTCTGTATGTATACTCAGAGTATTTACACCAAGACAATTCCTTGTATGCCCAATCACACTTGGCCAATAAAGTATTCTATTCTATTCTATTCTATTCTATTCCATTCCTTTCCGTTCTATTGTCAACAATGCTTCTGGGCCTAGAGCATTTTTAGAAAATAAAAATGACAGGCAGCTGACGTCCAGTGGTTTGTTTGGAGCTATATTGACCTGCTTAGAAAAAGGAAACAGGGATAAGTAGTGGAGAAATAATAGGTAAATTCTTATAAGCTGGTGCTTTGGAAAATGATTTTTTATAAATTAATGTTTCTGTTTAGATCTTTATTTGTCTTCCTGCAGACATTTGATTACCAGACTAAATAACTTCATCAGTGCATGGAAGAGTTTAAGTTTGCTGATTGTTTAGATGTAGTAGTTATGAGCCTTGATTGGGATATTGTTCTTCCTTGATGATTCTTGTTTATTTATTGTATCTCTGGTAGTTATGAACCCTAACCCCTCCTACACACAAACACCCTCAGTACATATGTATTCTCAACGTTCTCCACTTATAGAAGCCTGAAAAATCTTAGAGGCCCAGCAATGGGATTTTGATTTACTCCCAGGAACTGTATCTATGTGCTAAACCCAGACAAAATAACCATGAAAGACAGGAAGTGTGGTGGTGACATAATAAGGTTTGGGAAAGAAGTGCTCTATGTCACCTGCTGCTTTATTCTTTTTATGGGAGATATCAGGGATACAGAGCTCTAAGCTTTCTTGCAAAACACCCATTGCAAACCAAGAAAAGGAGGAGACCTTGCTTTAATGCACATATGCTGCCAGGGGAAGAACACAATCAGGCAGTACATTAAAGTTCCTCACCAAAACAAATGCATTATTAATCATGCTGTGACTTGATATAACCTTTAATTACTCAGGAGGTTAGTTCTGTTCCTCTCTATTATAGCTCTTCCTTTATAGTTTTATTATCTTAATGAGTTATCATTCCCTGGAAACAAAGAAAAGAAAATGAAGATTGCTATTTCTCAAAGGTGCACAAGGAGATTCAGGGTGCACATGTATGGATGGACACAAAAGAGAAAATATGGCATTACGTTAGATAAGTAAATTATCTCCTCCCAAAAACACTTTCCCAGGGACAATAACCTGTCAGCTCAGCCATAAAATATTTAGATTCAAAGGATATTAAAGAATAATAGAAGCACGAGAAAGGACATTTGATAATATCTACTGAAAAGTACATGTTAACAGATATAAGCTTAGATCAGGGGTCCTCAAACTTGATGACTTTAAAACTTGTGGTTGGCTAGGGAATTCTGGGAGTTGAAGTCCACAAGTCTTAAAGTTGCCAAGTTTGAAGACCCCTGATCTAAACTTAGATATTTGTATAAGTCAGAAGCCATTGTATTCACGTCCTTTCCTCACCATCTTGACTTTATATGCACACACTATTTATTTATTTATTTATTTATTTATTTAACTTTTATACCGCCCTTCTCCCTAGGGACTCAGGGCGGTGTACAGCCAATCTAAAACCCCAACAATACAAAAGTTAAGAAAAAGATTAAATTAGATTAGGCCGAATAAAAAGCCCACCCCACCCCACTATGAATCCAGTCAAGTATTCACATCTCAGTAAAATTACTTACAAGGTAATTTTACACATCACAGTTAAATATAATGACAATCAATTACTTTTGAAGAATTGTACAACTATTTGCAAGTGAAAAAAATATTTTTTAAATGAGATAACATATTTAACAATATAGAAACTCAAATTAATACTGTATATGGTAACTGTGGCAAGATTGTACGCATGCCTTCAAGTTGGCGTTGACTCATGAGAATTGCAATAGATGTCTTGATCGATCTTTTCCAAATCAAAAGAGTTATGAGAGTTTAAACCCCACACATCTGGAAAGCATCATTTTGGGAAAGCAGCCAGCTGGCCAGCAAGAGAGCAGACCGATTCTGGCAAGTGATTTTTATAATCTTGAATCCCCACCATTTAGCTCTCCTCTTAAACATAATAAATACTATACAGGTAGTCTTCAACTTATAACCAGTTGTGTAATGTCCATTCAAAGTTACAAAGTCTCAGAAAGGGCTTTTTTTTTTTGTTCTATAAATCACTTTCAGATGTTGTAAAATGTTGTGCCACCCACTCATGATCATGCAACCACACTTTGGGTGTTTGACAATTGGCTAACATTTACAACCAACTGCCAAGTATCCTGTGATCATGTGATCACCATATGCAATCTTCTCTGCCAACTTCCCCAGAAAGTAAATGGGGAAGAGGCAAGTGGAAGAGGATCTGAAATCTTTCTATGGACTGCAGGAACAAAGCAAAAATCCTGAAGATTCAGTTCTGTTCCTGCAGCCCCATGAAAGATTTTGCTTCCCTGTATGGAGGAAAGCTGAAATTTTTCAGTGGGCTGCAGGAACTTTTGAGAGGAAAAGGGCTGCCTGCAGGGAGGATTTCAGCTCCATGCAGAGCTGAAACTCTCTGGCAGGCATCCCTTTCCCATTCAAAGACTTGCCTGCCAGGAGGACTTTAGCTTCATGTGATCACTTAATGACCACAACAGGGGGTGCCAGGATTGTAGTCACCGAGCAAAACAGTTACATGGATGTCTCTTTTAATGACTGCTTTGTTCAACAACCAAGATTCTGATCTCAATTGTAAACATTATGTGAGGACTACCTGTAGGGTGTAGAAGGAACGTGGTGGAAAACTCGCCGAGTAAAAACATCAAAAACTGGAGAGGATCCAAATTTTTACTCTCTAAAATTCCCCAGTCTCTTGTATGCAGATGAGCCAAGAGCCCCAAACTTACTTATGTTTTATACAGGGGTGGGATTCAAATTTTTTAACAACCGGTTCTGTGGGCATGGTTTAGTTGGTGGGCGTGATCAACTCAGTATCTCTCACATCAAGACATGCATTTCCTCCTGATGCTGCAACAGTCATAAGTGTGAAAAATGGGCATAAGTCACTTTTTTCAGTGCCATTGTAACTTTGAATGGTCACTCCATATAAGCAAAGTACCAGCAAAGGAGGGGACAAAAAAACTCCAGAGAAGTTTCTGAGACAGAAAGTCTAGTCCTGCCAAGAATGTAATAAGAGTTGATGGAGAGGCAGTTTTTGTAAGCAACACCAGAATGTTTTCTTCCTGCCTTCCTTACAGGATTAGGCCAGTAATTTCTTCTAACAACCTGTTCTCCGAACTGCTTAGAATGTTAACAACTGATTCTAGCGAATAGATGCGAACTGGTAGAATCCCACCCCTGGTTTTATAGAATGTATATCAAAAGCAGTTTGAGTATTTAAAAAAAGACCGCCATAAAGAAAGCAATGCTGTACTGATCAGGAAACAAGATAACTCTAAGGGAGACATAGGTATTATTCATGATGTAAACTCATTACAGGTACATTCTCTGGTGTACAGCATAGCTGCTTTGATCTATGAGAGGTGTCAAGGCTTTAATTGTTATTCTAACAACCTGATACCATGGTTTACTGCACAAGGAAGGAGAAAGATAAGGAGGCCTAGCAATACACATCTTTGACTCTATCACAGATCACAGTGTAAATTCTATAGACATGTAATCATCAAACAGGCACCAAGAATTTCTCTCTTAAAGAGACTGATTACACACACACTTATATATGAAAGAGACAGAGAGAATTAATTCAAGCTACATTCTTATTCCAATTCTCCACAGAGATTAGGTTATAGTTCCCACTTGACCACAATACTCTGAGTCTCCATGAACTAATCACTATTTCTCAGCCAAACTACTTTATATCTTAATTACCTGTTTCAATAAATTAATTTGTGAGATACTGGACTTTTGTATCTTCCATTGCTTAACTTGAGTAATTGAAAGCTGTGGTCCAGAAACATTTAGTAGAGATACATTTCCTGTCCCCTTTAAAAGCTGTTGCAAACCACAAGCATTGGAAGAACCAAGTTTAAAAAACTGGAAGAAAAGTGTCTCTGCATTTCAAATCAGCTAATATGTGTACCAATAAAAGATAGCTCTGTCTTGTTTTTAATCCACATAGTTATAATTCTGCAATGAGGTTGTTTTGAGCCTTTAATGGTAAAAACCTAAGTTGAGTAACAACAGGCGCTCTCCATTTCACAGGAATGTAAAATATGAGTTGGACGAGGGACAAGCTTTGAAAATCTGAAATTGATTGAGCATTTCTTAAGAACTAGCATTTAGCCATCTGGGGCTTCACAAAGCAGTCGGACTGGCTTATTAGAAGATAGATGTGAAGTATGAAAAAGAAAAATATCCCAAATATTATCAGGGGGAAGAGGAGGAGGAGGAAGAGGAGGAAGAGGAGGAAATAACAACAGAGGAGGAGGAGCTGTACCAGAGTCCTGAAAATGGTAGCTTATTTAGCTTTTACTCTTGCTTACTAAGCACAGTTGGTAATTTAGATTTATTTCTCAGCAGTTGTATTTAGTGTGTTATTGAATGACCAACCCAGGAAAGAAACATCAATACGGCTTAAAGAAAATAGATCTTTAAGATATTGAAAAATCAGTTGTTCTCTCTCCTACTCGTTGATTTCCCAGAGGTGAACTCTCTTACATTTTAGCTGGTTCTAACTTGATCAGACTGGAAAAAGAGATGCTTTTAAAGAAACAGCAAACACATTTAGCTAAATTCAAGAATGAAGTACTTACAGTTATGGTACCAAGTAATATGGAATCAGAAAAAATAGATGTTGCCTGTTCTGCACAATCATAGCCCTGCTTGTAATATTGGTTAAAGTGAGCAAAGAATGTAGCAATTGTCTGTAGAATCACTGTATTCTTGCTCCTTAATTAAAAATACAAAAGCTCTCTCAAGTCAAGCTTGCCCCTTGATGACTTTGCAGGAACATCTTGCAGTTATCTTGGAAACAGTTCAGAAACCTTTTTCTAGGTATTATTTTTACTTCCTACTGAAGATCTCTCAGTAATCTCCTGCCCAAATCTTAATTCAGTCATACCCTGCTTCGCTCTCTAAAATCAGCCAAAATTGCTAGGTGCTAAGTGTGGCTTCCCTTTTATATGGACAGGATGAAGTTACAAGTTGGGCTGTTTCTTTAACATGGTCACTTGAAAAAATGGGATCTTTTTACAAATGAATTTCAGAAGAATTCAATGTGTTTCTGCTTCTACCTTAGGTTACAGGAAGAAAGGTAAAACTGTGAGATATTTTTCCTCCACTGGTTATGTAGGATGGGAAGATGTCAAGAATGAGGGAGGCAAGATAAAGGACTTATCTATCAAAACTGCATATCCTCTAGGACTACCAGTCCATGTAAGTGTCAAGGTTCCGACTGACAAACCCAACCAAGCCAGCAAAGTTGAGACGGTCCAATCTTTTTAAACAAAACTTTATTGAGTATATCATTTTGGCACACATGAAAGCAAAACCAACTCTACCTACTGTATTTCTTGCAATTTTACCATAAGTAAAGAATAGATTCTTCTCTCCCCTCATTAATATAGATCACATTGTCCAATTAGGTGTTCTGGTGTCACTATGGCAACTCTGCCAAGTCTTTGCTAAACATCTGTTGAGATGACCTTGATTCCCATAGGATGATTTCTTTTTGTCATCTGGGGCTAGCATTCCAAATCTTTCCCTCCCCCTTTACCCTGTGGTAGCTGAGAAATGAGAAAATGGCCTCAACAGCATAGGCATGTTTAGAAATTGACAGTAAGAGAGAGGTTGGGGCTTACATTCCTAGCATAGGCAGGAGGGGAGAAGAAATAGGGAACTCCACTGGAAAGACTGTGGTAACTAGCACCCAGACTGAACACCTTGACAGCATCACTACCAAAGCTGAGGAATTGAGTTGAAATCTGGATATCAATAAATGTCTTCATTACATTCTGTTTCATCACAGAAGCCAAGCAGCTAATGCTATCTCAAGGAAGAGCCCGTAGGACTTTGAACATTTATCCCATATTTTTGTGCCAAAGTAACAATCAGGATTAGGATTAGGCCTTGCATCAGCGATCATTGGGAGATATGTGAAGATGTTATAAGTCAGTCATGAATATCCTGAAGTAGGTTTATAATATGTCTGAGCTTCTATGGGTTACTTTTCTTGGAAATAGGGATAAATTCTTTTTAGGCCCTTTTAACTTTTAAGCTTGATTTTCTTGTGCTGCCTGAATTGTTTAATGAAATTGTTCTTTTAAAGAATATAGGCACTTATGGTATGATAGCAGCTTTGCTCCTGATGGGCAGCATTGAATGGGTTATAATGGGAACATTTGATAGCTGTCAATAATTGTGTGCCTCCATCTTCCCAGAAAGGCTCAAAGGAAACATTCTTCCAATCATTTTCAGCTCTGTCAGTTATCCAATGCCTCCTATTTCACTATATCACTTGGGTAGATGTGCCTCCTGGGTTCCAAAAAGTTTGTGAATCCTGATCAAACAAAGGGATGCTTTAAAGCAGTGGTCGCCAACCAGTGGGCCGTGCCATTTCTTAAGAACTAGCTGTGGCCCACTGGTAGGCCGTGAGAAAATTTTGGTGGGCCGCAGAGAAATCTCACTCCCAGAAAACCCCCCCTCAAGCAATTAATCCAGGCTGCGCAGAAACACAAGGCTGCTCAGCCCACATGGCCCACCGAAACCCTCCCCTCCCACTCACTCCTTACCCAGCAAACTTGTCTGCTAAGTTGCTATTTTTCCTTTTTCCGACCATCATCTGTTCTGCTGTGCCCGGAGATTTAGATTAACTAGGAAGCAGGAAATGGTTGGATTTCTTGCTTTTTAGCTAAGCACAGCTGAACCTCCCTTAGGACTGAAGGTTTGCTTGCAAGCAAATTCAGTGCAGACTCAGGGCAAGAAAATTTGAGAGACTGAACTAGCCGATGGCAGATAGATAGATCACTGAATGATTCTGTGAGCAACTCAATCTGCCTGCTTTGCCTGATTTTGGATAAAAGTTGCTTTTTTTATATAAAAAAAATCAATATTTACATATATGGTGTGTTGTGAATTAATTTTGTGAGTTTGCTTGCTATTAAATTTTAGGTGACAGACTGAGCTAGCCAATGGCAGATAGATAGATTTCTGAATGAATCTGTGATTCTGTGAGCAACTCAATCTGCCTGCCTGCTTTGCCTGATTTAGGGTAAAAGTTGCTCTTTTTTATATAAAAAATTTAATATTTATATAAATATGTATAATATTTACATACAAGCCATGCCCAACCAGTCACATGACCACCAAACCACACCCACAAATTAGGCCAAGCCCACAGAACCAGTTAGTGGTCCCTGGGATCTAAAATTATGAGTTTGGGGGTCCCTGAGGTCCAAAAGGTTGGCGACCCCTGCTTTAAAGGGATAGGATGCAGAAAGGAAAATACAGCCAGGGGAAAACAGAAACTCTAGGTTTGGGAACTATGGAAATCTGAAACCAGATCTGTTGTCTGTTGGTCTGGTTATTGAAACTGACAGACTCAGGGAGTTTTGCTCAATGTCTTATAATTAAACAGAAGAAGATAATGTTACTCTAGGGGTCTGGTTATAAATTTACTATTTCATAGGCCTTTTTCCAAAGCAAAAAAGCCCTCCTCCCATTTATTGCCATGGCTTGCTCTGCTCAGTTATTTGCATGCCCTTTAAAGAGCTGACATTGCATTATCTCAGTCTTGATTGGCATTAGAGGCAACCAGGGACCATTTCTTTGCTGACCCTATTTCCCCGTGTCAATCTATATGCCCTATGTGGAAAACAGAAACAGGGATTATGGTATGAGAAATCTTACCTAATGAACCTAGATGTCTTAGATGAACGCATTTCCACACAAAATGATTCAGGGTTGTTTGAAAACACTTCCAAATCTCACTTGTCATTATAACAGAGGTATTGAAAGGCTGAGTGAATTATGGAACTCTATGCTCACTTCTGGTCAAGAGTAGAAGGTTGGCTAGGCAGCTAGGCAGCTCTATCTCAGACTAAACAAGCAAAGGTTTATCCCCCTTTTGAAACAGAGAAATCCACTTGCAAAATATCAATCTTTTGGAGAAGTTGGAGTGGATTTGGGGCATCATTGCTGCAGTTCCCTCTTATTTTTAGAACTTCAAGTCATGTGAAATGAAGAACTTCATGATTACCGTCAATCTGCAGCAAGCTAGGAACCAGGAGACTGTGAGTTCTAGTCCTACTTTAGGCATGAAAGCTAGTTGGGTGACTTTGTACCATTTACTTACTCACTCTCCCTCCCTCCCTCCCTCCACTCTCTCCAACCCACTGTTGTTATTGTTAGAAAAATAGGAGGGGGGAGGAATAATATGTATGTTGACTGCCTTGAGTTACTTATAAAGTAAATAAAGGTGGGGGTTTTAAATATTTAATAAATAAATAGAGGCAGAATTTAGGATAGAGATCATAGGAAAGGATTTGCTAGAAACTCTGGCTGTGTCAGTTGCTTGGTAGCCACCATTTTACACCTGACAAAGGTTTTTAAAAGTTTAGTTGATTACAACAGGTCTACTTGAAAATGAATAAATAGTTGTGCAAACCTCTGAATGAATCAGAATTCACTGCAGAAAGCACAGTGTTCTCTATCTTGATTTATAATTACTTTTATATCACTTAGCTATTGAATCTTGTGGTGTGATGTGAAGGGTTAAACTTAAGCCTCATCTAGATTACTATTTTGAATGGATACATATATCTGGAGTTTTGGGAACCTGTCAAGATGGTTGCCATGTAAATAGGGTCAATCATAAAATAAACTGTGAGGTTATTCCCACCATTGTTCTCTCTCTACTCTGTAATGCCTAGTATTGCAACAGTTTACCTTTCCTCCCCCCCTTTCCTTCTTGGTATATGGGCATTTTTTTCTAAGTATTAGTGGCAGCCACCCAATATTTCAATTTCTTAATACATCAGTGAGACCTATGTGCTATGCACATAACATGTCAGCCTCTTAGCTTCTATATTCATAAAAATAAGAGAGAGAGAGAATATATATATACAGCACAAGACCCAGGAGGTCAAAACATTAGAACTCAGAAAGTCACCACACAGCCCATTACCCAGGTCATTATGACCCAGGAGATTACAGCACAAGACCCAGGATGTCAAAACAATAGAACTCAGAAGGTCATCACACAGCCCATTTCCTAAGTCGTTACAACACAGGAGGCTGATAGACACACAGCCAGTACCTCAACCACACATGTTCTTAAGAAAAAGCCAGCCAATCTGCAAACATCAACTCCATCAACCAATCAAGAAATGACAACACAGCCAACCTCCCCACCAGTATATATAGGGAGACAATAGCTAAGATCACGCTTTGCTCACACAAGTACAAAGCCGAAAACACCAGCCTGAAGATGGCGAGTGAGATCTCGTCGAAACGTTGCCAAGATAGTCGCAATCTTTATATATATATATATATTTGTTTTTTAGGTTTTTGCGGGTATTTGTATGTGGTTCTTTGGTAATTCGGGTTTTCTCCCGCGTAAAATTGGAAGTATCTAGGTGACGTTTTGATGAAGTCTCATTTGATCATCTTCAGGCTTGTGTTTTCGGCTTTGTGCTTCTTGGAGTATAATGTGAGCTTGCAGCTGTTTCTTCGTTTTAACTGTCAGTGGGGGTGGCTTGATTGGGTGGGAATAATCCAACTCCCCAACCAATCAGAACACAGCCAAGCCCCCACCCAATCAAATGAAAGCTTGACTCACAGACGAACACAATATACAAGCCTGATGATGGCAGATGAGATTCCGCTGAAATGTCGCTACAACTTTAAAAGCACAACTATAATGACGTGAGAAAATACACGAACAGAGCTGAATACCATACATATAAATACATACATACATACATACATACATATATATATATATGTTTTTGTAGATTTTCATGGGTACAGGTATGCAGGTCTTGGTGTCTTTTCCTGTATAAGATTGAGATTATCTGGGCAACGTTTTGACGAGATCTCACTCGCCATCTTCAGGCTGGTGTTTTCAGCTTTGTGCTTATATATATACGCGAACACAGGTAAGATCTTATATTAAGACTTACCTTGTGGCGATAGGGGCAGCGAAATCTTCGTATTTCTCCGCCCTTATTGCATTGGCAGAAAATCGGCCTGCCGCCCTGTTTAGAGTGACCCGCTCTCTGCTTGAACCGAGAGCACGGGATGACCTCTTGCAGGGCAGGGCAGAGGAATTTTCCCGATTTCTGCATGACAAAATCGCTCAGATTCGGGAGGGGCTGGACTCCAATTGGATGGTCCCGGGGGAGGTGCCCGGGGCAGGTCTTGTGAGTGTTATCTGAGGGGAGTTTGATCCTGTGACCGCCGAGGGCGTGGACAGATTGCTGGGGGGTCTGAATGCCACCACCTGTTTATTGGACCCGTACTCTTCCTGGTTGGTCTCGGCCGCCAGGGAGACGACACGAGGCTGGCTCCAGGGGATTACCAACGCTTCTTTGAGAGAGGGGTCGCTCTCTACCACCTTGAAGATGGCGGTGGTGCGGCCCCTCCTCAAGAAGCCTTCCCTGGACCCAGCTGTTTTAAACAACTACCATCCAGTCTCCAACCTTCCTTTTATAGCGAAGGTTGTTGAGAGTGTGGTGGCAAGTCAGCTCCCTCAGTATCTGGAGGAAGCGACTTACCTCGATCCGTTCCAATCGGGTTTCAGGCCTGGGCATAGTACTGAAACAGCATTGGTCGCATTGGTTGATGATCTCTGGAGGGCCCGTGACAGAGGGTTTTCCTCTGTCCTGGTCCTATTAGATCTCTCGGCGGCTTTTGATACTATCGACCATAGTATCCTATTGCGGCGGTTGGAGGGGTTGGGGATTGGGGGAACTGTCCTTCGATGGTTCTCCTCCTTCCTCTCCGACCGTTCGCAATTTGTTGGCGGGAGGGGAGAGGTCCACCTCTAGGCCCCTGGTTTGTGGGGTGCCTCAGGGGTCGGTCCTCTCCCCTCTCTTGTTCAACATTTACATGAAGCCGCTGGGCGAGATCATCCGTGGTCTTGGGGTGCGCTGTCATCTGTACGCAGATGACACCCAACTATACATCTCCACCCCAGACCACCCCAACGATGCTGTGGGGGCTATGTCCCGGTGCCTGGAGGCCGTGCGGGACTGGATGGGCGGGAACAGGCTCCGGCTCAACCCATCCAAGACCGAGTGGCTGTGGTTCCCGGCACCCCGATATGGCCAGCTGACACCTTCGCTGGCTATTGGGGGGGAGATTTTGCCCCCCACAGAGAGGGCTCGCAATCTGGGCGTCCTCCTGGATGTACGGCTGTCGCTAGAACATCATATTGCGGCCGTCTCCAGGGGGGCGTTTTACCAGGTCCGCCGGATCTACCGGCTGCGGCCCTTTCTGGATCGGGATGCCTTGCGCACGGTCACTCATGCCCTTGTCACCTCTCACCTGGATTATTGTAATTCTCTCTACATGGGGCTCCCTGTGGGGAGCACCCGGAGACTCCAACTGGTGCAAAATGCGGCCGCGCGGGTGATCATGGGGGCATCGCGTAGCTCCCATGTGACGCCTCTCCTGCGCGAGCTGCATTGGTTGCCGGTGGCTTTCCGGGTTCGCTTTAAGGTTCTAGTTTTGACCTTTAGGGTGATCCATGGCACTGGGCCAGCTTACCTGCAGGACCGCATTCTGCCGGTGATCTCCAGCAGACCGGTGCGTTCTCACAGGGAGGGCCTTCTCCGGGTGCCGTCGGCCACTATGTGTCGCCTGGCGGCCCCCAGGAGTAGGGCCTTCTCTGTGGGGGCCCCTGCCCTCTGGAATACTCTGCCGCCTGGACTACGCACTAGCGCGGACCTGAGGGCCTTCAGGCGTGCGTTGAAGACCTGGCTCTTTGAGCAGGCTGGCCTGGGCTGAGATAGTTATTAATTGTCTCCTTAATTGGGTTTTAATTGGGTTTTTAATTTTGGGGGGAGGGTTGTATTAATCTAACCAGCCACTATTTAATGTCTTTTTAATTTTTGTATTGTTTGGGGTTTGACTTGGCTGTACACCGCCCTGAGTCCCTAGGGAGAAGGGTGGTATATAAATCTTAATAATAATAATAATAATTATTATATATATATATATATATATATATATATATATATATATATGTGGATCTTTGGTTCTTCGGGTTTTCTCCCGCGTAGAGTTGGAAATATCTAGGCGACGTTTCGATGAAGTCTCATTCATCATCTTCAGGCTTGTGTCTTCGGCCTTGTGCTTCTCAGAGTGATGTGAGCTTGCAGCTGCTTCTTCCTTTTAACTACTAGTGGGGGTGTGACTTGATTGGGTGGGGGCTTGGCTGTGTTCTGATTGGGTGGGGGTGTGTTCTCATTGGTTGGGGGTTTGGCTGTGTTCTGATTGGTTGGGGGTTGGCTGTGTTCTGATTGGCTGGGGGTATGTTCTGTTCTGGTGGGGGTTTGATTGTACTCAGGTTAGACTCAGTTGCTGGGGGATTTGAGCTGGTGAGCTGTGATCCTGTTGTTTGGCTTCGCGTTCGTGGTCGTGCCACATCTTCACGACCACGAACGCGAAGCCAAACAACAGGATCACAGCTCACCAGCTCAAATCCCCCAGCAACTGAGTCTAACCTGAGTACAATCAAACCCCCACCAGAACAGAACATACCCCCAGCCAATCAGAACACAGCCAACCCCCAACCAATCAGAACACAGCCAAACCCCCAACCAATGAGAACACACCCCCACCCAATCAGAACACAGCCAAGCCCCCACCCAATCAAGTCACACCCCCACTAGTAGTTAAAAGGAAGAAGCAGCTGCAAGCTCACATCACTCTGAGAAGCACAAGGCCGAAGACACAAGCCTGAAGATGATGAATGAGACTTCATCGAAACGTCGCCTAGATATTTCCAACTCTACGCGGGAGAAAACCCGAAGAACCAAAGATCCACATACAAATACCCGCGAAAATCTCCGAAAACATATATATATATATATATATATATATATATATATGTGGATCTTTGGTTCTTCGGGTTTTCTCCGCGTAGAATTGGAAGTTTCTAGGCGATGTTTCGATGAAGTCTCATTCATCATCTTCAGGCTTGTGTCTTCGGCCTTGTGCTTTTCAGAGTAATGTGAGCTTGCAGCTGCTTCTTCCTTTTAACTGCTAGTGGGGGCGTGACTTGATTGGGTGGGGGCTTGGCTGTGTTCTGATTGGTTGGAATGAGAACACAATGAGAACACACACACACCCAATCAGAACACAGCCAAGCCCCCACCCAATTAAGTCACACCCCCACTAGCAGTTAAAATGAAGAAGCAGCTGCAAGCTCACATTACTCTGAGAAGCACAAGGCCGAAGACACAAGCCTGAAGATGATGAATGAGACTTCATCGAAACGTCACCTTGAAACTTCCAATTCTACGCGGAGAAAACCCGAAGAACCAAAGATCCACATACAAATACCTACGAAAACCTCAGAAAACAAATATATATATACACAGAGAGAGAGAGAGAGGGGTGGGGGAGGGAGGGAGGGAGGGAGGGAGAGGGAGAGAGAGGGAGGGGCTGACATGTATATAGCACTGACATACATATATGTGTATGTATACGTACACACACACACACACTGTATATACATTGTATATACACTATATACATACATGTGATATATGAATATAAATATAGGAATGAAAGGTATTATGTGGACTGCCTTGATTTCAGGTGCTCTGGCTTTCATGTTGAAATATAATATCTAGTTTGGGCCATTTTTCATAAAGTCTTTGGAGAAGGCACTTCTGAAGGATGCTTGCTTTTCATAGAAAGACAGGATATTATGAAGGGAAAGCCAGTCTGAAGTAAGTAATTTCTTGATTTGCTTCAAGTACCACAAAAGCAATGCTGTCATGCAATTCTTTTAACCACCCAGTGATGATAATGAGCCAGTTCATGCTCAGCAAGCATTAACACAGCTATCAAATCATATGTTTCATTACAAGGGGCAAAAAAAATGATCACAGATCATCTTTCATCTCAAGTGCTTTAATATAACTGCCCAAGAGAGGGAAGGTTATTGAGCATTATGCTTAATGACTGGCACCCTATTCATGCTATGAATTAGCCTTCCATGATGCCTAAGCAGCAAAGTTCCATTAAAAGGGTCCTACAGTAAGAGTGAGTGGGTTAAAAGGGAAGAATGCAAAAACACAAGAGGGAATCTGGGTTTGTCAGCCTAGTGAAGTAGTCTAGATAAGAAGCACACCTAGATATACCAGTTCTAATTTTATTGTAAAGTTACTTTAAAGAATCTTGCAAGTCTGAAGACACATTCCCCCTCCTGATCTTTACAATTAAAAAAAACTAGGGAGGGATCCTTCTGAGATGTTTGCCATGCCCACATTGCTGCTGCAAACAGCTGCAACTTCTCTGACCATTGTCTAGTCTGCAGCTTTTCCTTCTGTTTCCCAAGGTCATTTCCACATGCCATTTCAGGATTATAATGCTGAAGAGGAAGCAAAGTCTTTTGATAGCAATGCAGACCATGGACATGATCTGGTTTGTTGAAATAAAGAAGCCATCAAATCACCTTTACTTTGGGCCACTGCTAAAGAAGAAGGCATCTCTCATAGTTTCCTTTGGCCAGAGCTGTGGGAAAGAGCCAAGAAGAGCCTGCTCATTCAGTGATCTCCCAAAGAGAAGGTAAATTGAAAGCTTCTTTACTTCAGTGAAACAAATCATGTTATCTCCATGGCCTCAACTATTTAACTTCTCAACATCCTCCTCTCTTAGTGTGAGCTTTGTCACAAGAAGTGTCTAAGCTAGGGGTGTCAAACTTGATTCATTGAGTGCCGCATCAGGTTGACCTCAGGGGCCAGGTGGGAGTAGCCAGGGTGGGCATGGCCAGCTCGATGTCATGTGTCGGGGGCATCTGTGGTGGCCTGGGCAGGACTGGGGGAATCCATTATATCCAGCTCCGTTTTCGGCTGCAACTGCCTCCTACAGCCCTAACCCTAACCCAGTCATTCGCTGTTTCCAGGGCACCCCCACGGGCCAGATCTAAGTGCCTTGTGTGCCAGATCCAGCCTATGGGCCTTGAGTTTATCACCTTAGTCTAAGCAGAATGTGATAAAGCACTATGATTATTTTGCTTCGCTTACAGCACTCATGTCTTCTTCCCTGACTCTAATGATATGTTGGGCAACATAACATGTTGAGTCAAAGGAAAAGAAACTTGTCCCATCACCCCCATATGTTTTTACAAAAAGGGTTAGAGATATCAAAGCTTGGCTGTCTAGGATAATATTAGGGTTAAATATAAAGAGAACAGATTCAGACATGGAAGAAAATAGGTGAGTCAATCTCAATAGACAAATTGGCAAGAATAACTTATACACAGAAACCGTGCCTCATAATTGTGAAAAAAGTAATAAGGGGCTATGCTTGGAAATGTTGGAGGGAAGCCTTTGAATGTGTCTGACAGGAGGAATCCCGCCTGATTCGTGATTAATAAAGCAGGTGTTATAAATATACAAAAATTTAATTTAATGTAATTCAATTTAATGAAAAACCTAATATGAACAGGCCAATCCTAGCACTAAAGAAGTACAAAGAACAGCTGCAGGTGGCTGTCAGGGAACAAAGGCAGGAGAAAGACTCTGGGATTAGTAATCTCATAGACAAAAACAGGCAGAGTTGAAGAGTGAGAGAAATCAGAGAGTGATCCCTACCTCTCTATTTGCGCTCCACAATCCCTGTGGCCAAAACAGTTTAAGGAAGTGCCATCAAAACCAACACTTCCAACAGAAAAGAGCGCAGAAACTCCCATTGGATGCTGCAGTTAAAACAGGCTTTTGGAGGCCATTTAGGAAGCACAGGCTGCCAGTTGCTTTCCACAGTTTAAGCTCCAAAGCGCTGGCCTTTAAAGCTTGAAATGACAGAGAGACTACCTATTGTTGGAAAAACCTGTCTTGAGCTGTCAGACTACAGGGAGAGATCCTCTGAAAAACCCTTTTTTCAGAGTCTCTTGGAGAAGGCCTCATGCTTTGGCCCTTGTTTGCCTTTAGAATTAACCAACATGCCTTTAGCAAGACTTGAAATGCTGCTAATCATTTTATTTTTCATGGTGAGCGCTTTGTTGTTGCCTTTAGAATTTTGTTTTATGCTGAAACCAGTTTGAGTATTTAATTGGAATAGAACATCAAGGTATATGCAAAAGCAAAGTTGATTGATTGAAGAATTGCTTGCATGAAATGCCTTTGGGCCCACAGTCTGAGGAATTCCAGACAAATGAAAAGGTACTGTTGAGAGAAATGTCCATCTGGGTTCAGTTCCGAGAGGGGAGAAAGACACTGGAAACATGGAGATTTCTTGGAAAGATGGTTTTAAGGGTAGACAGCAGGACCACATGATTTGAAATCCTGGGCAAAAAGAGCACATGGATAAGAGAGAGATTTATAACCTCTGTTGGGCTTTGAACTTGCTTCCTGTGGCAAGAAATGTATCCTGATTGGTTGTCAGACTCCCATGGGGCCATGCAGGGGTAACTATGTAGGCTGTCTTGAGTCCCAAGCTTGGTTGAATCTTGCTGGGTGATGTAATTTTCCCAGGTGCCATGTGGTGAGATGGGTAAAAGGCTAATCCTATCATGTCCTGAGGGCCATGTTTTAATCCCATCACCCTGGAGCTGAAGTGGAAGAGGGGTGGGCAGGGAGCTGCAGGAAGCTGTTTTGTCTTTTAAAATATGTTTCTCCTTTTCTCATCCAGGGAAATATAATATTCTACCTTTTTAACATTTCCTAGAATATTTCATTCTTTTAGGAGAGAGAACTTTCTACAATACTTTGCATGATATGCCATTGCCATACAAATATTTCTATAGAACATATCTGATTAAACCTTTCAGGAGAGACCAGGTGCAGGAATTGTATGGTAACGGTTCTGCACTGCTTCTCAAGAACTGTTTTTACTGAATGAACCCCGAAGGAAGAAAATAAAAGTTCATTTTAGATTAAAATGTGTAGAGTTTAAATGTAATATGGTTGTTTGTGTCTGATAATGAGATGGTCCTGTAATATGGTGATAATATTCACATGGATTTGAATTTATATGATCAAATCTTTCTCAATTCCTCCGATGAAAACATTCTACTTGAATATTTTCCAGTAAATGACATCCGTAGCTTTATATATATGGCGTAATATTCTACAAATTTTCATATTTTTTTATCGGTGAAGTTCCAGTTGAACCTGATATGCTATGTTATAAATCCTTCTCCTCCATTATAGGAGATTTAAGAATATGCATTTTTGTCTTGCTTTTGGACAGATTTCCTAAAATTCAAATATTTGCGACAGTAAAAAACTAACAAACAAAAACAAGCAGAAAGCTTCTGACTCTGTGAGAAGCTATATTTGCTCCACTAGCAGCAAAATACAATCAGAATTAATTATTTTTATGTCCATATTATCAAATGTATACTAGATTGTTGATGTTTTCTAGCAGTTTTCAGTTTTGTGTATTGTGCTAATGTTTGTATATTTTTTCCTACTCTTAAACTGTTTTGTTATGTTTGTTACAGCTCATGCTTAAGACAAGTAAAGTTATTAAAAGGAAAGTCCATATTCTGTCCAATGAGGATTTCTGTCCTTGGTTATTTCATGAAATTTTCATATTTTTAATGGATTTTTTTTCCAACCTTGAGATCTTTCAGTTCTGTCTCTTTTCTTCAGTTAATAAACTCACATAGTGCTTTGTGTAGACAATTGATATGTCACAATATGACATAATATATGTTCATAAAGTTTCAACATATCATTAGAGATATTTCAGATTCAACATGATAGGAAAAGCTTACAAAGCAGTTTTGGGGATTATTTCCAACCCTTAATAATAGCTTCACTTTGGGAGACTACAGATGGCAAGGTGGCAGTTTGAGCTCATCTTTCTTTCTACAGCTTTTTCTCCATCCCCACCAAATTTGGTCCCATTTATTCAGTTTTTTAGATTTATCCTACTGATGGTCAGGCAGATAAACAGAACACCAAGCTCGTTTACATATTTACTTTTCAATGTTCTGTTGGGTTGGAAAGAATGAAAAAAATTGACTCATGGTAGAAAATAGCTAAAGATTAAATATCCCACACAGGCACTCTTTTTATTTCATTCATTTCTGCAGTTTTGAAGATAATGTAAGTAGATAGGTTTTTATACACTAAATTATAGGGAGGGAATTTTTATTTTCGTTCGCTATATTGGTATGGTTTTCCTTCAGGCTGAAACTGGTTTTAATCAGGGTTGAACTGAGCAGTACAGAAGACATCTGATTGCACAGTATACAGATCCAAATAATTTTAAAAAAACCATAACTGCTAGCTTCAGTAACAATATTGAGGAGGTCTGATTTCAATTTATTTCATGGGAATTTTAGATTATGGAACTTTTTTTAAAACTTAAAGGTGAAGGGTATTAGTAAGCAATGGTTAAGCAGAGGTAAGGGGTATGGTTAAGCCTGTTTCATATAGACAAAAAATATTAGGATTTATTGGGAAAGGTTGTCTCATTGGGTTGACAACTTATAGAAGATCTCTCACTGGAGAATGACCAATCCAGGCCCAATTTAAAGATCAAGATCTATCAGAAGGGAGAGTAGAGGTCTATTTAATACTAGTACACCTATCGGCCAAACAAATAGGCAATAGATCAGTACTATATTTGCAGCTATACTGAGTTTTCTGATGAGTATTGTTAGTGCTGCCCTTGACTACTCAGTAGTATCATATCTGGCAAGTGATAAACTTGCACTAACAGCAATGAGAAAAGATATACATACTGGGGGGGTGTGTCATTAAAGAGCCCTATCCCTGTGGTTTTCCATGGGACTCTTGCTAACTATGAGCGTTACCTCCTAAATGCACATATAGTTCAAGGTTGACAATGAATGCATAAGGATAAATCCTGGCAGAGCCAGGGGAAGACTGAAAAGAGGGATCAGTTTAGAGCTGTTACATAAATCCAAACCCCCACCTCACTCCTTGATTGTATTTGGCCGTCATCTAACTCTAATCAGATGCTGGGCATTAGTCGAAAAGATTCCAGTGCATTGCCTTTTAGTAATAAATCAGTTAACTTGAACCTTCACATGCTGACCTGAATTTTTGTACTTGACATTCAATCCTCCAGTTTTGCTAAATGAAAGCTTCTACCATTCATCAGTATTGGTCAGGCTGGCTAGTTGTAGTTCAGAAACACCAAGGTTTCTTATTCCTCCTTTATAGATTTTCATACCTGACTTCCAACAGTATATAGAAATAAAGAGGACATTTGTGTACCTATAGCCGTGATGGAGAACATATGGCACGCGTGCCACAAGTGGCACACAGAACTATTTGTGCCAGCACGTGAGCCGCAGGCAAACTTACCTCACTGCACATGTGTGCACCTCACAGCTGATTTTTCTGCTGGTTTCAAGCCTTTTCAGCCTCCCAGAGGCTTAGAAAAAGCCTCTGCAAGGCTTTTCAAGCCAAATAGGCCCGTTTTGTCATTTCCTGTAATACCAGAAGTGATGAAACGGGCATATTATTCGTTCTGAAAAGCCTTCCAGAGGTTTTTCCCAAGCCTCTGGGAGCCTGTAAAAGGCCTCAAACCAGACAAAAAGTCAGCTGTGAGGGACAGTGCAGGTAAGGGGATGGCAAGAGGGGATTGCGTGCGCATGCGCAGGAGGCGTGGGGGGGGCACATTGCATTCTGGGTGCTGGCACGCGAATGCATGTGTGCTAATGCATGCACAATTTTGGGCACAGGAGCTCAAAAAGGTTAACCGCTACTGACCTGTAGTATGCTTAAACCACACTCTTCATGGGGATAAATCTGTTATAAGATGTTGCTTGCTGTATGAATGGAGAAAGGCAGCCACTGCAAACATGGTGGAAAAAGTTCTGTCAGACTGACTTCCAAAATACGGGGATTAAAAAAAAAACTCTGAGCCCACCCCTGAAAATGGTCTTTTGATAAATTTCAATTACCAATAGTGCTGATCATATTACAGATAGGATCTGTACATCTGACATTCATGCTAGAGAGTGAAAAACTAGAGCAGCCTATCTGCTCCAACTTTTCTTGAATCAATCTACAACTCCTACATCTGAACAGAGAATGACTGGGGTAGCACTGAAGTGTGGCGTCAGCTCAGGGGTGGGATTCTACCAGTTCGCACCTATTTGGTAGAACCAGTTGTTAACATTCTAAGCAGTTCGGAGAACTGGTTGTTAGAAGAAATTACTGGTCTAATCCTGTAAGGAAGGCAGGAAGGAAACATTCTGGTGTTGCTTACAGAAACTGCCTCTCCGTTAACCCTTATTACATTCTTGGCAAGACAAGACTTCCTGTCTCAGGAACTTCTCTGGAGTTTTTTTTCCTTCCTTTGCTGGTACTTTGCTTGTGTGGAGTGACCATTCAAAGTTACAATGGCACTGAAAAAAGTGACTTATGACCATTTTTCACACTTATGACTGTTGCAACATTCCCACAGTCATGAGAGGCCAGGCAAGGAGATGCGTGCATCGATGTGAGTGATATTGAGTTGGCCACACCCAGCCAATAACATGACCACCAAGCCACGTCCACCCAGTCACATGACCATGAAGCCACGCCCACCACCTAAGCCATGCCCACAGAACTAGTTGTTAAAAAAATTGAATCCCACCCCTGCGTCAGCTCCATAAGGGGCAATTTCAACGTCATTAAACCATTTAATGAGCTTCTTCCACAACCTCTGGGAAAGTGCTCTTAATTCACAGCTGGGTTTTTTTCTTTTTTTTTCCTTTTTTTTTTGAAACTGAGCTGTAATGAACTTTAAATGATCTGAGCCAGAGGCTGACAGCTGCCTTTGTTGAATCAATGTCATATACAACTGGCTTTGTTAACTGAATATCATAGAAACAGAGAATCTGCCTGAACTGGAGCTATATCAGTCTCCAATTCTGTGAATTTTAATTGCTTTTTCAAGAGTTCCAGAGAGTGGAGTCAGAGACAGTATCTTCATGATGGGTTAGAGAGCATTTGTGGTTTGGAAAGAATTTTAGGCATCCTTCTCCATCAGTGTAAAACACTATCATTGCTATGCAAGAAACACTGATAATGGGACCCACAGAGCTGTCTCACAAGCATTTTATTCAGAGCAGAGCATATGTCAAACATTAACGACAATGCTCCGGCTAGAGAATAGGAGCATCAAGACCTTGTTCAAAATGAAAATAGCTTTTAATAAACCCTTGTTAATCAAGATAGATAAAAATAATCAGCAAAGCTTTTAACTGAAGACAAAATGAAGTTACTTATGACTTGGAATACTTTGGAACATAGCTTTAGGTCAAGTTCCCTTTCTTAATATGTAACTTATTAGATATTGTTATGCTGTTTAGTGCAAGCACTACCTCTGTGCTTACTCACTGGATTTGCTAAGAAGCAAAATAATATATAATACAAACATGCACTAATAATACTACATCAAACTATTTATAAACTATACAGGTGAAACTCAAAAAGAATATCGTGCAAAAATTCATTTATTTCAGTAATGCAAGTTAAAAAATGAAACTAATATATGAGATAGATTCATTACATGCAAAGCAAGATAGTTCAAGCTGTGATTTGTCATAATTGTGATGATTATGGCTTACAGCTCATGAAAACCCCAAAATCCACAATCTCAGAAAATTAGAATATTACATGTAATCAATAAAACAAGAATTGTACATAGAACAATATTGGACTTCTGAAAAGTAATAAGCATGCATATGTACTCTGTACTTGGTTTGGGCCCTTTTTGCAGCAATTACTGCCTCAATGCAGTGTGGCATGGAAGCTATCAGTCTGTGGCACTGTTGAGGTGTTATGGAAGATGCTTCAATATGGATGCTTCATAAGATGCTTCAAGATGCTTCATAAGGATGCTTCAATAGTGGCCTTCAGCTCTTCTGCATTGTTTGGTCTCATGTCTGTCATCTTTCTCTTGGCAATGCCCCATTAGATTCTCTATGGGGTTCAGGTCAGGCGAGTTTGCTGGCCAATCAAGCACAGTAATCCCATGGTCATTGAACCAGGTTTTGGTGCTTTTGGCAGTGGGGGCAGGTGCCAAGTTCTGCTAGAAAATGAAGTCAGCATCCCCATAAAGCTCATCTGTGGAAGGAAGCATTAAGTGCTCCAAAATCTCCTGGTAGATGGCTGCCTTGACCCTGGACTTAATGAAGCACAGTAGACCAACACCAGCAGATGACATGGCTCCCCAAATCAACTGTGGAAACTTCACACTGGACTTCAAGCATCTTGCAGTGTGCGCCTCTCCATTCTTCCTCCAGACTCTGGGTCCTTGGTTTCCAAATTAGATGCAAAAGTTGCTCGCATCAGAAAAGAGGACTTTGGACCACTGAGCAACAGACCAGTTCTGTTTTTCTTTAGCCCAGGTAAGATGCTTCTGACATTGTTTGTTGTTCAGGAGCGGCTTGACAAGAGGAATACGCCATTTGAAGCCCATGTCCAGGTTCCGTCTGTGTGTGGCAGCTCTTGATGCACTGACTCCAGTCTCAGTCCACTCCTTGTGAAAGTCCCCAACACTTTTGAATGGCCTTTTCCTCTCCAGGCTGCAGCCATCCCTGCTGCTTGTGCACCTTTTACTTCCACACTTTTCCCTTCCACACAACTTTCTATTAATGTGCTTTGATACAGCACTTTGGGAACATCCAACTTCATTTGCAATTACCTTTTGAGGCTTTCCCTCCTTATGGAGGGTATCAATGATTGTTTTCTGCACAACTGTCAGGTCAGCAGTCTTTCCCATGATTGTGATTCCTACTGAATTAGACTGGGAGACCATTTAAAGGCTCAGGAACCTTTTGCAGGTGTTATGGCTTAATTAGCTGATTAGAGGGGACACTTTGAGCCTAAAATATTGAACCTTTTCACAATATTCTAATTTTCTGAGATTGTGGATTTGGGGTTTTCATGAGCTGTAAGCCATAATCATCTCAATTATGACACATCACGGCTTGAACTATCTTACTTTGCATGCAATGAGTCTATCTCATATATTAGTTTCACCTTTTAAGGTGCATTACTGAAATAAATGAACTTTTGCACGATATTCTAATTTTTCAAATTTCACCTATATGTCCTATTTTTTCTTTTTTGTCTTATTCGTATCCATTTCATGTATTCATAACCATGTTTTATACTTATACCTGTTATCTAATATTTGCTTGACAAAATAAAGAAATAAAAAATAAATAAAAATAAAATAAACTTTCCACAAGTGTCATACTAAGCACCATATTTCTTTTCCTCAAACCAAGACATATTGTAAGTTTCTGGTACTCCTTTTTAATCTCTTTACAACTGCTGTCCCAATGCTGACACTCTCCACAAATATGTGGTACTACAGAATTCCCACCTTTACACTGGAGTACCAGAATAGATCTATGGACTTCATTGAATGCCAATGGTTGTATTCTCCCATCTCTTTTGCAGACTAGTTTAGTCCATCTCAGTTTATCTAGAATAGTAAGTCCTTGACTTATAACCATTTGTTTACCAACTGTTTGAAGTTACAATAGCACGGGAAAAAATGGCTTTATAAGTGGTCCTTGTACTTATAACTGTCACAGCATCCCCACAGTTACATGATCAAAATTTGGGTACTTGGCAACTGGCATATATTTATGATAATTGCAGCATCCTAGACTCATGTGATCGCCATTTGTGACCTTCCAAGTTGACTTCCAACAAGCATAATCAATGGAGGAAGCTGGATTCACTTAACAACTGCACAATTCATTTAACAAATGCAGTGGTTCATTTAACAACCATGGCAAAAGAAGTTGTAAAATTGGGCATGACTTCCTTAATTACCTCCTTAGTAACTGACATTCTGGTCACGATGTGGTTGTAACTCTAGGAGCACCTTTACCACTTTTAATCATGTTATCATGTGCCACTAAACACAGTAGTGTCTACATTGGGAGTTGGATTCAAATATTTTTCTGCCTCCAAAGCTTCTCAAATTATATTTTTTTGAATCCCATACACTGCACAGAGTTGTTACAAGGGTTGGGGGGGAAATCTCTGTGCCACTTTATAGATGAAATGAGAGGTTACAAATACTAATCAAATTGAAATGTGAAGCTGTAAAATGTATCAGGAAAGATTCACATTTGCTCAGTTTAGTAGCATTGAATGTTTCATTTTGTTTTCTGTTTGAAATGGGTCTGGTCTGGGGCCTTTTTATGGGAATGACATGTATTTCTGAAAATAGTATTATTTCAATGGCCATAGCAGGCAGTTTCAGGAAAGAACAGGTAGCAATAACTGGTTTCACACATTGTGATTAGTCATATATTTTATCGAGTGAACCACAGTGATCTTGATTTGCACAACCATTATGCTTTGCACATTAAACCATAAATAATAATTTATGTCACAATGATGGTTTGCTTGATTTGGCTTAATTTGTTGCACAAACCCAGCCATTTGTGCAACAAACTAAGCCAAGCCGAGCAACCCACCTTCTGAATTAACATATTGACTGAACAAACTTAGCCAGAATTAATTTCACTGAATTAAATAGACCAAAGATCTGATTTAGGAACAAAAATAGTTTCCTCCTTATATAAACAGCACATACTTTTAAAATGTAAAATTTTAATTCCTCCATTGAAATAAAGGAATCATTGTTATGATCATGAGACAACTTCAGTCCTAACGAAAAAGCTGTATTGTTGATGCAGAAAAAATATGGTTGATCAAACTGTTGCTACTGTCAGCAGATGGAGTCCCATATCTGCAGCTTAAATTAAAAAGAGCTTAGTATATTAGATATAGGCATGCACAAACTCAGATCCAATACTGGTGAAATACTTGGCTATATCAGATTTCTCAAGATACGACTAAAGAAAATAATTCTTCCTAAAACGTTTCTTCCTAAAATACTTGATTGGGCATTTTATGATTTTGAAAAGAAGGTCTTAGAAAAAAGAAAACATACTATACTGTAACAGATATTTTAAAAAGGCACCACAGAGTCTAAACTTAATAAACAAAAGGAGGATTCCTAAGACGAGCATTTTCTTCTATTGTGCCTATAAAAATTCCTTCCTTGGCTCTGCTAACAGCGATGTGGAAGGAAACGTGTCAAAATAAGCAATGGGAGAATAATAATTCTAGTCAAGATGTAAAAGCCCAGCACAGAAATGTAAAATTTGACATTGGCTCACAACAATAAGAAAACCATATTGTGCGTGATTGACAGATTTTCTATTTCTTCTATTTTTCTACATCGCCCAGTGCACTAGTGAACCAAGGCTAGGCCTTGGTTGAGGCCATACCTCTTTGAGGCCATACCTCTTTGCAATAAGGCCATACCTGTTTGCAATAAGGCTCAAATTATTTTCGGAGAACTGGTTTATCTTTGAGGCTGGTTTTGAACCTGATTGATCTTGTGACTTGGTTTCTTTGGGGATTAGATTTGATTTAGTTCTAACTTCCTTGTGCTTTCATTGAAATCACAACCACAACAGAGGTGGTATTCAGCAGGTTCTGACCAGTTCTGGAGAACCGGTAGCGGAAATTTTGAGTAGTTCGGAGAATCGGTGGTAACTTACCGGTGGTAAGTGGGGAGGAAATGGAAATTTTACAGTATCCTTCCTCTGCCACACCCACCAAGCCATGCCCACAGAACCGGTAGTAAAAAATTTTGAATCCCACCACTGAACCACAAGATAGCATTCAGTTCTTTGTGCTTTAATTGCTGTGGTTATATAGATGTTGTGGGTAATCTATGTTCCTTTGTTGGGCCAGGTTGATTCTCTCTGTCCCTCAATTCCCAAGAGACAGCATCATGTTCCTACTTTCTTCTTGAATGCTTTGTTTAGAATGTATCCCTAAATCTCTTCCAATCTAACTGTTAAATAACCAGGGTCATAGCTCAGAGTTTTATAGCCAGATTACAATAATTTCTTATTATTCTGTTACTGTTTACTTTTGCAAAACATTCCAAAATCCTAAACTCAGGATACCCTGGTCCAAGTCTCTCATCTATTCAATATTTAGCAAGACTGCTATGAACAGATAGTGTAGCATTTAGCAGCAATGTAATATGCACACCATGAAGTTCAATGTGACTTAGAACTGGAAGAATTACAATCACTATTTAATGGTTCTGAGAGCAGATTTGTTTTTGTTTTTTTGAGAAAAGGCCAAATTAAATACAATGGGAAGCCCAGTCAATTCTGAAAGCAAAGCTTATGCATTGCTTTGTTTTGTTTTGTGTTGCTCTGACTGCTCATGAATTCTAGTTGTCAACTTATGCACCTCTGTGGTTCAAAGGGCTTCAGTGAGGTGAAATGCAACTATTTTGTACAGGCCAAATATGGCACAATGAGCTTGCCAAATATTGGAGTTTCACATCTCCAGAATAACCAGATAGAACGGAATGAAACCAATTGGTTCCATAATTTATCTATCCCAAAGAAACGGAAGTGGGTGAAGAGACTGTCTATGCTTATGTGTAAGTGCAATGCAACAGCACCAAAACAAACAAATATTGCAACATTCCTCTACCCTCAGTTCTACCATAGTTTAAGCTACCATAGTTTTTTACAACCACAGAAGGGTCTCGCAAAAAGGAGTTCTTTAAGCACCTTTTAAATTTCAGGAATTCACACTTCAGATGTAATTTCAAGATGAATTGATTCCAAAGTGTACATTAGAGAAGAAAAAAAACTCTAATGCATGAAATGTCTATTTTAACCCATGGAAAAGCTAGCCAACTCCGATTGTGCAATTGAACAGAACACACAAGAATATACTGTGTATTCCTATTGATAGTGTCCGGAAGCCGAACACCACCAATGTAAAATCGATACAAGTGTCTGTTGGTTTCCTCCTTTTCTTAAGCAGAAGAACCTAGTTATTGTGGGTTTTCGTTTCCTTTCCTTTTTGTATTGAGCAGTACTGAGGTTAGCTTTATTACTACAGAACAGAAACCAGCTTAGATTTTATTGTGTCATTTCTCAGAGGAAAGGAAATCAAGCATTTCCTTCTGACTGTTTTAAGATGACTCCCATACTGCACCATTTTTATCCTCAAGAATTCTATTCTTTTCATGTCCCAAATACTCCTGATACATAGTTGTTCACACATGTGGAGTTGCCTCCTCCATTGGAGGGGTAAAGGATGCTCCAGGCTCAAAATAGGAATAGAGTGCACTCATCATGATCACCACTGATGCTATGACCCTTCTATAGAACTTCTCAATTGGTATTCTTATTTATAGACATCCATTCTCAATTATATGCAGACATCCTGAATAATTAATGCTTTAAGTCAATTACAGTTTCTGGTTAAAAGGTATCCCAGTCAGAGACTTCTATGAACTCCTCACATTGCATTTCAGAATGCAACAAAGTATTGTCCAGCTACTCACAGAATGATTTTTAAGAAACATGCCTAATCTAAAAAATGCATGAGCAATTGGCTCCTTTGAAGGCTAATAAAATGAATATTTCCACAAAAATATTATCAAAGAAACTTGAAGTTAAAATGGAATGATTCTCATTAAAAATGAATGCACCAAACAAATTGAAGGAAGACAGAGAAACAGTCCATTAGTCCCTAGCTAGAGGAAAGGAAATAATAAAGCATGACTCTTTCAACAGCCATATAAAGTTATCACGGCTTGTGAATGACTTGTGTTCTTGGAAAGAATGCAGGATGGAGAATATGTATTTCTTGGCAAGTATTACATATTGTCTTGGAGGTAGGGAAATCTGGTGTTGAGATTGATGACTGGCAGCCAAAAAGAGATATAAATTATTTTAAAGATATTTCATGGTTTCTGTGGCAACTCAAAATAATTTATCTTCTTTGAATCTGACTAATTTGTTATTTTCTTTAGGGTAGGATAAAAAGCAAAACCCTTCTTTTAAAGCAACATGATATAATTTAAATACAAGAAAAAGCCTGGTGGCAGCAGAAATTTTATCATCACCTAAACTTTTGAGGATCATATCTACTTTACCAGTTGAATGTATACCAATTTATGCAAGACTGAGTTAGATTAAGCAGCCTCCCCATAGATCCCTGTACTGCAAAACAACAATAATCACAATTCTTAGAATGATATGCCTTGCTAAGATGAATTGAGACCCCAAGAGCTCCTGGGATTGACAAATCCTGTTTGAAACAGGAAGCTAATATGAAATCTGTAATAATACTCCCTCCCAACCGTATCATGGAATTCCTGATATTTCTCACAGAAACTTCATATTGCTAGAGAAATCTCGCTGCTGAGGGACTTGGAAGGGGTTGAATAACTCATTCTTTTTTGTTATTCTCAGATGTTATTCTCACAGATAGCAGCTGTATTTAATGTACAGCAGATGGCAGTTACAACATTTCCTATCAGAAGGAACTATGATTCATTCTTGGAGTTGTGTTTTGATTCCACTTCCACAAATTAATACTAAGTAGGTAAATCAGGAAAAAAGACATGCTTTCTTCTGATTAGGGCATAATCATAATCTTCACAGTATGATAGTGGTAGAAAGATGAGCCATTTTATTTTCATAAATTGAATGGACTTAAATAGAACTTAAAATCTAAATTGCCCAACAAAAGTATTGGATAAGAAGGCATCATTGCATATAGTTTCAAATGGCCTGCAATTCCCATGGCATTTGATGTTGGTAGTCTGGTAACAATTTTTTATAAACTGTTTTTACTATTTATGTAGCAGTAGCTGTAAGAACCAGTAGAAACAATCCAATAACAACAGCAACAAGTCATTAGCTCAAGACACACTGTTTAGAGGGTTTTGGAGGTTGGCACTGAATTCATAAGGATGGCAGCATCTTGACAAAGGTAATTTAATACCAACAGCCTTGATGGATCCACTAATTAATTATGGGCATGTCCACCTGAAGAAAACATGTCAAAACTGGTTTCCATAAATGTGTGAAAATAAAATAATGTTTTGGGAAGATCTTAAGATTTTCCTGGTTTTAAAAAGTGTGCCCATTTAATGTCTGCATGATCTGTTGGCTAATTGGATTCTCCAAAAACAATTTTCATAGATGGACTCAACAATTGGCAGTTCTGATTGAGAGACTGATGTTTCCCATAGCATATTATATTTGCTTCTCTTTGTAGGCTCTCTGAAGACTATGATAGCTCTGGAGATTTATTTTTTTAAAAAAAGGTCAAGCAACGTTCAGCTGGTTATTTCCTGAATATTTATTTACTAAAACAGATAAAAGATTACTTGGTTGAGTTTGGTAAGAGGGAAAGAGCAATAAGTAGAACAATTTATTTAAGTGTGACTAGTAGAAAGGAAATCCTTCTGTCATTTACAGTTTTTTACAGTGCTGTATATCTAAGTTTTAATGCAGCCATTGTATAATATTTAACCAGTAAAGATTTCTAACCTCACTTTACCTCCGCAAAGTGAACTTTATAGTTAACATTAACATTTAACCAGCCAAATTAGTAAAACTAAGTAACTGGAACATTACTTAAATCATTGTTAGTTAACCTTGTAGGTTTAACTCCAAAAACACTTCACTGTTTACAAAGCCTGTGAAATTGGATAATTATTAGAGTAAAGATGTAGGGATGGTGGAATAGTCCAGATTCTTCATATTTATTAATCTATTATTAAGTTCTCTGTAACAGCTCATTGCATTATATAAAAAGGTAGAACAGTTTCTCCTGAACCCTTTGTACAATGCAATAAATAAACAGCTGACTGCTTTGAACTTAAATAAACTCTCCTGAGAGACAGAGTGCTGAAGAATGCAGCCAGGGAGTTTGGAGTCTTGGATGACTATCAAGTAGAGAAGCTGGGTCTAGTTTTAGAAACTAGGCTGGCTATAATGTTCCCATATGCTGTCAATGTAGCTTCACAGGAAGCATTCTTAAATTCTGCTTCGGGAAGCTTTAATCCAAGATACAGCATACCACTTTATTTTCAAGAAACTACAGTTGGATGAGTTATCTGCTCTTGTATCAACAGGATCCCTCTCCAAAATTAGGCATTATGATGCTGAAAATGAGCTGCAGGATTTACCACTCTGATGTGACAGAAAGACCTGAATACTATATCATAAACCTTAACGTAGGCTTAATTTTTTTTAAAAAAAGGTCCCAATAATTTTCCAAGATGTTTCTATTTTGCTGTGGAAAGAAATTTCTAGTCCCACCACCAATACTTCTGATTGGCCTAATCCATGTTGTGTTATCCCTTTATGAAGTTTGTCCTTTGTCCTTTCCCCATAATAACTTATACCCAATTCTGTGGCTGTACTAGAACTAATCCAAATACAGCAACAGGTCAACAGAGATAGTCCAACCCTGTATAAGAGAATGAAATACAAAAAGAAGGAAAGCTACTTATATTATGAACAATGAAATTTTGACAACATATTGAAAAATGCCAGCTGGCTATCAAAACCTGAAAAATGATTCACTTGCTGGAATTCTGTATGCTAAAACATTGATTAACTGTCTTCTTTCTCCACCAACAACCCTCATTTTAATTCTTTTCTAAGCTGGAATATGAGCCAAATGAGGTCAGAGCTCAATCCTAACACCTTCAAAATAATAAACAAAAAAGAGCTTATTAATATATAAGAGTCAGGTCTACAAAAGCTAATTTTATGAATCAGCTGATTAGTTTTTTTAAAATCCAGCCGGACTAGTTTTAACTTCAACAAGTAGGTCACTACTGAATACTTTGAAAATGTGATTTAGTTCTGAATTATTTTTACAAGACTCACTCTTTAAAATAGTTTTTTAATCTCTGACATTATGCACTCCAGGTGACAAAATGGATACCAACTAATATAACGGCAGAGTAAAGTAATGGCAGAATAAAAACTAGAAAATAGGTAACTATTGTTCCTTTGTTTATGATCCAAGATGAAGCCAACTGATTTTGAGAGGAAGCAATTCCAACAAGCTTGAGATTCCTTCCAGACTAGATCTGGGAGTGGGTAACAATGATTTGGGATATAAATGTAGACCTATTCCCATCCCACATAGTTCATCTTTCAGAAGGATCATCTCCTGCTTTGCTGACTGTGGACACCTGGCACAGATGTGGAAAAATTTACTTTTGGAAAACTGCTTGAGCCCCAAAGTTCAGGAAAATGACAAAGATATGGAAAGAAAGAAAAATCTGAAAAGTCTAGCATAATCAGCAAATTTAACATCACACTGTTACTATTTTATGAGGGGGGAAATGAGCTTCTTCCATGCCTGCTTCCATGTTTAAGCAAGCCAGCCCTCCCATACTGAATAAGCTATAATTACAGTGGCTTTCAGCAGCTTTCACTTATCTAGGCTGAGCCCAATAATTACCAAAACAGCAATTGTACATTGGCTTGGCCAGATTGTCCGAGTTTGAAATGCCCAGACCTTGCCCTTTTTTTGTGTGGTTCTTATGTGGCTTTTGTGACCTGCTGATTTTAAACATCCTTTGCACATCCGCAAAATGACTACATTGCATCCCTGCTGTTAGCTTCTTGAGAGGAGTTGAAGCAAAGTCTTTCCTACCAACATCATAACCAGCAGCAGCTCCTCTGATTTATTTCATTTATTTCTGATTTATATCATTTTTTATTTATTGAACAAATTTATATGATTGCCAATCTATCAAGGAAACTCTGGTAGGTAGGTAGGTAGGTAGAAGACAAAGAAAGCAATTTCACAAATAATTAAAAGAAACTAGGTTGAGGCCTCTAGAGAAATTGCAAAATCAACCTGTTACACAAACTGACAACCATCATCCTTTAACCTCCCTTAACTTCCTGACTCCAATGCCTTCCAGTAGAGCCAGGTCTTCAGGGAACAGCCTGTTTGACAACACAGGCATCATGATGGAGAAGACACACCCTTAGTTCTGCAACTGGTAGAATTTTCTAATCCAGAAATACTTTTATCTACAATATAGAAACAGGAAGTGGGGGCTGTATATGGACTCAAAAATGTGTTTCTTTTTATTTCAGAGACAGGGATATATTTTCTCTGCATGCCTGATTCTCCTGGTTTGAGAAGATACTTGCTATGTTTGTAACTACTGCAAGAAAGATTGGAGGTTGCTATTCTTCTTTTCTTTCTTTGTTATTCATCACTTTTTCTTTTATTCTTTTATAATATGTTTCTATTTCTTGCTTCTATACTTTTTAAATATATTTTTAAATAAAAATATCATTAAAATGATATGGGTAAGAGCTATTATGGCACATTGGATAGAATACAGTATTACAAGCTAATTCTGCTCACTGCCAGGAGTTGGATCCTGACTGGCTCATGGTTGACTCAGCTTCCGTCCTTCCAAGGATGGTAAAATGAGGATCCAGATTGTTGGGGACAATATGCTGACTCTATAAACTACTAATGCTGTATGCTATGAAGCGGTATATAAGTGTACTTGCTTTTACTATGTCACATTTCTTTCTGTTTCTCCTCAATATATTTTTCAGTGAATGCGTGAAAACACAAATAACAGGCACTCTGGTAAAGTGTAACCAGAATTGCAGTCATAAAGCAAATGTCATTTCTAAACACTCTCTATTGTATGCTTCATCCTATATCATACAGACATGTCTTCTTTGTTTTTAAACAGTACAAAAATTAATTTTATGAATATTGCTACAAGGATACTACAATAACTAAATATTTTTATTAAAAGTACTTCTGGCCAGACAACTCATATCTCTCCTTTACATACTGTAGTTTCTTTTTCTCTGAAATGGATTTTCTGAACTAAATCCTAAATGGGGGAAAAGATATGCAAAACTGCAGGGACAGTTATATAAGAAGATACCATTAGATACCTACAATTCATTCTACATGAATATTTGCAATTACTATCTAGCCCTCACTCTACATAGTGTCAAAAATTTTAAAAGGGTACATTCTTTGAGAATAATTTATTCATACTATCATAGATTCTTGAGATATATCTTGTTACGTTTTGTCTAGGCTACTAATATGATGAAACCGACATGTGATTGGTCCAAACTACAATCCTTGACTAATTCATGGAAGTCTGTAGCCTGTTCTGTAAGTCTATTCTTCTGTTTTCTGATGATCATTTGCAAATAAAGTCCTTCCAAAAAAGCTTAGGAAATGAGGCTACTTGTGCTTACAAACTAGACCCTTGCCATAAGATATTCTCCCCACTTCTCTTCTCTAAACCCTTTATAAACAAAGTTAGCTGCTAAAGAGAGAAGAAGCAAATTTTGCCATGATTCATGGTGAATTAATTTCTGTGGAGGCTTAAATTCTTATTTGTAAGTTTTATATTCTATGATTCCTCAAGAAGCATTCCCACTATTTTATTTATTTATTTATTTATTTATTTATTTATTTATCAAACTTTTATACCGCTCCCTCTCCCAAAAAGGGACTTGGGGCGGTGTACAGCCTACTAAAAACACATAATAAATATACTATAAATACAATTAAAAATATATTAAACAAATTGGTCCGGCTGTGTCCCATCTAATTGAGGATTTAACAATATAGAATCAGGGATTTGATTAAAAATTAAAAATATAAAATTAACTACTAAAACCCAATTAAATTTAAAACCGGAACACAATTACTGGGCCAGGCCAGCCTGTCTAAAAAATAGGGTTTTAACTGCGCGCCGGAAGGTCAGGATATCCGTCAGGGCCCGTATCTCTGGGGGGAGATCATTCCATAGGGAGGGAGCTCCCACAGAGAAAGCCCGAACTCTCGGGGCTGTCAGCCGACAATGGCCGGGCGGCGGTACCCCAAGTAGGGCAACCCTGTGGGAGCGTACTGGGCGGCGGGAGGTTGACGATGGCAGTAGGCGGTCCCGTAAGTACCCAGGTCCCGAGCCATGGAGCACTTTAAATACCATCAGTACCACCTTGAATTGAATCCGGAAGGCCACAGGAAGCCAGTGCAGCCTGCGGAGAAGCGGTGTAACGTGGGAGCTCCGAGGGGCACCCACAATCACCCGCGCGGCTGCATTCTGGACCAACTGCAACCTCCGGAGACTCTTCAAGGGGAGCCCCATGTAGAGAGCATTGCAATAATCCAGGCGGGAGATAACGAGGGCGGAAGTGACTGTGCGAAGTGCGCCCAGATCCAGAAAGGGCCGCAACTGGTAGATCAGACGAATCTGATAAAAAGCCCCCCTGGCGACGGCTGCAATGTGTTCTTCTAAAGACAGCCGTACGTCCAGGAGGACGCCCAGATTGCGTGCTCTTTCCACGGGGGTCAAAACCTCTCCCCCCACGACCAGCGAAGGAACAAGCTGGCTGTATCTGGGCGCAGGAAACCACAGCCACTCGGTTTTGGTCGGGTTGAGACGGAGCCTGTTACGACCCATCCAACTCCGCACGGCCTCCAGGCACCGGGACATCACTTCGACGGCTTCGTTGGGATGGCCTGGGGTGGAGATGTACAGCTGAGTATCATCAGCGTACTGATGGAACTCCACCCCGAAGCCACGGATGATCTCACCCAGCGGCTTCACATAAATGTTGAACAGCAGGGGCGAGAGCACCGACCCCTGAGGCACCCCACTAGTATTCCTTTCTGCAATTTTCCCACAACAGCATATCTGTAATATGAAAGTGGGTTATGAAAGTGACTAATTTGAAGTCACTCATTTCAATTCTGTGACTGAACCGGGATCTCCCCAGTTTTAGTCCACTCTATAATGAAGGAGAAGGAAAGCATTGGACATAATATAACTGAAGAACCATCCTTCAGGAAGAGGACAGTTTGAAAATTGCTAGACATTTAATATAATCTATGGATGAAAAAGTCCAAGACCTGGAAATCATAATCATTGGTTAATATTAATAGGAGACTGCATCGTGGGGATGGTGGGGAAAAAATGGTGTTGAATCACCTTGTGCAGAAATGAATCAGAATAAACCTTTGTACAATAGAACATTTCTCTGAAGTTTCCAAGTTTAGGATACCTGTATAATGCTATACTTTATATGGATCAATTCTCTTCTTGAAGGGATGTTAAGAATGGATACAGTTTGATCTTTTAGATGAACAGTTGCTCAGATCGGGGGAAGAACTGTTAGAGAAAAAGAGGAAGCCATTGAGCTGAAGTAAAAACTGGAGAGCATATTAGGCAAGCACATAATCTTCACCCCCACTGGGTAACAGATAGCTTTTCTAAAGTATAACAACCATTCCTATATTTGCTTTTATGTGTATTAATTGGCTAATGCAAATTTTTCTCTTTTTTAAAAAAAATTCTCTTTTTTTGATGGGGGAGCTGAGATAGGAAGGAATTGCACAGATAACCATTCTATTGTGGATGACCTATCTCTGTAAACACTTTGAGTGTGGCTCCACAAGGCTCTACTAATTGTCTTTCTCTCTGGCTCTGCCAACACAATGCCTCCAGATCCTTTATTTCTTCTCATTGAACTGCCATCTGGAGAAAAGCTACCTTTTCACAGCTGGAAGTAGCTGACTAATGAAGATCTGAGAACATTAATCAACTCCTGAATGGAGTCTCTAAATATAGCTCAATGTGCAGGTCCTGAATCCAACTTTGTCAAGAGATTCATAGACTAGATTTTTTAAAAATGATTTATTATCCTGCACCATGGCAACAGCAAAAGTGGAAGACCAAAGAAGAGAGAAATCATAGGCTATTAATGATGACCACATGCATATTACCTATACCCTTTTGTTGATGTGTGAGATCAGCAGCATTTGATTTAAAGCAGCAGGCTTTGAAAACAGGAAAAAGTGCTTTTTAAAGAAATAAATGGAAATAATGTAAGCCTATTTAAGTCTACTTAAGTATTTGTATTATGCTACATTGGATCTAATTCCTTATGAAAGTTCCTGTTTATTAATCATACAATATGAAAATGAAACAATTTCCATTTTGATTTGCAACATTACCTATCTTCCTCTTAATCACTTATTAACACAATCTTCCTGATTTAATTGATCTAAGTGCTAGAGCCCATTGTAACTATATAGCCAAAAAGACATTATGAGTTGTTAATCTAATCTGACTTTTTTTCTGGTAATATCACATTACTAACTAGACCAATACTTGAATACAGCTCATCAGTCTGGAACCCACATTATGTATCTGATATTAACACAGTTGAGAAAGTCCAGAAACAGTTCACAAGAAGAGTTCTGCACTCCTCTACTCGTAGCAGAATACCTTATGCCACCAGATTTGAAATGCTAGACCTAGAAAACCTAGAACTACACCGCCTTCGGTCCAATCTAAGTATAGTATATAAAATCATACATTCCAATGTCCTACCTGTCAATGAATACTTCAGCTTCAACAATAACAATACAAGAGCACACAATAGATACAAACTCAAAATTAACCACACCAAATTTGATTGCAGGAAATACAACTTCAGCAACAGAGTGGTCAGTGTCTGGAATACTCTACCTGACTCTGTGGTTTCTTCCCCAAACCCCAAGAACTTTAACCTTAGACTATCTACTATTGACCTCACCCCTTTCCTAAGAGGTCTGAAGGGGGCATGCATAAGCGCACCAATGTGCATACTGTCCCTGTCCTATTGTTTCTTTTTATTTTTCTTATATGTACCCATTTCATGTATTCATAGCTATGTTTATACTTATACCTATTATCTTGCAAGCAATTGACAAATAAAAAAATAAATAAATAGATTTAACAGTGCAAACCTTTGAGGCAGAATTCAACAGAATTCAATTCATATAAAAATAGAATCTGGAAAATTCGTGCATTTCCTTCCTTTCTTTTTTCCTTCCTTCCTTCTTTCTTTCTTAACAGAACATGTGCTAGGAGGTAAGACAGTGTCCTTTTTTTGCATCTAATGGATAAAAGATTAATCTTGATAACCTCCAAGCCTTTGCAAGGCAATTTGGATTTGAGCTTTATATAGAGATGACCAGATTTTTTTCAAGGTGAAGAGGTAATTTGATTCTTCTCAAAGAGGCAATTTGTTTCACATCATCTTTCCTTACCTTCCAGAACATGCAAAAAATCTCAGGAAATAATTCTCTGGTAGCTGACTGAAATATCAAAGGAATGTACAAAGCCTGCAGTGAAATTTCTTGCGGCTGTTTTAAGCAACAGAGCCATTCAATTCCACTTTTTGCATAGAAGTTAAAGTTGCCATGGCTTTGTAAAGCATCTTAGAGGGAATGCTATACTCAATCTTGTTTTAAAATATGGACATGCATCAGCTAAATAACCACTTGGGTCTCCCAGACTTGATCATTAGTGAAGATTTATGCCAGTTCCTAAACCCTGCTAATATCACTTAGGTAAAGGCCAAGCAGATACAGCTTCAATTCTTAGTAGTTCTTATTCAGTTCAGTGCTACATGGGCTAATCCTTAGTTCCAAATGTCAGGCTCATTGGCACTAAGGTATTCATAATCCATCTATCCATATGAAACAGTCACGCTCTTTACTGCAAAGATTGCAGTTTACAAGCAATGGGAGTAGTAGTTAAGATTATATTGCTTTTTTGAGTAAACCATGTTGTTACTTCATTTGTTTTCTTTTCATAACACAGAATTGGGTCTGGTTTATATAGATGGTGGTGACTTTATCTGTCCTATAAGAGAAAGCAGTAGTAATGATGGTGAGGAAGAGAAGGAGGACAGTGACAATGACTAAAGTTATTTCTATTATTAATTTTATTAAATTTTGCCTTGCTTCTCAAAGGTATTCAGCACACAATAAAACAGTATATGCTATAGAACAATAAAAGTATCCAATGAACAAATGACATATCATGTCCCTTAACAATCATCATAATTTGCAAAAACTTTGGAATATTTTGAGCCTGCTCTAAAAATAGAAGCAATCTATAGATTTAGAGTTCAAGCAACTAATCTGTTGGGCTTCAGTTTTCTCTGTTCATATGGGTATGTCTGAGTGGAAACCAGTAACCCAGCATGCATTCATTTGTTTCACATTGCAATAACATTTTCTTGAATTTTTCTCAGGACTTTCTCTCATTGGGGATACTATGAAAACGAATATGATCAGGAGAAATGCATTGGACAATGTGGATAAAGTGGATAAAGTGACCATTTGAAAGCATCCTACTTCTATCCTACAAACTGTGTGGTCTGAGCCCCCCTGTGCTTTGAGCTTCAGGTACGTATGGAGACTTCCAAGAGGCTCTGGCTATTCAACCTGATTAAACCATAATGAAATGTAGCATGTCTCTAGGAAGTTATCACGAGAAAGTGCTTTACATGACTGGTTGCTACAAAGCTTATATTAGATCTGACAGTAAACACCTGACGAGCAAGGAGAAGAACAGAGGATCAGAGGGAAATGAGGGGTGAAAGAAGGCAACATGCAGATTAGAAGTCAGGGAGGAAAGAGGATGGTGGTTAAAAGATGAAGAGGATAGAAGAAAAGTACAACAGTTCTGGATTACCCAAGGTGTTGATTCAGTTGAGTTCTCCTTTTTTTGAAGAAAATGAGAATCCAAAACAAACAAGATCAGGGCTCACCTACTTTGTACTTACAGAAAATAATGGAACTGTAGATGACCAGGCTGAGCTGAGGAAGAGTACAAATACATGATCAGTCTCCCTTCATGACCAAGAGATCTAAGACCAGCCACCTTGAATTCCATTCACTTTTATCAACTGCCAATTTGCTTTGAGCATTAGTAGTTTATATTCTTGTAAAGAACTTAAGCTTCCAATAAACATTTATACTCATTTGAACTGCCTGGATTTCCCTGATTTCCTGGGTACTTTGCAGAAACAGTTATATTTTTACATTTGTTTGGAACTGATACAGGCAACATGGTGCACATAGATCCCAATATAAGCCCTGGCATTTTTTCGTTAATCCATTTAACGTGATTATTTAGAATCCCTTAATTTAAAATTTGCATGCAGCAGGTAAAGCAACAGTCTCATCTTTATATACAAGATGCTTCTTGGCTCACATAGACACCAAAAAGCATACTTGGGACTTTCTCATACAAAGTCATTATGGCAGTTTACAGTGAATTCTGGATTTCCTTCTTCCAGTGCATCTGAAGAAAAGGGGAGACTTAGGATTGAAAATGGGGGTGATATTGAAATGTCCATGGAATGTAAAAATAGCTGGTGGCCATAGTCCAATGTGCAATTATGTCCAATTATTTTTTCCCCAGAAAATTTTTTTTCTGATATTTATTTTGAATTTTAGAAAGCACTGGCCGCAAAGTGTGGGCTGTGTTATAATGCACAGCAGTTTAACAGTGGTGGAAAAACACACAAGTCATGTCTTTAACAGCTCATTTGATTTAAGGTTACAGTGGTAGCTATTCATGCAAGAAAGGACAAAAATGAAAGTAGTGTTTAAAATGCAATTGCTGCCCAGTTTGTTCCACTTGAAATCCTGTTTATAAATTTGAACTCGTGCGGGGAAAATGCAATCTTTGGATTTAAAAAAAAACACATATAATTGGTAAAGATGCTTTCTTTAAAAGCCAATCATAGGCTTACAAGATCCATGCTGGTTTTCAGGGATGAGAATGGAATTAGGAACAGAAGAAATCAGAGATTAATAATCCAATTCTATGGGTGACTATATAAAAATATGCACAACTGAATCTAATGAAACATGCCTCTCAAGAAGCATGTTGATCAGAAAAAAAAAGACTTGAACAACAGACAAAAGGGAGGAGCTATTTCATGAAGCCTCTACTCCTAGAATGACTGCATCAAATTTTGGGGCATTCATTGGGGTGGGGGACAGTTTCAAAAATTCAAAAAGGTAAATTATAACTGTACAATCAAAGCCCACTCCTTTTTTACATGGGTGGTAACCCCCAAATAGTACTCCAGTTACATCTTTGTTCAGATGCCTATATAAGCTTAGAGCACACAATCAACTTAAAAACCCAAGGACAATATTAAAGGGGAAAAAACTGTAACAAGAAATATCAAGGGAAAACAAAAAAGCCAGCTGAATTTATTTTTGTTATTTGTTGGAATACGTTGAGTGTGCATATTTCAAAATGAATAGCAAAATTAAGAACTAGGTCAAGGGTAAGCAGTGTGGCGTCTCCAACATTTTTGAACTTATCTGCGTTGACTATTGGCAGGGCTATCTGGTACAGTTGCATAAAGTCCACGAATAGCTAGATCACACCAAATTGGGAAACTTGGACATGGACAGCCAAATGAATCATTGTTGAGTCAAGAATCAAAGGCACAAATTTTGCTCCAGTTGCCCTATATTATTTTTATTTATATCTTTACCATGGACATTCTAAATGTTGATTACATATTATACATGCTTTATTATTGATTGTTGCAAACAACTATGCATCTATACTTGATTTACTGGTATACAAATGAGATGGATGACTGAGCAAGAAAGCCTCAGTCTAACAGGGCCTGTCTTCTGCTCCATGGCACAATGCCCTGTGTTGAAGGGAAACTTCCTTATTGTAAGAATAGTTTTGAGTATTTATTCAGTTCTGAGGAAACTGCTGAGTTTCCCAGAATTAGATGTGTCCAAGTAGAAACGAGTCAAAGGAATATGTAAATTCAGATTTCTGAACCAAGAAGAAGGTTGGACAGGATGACCAAACAATCTTTTCTGACTATGAGTCTAGTCTATAGCTGTTCAGTGCTGAAGCTATTGCCATAACAATTAATGTGATTCATAATAATACTACATTAAAATTACTCCTGAACATCACTGCCTTTTAGCTACTGAGTCTTGAAGATACTGAAGTATTAATTTTTGAATCCAACTTTCTTCATGCTTCCTTGTTCAAATCAAAAATAGCACACTTGGCATCAGAGCCAGACTTCTGGCTAGAAGAATATCTTCAGTTACTTTTACAATTTATCTCATTCAATGAGGTAAAACCAAAACAAATTCCTTTACTTGAATAAAATGTTCTGTTGGATAGAAACTGACATTTAAGCAATAATATAAATATATCAAAATCAAATGAGTCCTGTTTATATCCTGGAAGCTGTAAACATATGCAGGTTAAACGTTATGAGCTTTTAAAGGAAGCTTTATAAGCTTTTAGGGAGTAGAAGTATAATTTTAAGCCAATGGAGTTGGGGAACAAAATAATCTAAAGCATGTGTGCCTGGAACACCCTGTTAACATCCCACTGTACGCTTTCATGAAGAACCACAAACACAGCACTGTCACATCTGGGTACTTTATGCTCCAGATCCTCTAAGCCATGTGTCTTTATTTGTTAACTACTACTTTCTTTCCTCAGTCCATACCCAGCCAATGAATGCATATGACAAGTGACTATTAATTCCAGATTTGGACAAGCAGGCAAGATCTTTTCCTGCATATTAATGGAAAGCCCTTTAAGGAGGAAGATGACCCTGAGTCCATTAGAATTCAAATTAATTGAAACCTCTTTCAGTCAGGGTTTCTGACTCAGGCATGGACATGATTTTTGTCGGTTGGATACTAGATGGGAGAATAGAGATTTTTAGATGCAATTAATTCTCTGTGCCACATGGGATACTGTGAACCATGGTGTCCTTCTGGAGCTTCTATGGGGACTGAGAATGGGGGGGGGAGGGGAGCGGGCTATGTTGCACTGGTTTCATTTCTTCCCAAGTTGGGCAATTAGCATCCCAACTCTTAGCTGTCATAGGGTTCCGCAACAGGATACCATGATATTTAGCATCTACACAAAGCTATTATGGATAATCATACACTAGCTTGGACTTAAATATTATCAATATGCTGATGATGATACTCAGTTATAAATGTCCATTCGGAACTGGAGATCATTTTCAAATTGGAAGCTGAAAAGGACAGCACAAGATGAAACAAGCTGAATCCCTGTAAAGCAAACAGTGAATGGTTTGTGGCTCCCTCGTTGATTCTTAAAGGAGTCACACTCCTTCCAAAAGTGCTGGTCCTAATTGGATCAGCAGGTAGAAGCCAAATAGTGTTTTTTCCCCTAGCTGCACCAGGCTAGTGCTCCAGCTGCAGCTCTTCTTGGACCTGGAGACCCTTGTGACAATAATCCAGTCCCATATCACCTTTAAATTGAGCAATTACAATGGGCTTTATCTGGATCTGTCTCCAAAGATCACCTGGAAATTATTAACAGAATCCTGCATGCTGAAAGGTGAGAGCCATTTCAGTGTGACACAGTGGTGGGATTCAAAATTTTTTACTACTGGTTCTGTGGGCGTGGCTTGGTGGGCATCCCTTGGCTTGGCTTGGTGGGTGTGGCGGGGGAAGGTTACTGCAAAATCCCATTCCCTCCTCACCCCACTAACTTGCTTTCCAGCTCCGTTCTCCTGTGCAAGGCAATAAAAGAAGATCCAGCCAATCAGCTGGGACTCAATGGGAGACAGAGAATAGATGGGGTGGGGCCAGTCTACTCAACTACTCTAAATTTCTGCTACCGGTTCTCCAGAACTGGTCAGAACCTGCTGAATACCACCTCTGGTGTGACAGTTATATTGTGGATATAATTGTGGATACTGTATCTAGTGTGTTTCTAGATACAAATCAAAGTCATAATATTAAAGTACACAGCCTTAATGGCCTTCAAACACAAATTCCTTGCAGGACTGTCTCCTCTGGTTACAATCTGTTCACCGTGTTCCTTTAGCCCAGAAGGAAAGCTGTGGGAATCCTCATCTTACACAGTCAGGAAGCAGGAGGTCAAAGGTAGAATTCCATTCTGGTAGCATCCCAACTTTCTACAATAAGCTGCTTGCAGAGATATATATAGGGACCATCTATATATTGTCATCTTCAGAAAAATCAGTGAATGCATAGATTTTTTAATGAGCTGTTTGAAACAGGAAGAAAACTTGCTCAAAGAGACCACTGTAATTTTTGTTTATGTTGCTGTATTTTCATTTGATTTAATTTGGTAGATTTCAATGATGTTTTAGTACTGGGCTGATTTATGATTGTATGGTGGTTTTGTTTTTTTTGTTTTTTGTTTTTGTTATTAATGTACAGTACCTAAAGCTTGCTAAGATGATATATAAGCACTGAAAATAAAGAAAGCAACTCTGCTTAACTTTCCTTTTCTATATAATTCAAAACAAACATGAAGTCATGAGATCTGGAAAGCTGGACATCAAATCCTGAATTCTAAATCTTGCTGTTTGTGGGAAACCTCCCCAGCATTCTTAACAACAAATTGAATACCTGCAATGTTACTGACAGTTAAATGCACAATGTTTCCCATCAGGACAATAAAAAAAAATTGTATTATGTTTATGATGCTTAACAAAATGCATCATTCACAGTCAAGATATATTGAACAAGATCTCTGAAGCCAGGGACTAACCTTCAATATCTTTTTCACTACTCTGTTTGCTCATATCTGTTTTTTCCTCATGTTCCCAGCTTGTTTTGACAATGGAAGAAAAAATCCTGTTTAATTAGCTTAAAAGGAAAACAAAAATAACCCAGTGCTTTGCCAAGTGACTACTTCTCAGCCACTGATGACCTTGTCACTACATTAAAGGAACAATGGGTTTTGGCTATTAATTTTCCAAACATTAAAAGACAGAGTGAAAACCTACCTCCACATGACGGCATTGTTGTGTTGCTGTTGATAATGATATATCCCATTTGGCTAGAGGTCAGTAAGAAGCTACTTCTTCTTGTTATTTTCTTCCCTCTTTGTGACAGCGTACTGATCACAGAGTTAGATAAATGTACATTAGGAACCATATGTTTTTGAGTTCCATGTAAATTTCAAGACCAATTCAAGAAAGTTGTTTAATGTAAATAGGAGCCAATAAATACAGTGGAAAAAAAACATGACTCAATAACTTAGAGACCACTGGTGATTCGGGGCAGAATTCATCTGTGATTAAATATTTGTGAAACTAGTCCTAACCAAGAAAGGATTTGTCTCTCTACACAGTTCAGTCCTGCATATGTTTTCTTCCAGATAGGTTCACCTTCCAGAAGGTGAAAAGGGGCTGCCCTGCCTTGATCCCTTTTGCTGTGCAAGCACAGCCCTCCCCATTTCTGCATTGAGCTTAGGAGAGTCTGTGCATGAGCAGTTGTTTCATCACTCAGCCATGGAATTATTTATGTGTTGATTCTTTGCCATTGATTATGGGTCATTTGTTCTTCTCCCATTAAGTTTTAAACATCCAGCCAGGCAACTGAAATGATATCATACAATGAACAATAAACTGGAGAAACCATGCTACGGCTAGGAAAACCACATTTGTTCAGATTCTATACTAGCTCTTACAACACAAAATTGAGGCTGAAAATATTGGTTTGGAACTGATTTGTGAAGCACTAGAAGTTCCTTGTGTATCATACTAGTGAGTTCTTCATGTTTACAAAGCACATAATTAATATTGTAGCTATGGAATAAATTATACAGAACTAAATAAGTTTAACACCAAATCACTTAAATACAATTTCTTTATTTATTGTGTACTACTGTATGTAACTTTATTGTTCTACTTTCTCCAACTTCATTTTCTCCAATTGTATTAGGTCTTACAATTCCCAGAATTCTCACCCATTGTGCAACAGAAGATTCAGAGTGAAAACTAGGAATGAAAATGAGATTATGGCCAAGATAGGATGTTTTTGTATTCTCAGCTTTTACTGTAACTCACATCTGGTTTTTCATCAGAAGACATTTGCCACTCTGAAATGAAGAGCTACATGTGTAAAATGGATCCTCAAAGAAAGACTACATAGTTCATTCATAATGTAATGGTTTCCTTGCATTGCATCAGATGCAGTAGCTTTTATTCAGACAGTTTATTTATTCAACTTTCAATCTTCAGGACCAAATAGTGTTTATAAAAATGTAAATTCTGCCATTCTTTATATTTCTGTATTTTTTAAAATCTTTATTTAGAATACACAAATATATTCTTGTCTTCTCTTGTGTTTTCTAGATAAGTTTCCATTTTTTCTTTTCCCAATTTATTTCTGCAATACAATTCTTGAAGTTAAGGTTGAAAGATAATTATTTATCCAATTCTGTCCTGTTGCATGTTTGTGTACAGATTTAAAAATTCCCATGGATTTAAATCACAATTCAAGGCTATTGTGTTTCTTCCCATCCTGGAATCACAATGTATTTTCATGTAATTCAGTGGGTTTTCTGTAATGTGAGTAGTTGAACTTGGATTTGAGCCACCTGAATTTAAAGTCAACTTATTGGGACAAAAGGTTAAGCAAAAGTATTTTCATAAATAAACAAGGTAAGGAAAATATGCAGAGAATGGGTTCTGAAATTCCTTCCAGTGTCTTAATAGCAGCTCTACTCTGGGTCATGTAACAAAGAAGAATGAGGAATGAATGAATGAATGAATGAATGAACAGGGAGTTGATAGTACAGGTAGTCTTCAAATTGGGAGCATAATAGAGACATTGAATGAAGTAGTAATTAAGCAAGATGTCACATGGTCACTTTACTCAACAACTGCAATCCTGGCACTCCCATTTGTCATTGTTAAGTGATCTTGCACATCATTAAGCAGACAGAATCTGTGGTAACAAATATGAGGGTGGCTCAGGAACATCGGAGAGACCCTGGGAAGCCTGGTGCAGGCTATAAAGCCTACATGCAGAAACCTGTCATCCCCAATCAACAGATTTTTCTGTAGGAATCAAATACAGTTGCTAATTTATTTAATAATGAAAATAGTTTTTTTTCCCCTAAGTACTATACTGATGTTAATATAGTTAATAGGACCTGATATATCCCAAAATGTGGATCTTCTATTAAAACGCTTATCCCACAGATGAGACACAAAAAAATGGTCATTTTAGTGTCTAGCAGGGAAAAAAAATATCAGCTTCACGTAATACTGATGAAAAAGGTGGGTTTGTTTTGTTTTTGATAAACCATCTATTTGTGTCAGATATGCTTTTAGGTTTCAATCCTTTGCCTCACAGAGATTGGAAATAAGGACTATCAGCTACATTTACATATAAAGATAATACAGGTTGCTATTATGTGAAATCCTATGTGGCCTACAAACCACACAGAGAGAGACAATCAAATATCACCTTTACCTTTATATTTTAAGCAAGAGACTCTGTCATGCCTTTCTAAGAGAAAAGAAAAGTAAATTGAGAGGAATGCAGAGTAGAGGAACTGAAGGCAGTTATTCTAGTGGTATGCAGTAGATTAATGAAATAAAGGTTCTGTGCAGATACAGTCTAAACACATTGGTATGAAGAAGGAGAACAGGATTGTGCTTGCTCACAGTTGCTGGCTCGATCTGAAAGAGCCTGAACTAGTACCGTATAAACTGTTTGGTGATTACAGGTCAGAATATCAGCAAAGTGACGTACATATAGCTTGAACATGCCCATGCTTTGTTGAGAACTTTTGCTGAAAATACAGCGGACTCATGACTGCAAGCAGATACTTGAATACAGCTCATCAGTCTGGAACCCGCATTACATATCTGATATCAATTCAATTGAGAAAGTCCAGAAATAGTTCACAAGAAGACTTCTCTCTACTCGTAGCAGAATACCTTATGCCACCAAACTTGAAATTTTAGACCGAGACAACCTAGAACTATGCCGCCTTCGATTCGATCTAAGTATAGTACATAAAATTATATATTGCAGTGTCCTACCTGTCAATGAATACTTCAGCTTCAACTACAACAATACAAGAGCACACAATAGATACAAACTCAAGGTAAACGGCACCATTCTTGATTGAAGGAAATACGACTTCAGCAACAGAGTGGTCAATGTCTGGAATACTCTACCTGAATCTGTGGTTTCTTTCCCAAACCCCAAAAACTTTAACCTTAGACTGTCTGCTATTGACCTCATCCCTTTCCTAAGAGGTCTGTAGGGGGCGTGCATCAGCGCACCAACGTACCTACTGTCCCTGTCCTATTCTTTTTTTTTCTTATTTGTATCCATTTCATGTATTCATAACCATGTTTATACTTATAACTGCTATCTAATAATCACTTGACAAAATAAAATAAATAAATAAAATAAATAAACAATTCTACCCTCATTACCTTATACACTGGTTCAAAATGAACATCTGAGCACTACTAGAAAAATGGCCTCATGCAAAGATGGTGTTGTGAACATTTGTAGAGTAATCGACATGCAGTATATGACTGTAGTAAACCAAGGTGTGCCTGAAATCCCAAGTGAACTACACCTTAGACTGAGCCTAGATTTAGCATCTTCCATTGCCCCTTCTTTGAGCTAGTTGCTTGAACCACTGTGTGAATGACATTAGGTGGCAGATCATGTGCCATGCATTCATCCATGCAGATACAGGCCTATACAGTTCAGTTTAAAGAAAAGTACTAATATGAGTAATTATTGCAGTGTGTCACTGTGCTATTTAAAGTCTCCTTACTGCATGCCAGAAAATGCTCAGGGCAGGAATTTTATGCAAGCGTCTGCTAGAGACTTCCCAAGGGGAATTAAGATAAATTTAGATAGCAGAGAGCCAATCTGAAACCACTGGAGTGAAGAACAACTAAACACAGGCCTCCAGGTTCATAAAGCTCACAACACAACAAATAGTTAGATTGCTTGGCTCAATTTACTCATCGTTTTGAAAGTGTTTGGCAAACTTGGATGCTGCATTTATTTTTCAAACAGCTGTACATAAAAAGAGAGGGAGAATCAATCTGACTTTACTTTGAAATAGGGTGGACTTGCAGTTAGAATTATACTGAACATATAGTAGAGCTCAATATTAGAGTATAATAAGCTAAACTCATGATTTCATTCAGTGTGCTATGCGAAGCTAGCCATTCAGTGATACCTGGTTCTCATATTGAGCTTAGTTATGGTTTGTTTAACCATGGTTTATTAGAAAAACCACAAGTGGCCAGCTTCACATTGCACATTAACTCCAAATGCATCCAGATGTAGCAAATGCTGTGACTCAGCACTGCTGTTTTGTCTGTTATGTTGCCATTGCTCTCATATGCTTAACAGACTCTTCGACTGTTGTGCAATTCTGGCTCTACTTGGTTTGCTAGCCTAAGCAAGCTTGTGTGCTTTACCTGGGGAGGAATCATTTGGGACTTTTTGAAGTTACCCATTGAAACTAATTGGCAGAAGATTCAAGACAGAAAAAGTGGAAGCTTGAATGGGATACTGAAGTTGGTGATACACGCTTGCTAGCTGGGGAAAGGATTAGTTAGATCCACAAAGAGTAATTCTACCAAGAGTTACAAACTATGAACGCCGTAAGAACATTTACGTTTAAAAGCAGTGTTCCCCAGAGTTTCAGAATGACAGGTTGAGGCTTTTTGTTTAATTTCATGCCTTTTATGGACTTCCCAAGGGGCATCTGGTTGCCCTCTTCTCACACAAAAGCATTTCTTATTTGCTTATTTCCTTGTTCACAAGGGGAAAATGAAAAGCAGATGATTGGAGTACTTTCAAAGCAAGGCATTAGGAAAGTTTCCATCTAAAGCGCAGTGATGAATATGTATTTGCAGCACCCCTGGGTGCTACACAAAAATGTAAGACGAAATGTAGAAAAATGGACTGAGCTGATACTGTTCTCTGTGGAAGAATTTGACCTATGCAAACGCTACCAGGGGAAGCTGGATAATTTGTTACTTCAACTGCTTTTGTGAAGCAGGGAATCAGGTTTCTTTAAGAGCCTTTAGGCTCAAAAATACACTGCAGACTAGCACTTAGTAGAGCAGCCATGAAAGCCTTGGAAAAGATATTCCAATGCTATGGTGTAGAAAGATCAGAATGGTGAAAGCCATTTTGAAAAAAAACAATATAGCATTTGATACTTTTGAATTTTGGTATGGAAGAAGAGTCCTGAAAACACCATGAGCAGCAAAAGAAAATAAACCAATGGATCATCAAACAAATCAGTTCAGAGTTCTCATCCAAGGCACCAATGACAAGCTCAAATTATGCCATGTCGGACACGATACAAAGACCCAGCTATCTAGAGAAGACTCTGATGTTCAGAAAGGGAGGAGGAGGAGAAGGAGGGGGAGAGGGGGAAACCAGCAGCAAGATGCATAGATTTGATTATAGTAGCACCACTGGAATAGTTGAAGGTTAGGGGCAAATAAAGCCTATCTATGTGGTCACTAAGAGTCAGCGATAACATGATGGCATATAATCAATCAAGCAATCAAAAACCAGTTTTAGGCTTTTGCTTTCTTATAAACTGTATAACCTTTCCTCACAGTGCTGCCCCCCTGAAATGGTGGGAAATTATGGAAACTGCAGCCCTGATATACCTGTAAATCTAGCTTGAGAAGGCTGTAATAAACTGAAGTCATACAGGAACAAAGCTAGAATAAATGTGGTGTTCGTTGAGTATATGGTACAAAAACAGCCATTGTAGTGTTGGAAGTTACGATTCTCCTCTCTTCTAGGAAGGAACCATGACAGCAAACAAGCAACTACAAAGGATCAGGACCATAAAACCAAGATCCCAGGAAAAGATCCTAATCTCAGAGACAGGAATTCAACACACACAAGTCAAAGTCTTCAAAGATTCCCACCTACAAATCAAAGAAGTGTATAAAAGAGAGGTTTTCTTACTCACTTATTAGATTAATTCTAGGAATGCTATGAGATTTCTTCCTAACTGTCTTCCTATTAATAAACTGATTCTGACTTTCAATGCAGCTGACCAAATCATTTGGCATTTCTCTTAGCTGGGAAATTTGAATCCACAAAAGGAAAGAACTTTGCCTATTCCTTAAAGGGCAAGATTTCTTTTTTCCTTTCCTCAGTAGTTTACTAATCACAGTTTGCAATGTGGCTGCTATGTATGAAACAGAGTGAAATGCAGAGAGAAAGTCCTGTCTAAACTATATTAATAATTATTATACTTTAATGTCAGGCAGATGGTACTTAGCGAACAAACCATAACTAAACATACTATGGCTTATTATGTATTTTTAACACAACCTTTATTTAGGAAATGTATAGCTTTTTTCTCAAAGACAAAACTGGCCTGTTTTTGCTGTTCCTGTCAGCTTTCATGCAATCCTTTTCCAACCTATCTGGGAAGGCTACTCAAGAAGTAGAGATGCTATCATCTATTCATCCATCCATCCACCCACCTATCCATCTATCCATCCATCCAGTATATATCCTGCTCACTTTGAAACCCTCAGAACAGTTCACATTCATAAACATCTCTAAACCAATAAATACAACATAACAATTAAAAACATAAATGTACGAACTGAAGGAGAGAATAATGAAAAAGAACTGACCCCGTGCCAGATATTGCTCAACCTCCATATGTTCATGGAAAGAGCCAGGTTTTTGTGGCTTTCCTTAAGATGAACAGCACTGAGGATCTCTGGCGGAGAGAGATCATTCCACAAGGATGGGGCCGCCACCAAAACTGCCTGTTTTCGGGATGTGGAACACTTTTATGTAAAATGGTGCAATGGGATCAACATCATTCAGTCACATGTTAAGATGGTTAGCCAAGAGAAAGCAAATTACACAGATTGCCTTAATTTGTCTGCTTGCTCAAACTACATGACAAAAGGTAAGCTCCAGGAAATATTTAAAAGCAAAGACACCAACCAAACATTACACTTAACTACCTACAGGTTACTATAAAACTCTGAAAAACTTTTCAAAGTCACTCAGTTTATGATTCCCCCTTCCATGTGGCACTGTTGATTTATTGCCCAGTTCATTGTCATCATGGGCCTTTTGAGTCTCTGGATCATGAAAAGGACAGCCTAGGCATGAATGATTACTGGGTGACATTTGGTAACAAAGCAAGAATCTCTGCTTCTCCTTTCATTTCTTTTTAAATGCTAATCAATTGTTTCAAGGGCAATTATTCTGTTTCTATATATAGGAATCATCAGCACTTAATGAATATATAATTTGTCTTGCTAGCTGCCTATAGATATGAGCACCTGTCTGAATTAACGATCGTTATGACAATTGTTAAGCAGGAAAGCTAGAATGCCAACATCATTTAGAGTACCTACATCAGCCTTTCTTTCTCAAGTGGGTGATCTCTGAATGTGCTGGTCTTCAACTCCCAGCAACATGACCTGGTCGTTAAATGTGACACCACGTGGCCACATTGCATACTCTTGGCAGTCTCAACAGCTATCATTATAAAAATACCGTGCAGGTTGTTAAGGGAGGACCTCACATGACTGGGATTTCAGACTTCCTGCCAGCTTCCCCATTGACTGGGCTTGTGCCTGTGCATGGCCATATTATTTTCTCAGCAGAAAAGTTTGCTGCTGTGTTCTTCTAGGAACTTGGTTTCAGTTTAGGGTTTTCTACCACTTGGATGATGCACTTACTAATCAAGTCTGATCTCACTTAGTTTTTCAACATCAAGTAAGTGAGTGAATAGAACAGAATAGAATACTTTATTGGCCAAGTGTGATTGGACACACAAGGAATTTGTCTTGGTGTAAATACTCTCAGTATACATAAAAGAAAAGATACATTCATTAAGAATCAAGAATCATAATGTACAACACTTAATGATAGTCATAGGGTACAATCAGCAATCAAATCATACTAGGAAATAGTCAATATAAATTGTAAGGATACAAGGGACAAAGTTACAGTCCTACAATCACAAGTGGGAGAGGATGAGTGATAAGAAGTGATGAGAAGATTAGTAGTAATAGTAGTGCAGACTTTGTAATAGATGAACAGTGTTGAGGAAATTATTTGTTTAGCAGAGTGATGGCTTTCAGAAAAAAACTGTTCCTGTGTCTAGTTGTTCTGGTGTGCAGTGCTCTATAGCGTCGTTTTGAGGGAAGGAGTTGAAACAGTTTATGTCCGGGATGTGAGGGGTCTGTAAATATTTTCACAGCTCTCTTTTTGACTCATGCAGTATATAGGTCCTCAACTGAAGGCAGGTGGGTAGTAATAGTTTTTTCTGCAGTCCTAATTATCCTCTGAAGTCTGTGTCTGTCCTGTTGGGTTGCAGAACCAAACCAGACAATTATAAAGGTGCAGATGATAGATTCAATAATTCCTCTGTAGAACTGTATCAGCAGCTCCTTGGGCAGTTTGAGTTTGAGTGCTGAGAGGAATTCCCAATTCTATATTTTGTGATTGGTTCAATGGTTGGTTGGCTTCAAAATGGGCCTGTGACACCTTCCCCAACTTAGGTTCTTAGGAAAGAAAGACTCTTGACTTCATTTGTGTGAAAGGTATACTTTTACTAAAAGCCATGTGCTTACATTACAGCAAAGCCAGATCTGTAAGTTTGTTTATGAAGATTCCCCAGTTAACTTTCCCTTTTTTTGTTCCTCCCCCCTGTTATCTCCCCATTAACCAGTCACATTTGAATAAATTGTTTTGGTAACATACCGGGCAATGGCAGGCTAGATATGAGCCGTTACATTACATTCCCAGGTCTCTGACCTTGGGAGGATAAGCTGATATTTTGGGTTTCTGTTTTCCCCTCCCAACAGCTCCCTCCCCATCATAGTTTATGGCAGGCTGGCATCTAGCAAAGTGAGGTTGAAGCCCAGGATGGCAGTTCTGACAGGGGGCTCGATTCTGAAAGCATATCATCCACAAAGAGTAAGCAGCTTGTCTTGGAGCAGAGCCCTTAGTGAAGCATGGAAAAGTGTTGAATGGTTCTGAATATGTGACTTCTTTTGGTAGCCGATTCAGTGAGGAATGGTTGTAGAAAGAAAAAAGTGAAAGCAATAACAATGAAAGCAGAAAAACTGCAAGAAGAGCAAGCATGGTTTATATGTGAAAATATGCTAAAAGATAAATTGAATTCCCAATAGAGTAAATGAGAACTAGAATTAAGAAAAAGATGTGTGTGTGTGTGTGTGTGTCTGTATACACACATGGTAAATAATGTGGTCAAAAAAGAAGGAACATTTATGATTAAAAGAGGCAAAGAAAACAGAGTAATTTTAATTGGAAGAAAATTGTTTTGGAAGTAGGTCACAAGGGTAAAACACTGAGATTGAAAAAAGCTGGAAGGAACTGAAAATAAAACTGATTAAATTACGTGGAATGAAACTTAAGCGAGCGAATGTTGGAAGGAGTATTTTAGAGATTTATATGAACACAGCAGTGGAACTAAGATGAATGCTACAAATGTAGTGTCCAAGAAAAAGGTCATGAACAGGAAATAAAGAATGCTATGAACAGGTGAATAATGATAAGGCTGCAGGTGTGATGGCATCACTGGTATAATATTAAAAATGGAGGTTGCAAATGAATTGGTTGCACGACCTGTTTAACATGTGAAAAAACTGCCTCTGTGTCACAGTATTGCAGAAATTCTGTAATTATCCCAGCATTCAGAAGGAAAGGTAGCAGCAATGAAGACAAAAACCTGCAGAGGGATTAGTAGTTCATTAGCAGTATTCTGTCCTCTACAATTGCTGACTGAATGTATAAAGGCAGATAGATAACTCCACAAAGCATCCATACAAAGTCTTTTTATTGGTTCATCAGGCATCCTCAAGATAACTCACGGTTACGTCAAGATTCATCTCAATGTCCAATTCTCTGCATAGCTGCACTTTATGGTGTAAAAAGATGGTAATCTCTCATCCCAATAATGATAGAGCAAAGGGTGAGGCACCAACATGCTGCTGGGGTCCAAGCAAGAGTGAAGAAACCTCTTCCAACCCATCAAGGGTTAATTCAGTGACCAATCAGGATTACAGATGTGGCCACATGACATGGACTACATTTCCCAGAATACCTTAACTACATTTACCATGATGCATTCCCTTAAGGGGACAGCTCCCAATTCCTAACTAACTATCCAACTTCCATTAACTATATACTGGCTGGACAGCACAAGCAGTATCTGGGAGTGTGTTGACTGAATGAGGATTGAAAAAGTACACAGCTTTACACCGCATAGTACAGTGACTCTATGAACCAATTTGAAAAACGCAAATCTAAAAGAGGTCCATGAGGACATGAACATTTGTTTATAATTTTGTTTTATAAAGGAAAATTCAACTGCAAAATTAAATAAATGAATAAAATATTAAAAGGACAAATCAAATACTGACTTTTATAATAAAGGACATATGGTCATTGTACACATAAGTGCTATTTTAGTTTTCCATTGATCAGATCCTTGATCATTAGTATAATGAAAAGGTTTATTGCTCATTCTTAGACTTGTGGCCATTGCTGGATTAGCAGGTAGAGCCATAACTAGGGAGCTTTCAGCCAGCTTCAATGGTGGGTCTCTTAAACCCTTATTTGGAGTGGGGAGCCTTAACTATGATAATTCATGATCTCTAGTTTGGATTACTACATTTTATTTTATGTGGGCATGTCTGTTAGAATGATTTAGAAACTGTAGTTGGTACAGAATGCAGCAGCCTTTTGGTGAGACCCTTTGAAAAAGTTTTTTAGTATTTTGGTAATATAGCTAAGGTCCCAAGCTAACATATTGTAACATAAAAAGCCCTAAATAGCTTGGCTCTCATATTTTTCCAAGTTAAATATAGTAATAGCACTTAGAGTTATATACCATTTCACAGTAGTTCACAGTCCTCTCTAAAGGGTTTATAGAGTCAGCATATTACTCCCAACAATCTGGGTCCTCATTTTATCAACCTCAGAAGGATGGAAGGCTGAGTCAATCTTGAGCCGGTCAGGATCAAACTGCCAAATTGCTGGCATTTGGCAGTCAGCAGAATGAGCCTGCAATGCTGCATTCTAACCACTGTGCCATCACCATTATGCCCTTTCTGTTGTCTGAGGAAATATGGGATGCTACAGATATCTTCTTTCTGAGAGCTTTGAGGGAACTTTAAGGCAAACCTTTGGAATCAGAGTCCCTACCATCTTCAATAGTCTGTCACAGACAGCTGAATGATGAATTTCCTGCCATCTTTTTTGGAAAACATTAAAATTTTGTCTGTTTCACAGTGGTTTTGGACCTGGATGAAGTTGGAGTGACTTGGCTGAGTTGGGTGGTGTTGCCTGAGATAGGATTGGGTCAAGCATTGCTTCACAAAAGCAGTTTTTAATACGTTTCTATAGATGTTGAGAGTTGTCATCATTACATTATTTGATAACAGATTGTGAAGTGCGTGTACCCAAATGGAATGGGACAGTGAATCCAAATTGTTGATAAATATGCAAATAAATAAAGAGGACTTAGCTTTCTTACTGTGGGCTTATTCAAGGGACTTCAGTTTTTTGCTTCAATTACTTTTATTTATTTTTTTAGGTTTTAAGATAGGAATGTAATACATTCTTGGAAGGAAGCTGTTTCCAAAGCAGGTCCATGAATAAACCAGGTTTTAAACCTAAAAAATGAAATATGATCCAAGAGGGATTTTATGAGCAGTATCTCCAAAACTGAGTCTATCAAGATTTGACAAGAAAACTCCTATCTCAGATTGTTTTAACAAAAGTGCATAAAGATTGAAGGAAAAACATTTCTGAAAGCTGTTCTTCACTCAGCACTGCATGTACTGTAAAAGTATGTTTGTTTTAAGGGCAAGTTTTAAATGGTTTTGGAGCAAACCATGGAAGTTTCCAACACAGATCTTAGCAGTTTATACAGCATCAAAAATTCATGCTCTCAATAGTCCTTGAAGTTATTTGTCTTTTCACCTGTTGTATCGGTTGTTATTGCTTTCTTTGGGGAATAACAGGATTAGGTGAGTTTGTTGCAAGATATCTACATTTGATGTGGAAAAGCCACCTTTGTTTGACAAGACCCAAATTTATTCCTGTAATCCTTCCTCGCATCTCTATAGCCTGATTGGAGCAGCTGGCAAAGAAAAATCCTGTCTATTTTCAGAAATAGATAAAACCATGTAGGTTATGAACTGCGTGCCTTGGAAAAATCCATTCAACATCAGTGGTTGGAGCCTCACAGCCCTTTCCAGAAACAAATTGCAGCGATCATAGCTCTCCTCTCCCACTAGCAGGCATCCCCTACCACATATCACCATGCCCAGAATTGCACACAAGCCTAACGTCTGCAAAATGTCACTACATTTTTGTGTTTATTTTGCCAGGGGATGAGGGAGGGAAGTATTTGCTTCAACAGCTGGTTTTGCAGATATTGTTTTGTTAAGTATTTGGTATTCCACCCTTCCTACCAGGAACTCAATGACAGGCCTGCTGTTTCCCAGTGACTTCCCATCCCAGTATTAACCAGACCCAGTCCTGCTTTACTTCAGAGATAGAATTGTCACAATCTTGGATTTAGCTCTTCTTTCTGTCATTCAGTAATTATCTTTTTCTATTCATTCATTGGTTTACTTTACAAACTTTCTTGGGGATCCTAGTTCTATTCCATAATAACCCACAGGTGATAAGAATACCTTGGCAGGAAGTCTTCAAATTATGACCGCTATTGATCCCTAAGTCTCTGTTGTTAAGTGAGTTTTGAGCCATTTAAAGACTGTTTTTTTGCCACAGTTCTTAAGTGAACCATGACAATTGTAAAGTGAATTGTGTGTCTATGAAGTGAATCCGGCTTTTCCCATTGACTTTGCTTGTCAGAAGCTGGCTGGGAAAGTAGCAAATGATAATCATATGACCTCAGCAAAGGGCAACTGTCATAAACACAAGCCAGTTGCCAAACACCCAAATTTTGATCATGTGGCCATGGAGATGCTATAACAATCATACGGTTGAAAATCGGTTATAAGTCACTTTTTTCAGTGCTGTTGTAACTTTAGACAGCCATTAGAACCTCCTGTGTATGGAATTTGCTGAATGGGCTGCTTCACTGAGGTAATTGTAGCATGGAACTTGCTCATGGGAGAGTAATGGGAGAGAAGTCATATTAACAAGGACAGTGCAATTCAGAACAGAATATACACAGCACAGTCAAAATATTGCATTCTTTTTTTTTTGAGATATTACTATTTTAAATTCAGCTATTTTGCTAATTCTCTGTAATATAAAAAAACGGTATGTATGTGAAATATGCTCTGAGAATACTCTATTTAGCCATTAAATCTTTCCATTTTGGCATGTTTCTAGCCTTTGTGCACTTACACACATGTAAGACTCTTGCTCTGAGAATTGCACTCATTACCAATTTGTTTTCATGTTCAATTGAAGGCACAGGCTGTCACCTTTAAAATATTTCGTGGCTTGGTATCTTTATGACCATCTAATCAGAGATTAAATTGGCTCCAATGCTTCTGAGTTTTCAAACATATACATAGTCACTCTTTCAATGTGATTTCAAGATGTTATGTTATTTTGAACTTTCATACAGCTAAACAGCTGTACCATATGTGAATTGTTTTTAACAGTATCTAGAATACTGATTTATATATGCCTGTAACAAAGACGTACTATATACATATCTGTGTCTGAGGGACCACTATGGTTGGAGCAACTAAAAAGCCAGCCAATAAATAAACAAATAAACAAAATCAGTCCCCTGCAATGATTAATTTTTCATCTCCCACATTTGGGATTAATGGCCCCATCTCCTGTCAGCGCTAATGGATCTCACTGTTTATTACATGCACTGCAACACAGCACCTGGTTTTAGTTTAGACTCCAGGATGTTGAAAAAGCCACATGCTATTCTAGCAGCCAACTTAAGCTGTAGGAAACCTCCAATGTTGGGTTTGGTTAGGAAGGAAAGGATTTGGCTCATGCCTCAAGATGTGCTAGAACAGATCTAGGTCTGCAAGCAATTGATAATGTCAAATTGAGATGAAACAAATAAAGTTAGATTTGCATAGTGCAAAATTAAAGACAAATTCTTTCTGGCATCTTCCCAAATAAACTGCTCCCGCAATGTTGTAGGTAGACTAAGAAAGGAAGTACTATAGATTCCACTATTTTTTACTCATTTCCTTTGAAACACATACAATGGCTAGTCCAGAGCTATTCATGAGGTTTAGTGATGTGAATAAATTTGCTGCAATATTTTCAAAATACATTTATAAAGCCAGAAGCCTGCTAGAGAGGATGATACAGTTTACTTCAGATGTTGCTCAACTTCTGCTCCCAGTTATTCTATTATAAATAAATCTGGAAGTTGTTATTCAACATCTGGAGGGCCATGAGTGCCCCATTTAGATTTACAGATAGTGTTCAAATAAATATTATACAGCCTACTTGTCTTTGATCCTAAAACAAGGACAGAAACCTTGGTATTTTTCACAAATTTTACATTTCAGTACCAATGAGCCCTGGCCAATGGATGACAAGGGACTGTAGCGGCTGTAGTCATACACTGCTGAAGGACATTAAATTGCCTTCTCCTTCCTTAAAAGTATATCTTGAGACATATCCATTTCAGTTCAGGGGCATCTTATTTATCACAGGAGCAACATAGTGTCTATTGAAGCTACTTTTCCATATGAAAACAATTCTATATTATGGGTCATGAAATTGACCTTGCATACCAGTTAGTGAAAGATATGTATCAGCCCATGATGAGGTAGATGTATCAGTTGCAATTACAACACTGTAATAACAGCAATAAAATAATTCAATTATTAATAATGAAGAGACGCAAATGGGAAAAAACGTAATTTGTTTAACGGCACTACCTTCCATACATACAACATGTGTGTCAATGTGCATCTAATGCTTAATAACTTTTGTGATCCCCCTGTCAATGAAAGAAATACAACTTCTGTCTTGCTCTTCAACAAAAGAAGAGCCATTTTTAACTCCAAGTTTTTTAAAAGCACTGACAGCCACTATTTGAAAATGTTTCGGGTTGTTTTTAGAAAAGAAAATCAGGATTCAGCTAAGACTAATGCTTCCTGGAGGCATTTTTGGCATGCTGTGATGTAAATCCATTGTACATGTGGCCAGAAAGAATAACATCTTGGTGCATTGTGCAAAAAAGAAAACACTCCTTCCTATTTTCATATTTCCAATGTATATAAGCAGATGGCTGAATAAAGACAAAAAGACTTGCCTTGGAACAAAAGAATGAAACCCACAAATCAAGGGCATAGCTTCAGAAGGTCAAGATCGAGTCATGTGTGCATTTTCCCACTCATTCAAAACAAATTCTGTTTGTAACATTTCCTTCCTAGAAAACCATTATTTCTTCTTTCTACTGCATGCTCATATTGTTGTGTTTACCCTCAGGGCACTTTATTTTTAGCTGGAGATAAGAATTGTCATTAATGTTTCAATGGGTGATGGCACAGCTAGAGAGATGCTACTGCCAAAGTTTGTAATTACCTTTCTTCAGAAGATAAATGTGTCCAACTTCATAATATCTTACAGAGCTTTTTCTCTGGTAATATTACACTAATAACTAGAGCATACAAAACATTTGCTAGACCAATACTCGAATATAGCTCATCAGTCTGGAACCCACATTACGTATCTGATATTAACACAGTTGAGAAAATCCAGAAATATTTCACAAGAAGAGTTCTCCACTCCTCTACTCGTTGCAGAATACCTTATGCCACCAGATTCTAAATTCTAGACCTAGAAAACCTAGAACTACACCACCTTCGGTCCGATCTAAGTATAGTATATAAAATCATACATTGCAATGTCCTACCTGTCAATGAATACTTCAGCTTCAACCATAACAACACAAGAGCAAACAATAGATACAAACTCAAGGTTAATCACTCCAAACTTGATTGCAGAAAATACGAGTTCAGCAACAGAGTGGTCAATGTCTGGAATATCTACCTGACTGTGGTTTTTTTCCCCAAACACCAAAAACTTTAACCTTAGACTGTCTACTATTGACCTCACACCTTTCCTAAGAGGTCTGTAGGGGGCATGCATAAGCACACCAATGTGCTTACTGTCCCTGTCCTATTGTTTCTTTTATTTCTTTTATTTTTCTTATATGTATCCATGAATTCATAAGTATGTGTTACTTATGCCTATTATCTTGTAAGCAATTGACAAATTGACAAATAAAATAAATAAATAAAGGCTCAACTACAAGGCAAATTAAGCAGCATAAAGGAAACCTTTAGGTTTGTATAAAAGCTAAGTGAAGAGTTCCAAAAGCTGAAAACAGATACTGTACGTTGTAGAGTAGAAAGTACAACTCTGAGAAACCACGGAAATTCTTAGACATTGGATTCGAGTTAACAGCTATTTTGAGATGTTACTTCAAATCATCCTCCTCCACGATAGTTCTCTTCAAATACTATTGCCATAGGCAATAGAGTGCAACATTTTTGAAAGGCAAGCACCACATTGAGCAAGATTACTTTAAATTATAACTGCTGTATTCAACATTTCATTTTTTACTGTCTGCTATTAGCTTCATAGCTTATCTGAGGTCAGGAAGACTGATCTAAGTATTCAAGCAGAGACATCAAGAAGCTATTCTGGGAAGCTTTTATTTTATTTGCCTCTTATTTTAAGTGGATATTTATCATCTAGTAGAACAACATTGTAGTTACTACAATGATGTGATAGTAGTCAACAGTTTCTTTTTAGCCTGTTTAGATGTAACATCCAATAAATTGTCAAAGATGTACAAAGGTATTTCAAATGTACGGTGGAAATGTAAATGTAGAGAATGAAGTTATTAAACTATCCTTGATGGACTTGTGATATAGCAAAGAAATATTGAAATAAGATTCACATTTTAATATAGAAGATGCTTAAAGTAAATATAAGGATTACACTACAGAACTTTTTTTTAGGCTTAATAGACAAAGAACTTGAAAAAAACATTTCCTGTTATATTTGTTGACAGCAGCAAAAAAATTTATGCACCATTATTTCCCATAATGGATGAATGGCTGGAAAAACTGATGGAACTAGAGGAGATGGCTAAATTAACTGCTTTAATCAGGGAAAACAGCACATTCAACTTTGATTCCACTTGGAAACTGCTTCTGGATTTTGCACTTGAGATAGAAAAAAAATGAAAGGGTGACTTTGAATTTTTCTACTTAGATAAGCTTGTTGTTATAGAAACGGCTAATACATATTAAATATGTAAAAATAAAAAAATTACTCTGTAATATTACATTATTTTATTGCACTAAAAAGTGTAGGAAGTCAATGCTTTTCTTTTTTCCTCTTTACCCTACCTTTCTTTCCTCTTTTCCCTCCCCCATTTTCCCGCTATTTTCAATTTCATTTGTATTTTATACTTCAACAAGTTTAATAAGAAATATTAATTAAAAATAATGTTATTTTACAGTATTTGCTCTGAATCCATTGTATTATTGTTGAATGAATAGTAAAGTGAAACTACAGGTAGTCCTTGTTTAGTGGCTACCTTGGACAGCAACTGTTCAGAGTTAGGATGATGATGAAAAAGTAACTTTGGAGCCAACCTTTGATTTTATGACCTTCACAAATTTGTAAATCAAAGGGAAATTGAAGTATAGGTAGTGCTCAACTTATAATCACAATTGGGAATAGAATTTCTGTCATAAGTTGTTGACAATTGCAGTTGCCAAGTCATCATATGACTATATCCGATTTTATGACCATTTTACTGTGGTCGTAAGTCAAGTCATAAGTGTGTATCCAGCTTAATTAGTGTTTTTTTTCTTTTTGCTGGAAACCAGAAAAACATGCTACAAATGACAGTTATGTGACTATAGGATACTGCAAGGAGTCATAAATGCAAGCCAGTTAGTTGCCAAGTGCCCAAATTTGCAGTCATGTGACTGTGGGGATAGAGTGGTTATAAGTTTGAATTTAGGTCATAACTGATGTTTACGGAGACTGTCATTAGTTCAATCATCATTAAGCAAACAGTTGTAAACTGAGGACTGTAAAGCATAGTTGCAGTTTTACTTAGCAACTACTTTGTTAAACAAAGTAAATGAGGACTAGTTGTGTATAGCATTCATGATGGCTCCAGTACAGTAATAGCCCCCTTGGTTATATCATAGATTTTCCTACTTGCCTGTCTCACTAGTATCAAACAAAGTTTCTCTCCTGAAGTCCATATATTTGAAGTTAAAATTATTTACACCAAATAATTCCTTTAAGATTTGTGCATAAATTCCCAGTCTATCATATCCTTCTTTTGGCCAAATACTGAACATTCTTTTCTTGCCCTAACTGTTATCTTTGGCTATAAGAATCCATGTTTCCATTTTAAATAAAGTCCCTGAGTCTTTAATAGTGCATATCCAGTTTTTGAATAAACATTTGCTTTTTATCAAAACAGCTGTTTTTAGTCACTTTAATATAAGCTTAATCAGATGGAATTAGTTAATAATCAGCATGTGTGTGTGTTGTCTTGTGTATGAGAAGCTTAAAACTACATTGCTGTTCTATTTCTGAAATATGAATATAATAATCACATTTAAAATGGAGGTGTACTCCCAAGTCAAAATCATTCAAGAAAAGTAAAATGTTAGCTTAATCTTATATGCACTCTGTATATAATTATTTGACTTTATAAAATGCAACCTAGCTGTGGCTGCCTTTATTGTCACTAGTGAGGCTCCAGCACAACACTGCTTGGGTGCCATGAACATTATTATTCTCCAAAGCACCTGAAGACAGGACAAGAAGCAATGAATGGAAACTAATCTAGGAGGGAAGTAACCTAGAACTAAGAAGAAATTTCCTGACAGTGAAAACAATTAATCAGTGGAACAACTTGCCTCCAGAAATTGTGAATGCTCCACACTGGAAGTTTTTAAGAAGAGATTGGACAGCCTTTGTCTGAAATGTATATGGTTTCCTGCTTGACCAGGGGGCAGACTAGAAGACCTCCAAGGTCCCTTCCAACTATTCTAATTTCTATTCTATAGATGGCAGTCGCAGCTAAGTGTCTTTGTCCAACCAGTTGCAGCCTTTTCTGGACCAGGATTCCCTGTGCTCAGCCATTCAGTTCTAGTTATCTCACAACTGGATATTGTAATACGCTCTATGCGGGCTATCATTGAAGAACATTCAAGAGCTACAGATGGTGCAGAGTGCGACAGAATGGATAGTTTGTGGGAGCCCTGTAACACCACTGCTCTGTGAGCTGCACTGGTTTGCTTCCAGGTGCAAAGTATTGGTGAGAGACCATCACCTTACTGGGATTGGGCCATACTATTCATGCCAGCAGAAGAGGCATGCTGCAAGTCCCATCAGCCCGAGTATACCACTTCCCCCCCAATCCGTCCCTCCCCATGTCTCTTTGGTTGTTAAAGTTTTCAACGTTTTATGTTTTAATTAAGATGTAACTATAAGCTGGTCAGAGTTACTCTATGGTAAGATGGATGGCTAATAAATTTTATAAATACTAAACTTATTTTGTATCCAGCTTTTATTATTTTTACAAATAATTCAAGGCAGCAAACATTTAAGTTCCTCTGACATATCTAAGTTTCAGTTTTATGACTTTTATCTTTGCTATAGCAGCAGATGGTTTAAGCCTCTCAATGAGTTCACTCTAAGAGATGATCCAGGATGATTACACAGCCCTGCATGTAGAGTATTTGCTTTTACTGTATTTGCTAGTCTTTTCAGTCATGTCCATGTTCTTGAATGTTCCTGTGACTTTAGGTTTACATCCATCTTGGCATCTTTGTCCATTGTCTGTGATTGTTCTTTGGGATTATGCATTCACTTTTGAGTTGATTGTCCAAAGCCCTTCTTTATATTAAAAAAAATAAACATTCAAAACAGTCTTTTAAAATGTATTAACAAACATTTGTTATCTCTAAGATAATACTTCTTTGAGAGATTGGTGATACACTACTGACTAAATGTAAGAGATTAATGTACAATGAAATGGACAATTTGATTCTTTTGGCCTTGAACTTAGAAAAATTTAATTCACGATTGATGTGTGGAAACCTCGACAGATGTCTCTGTTTATTTATATAGATCTCATTAATATTTGAAAATTCATTACCTTCTTCCCTTTTGGAAGTCTGAATGAAGGTGAAGAACCTGAAGCTATTATAGATGAAATACAAATTCAGTTGTCCCTGTCCATCCTGATGCAAGAGTTGTTAAAAGAAAAACAAATAAAATAGAACTGGAAGGATCTTTGAGGTCTTCTAGTCCAGCCCTGCTCAAGCTATACCATTTCAGATAAGTAACTGTCTAGTCTCTTCTTTAAAAACTCGTGATGGAGTGCCCATGATTTCTAAAGGCAAACTGTTCCATTGTCTTCACTGTTAGGAAGTTTCTCCTCAATTCCAGATTGCGCCTCTCTTTGGTTAGTTTCCAACCATTGTTTCTTGTCCTGCCCTCCGGTGCTTTGAAGAATAATTTGACCCCCTCTACTTTGTGGCAACCCTTCAAATACTGGAATACTGCTATCATGTCACCCTTAATTCTTCTTTTCTTTCGACTAGCCAAATGCAAAACCTGCAGCTGTTCCTCATATGGTTTAGTCTCCAGGCCTTTGATCATGTTAGTTGCGCTTTGAACTTTTTCCAAAGTCTCAACATCTTTTTTGTAGTATGGTGACCAAAATTGGTTGCAGTATTCCAGGTGTGGTCTTACTAGGGTTTTATAAAGCAGCACTAATATTTCACATGATCTTGATTCTGTAGCCCAGGATACTAATGGTTGGGAATTCTGATTATAGCAATAGCATTTAGACTTATGTACCACTTCACAGTATTTCACAGTCCTTTCTATATGGTTTACAGAGTAAGCATATTGGCCGCAACAATCTGGGTTCTCATTTTACCGACCTTGGAAGGATGGAAGCTTTGAATCAACCTTGAGCCAGTCAGGAATTCAGGATCAACCTGCAATTGGCTATAACTGTTTCAGGACTTCCAAGAATGGATCCAGGAGACACTCACGTTCATGCAAATATTAAGCATCTGAATTCTTCAGCACAGAGCTAAAATTCAGTACTCAATGCACATCACAGTTCAATTCTGTAACTGCAGTGAAACTCCAAACAGAACTTAGCATCAGCGTAATACATTGGAACACAATACTGGATAGATGGACTAATGCCTAAATTAGGCTTTCTCAATTTAAAATCTTTGAAATGATGCATGCTAAAATCCCCCCATTGTTTTCCCATCAATGGTGGTTGTTGAAATCCAAAGCCTCCAGACTGGAGAAACCTGATCTAAACCTTTGCCCTGGGAAAATACAGGTAATTAATCCTTGATTTATGGCCACAATTGAGCTCAGAATTTATGCTGCTAAGTGAGAAACTGGTTAAGTGGGTTTTGCCCCATTTTATGGCTTTTCTTGCCACCTGTCTTAAGTGAATCCCTGCAGTTGATTCCCTGCATTAGTAACATGGTTGTTAAGTGGCCCTGGCTTCCCCATTGAATTGGCTTGTCAGAAGGTCGCCAAAGGGGGATCACGGGACCCAAGGACACTGCGTCCTAATTATGAATCAGTTGTCGAGCATGTTGGGGATGTTGCAACAGTCGTAAGTGCGAAGAATGGTGACAAGTCACTTTTTTCAGTACTGTTGTAATGTCGAACAGTCACTAAATGAACTGTTGCAAGTGGAGGTCTGCCACTATTGTCCCATTTCGAATATGGGTACAGATTTAGATCAGCCGCAGGAGTTGCCTCCGGTCTCCCCCGAGCTACGACCACCCACACTACATCTTGGAACACCGCTCGCCTCTCCCCGCTGTTCAGACTACCCAAAATGCAACGCGTCGCGGTCGAGCGTTGTATTTCGGGCAATCGAAGATGGCGGGCGGCACAGGCTGAGCGGAGCCGGGCGTCGGCTCGGCTTGAATTTGGAAGCGCCTCAGCCTTCTCTCTTTCCCTCCTTGGAAAGTTGTCGGTGAGGAAGCCGGCGGTGAGGAATAAGGAGGGCAGGCGGTCAGGTGTCGTCGAAACGGGAGGCTCCCTCGGCTCCACCCTGCCCGTCAGCCCCCACCTACCGGTCCACCGCCCTCGAGGGGTAGCTGTAAAAAAAAAGCCGATCTTTTAAAAGAAATTGGGGAGTGGGGGAAAGGCGAGGGCTGCTTAATAGATAGGCAAGGATCCAGGGCCGCGGCAGGAGTAGGCCTGCTGTGATTAATAATAACCTGTGCCACCTTCGTTCCTAGTCCATTAATAAAAGGTAGGCGAGGTCCTCAAGGGAAGCTCCCTCGTTTTCTTCGAGGCAGCAATGACTGTGGATATCGGGGTGGGGGGGAGAGGAAGTGTTGGATTTTGACAAGGAAAAACCTCGCTCAAATAGACGGGACTTGGGCGTTTCGATCAGTAGGGGTGTATATTTCTCATTGTTTGTGAGATGTTATTTTAGGCTCTTTGGGGAAGGAACTGAACTGACTTGTAGGAATCCGAAGAAGAGGATCTAGTCTGAGTTGCAATAACAGGCTAATATGGCATTTTCTTTTTAACTATTACAAAGCATCGTGTGCGGAAATACGCCTAGCAAATGTCTACTAATCTGGCCCAATTTGTTACTTTGCTGTACCCACTGTTATAAAATCAGATGGACAATAGCACAGGTGCTTCATCTTTGCATGAACACCAGTGTCTTCTGGAACCACTCCTGGAAGCCCTGAAACAGTTATAGCCAATTGAAAGCCGGGTGTGCTGACTCTCAAAAGCTCTCTGGGAGAAGAGCCAGGTGAAATGAACCCCTTAAAGAAGGTGCACTTGGGCTGTGAGACCTTACTTCACAGAGTAGTAGCCAGAACAGTGAATTTTTCCTTATGGAATTGTTTGCACAGATAAAATAACTATTATTTTTCAGGTCTACTTTAAAGTCATACTGAATTGAAAAGGAAATGTAACTAAAAGGGTGATTAGAAAAATGAGTTTTCTCCTTAAGGTTTATTTTAAAGACATTGTTGCACTAGTTATGACTGATAGTGTTTTTATTTTTAAACATAAGCCAGAATTTCCAGTGTTTATTTTCACTTAGAATGTTGAGAATTTGACTACAGCTTGGGAGCATCCTTTGCAGAAATCTGTATTAATTTCATCTTACCTCCTTTTTGTTTTAATTTATTATGCAGCCTGGAAGCAACCTCCTTCAGGTGTTGTCTTCTCTTGCTGATGTAGTTATGTAAATACTGTACATGACACTCACCAACAGGCTGCTAATTAGATGCAGAAAACTTCAATAACCTGTCTCTCTCTCTCCATGAAAAGTGGGTGGTAGCTTTGCCTTTTGGCTCCACCTGGGATGCCAGCTGTGCCCCATCCTGGATTGGGTACCCCTCCAGATAGTCACACATGTCATTGTCACCACCTACATTTACTACTGTAATGTAGTCTACATGGCCTTAGTATTGCAATGTATTCTGTATGGAACTGTCCCTGAATATTATTCAGAAACTCCAACTGGTACAGAATGCAGTGGCATGAGACTGCTAAAGAGCTAACTTGCTATGGTCAGATGACACTGTGCTTCAGCATTTATACCGATAGCCAATATGCTTGTGGTGCAGTTCAGGGTACTGATTATTACTTAAAAAAATACTGCATGGCATGGGCCTAGTTATTTGAGGAACTGCTTATCTGCTGTGGACAAAAGGAGCCTGGACAATAAGAGGGTGCTTTGGGCCCTCTGATTCTCTGTCACAGAACTTGCCCTCTGGAATGAGGGTATCCCTGAGATCTGGAAAGTTTTTATCCTCATGGCATTCAGGAAGGCCTGAGAGATTTGTCAGGCCTTGGGGTATTAATTCAAATTTTTATGCTGCCCATCTCCCTAATAAAGTGACTCTGGGAGACTTTCAAGTTAATGTAAAGGTAGCCTGAACCCTCTTTGTTGGAGGGAATTGCTATTTTTGTTTTTATGTTGATGTGATATTGTTTCTATAGGTTTTTTTTATGCTACTGTGTTTGTATTCTGTTTTATATTAGGAGCTGCCCTGAGTCACTTTGAAATCAGACAGGGCCAAGAGCCAATCAATATAAGTAGTCCTTGTGTTACAAGCATAGTTGAGCCTGGCAATTACTGTGGTAAATTGTGACAGTTGTACCATCTGACCAGATACAATTTTATGACATTTTTCATGGTGGTATTTAAGCAAATATGGCAATTGTTAAGTAAAACCATTGTTTGCTATGATACACTTTTGCTCGAAACAGGAAGTAAACATCAGTTTCCAACAATCATAAGTAGCAGTCATGTAACTATACAGTATTGCAAATGGCTGTAAATATTGTATTTTTCGGAGTATAAGACGCTCTGAAGTATAAGATGTATCTAGCTTTTGGGGAGGAAAACAAGGGGGAAAACAATCTGCCTTTGCCACCCAACAATATGTCTCCTTGCAGCAAACAACAAATGGCCTGGTCAGCTTCAGCACAGCCTGATTAGCACAAGCAGCTGATTGTCGGTAGGATCGGCTTCCCGATGATCAGCTGTTTCAGGGTGCAGAGTTTGCCATCGCCTATTTCTGCCTCCGCACTCCCCATTTTCAGCCTCCACATCCCGTTTTGGCCTCCACATGTCCCATTCTGAGTGGTGGGGATCAGAACAAGTGGAAAATGGCGCACATGGAAGCCGAAAATGGAGTGCACAGAGGCTGAAAATGGGATGCAGAGGCCAAAAATGGCGCGCGCTGACAATAGGCGTTGGCAATCTCTGCAGTATGAAACAGCTAATGATCGGGATGCCGATACTACTGACAATTAGCTGTTTGTGCTAATCAGACTGTGCTGAAGCTGACCAGGCTGTTTGCTGCAGGGAGGCAAATTGCTGGGAGGCAGAGGCCAAAGGGTGGGAGCTGGCAGGTGGGCGGGGCTTTGACAGCATTTGCAGTATAAGACACACACACATTTCCATCCACTTTTGGGGTGTGGGAAAAGTGTGTCTTATACTCCAAAAAATATGGTTCAGGCTGATTGCTAAGTGCCCAAAATGTGGTTATGTGATTGTAGGGGGAAGCCACATCAGAACTTTAAAATCAGGTTGTAAATAGCTTTTGGGGTGTCTCATAATCTTGATTTGTTCTAAATAGAAGTGTAAATGATTCTTAGTCTTGCCTAATTATTCCTATGGGAAGGAACTATACAGGATTAGGATTGTAGACCAATAGCTTTCAGGCCAGGGATCCCGGGCTTAATCTCTGGGTGATGGTTGCACTGATTGGGAAACAAACAGATTGGGTAAAAGTATTTGAGATGTGTTGAAATTGAAGGTTTTCTGTTGCATTTGTCCCAGATTTGCTTTGTGTATGTTGTGTATATTGTTTCTCCATTGGCCTTAAATGTCCTGAAGCAGAACCATGCCTTCAGTTCTAAACTTGCATTTCAGTGTTTGATGCCTCTGTTTCAAGTATTTGAAGCCCTTTTATATGAAGTGCTATTCACTTGTTAGGATTCTTTGTGGAGAAAATGCTCTCAGTTTGAGAACAATGAGCACCATACAAGCAGCACTATAATAGAGATAAAAAAGGAATCTATGTGCTGGTTATATTGTCAATGACTGAGCTTCTCTTAACATTATTCAAAATACTCCTGCAAAATAAATTGCTCCAGTAATACCCAGTCTAACAGAATAAGCTTGTGGAGTCGGTTTCCTAATATGTTCTTTTGTGTTCTTTATATTTGTGGATTGGAGAAATTTCTAAACCAAATTTGGGGAATGGGAGCAGAACAGAAGGAATTTGGGAATGCCCACTTCATGAGCACAAATCTCCTTGCATAGTATTTGATCCTTAGCTTTCTGCAAATATCAAAAGAAATGGAAAATATACTGAGACAGAGAGAGGCAATAGTTTTTCATCTATGATGAAATCTATCTAATTGTTTTTTCTTTTATTCTTCAAAGTGTATTGTTCTTACAATCAGAATCTCTCAGAAGAAAGATTAAGATCAATTTTTGGCCCTGTCCTCTATCACAGGGGTCTCCATTCTTGGCAACTTTAAGACTTGTGGACTTCAACTGCCAGAAATCCTCAGTCAGTTGGCTGAGGAACTCTGGGAGTTGAAGTCCACAGGTCTTAAGTTTCCAAGGTTAGAGACCCCTGCTCTATCACATCCTGTCCTCTAGTTGTTGTGGCCCTTTACATTTTGGCTGAATATCTGAAAACCTTGGCCTCATTCAAGTACTAATTAGGTTTGACCCTCTAGCTTTTTCAAGGTCAAACAGGGTTGTATAGTTGTTCATTAGAACCAGTTGACCTGGTTCTAATTGTTAAATTTCTTTATACTTTTTTGGAATATTAAAGATTGGGTTTCTAAGTTGTGCAGATAATATAAATAAGTAGAGAAGTCTTCCTGTTACAGTAGTTAATTTTTCATTGTGAACAGAAGTGGGAATACTAGCACACAATGGAGCTATAGGTTGATTTCTATTCTCTTTTGTGCAAGTGTTTTTAGAGAAAGGGCGTTGGTACTTACCTGATACGCCCGTTCTCGATGAGCTGCAATGAGCATCCAGAGAGTGGGAGGTGCTTAGTCTCTGCTGCGATAGGCTGGGCTTAATTAATAGGACACTGATGCTCCTCCCTGGCTCCACGCCAGCATCCCCCAGTTTTGGCAAAGACGAGGTGATGGAACACCCCGGCCTTACCCTTATAAGTTTGTCGTTATACATTTTATTGATTTTTATCGTTGGCCAGAACAGGAACCATCAGACGGATATTGGGTGGGACTGGATACTCTTCGCAGCTCATTGAGAACGGGCATATCAGGTAAGTACCAACACCCTTTCTCCATTGAGCTGCTCCGAGCATCCAGAGAGTAGGACATACCAAAGCTTGGCTTGTCCTACGGGAGGGTCTCCGTCTGTGTTGGAACCTCCTCCCTGTCTGAATGGACTTGTTGTATCACTCTCCTACCAAAGGAGGCCTCCGCAGAAGCAAAAACATCAATTTTGTAATGCCTAATGAAAGGTGATGGGGAAACCCATGTTGCTGCCCTACAGATTTCTGTTATAGGAGCTTGGTGGAGTTGCGCCGAAGTTGCTGTGCTCCTTGTTGAATGTGCCATGATACCTCTAGGCACCGGTAATGAGTGCATCTCGTACGCCTTGGCTGTCGTGGCCTTCAACCATCTGCCAGTAGTCGAAGGGGATACCTTCTGACCTTGAGTGACCGGCTGAAAGGATACTTCTGTCTTTCTGAAAGGTGCCGTTCGGTGAAGGTACATACAGATCACCCTGCGAACGTCCAATTTGTGCCACTGATGTTCAAGGGCCTGAGAAGGTCTGGGTCAGAAATTTGGGAGAATCAGCTCCTGTGCCCTGTGGAAGGCCGAATTAACTTTTGGTGTGATAGTGGGATCTGGCTGAAGAACCACTCTGTCCGCATGGAAAATACAGAGTGTCCGACCCATTGTGAGCCCATGGACAAAGTTCCCCCAGGCCTTCCTGTCCTTCGCTATCCCCTGGAGTCCATTTAAGCTCACACAAACTGCTTTAGTGACTTCATTCAGCCACCTCATTCTCTGCTGTCCCATTCTTTTGCCCTCAGCGTTAGGCTCTTCTCCATTGAGTCCTTCCTACTCATTAGGTGGACATAGTATGTATGATTATCCTGGGGTAAAAAATTTAGATAAATCAACATAGGTGTACAAGCATAAGGTTTCCATGTTTGAAGTTATAGGATACACCCCACCCCCCCCAGTTATATCTACTCAGTTTGTTTTCGGCGTATGCTGTAAGCTGTACATTGTGCCTATATTTATATTTTTTTAAATATCATTAATTTGCCTTCAATAAGTGATTGCAAAAGAATAAACATGAATTCAAAAGAGTGATTATTTTGCTTTGAAGTTTGTATTTAAGTTTTTGGCAAGTTAATTTTTTGTTAGTTTTAATTACCGTAGTTTGTATTAAGGGAAATGGATATTTTATAAAGTAATCATTCTAGCAGGTACAGGATAAAATGATTCCATTAGCCATTGTAAACTTATAAAATGGTTGAAAGGTAACCTGAAACATTTCAAGTCTGTTGAACAATTATATCATTATTAGAGAAATAATCCAGATTCTTAAACATCTTCCTTATTTAGATTTGTTTTCATAAAACCTGTCTGTAAGACAAAGAATAATTTGAACATTGTTGAGTGTATTCTATCCAGAAATGCTTTGAGAATCTTTTTCCTTAAATGCTTCCCAAGACTTATTTATACAAGTCTTATGCAAGTCAAGAATTGCAAATAATTCATGAAAAGAGTGGTCTATGAACAGGCAGTATAGAAAAGAAAAACATAATTGCTTATCAGTGACTATTTTGTTTTGGACTGTTTAAAAATAATTGTTTCTTATAATCACAGCATTTTGAACTACAGTATGTAGTGCAGCCTTTTGGAAGTAGGCATAGATTCTGTAATGACATTTTTCCATTCATTTTATAAATAAACGTTGATCATTACATAAAATCTTTTAAGAGAATTTTTAGTTTCCAAAAGCAGCATTGGTAGTTGAAACTTAAGAATACCAACAGTAAAAATAGCCAAGTGGCAAACTAATATAGTTAATGGCACAATTGAAAGTACAAAATTAATACAACATGATTTTGTTAATACAAAATATTATTTTCTTCCTGGAAGCCATAAAGTCTGTAATTCAAATAAATTGAAGTTAAGAATTTGGAAGAGAAGTTTGAAGAAATGAATGCAGGCTAGGATCCAGAGGCCTGTGGAAGTAATTTTAAAAGCCTGTGGAGGATTTGAATTTTCATATGTTGAAGTGCTCTTGGAGCTGAAAACAGAATTCTGAAGCAATTTGTGCTTGTTGTGAGAATCAGAAACTGAATTCACAAAAGTTAATGCAAGCTGTTTGCATGATATAAAACAGCCACAATATTGAATTTCTACCAAAGATGTATATCTGTATGTAGCATGTACATTTATATAGAAAAACTCATTTGGAATCCAGTGTTGTATCAAGCAGAAAGTTTGCTGATATGTTAGGACTTTTTTTTCTCAACCAAAGATTTTGAAGACATACTATATACAGGACTGAAGAGTGAAAAAGCATCTTTTTATTCTTTGTTCTGGTGATAGAAACATTTTATTCAGTTCTACTATTAATTTGAAAAAAAAAAAGTTGTTAGCAATAGCACACAAAAATCACAATAGAATATATTAAACAGTGGTGAAGATACTCTTGGGCCTAAAAACTAGTTTTATGAATATAGACACAGATAAAATAACTATTGTTCAGTGTTAGCCTTTTTATGTTTATGTTCCACTTTATATATTTGGAAGTTCTTGATATATAGACATACTTAATTTATTCTCACTGAGTTCCTTGGGCAATTTTAATGGGGGGGGAATTTAATGCCCTCTATTAAGATACAAAATTTTTGATAGTTACAGCATTCCTTTAGGTCTGTTAACTTACTATATTTTTTTCTAAAAAAAATCATGCTAAACATTTAACTGCATACTCTAGTAAAGTTGTTGAGAGACAGAATATCTGTGAGATCAGTAAATCCAGTCAGAAACTGGCAAACCTAAGTTTAAACTTTGAAGCATAGATTTTAGCTTTCCAAACTATATAGATACATTCATGGTCCTCAGTTATATATATTCTGTATGGTCAGATCATTTGTACAACTTTGAGGAAAGCAAGTTCAAATATCTTCCTTTGTTTATTTAGACCAATACATATCTCTAGAGTTAAAGACAAGTGTCAACTTTCTTTTCTGGTCCTTGGGTACCATTCTGTTTTGTTTCAGGTATCAAACTTATTTTTGCTTTAAATATTGTATTGCCAGTTTTTTGTTTCGGGCCAAAGTAGCTTTGGGGCACCTAGTTGGACCAATACAACTGACTTTTCACATAGGAAGTGATGATTCTTCTTTCTCATAGGATTGTTTTACTCAGATATCATTTACAGTTTTATTTTTTACATTCAGTATTGTAAAAAGTTAAAAATTGAAAACTATTTGGATTTTGTATTTTCTTATATAAAATTTCAAACATGGAGAGAGGAAAAATGGGAGCACAGGTAGTCCTCAATTCATGTCAGTTGAGCCAAAAATTTCTGTTGCTAAGCAAGATAGTTGTTAAATGAGTTTTGCTCCATCTTACATTGTTTCTTGCCCCAATTGTTAAATGAATCATTGCAGTTAAGTTAGAACCCTAATTGTTAAGTGAATCTGGCTTCCAAATTATGTTTGCTTGTCAGAAAGTCACAAAAAGTGATCATATGACCCCCCGAGGTATAATAACAATTATAAATTCATGCCAGTTGAAACTTTCTAACTAGCAAAAAAGAGATTAAATTAGCTCTTTCTTTTCTCTATCTGCCCTCCCCCAGTCTTATTTTTGTGGCTTAGATATCTTGTTCATAAACTAAATTGCAGTTGGTTGAAATGACTAAGCAACTCAATCAGAATTACTTTTATTGCTGCTGTAAAGACATAGGAGGAGTAAGGATCGGATGACTATTATGCAAAGTATATAGTAAATGGTGTGTGAGAAAGCTAGAAACATGAATATCATTTGGTGGATACAGACTGTCCTTGGGTAATGCAGCATATTCTACTGTCCTTTCCTTGCCTCCCCCCAAATACATATCTGTGCCCATGTCAAGCACCTTCTCTAAGTTTTCCTTTGTGCTGCTTCTCACGATAGTAGCCACACCTCTGTCCTCTTAGATGCATTTAATCCTTTTCAGCACATTTTATGTCCTGTCTTGGAGGATGAGTGCCCTTTCTATAATCCATCTACTTCCTCTGTTGCCTGTTTTTATTTCTTTTGAAGTATTCCTTTTCCATTTGCTAATTTAAATTCTTAAAGCTGCTTTCAGTACAGTTAAAGTGCAACCAAATAGGGAGAATGTCTATGTAAGTCACTTTCAAACATTAGGTGTCTAGTTTCTATTCTCCACCACGCTGCTACAAGAGTCCAGGATAGGGTTAGACTCCTCCTCCTACGTCATCGACCTGAGTCAGCCTCTGCTGCTGGTCCCCAGCTTTTTAACTCAGCTCCTTGTCGTATGAGCAGGTGTCTCTTAAGGTTCTTGAGAAGCAGTGTGGATGATGAAAGTGAAACAGAAAGCTTCCAGGGATCCGGTGGAGCCAGCATTGTGGAGAGTGAGGATCTGGTCTCCCTACAGGCCTTATCTTCAGCGCCGGAGCTTCAGCATGGCAACAGTAAGTGATTTGGCTGGGATCATTTGAATAGCCTCCCAGCCACAATTTACAGTGCGCAGCCCGAAACAGCTTATCTCGGCTGCACTTAACAGCTGAGAGTCAGGGTGCGAAATTTGGAGAGCCTCTCAGCTGGTTGCCTTTGCAAAGATCAAAGCTGCCTAGGACCTCAAGGGAAGAACGTGGTCTGGCTCAGGCCTCACAGCGGGACCCCGGTCACCTGGCCTTAAATTAGGGCAGCACTTTAGTGAGGCTGCTCGCAGTGCTTCCTGTGCTTAGCCCTCATTAAAAATGAAGAGCTCCCAGGACCAATCCCATCAACTGGACCCAGAAGAGCCCCATTGTTCTCAGGTTGTCCAGAGGCTAGCTAAGAGGAGGAGTCAATGAGGCCATTCAGCCAGGGAGGCAGCAGCAAAACCTAAGACCGTTGCAACTAAGAAGGCCTCAAAGTCCAAACTCAGGACCGAGAAGAGAAGACGTGACCTTAGAAAAACAATTTGCAAAAAGCCAGATGCAGAGAAGTGGGCAGATCCAACCATCTCGTCAGAATGGTGATCTGCAGGCCGGCCCTCCGGCTGTATGCAGGACTGGAGAGGCAGAATTAGGCTCCAACAGTCATCTTCAGGCATGGTCCCAGAGAGAGCATCTGAGGTTTTTTTACCTCAAGATTTGAGTAGATCTGGGCCTAGTTTTAGACAGGCAGGCTGGGTTCCAGAAGTTTCCAATCCTCAGGGTAATTTACCCCAGGGTGGCCATAGGCAAAGGGCTGAGGCCACTTTTACTCCTACAGCTGCTGGCCTCCTCCCAGTAGATCCAGCTATAAATAGCAGGCCTGAGGATATTAAGGATATGGGTTCTTTGGCCATAAGACAGGGGATTGCTGAAGGTTTTCAACAACAGCTTCTCCCCTCTGGGAGAAGCCAAGGTTTTTTCCCTACCTTCTAATGCTGCCTCTGGAACAGAGGGTTTTTCTAGGCCCCCTGAGCAAAAGTTTCCTTCCACTCATTCTGATTGGGGCGAATATGAGAAAAGGGGTTCTATGTATCCTTCTGACCAAAGTCACTCCTCCATGTCTGAGGAGGAGGAAGCGGGGGGCTGTTAGAGATTCAAATCTATCAGAAGATGAGGGATTAAAGCTGAACAACCCATGTTTTCAGGTCTTTTAAAGCCTGTTTTGTTCAAATCTATATTGCACAAGGCCCTAGTTACTGCCCAGCTAGAACCTGATAAGGTAGCATCAGAACCCTCGGAGGAAGCTTCAGCCCAGGGCGATTCTTTATTTTCAAACCAATAGTTCAAGCTGAGGTGCTTTCATCACCCAAGTTATTTTTAGATCTGATGCGTGAACAGTGCACCTTTCCAGGGTCAGGGCTATACTCCTCATCCCATGACAGGTGTTTTTATAATGTAGGCCTTTCCTTAGCCAATGCCCATCCAGTGCCCCCAGTTGATGTTCCTGTGGTTGCCTCTGTCTCCACATTGAACTCTGACAGAACCGGAAGATGTCCTTACGACTGACGATAAGAGGTCAGAACAGACTCTTAAGCGTACTCACCAAGCAGCAGCATGGGCAGTCCAAACCTTCACCACAGCATCCTTCTTTACAAGGTCTTCTCTGCATTGGCTGCAGCAACTACAGGATCGTTTGCCTCCTGGTGATACCGGGTCCCACCAGGACATTGATGCAAAATTTGCATCAAAAGCGATGGTAATCTCGGTGGCAACAAGACGCCTTCTGGGGCTGTGCAATTGGCAGGCAGACTCGCATCAAAAATGTAAGCTTGCTTCCACCCCATGCTCAGGCGAAAGTTTGTTTGGGAATGCCCTGGAACCATACCTGGTGGAAACCGGACAAAAGAAAAAATTTTGCATCGTCCAGAAAGAGGTCAGATTTTCGTCAAGCTCCATATTTCCAACCATCTTCCTTTCGGCTGGAGTCCAACACCCGTTTTCCTCGGGGCCAGAGAGTGTTCTCCCCTCACCAGGAGCAACAACCTGAACAATTGGGCAGATAACAGTAGTTTTCCAGCAACAGCCCTTTCAAGGCGGAGGAGGCCATTCATTACAACGCTATAAATGACTGCCCTCCTTCCTCTCCCATCGGAGGTCGTCTGGCGTTCTTTGCTTCACAGTGGGAGGAGTCAACTTTGGTCGCCTGGATTCTCAAGACTGTGAGGTTGGGTCTTCAACTTGAATTCCCTCCCCTCCTCCAAGGTTTTTTGTTTGCTGTCCAATATCTTGGGGCAATTCCAGATGGAATCAACCATTCAACATCTGGAGGACATAAGAGCCATCCAGGTGGTTCCGGTGAATCAATGTGGGCTGGAATTCTACTCCCAGCTCTTCGACATCCCAAAGGCCTCAGGAGGGTGGAGAGTGATCCTTGACCACAAATCCTTGAACAAGTTCATTCCCTACAGGCAATTCAAGATGCAGTCCTTCCATACTATTCTGGAGAGCGTTCAGAAGGGCAACCTCCTCTCATCCATAGACTTCTCCATATCCCAATCTGGCCTCTTCATCACCAGTTCCTTTTCTTTTGCTACAACAACAAGCACTACCAGTAACGGGCCATTCCGTTTGACCCCTCATCGGCCCCCAGGGTCTTTACCAAGGTTCTGGCAGCATTGGCGGCATCCCTACGTGAGGAGAATGGGTGTTGGTATATTTACCTGAGGTACCCTTTCTGTACACGCTGCGAGAGAGTCCAGCCCCATCCTGTATTAGTCTGGTCATGGTTTGGGAGGGATCTTCTCACTGTTTTATTTTTCAGAGTTACGCCATGTCTGCCAAGTTCCTTTGCCAAAAAGCTGGGGCCAGCCCCTGCTGCTCGATGACGTAGGAGGAGGAGTCTAACCCTATCCTGGACTCTCTCGCAGTGTGTATAGAAAGGGTGTCTCAGGTAAATATACCAATGCCCATTCTGCTTTATCTTTATGTCAGAATTTATCTTGAAGGAAATGGCAATGGAAGCAGCTTTTGGAAGCCTGTACCATAAGAAGGATGGAAGAGAAAACCAAGCTGTTGACAAACATTTCCCTTTAGAGATTTCCATCTGTAATTTATTCTGAATTACTGAATTTTATGAAAACAACTCTTTCATGAAAACAGCTGTCAGAATAGCAGATAAATATGAGATTGTCAAGTTATAAATACATCTATAGTGACCATGTCCTTGCTAATTCTTTTTTTTTGCAGCAACATATACTGTACTGCATAGTGATGTGTTTGCAGCATAAAAATTACTTGAAGTTGAGTAATAAGTCTGGATCCTGGATCATGAACATACATTTTTTGCTAGACCTTTGTAGTAAATTCTGTTTTAATCCAATTATTACAAGTAATATAGAAATCTATTAGTACTTAGAAATCAATATTGCACACACTGTGTTTGTTACGGTAGAAAGCCACCTAAGTGATTAAGGTGTTGCCCTAAAAACCAGGAGATTGTGAATTCCAGGTCTACTTTAGGCATGAAAACCAATTGGGTGATTTTGGGCCCATCATCCTGTCTCAATTAAATCCATCTTACAAGGCAGTGATTAAGGAGAAAATACCAGGAAGGAATAATAGGTATGTTCACCACCTTGAGTTATAGGTGTACTAATAATTATAAGTATTATAGTGATGATGATGTAATAATTGGTGCCTTGGATGCAATTCTAAAAGATTTAGAGCACCACTTGAACCCCATTGGCAATTTCCCATTAGTCAGTTCAAAAGGCAGAATACCTTTAATGCCATCCCTAACCCTAATCCATCTGCCTATCTCAAATCCTTGAAAAGGACTCAAAAGCTGGGGGGAAAAAACAGTCTAAACATCTAGGTGACTGTACAGCTAACTATAATCTTTTAAATGTTTTATATGCTGAAAAAATTGCAGCAGTGATCCTGATACTTTATGTTGCCCTCTAAAGGAAATATATCTGTTTTACATTGTATTGTCTTTGGAAAAAGATCGCTGTTTGTGATTATTATTAGTATTTCTAAAATCTAGATTGCAAGTCACAGATATTTTTCTCAGAGAAAATGTTTACATAAAATAGAAAGTTATTCTGAACATAAGGTTTAAATTTATTTCCCTTCAAATCAAGTCTTAAATAAAACTTGACAAGTATCCACTGTTTCCAGTGTTTATATCTGGCAAGATTTTCATTCCAAAATGGACATTTCAGTTTATAACTTTGTTATCCCACATATCTTGAATTTCAGTTCCCAAAACATAACTTAAATACTTTTTAAATTTAAATAAGAATTCACTCTACTAAAAGCAATTCCTCCTTTTTTCTGCAATTATATTAATCCATGTAGTCTCAAGGGTCAGTTTTCTCTCTTCCATATGAAAATAGCATTTTAATATTACAGTGAATATCAAAATATGGTTTAGCTTAGAACATTGCAGTATACATGTTACTGTTTTATTCCAAATGTTGAATGACATTAAATGATGTACATCTACTCTAGCCAAAACAAATGAAACAGAGATCGTCATCATCAAATGTTAATGTATTGAGCATGTTTTTGTTTAAACTTAAATAGAAAAAAATATCCTGGAAGTTTGTTGCACTTGTTCATAAAATGTCAAGCTTATTCAAATAGTGATTATATGCCATCAAATTTTATTGACTGTTATTGACCAAATAGATTAATCTTCCTAATAATATTATCTTAGATAGCTATCATATACGTTAAAGTTGAATGCTAACACAGTATTTTTTTTTTTAATTACATTTATATGCCGCACTTCTCCGGAGACTCAGGGCGGCTTACAGTCTATGGAGCACCATGCTAGGTGCTCGGCAATAGCCTTCATTCCATTGTATAAGCCTGCTTATTACTAGGGCTTTTTGGTCCCCCCAAGCGGCATTTTTACAAAGTCAGCTTATTGCCCCCAACAATCTTGGGTCCTCAATTTACCTACCCCGAGAGGATGGAAGGCTGAGTCAACCTTGAGCCTGGTGGGATTCGAACCTGCACTAATTGCAGGCAGCTTGCACTAAGTGCTAGATGATTAACAGCCTGCACCACCAAGGCCCTATAGTATAGTGAAAACATCACCTACAAAAAGAGGCATGTTGTGGAGAAATACAATCTTAAGAAAAGCAGAATACTCCGGACTGTCTACCTCCTTGAGAATATTCTAAAGACAGCTAAGCCAGATAATATTTATATTTTTGCTTATTGAATATGGCTTAACGGGTTGTTCAATTTTCTATGGCTCTGTGTAGGTTACATGAAGCAACAAAGAACATTAAAGTAGAATTAGTAATTAAAACAGCAACATCTAATGATGGAGATAGATCAGTCTCATTGTCCCCATAATCTTTCCTGAAGATCCATGTTTTCATGGCTGTTTAGAAGTCAATGGGGGAGGGGAGACAGATTAAAAATAGAGCAGGTGTATATATGTGTGTGTGTGTGTGTATATATATATGTATATGCACATACATACACATACACACAAACATTTTGGAAGATGCAATGATTGGCTGGAATACTAAACAGAAGCATGTCCCGCTACATTTTGCTGCAGATCCCCTTGTTTAATTGGCCACACTCAAAAGTTTTTATGATTTTATCTGCAAATTGTTAGAAAATGTGTTGTTGTTTCAGCTAGAATAGCTTATATCTGGCTCCTGGAATTCTCCCTTTATATAGGATTTTGGTGCTATGAGGCAGGATCCTAAAAAATGCAGTTGTTTCATAAACATACTTTGCAGCCAAATGGAGGAAGGCAGTCTACTCTTATTAGGCAGTTTTAGAATAGATAGAAGAATCCACCCTTATTTTTCTTGAAATGTGCAGCTATAGACAGTTACTTCGCTAATACTTTTACTACAACTTTTAAGCAAATATATATGTACAGGGATGCATTTTCTCCACCAGAAGAACATGTTGGGTGATTTTATACATATTGTACTTGCATAGTTAATTGGCCTTCTTTAGATTTCTGCCTAATTATGATACTGCCACTCATAGGCTGTCCATAATATTAGGAATTTTACTGTCACTCTGAAAATACCCTCAGTGGAATCTGCTTGTCTAGCCAATCCTGGAAGAAAATTTTCTCTGACAGAAGGCTAACATCAGGGTCCTGAAGCAGACCTTTCTCAGAGTTAGTTTCTTTGGAACAGTCCCACCTGTGTTTGTCTCAGAATTTTCTCTTGAAGACCATCCAGAAGCTATAGCAGACCCACAATACAGCAGCTCACACAGTTAAAGGTAAATTTCATTAATACTGAGTGATGCCACTATTGGAAAAGCTATTCTGTTTCTGGGTTGGCTTCCAGGAGCAATTCAAGATGCTAATTGGTTTAGGATTTGATTATCTTTGGAATTAGCTGCTTATTTATCCAGTAGGATCTGAGCCCATGTAAATGCCTGCTTGCAAGTTGAATGAAAGTGAATCCAAAAAGATCTAGGTGTTCATTATGAGAGGTCATACAGTGAAGTGGTAAATCAACTTATTCTAAACTGGATTGCATTCTTTAAGATGGAGGAGTTTTAGAATGTATAGAGTAGTTCTAGATCTGAATTTCCTTGGTTAGAGGTACGAGCCAGAAGGACTCTTTATCACTTTGGGTTGATACAGTGTTCTATCTGGGAGGGGGGGGACGGACTGTGGTGCAACATGTTGTGTCTTCAGATTTGATAGCTGTTAACTACTCTGCATGGGGCTATCTTCTATTCTTTTCTAGAATAGAAAAAGAATTGAAAAGTCAGGGGAGTCTCAAAGAGATTATTACATTATACCTGTGCTAAAAGCTTTTTCCTGGCTGTTGTTTTGCTGGTTTTAAATAGTGATTGTTTTTAAATTAATTACACCTTTTTTGTATGTGTTTGTAGTGTAAACAGTTGAAAAACTTAATGTTATCATAATACAAATAGCTATGTATATATCCTAAACAAATATTTAGTAAAAATTCTGTATTTTAAAAAATATTGTACAGAATTCTATAATAATAATTTAGAACCAATATAGCCCTCAAGACTAAAATTCCAGAGCTTTTCATGCTTTAGTAGTTACCTTGAACAGGAATTAATTCTTGAAAGAATGAAATGCTTAATCCACTTGAAATATTTGTTAAAGGAATGCTGGCTGTCAAGAATGTTGAAACCAGTGTTGAGTTATTATAATAACATTTTAAGGAAGTTTTTATTAAGGGTGAACATATTAAAATAACTGTTTCCAAAAATGGATTGCGAATCTGTTGGGATATCCTATCAGTGACTAGATTAAATGCCTTTAGCTAGACAAAAGGATTCTGGAATGTGAAATTGCTTTTTTTAAAAAAATTAAGGAATGAATAATAAAGGCAAATACTTAAAGCATTCTGAAATTAACAAGGAAGTAAAACAGAACAAGGTCAAAAGAAAAAAATAGGAATATAAATCCACACATTCACACAATTCACATATATTTGAATACATATGATGTATTCAAATTTTGAAATACATGCATCAGTCCTCACGAGGATTTATTTTCATTTTTTATGGCAGAGATTTACCATCTCAGTCCATATAGTTTTGTGTAGTGTATGGATATGAATGATATTAATAACATATTTAACACTGCCACTGATGACTCTACAGCAATCCCCAAAATAGCTAGTTTTTACCAGCTTTCAAAAGCTGGGGAAGTAGGAGCCTTTCTCACTATAAGATATATGTTTACTCTCTGAAAAGAATGGCCTCCACAGAGAAAGTCCATTGTTGGGCTTCTATTTCAGTGTAGATGGAAGATATTTACTTGGTGCTTTTTAACTGTTCAGATTAGGCAGGTTAAATCTGTCTGGGAAAGGGGATCTCTTGGCCCTTAGATCAGAGAGGGTATTCAGCAGGTTCTGACCAGTTCTGGAGAACTGGTAGCAGAAATTTTGAGTAGTTCGGAAAACTGGCAAATACCACTTCTGACTGGCCCCACCGCCATCTATTCTCTGCCTCCCGAGTCCCAGCTGATCAGCTGGATCTTCTTTTGTTGCCCGGCATAGGAGAACAGAGCTGGAAAGCAGGTTGGGGAGGGAATGAGATTTTACAATAATCTTCCCCCCAGGAGTGAGGAGGGAATGGGATTTTGCAGTATCCTTCCCCTGGAGTGGAGTGAGAATGAAGATTTTACAGTATCCCTCCCCTCCCATGCCCATACAGTATCCCTCCCCTCCCATGCCCACCAAGCCATGCCCTCCAAACCATACCACGCCCACCAAGCCATGTCCACAGAACTGGTAGTAAAAATGTTTAAATCCCACCACTGCCTTAGATAGATACTGTACAATAGCTTTAAAAATAGCACTTTGAATTACACATGTAGACCCAATGTAGTCAATTAAGCTCCCACAGCATCCATATAACATGGCAATAGTATGTCTGTTCAGAAATCAGCCTGGCCACTATATTTTGGTACAGGTGAAATTTCTGGGTAATATTCAATTAATAGCTAGCTGACTATTAGTTGAAATAGTGAGATGACCTGAAAAAATATTGAGGATTATTTAGTTGCAAATATTCTTAAGAATAATTCAAAAGAGAATTGAATGATGTGTTCATTCTTATTGGAACAAATTATTGTCGACTCTTTAGTTATTGAAAATAGTGAGATTGCTCTCAAGTGTTACTATTGGTTGAACTAAATTTGTTCTTTCTCTCAATAGTTTTGTGCCAGTGGAAAAAATAATATTCCCTATTAATTGATAGCCATCTCATTTTGCTCTGAATAGATGAAAAAGCAATTAATCATGTTTCTCCTATTTAGAATTAGTCCCTCCATAACCTCTTAAAGAGGTTAATAATTTCCTTGAAGAAACCTACATGTTGTTTTTAATGTTAGCAACAATGAATTAGAACAATTATTCTCCGAATTAAAATTGCAAACAAGCGAAAACAAATGCACCAAAATATTTAAAAGTATTCACTTAATATGTCTATGGAGTTTCTCAGGTATCCAGGTCATGGTTCTCCCAAAGGTGCTTTTTCAGAACAGTTGCCTCTTGAAAAAATACCTTTGGGATATTCACTGAAATGTTTTTATGATGGATGGATGGATTTAAATAGTTTGCATGGATATAAGTGAGGAAATTCTATGTACATTTATGTATGTATTTCCTATGTACACACATAAACTTCTACATCACATATGTTGTATAACGTGAACATTTTTTTTATAAATTGAGATCAACTGACCAGCAATATCAGCAAGAACGTCAGGAGGAAGAAAATAAAAGTATAACAAAGTAATTGATTTATTTATGCTTATTTCAGAATTTTAGGGAAATATTTACTGAAAGAGGTAGTAAGTAGTGTACAAATTTTCAGTCAAAAGGTTCATTTCAGATTTCAGTTTATGAACTTTAACTTTCTAACACAATAGTTTAATAAAATATGTAGTAGATGTGCTTTATTTATTTATGAAGTTTAAATCCCACCTTTATTTTTGTGCAGGGAGACATACATAATGCTCCCTCTCCTATTTTCTTCATAATAAAAGCCCTGTGTAGTGGATTGGGCTAAGAGAGTTGCTGGCTTATAGTCATCCAACCAGCTTTCAAATTAAATAACCATTTGTATAAAATTCATAAATACAAATAAGCTAATCAATTTGAAAAGCCAGTAGTGTAGTGCTTACGATACTGGATTAGAAAATTCTCAGGCATGAATGCTCATTGGCTCACCTTTCTCTGAAACTAACTTCTTATTTGTGTTGGGAAGGGAAGGGAATGGGGAATGCTCTCTATATCACTGAACTATTAAAGGGCAGACAAAATGTAATCTTAGTTATCTAAGAGTGATTTGGAGAAGTAGAAAAAGGATGATTGCATCAAGAAAAGCAGAAGAGGAAATGTGCTGGTTCAAAGTTTCATTATGGCTTTAAGTTTCATAAAAATAGTACATTTTTATTATTTTATATCTAACTAGAAGTTGAGAGAGTGAAAAACTGATGGTTGCTCAAAATGAAGTAGGAGGTGCAATTGCAAAACTTAAAAAATATTTAACTACTACAGATAGTCCTTGCTTAACTACCTTTATTGGGACCAGCAACTCTGTTTTTAAGTGAAGTGGTTGCTAAGTGGGAAATCATGTGACCGTGATTGTGCTTTTTTGGCTGAAAAGAGACAAGACTACTTAGTTTTATACCTTCAGCTTTTGCTTGCCTTCTAATTGCTCCTCCACCCCTTAAAATGCTCAAGTGTCAATTTACTGTCTTATACATATTGAAAGCAGTCTGGGGTTGGGAGTTGTGGGCACATGCTACACAAAGAGTTTACTCTCTTGAAATCCTTTTCTTTTCGGTCTCTCCACTTGGACAGAGAGTCAGGCAAAGAAGAAATGGCCTACAGATATTGTTTGCTTCCCTGTCAAAGAATGGAGAGATTGGAGGCAAAGAGATTTGAAGAGAGTAAGCTTTTTGCTCTTCTGAACATCAAGATAAATGAGATCCTGACAGCAGTAAAAAGAGTCAGGCAAAAAAGATATTGCCTTCAGAAATCACATTCTTTTTTCCACCCCCCACCTGCCCCCAAGGGAACAAAAGGAAGAGAAAGAGATTTAAAGAGACTACCGTGAACTGCCTCACAGACTGAGATCACTTTCAGTTGTTAGAAGAGCAACAGCTCTTTGTCTCTAATCTCTTTTCTACAAGGAGCGGGCGGGGGGGGGGCATAAGATAGTGCATACTGAATAATGACTGAAATGGTGATCATTTGACTGAGAGATCCTGCAAAGTTTGCAAATGGTTATAAATGGTCTATAAAAGTATTTTTTTTTCAGCACTGGCATGACTTCAAAGACTTGCTCAACATACATGATCAGTAAGTGAATACTAACTGTAATCATTGTAATCTATGATAACTTGGGATTTATGTACTTTCTGAGATTCATGGAAAAGTGTTTTTTTTTTCTTTAATGCAAATATAACATGTAGATAATGCAAACAGAGCATGTTTTGCTCTTAATAAAATATGAAGTTTATTCCCATAGTTCCCAATCTAAAATTGTACTCATTAAATGATTGAAAAAAGGTGTATGTATTTGTCTAGTTTATACCATGAGCTAGGGAATTGTGGGCTCTTTATGTTTGTAGTGCATTGTTTACATATGCATTTCTTTCTTATGCTTTTTTAAATACTTCGACCACTAAAATGTGGTTCCATTGTAAAGTGTAAAAGCAAAGAAAGCTTCAGAGCTTGAGAGTAAGCAAGTACCATCTGCATACAAGTTTTAACATATAGGGTATTACCTTACATTTAAATTGAGTTGGATTGTTTGTTCTGGCTTGGTTCTCTTTTATCCTTTTAGTATAAGATATTGTGTAATATTTTAAAGTTTATTGAAAAATGGATTGTTGGATGGGGTTTCTGCTTAGTAATTGATTAAAGAATAAACTGAAATTTTAGTACCTCTAAAGATTAAAAGTTTTTTTGCTAGTTGCTATAAACTGAAATACTACCCTGATCAAATTTAGTAATTTGATGAAACCTAATTTTATTTGTTGGCTCAAGTCATTTGTCATATACCGAAAAGGTAGTTCTATTTAACAGACTTCTCTTCTCTTCTCTTCTCTTCTCTTCTCTTCTCTTCTCTTCTCTTCTCTTCTCTTCTCTTCTCTTCTCTTCTCTTCTCTTCTCTTCTCTTCTCTTCTCTTCTCTTCTCTTCTCTTCTCTTCTCTTCTCTTCTCTTCTCTTCTCCTCTCCTCTCCTCTCCTCTCCTCTCCTCTCCTCTCCTCTCCTCTCCTCTCCTCTCCTCTCCCCTCCCCTCCCCTCCCCTCCCCTCCCCTTCCCTCTTCTCTTTCTCCTGTCCCCTCCCTTCCCCTCCTCTCCCCTTCCCTTCCCTCTTTCTCCTGTCCCCTCCCTTCCCCTCCCCTCCTTTCCTTCCTCCTCTTCTTCCCTCTCCCCTCCCCTCCTCTCCTCTCCTCTTGCAATTGGTCTAGAAGACAGCTTGTGGCATTTGTGGTATTATGAATCATTTGTAAGCTGGAATTGCACAGTAAAGTTAGTCAAATTATGCAGATCTTTGGACTTCTTTAATTTTAGAAACAAGGATCTCTTTTTAATCAGATATTAAGAATGGATCTCATATTTTTTCATGTCTTTTATGAAATTAGTGGCTGAATGGGAACTGAAAAATTATTAAGTGATCTGAATTAGGCTTCTTATTTTTGTAACTTCTAACAAGGTGTGATTTGTAAGAAATACGTTTTGTGATTTCATTATGTAAAAGGCAGAAGTAAAGAAACCAAATATATAAACTATTAAAGTAAATATTGTTTAAGTATCTTGTAGACAGAAGAGAAAAATCGATTACCATTTCAGTGAAATCTCAATGTAATGGACTAATTGAGAAGGAGACAGTTTTTTTTCCTTTGGCATCAAAATATCTGAAAACCTAGAAGAAATAACAAATTTGTCATGGAAACATGTTTCTATTTCACATAATAGAGTTTGTCACAAACAAGAGGGTAGGATTATGGCTGCCATAACCTTAATTGTTCATTTTATGGAAGAAAAAGTATTCTATACATGTGGTATAGAATATGATGAAAGCACAGTATGTTTTAAGTTGTAGAGAACTTATATATTGATACGCTAATGTTTCATAACACCTGAGCACTTAATCTCAAGAAAAAGTGAGGCTTCAACATGTGGATCTAGCAGGATTAATATGATGGTTATTATCGTCATTATTTACCTGTACTTTGAAAACAAAATGAAAAGCTAAAGGGTTTTAGAATCTTAGAATCCATGGATATGATTTTAGATAAATTGCAAAGGGAACAAAAACAATTGCCCTCTTGCCCTCTTCATGCTCATGTTCATATTCTGATATCGGTGTTTATCATCCACCACTCAAACCCATCCTTTTTATGAATGTGTATGTTGTTTAAAAAATTTGTTAAATGCTCAGCTGATTTTACAGTCAACTTGTGTTTGTATATTATTCAATTTGTCTAGATACCTTCTGAGCAATGTGTTGTTAGTGGAACTGAATTCCAACAAGTTAGACAGATTGCTTTTCCACTGCTATTTTTCCCCTAAAATTGAAAACATCAGTTTCCTGTCTGTCCAGTGCAAATTCTTGTATGTAATTTTAAACTGATCTTTTAGAGAGCTGTTCTGAGTTGTGAACAAGAGCACCCTCTTACTTTTTACAAATAACTAGTTTAATACTGTACTTAATAATGGGAGATAGCCTATTTATAGTTTGTAATTTGGAAAACTAGTGTCTCCAAATTTGTTTAATGATAGGAAGTTGCCTACTAAGATGGAAAGATTCCTAACAAATGATGGGATGTTCTGGAATTGAGTCACATTTAATCAGAAAAGCAGTTTTAACGCATCTAATTCCTTAAGTATTAGATATTTATCATGGAATTGATGCATATTTTATAAGAGTAATTAAGTTTGACATGCATTGAATTTATTTGAAAGTGTATTGCAACCATGATTTTGGCCAGTAGCACTCTTTTCAGTAGAAGAGGTGCAGAATTTAGAAAGTGCTACTGCTTCTAAATAGTTAAAATATCAAAATTAATTATTTGAATCTGTTCAGAAATAGTCTGTTCAGAGTCAGTTCATTTCCAAAATAAATATTTGGGGTACTGGTATCACCGGCTGATACACTAGCTATCAGTTGGTGTATCATTTTTATTCCTTGGTATGTATAAATTATTTATCGGTGTACATAAATTACTGCTTTTATTTAATATGTGCAAAATAAATAACTACTGTGTTTCTCCAACAATACAGCCTCCACCAATAGGAAGACCCAGCATGTTTTCTAGGCATGAAATGAAATTAAGCCCCTCCCCCCAAATTTAGGCCTAGTTTAAAGCATGCTGGGGGGGAGGGCGGGGGTTAAAACATGCTGTGGGGGGAGGATGGGGGGAAAACTTGCTTTTAACAGTGTCCTGTACGATGCTGCTGCTGTTCTCGCGCCAGCAGGAAGTGTAGAAGCGTTTCTGCTGCTTCTCAGGCGGGGGAGCTGCCTCCATGGCTTCCACAGTTCCTGCTAGCACGACAACAGCAGCAGGACCGGTGGGAACGTGGAAGCGTTTCTGCTGCTGCTCGGGTGTGTGCGGAAGCTTACCCGAGCAGCAGCAGAAACGCTTCCACGTTCCCATCGGCGCTGCTGCTATTCTCTTGCCAGCGCCGGCGGGAACTGTGGAGGTAAGCGAGGGAAAAGCAAGAGCGGCAGAGGAAGCAGCAGTGGCAGGCACCGAAGGTCTTGCAATTTAAAATGCCCTGCCAAAGCCGACATCCACACCGCTGCCGCCCACCCGCTGGTGGGGAGGGGAGAGAAATTAATTCACCCCCGAAAAGACAGTCTAGCCTTTTTTTCGGGGCTCAAAAAAAAATAAGGCCCTGCCTTATTTTGTGAGAAACACAGTAGAAACAAAAATAGAAAACCACCACTAGAAAGGCCAGAAGAGGTACTGTTTGGGGAAGAAGTTAACATTAAAGCTGTTTACCAAATCCTTGTTCCATTGTGTTTCAGAACCATGGTGCTATGGAAAGGAATTTATTTTGTACTTGCACTATTTTTGGGAAGTTTTTTTGGAAGCATCTTCATGCTTGGTCCCCTACTGCCACTGATGTCTATTTCCCCAGCTTGGTATCGCTGGCTTACTGATCGTGTTGTGGCCACTTGGTTTACACTTCCAGTGGTAAGTTGCTTATGTCTATAATTTATAAACTCCTCCCCACCCCACTCCCATGTCTCTAAAATAATATATTACTTGTGTCATGCCAGATAATATGCTTTAAAGCTCAATGTAAAATGTTGAAACAAGATTAGTACCGTATTTTCTGGCGTATAAGACGACCGGCGTATAAGACGACCCCCTAATTTTATAGTTAAAACATAGGTTTAGGCCTATATTCGCTGTATAAGACTACCCCCCCACTTCCGAGGCAACACCAGTTCTTTTTTAATTAAAAAGCCTGCTTGGATTGGCTGAGTTAGAGAGGCGGTCCGAGCAGCCTTGCAGTGATTGGTGCAGGATCGAGTTGGAAAATTCGTTTGCATGCATAAAAAACCTGCTTGGATTGGCTGAGTTAGAGAGGCGGTCCGAGCAGCCTTGCAGTGATTGGTGCAGGATCGAGTTGGAAAATTATACTCGGCGTATAAGACGACCCCCGATTTTTGGTTGACTTTTTTTCGTTTCAAAAGTAGTCTTATACGCCAGAAAATACAGTATACTAGCTTTGGATTGATGAATAAATGCCAACTATGCTAGATAAAATGGTTGGACATTGGTTGCAGAATTACTTTTTCATCACTGTCTTAATGTGAATGATCACTGTGTGAGGCAGAGTCAGTCCAGAAAGAGATTAGAATCAACTGTATCAAAAATCTCTGAAAGATCAAGGAGATGTAATATGTAGGATGAATGTGTAGTCCTCATCTTGTTTCCATTAGAAGTTATCAACAAACACAAACAATGCAGTTGGGTCCCACACCCAGAACTCAAACTAGACTGAAAGTGGTATAAATGGATCTTCCTTTTTGCAGGATTCTGTGAAGCTGCAGCATGACCACTTTCTCAGCAAGTTTCCTTAAAAAGGGAAATTAGAGCTGAAAATTGTCCAGCATGGTCCAGGAGTAGCTTCTTGAACTTTCTTTAATTGTTGGTGGGGCCACCCACTCTTTCAAATATAATCCCACCTCCCAAAACTCAATAACATATTGTCTCCCAGGAAGCCTTGATTAATTAGGAGGGTCATAGCTCTAAAACACAGGAGGCCAAGTTAATAGTTCCAAAAAGTCTGTTTACCTCATTAGGACTATCAGGATCAAATTCATCCCAGATAACCAGGTTATAGAAATTTGATTAGCTGTTGAGGAACTTAGTGTCAAAGGACTTAATAATATTAGCTCTTAAGCTATGCGAAGCTTTGATTCAATTATTCCTTTAAACTGAGTGTTGATTCAATGCATTAAATTGGTTCCTTTGAATTATTCAACACTTCAGTGAACTGTTGCGCATGTATATTCTCACTTTTAATCAAATTGACTATTTGAATTGGCAATTTGTCTACTCCTAAGAAACAGAATATGAAATTTGCAAAATAGGGAAACATTACCCATTTCTATTCTGAATGAATTTGCTGTTTTTAGCAAAGTGTGTAATATTGCAGCCAGTACAAATGAAGAGGAGGGTTAGCTCATTCCTCTAACTGAAAATACCTAGAGCTTCCAGACTCCAAAGTTATATGTAAAACCTTTTCCCTCAAAAAGTATCTGCAGCAAGTGTGATTGTGGAGGAGGGTTATGAAGGAAAAATGGCTCTTCTGGCTTTCATTATTTTCTAAAAATATTGCCAATAAATGATTTCAGAAATCTGTTGCTTTATTGAGTGCCAAGTAAGATGAGCAAACTAATATCCCAGGGGTTTATGTTAAAAACTTTTCCATGGTGAGTCTGAGGAGGAGTCCATATAGACCATTCCCTACAAGTTGGGGCTCCTGATGGTAGAACCGAAAAGTGAAGATATCCAACAATACTGGGAGATGGTGTAGGTGTAGGTAAGGCCCTCAGAATGTTACTAAATCATATCTTAAAGTAGTTCCACTCAAACAAAGAATGAAGCATGCTAGGAGTTGTAATTTAAATATAACAAGGAGAGCTGTTAGTCCTCCCCTCCTGCATTTACATGTTGGGCAAGAAATACATTCCATTGGATTAAATTGTACTTTCCCCTAAAGAAGCATACTTAGCTTCAGCGACTTGGCCATTTTCTGCAAAGAAAAATTAGAAAATTAACTGGAAGAACATTGGACTGTAAAAGACAGTGGCTATTTTCTTGAAATAATTGATACCCAGGATTTACTAAGATGAGTATCAAAAAAGATCAACCATTTAAAAAAAATATTATTCTATTTTGGAATGGAAAATACAATGATACTTGATTTGTTATACATTGTCCATAAAATCCTAAACTACATTTATTTTATTTGTGTTTTCTTCATTTAGGTAATGTGCATTATTTTATTTGAGAAATTGGATAAAAGATAGGATCTCTGCTAACATTACTTCAGTGAGCCTCGATGGCTTACTGTCTGTTAACCCCATCAAGTAGATTAGACCAAGAATCAACTCCACAAAAGGGCTGAAACTCTTTATTAAATCTACTTGTATTTTATTATTAAAATACAGTCTATTTTATTCACTGTAATAATATAATGACAAGTCTAATTGTGCTATCCCTTCTCCCATTCTTATAATTATTTAATTAGGGAGGTGTCGGTATAGGCCTCTTACACATTTTTTGGTTTATTATAGACTTAAAATAACGTTTTCATCTCTCATTGCTTTAGTAAAAGATCTTGCCTTTGTCTGGGTTACCTTGCTTATTCTATACTGTCAGGTCTCCTCTCTTCAGGATACTTAACCTTTGTCTGCTCAGACAATTTTACTCACTAGGTTTTAGTTTTATCCACAGCTAAATCTTGTTTTCCTCTTTTTAAAACTAATCTAGATAAGTGGTTGGTCGATCTTCCACTTTTTAAAGTCACTAGGCAGATTTGTCAGTATAAATATCTTAAGTATTCATATTAAGCAAGGTTATACAAGCGTTTTGAGCCAGTTTGTTAAAGGCATCAGGCTGTGAATCCTGGAACCTTGACTTCTAGTCCTGTCTTGGGCACAAAGCCAACTGAATGGCCTTGAATCAGCCTCTTTACCTCTTTACCTAGGAATGAGGCAATGGCAAACCACTTCTGAAAATTTTTGCCAAGAAAATTTCAGGGACTTGTCTGGGCCATCTCTGAAAATCAGACATAATTGAATGAAATTTTTACAAAAGGCAAGCAATAATCTAATAGTAAAACTTTTAATGTGTAAAAGGTAAAGGTTTTCCTCGCATATACATGCTAGTTGTTCCCGACTCTAGGGGAGGGTGCTCATCTCCGTTTCAAAACTGAAGAGCCAGCGCTGTCCAAAGACGTCTCCGTAGTCATGTGGCGGCATGACTAAACGCCGAAGGCACATGGAATGCTGTTACCTTCCCACCAAAGTATTTTTCTACTTGCATTTTAACATGCTTTCGAACTGCTAGGTTGGCAGAAGCTGGGACAAGTAACGGGAGCTCATTCACGCAATGCTAGGGATTTGAACCGCCGAACTGCCGACCTTTCTGATCAACAAGCTCAGCGTCTTAGCCACTGAGCCACCGCATCCCCTATTTTAATTTTAATATTTTATTTTAATGTGGAGATAAATCAATGTTTGTAAAACATGGCTTTATATAAACATAGACTCTTTTCTTCCTAAATATAGGATTTATTTGTCTCCCTAAGTAATAATAGCCTTTAGAAGACTCAACAATATGCAACTTTCTGTCATCTCCAAATGGATTCTAAATGTCTAACACTTCAAATGTACATTAGATACTTCTGGATTCCATTATATTTGTTTGTCTTGCTCTTGCCTAAAAGCCTGCAAAGTATTTAGCATATGTCCCACCCTACAATGTCACTAGTGTTCTCATCCTATGCATTCCAAGCTTGAGGAAGTCTGATGTAGGAAAACCACAGAACTCCAAAGTAAGAGCCCGTGGAAGTCAGACAACCCAGCAGCATGGCACAAAGCCAAGTGCCCTGGGGACCTCTCAGCCACTCCAACCACATTGTACTCATAGTCTCCTGCCACCCTGTGTTTCACTGCACCTGACCTTCAATCTTACTGCTCCAACTGCAGATGAGGTGTGCCCATTCTGGCACTTCATAATGCAGCTGCTGGCCATGTGAGGCCATCTTCCCCAGATCTTGCAAGGAAACCACTGTGTGTGACCTTGGGAAGAAAGGCCCGGAGAGCCAGCAGTTGCATTGAGAAAGACTATTTTGGTCAGATATGGTGTGGGGGCCACAAAGTACAGGAAGGCACAATGGCACAGATGGAGGGGTGAGATATGTGGGAAGGGGACGTTGAAGTGCTCTTGTGGCTTTAAATGCAGGGCACACTGCCAAACATCTGAATAACAATAGAGACACTGCAGTGGCTGCAACTTTGTAGACCAGTTGCAAGTCCTTTTATTCGGCATCAGTGTAACTTCGAACAGTCACTGAATAAATGGTTGTAATTTGAAAATTGCCAGTATAAAAATATGGTAGCAAACTGCCATATCATCGAAATATAACTTCCCATTTTCTTTTCAAAAGGAAAGCAAGAGAAAAAAATGTTTTAAAATATCCAATACTTTCCAAAGCCTTTTACTGAGGTCCGCAGAGTAGTATCTCCCTTTGTCATTGGCTGCCCAAACAATGCCTACTTAACTACCATACTTTCTGAATGTGTAGGGCTCTGCCACAAGCACCAATTCAGTGCAGTGCAAAGAGGTTCATGTGAAAAAGATGTTCCTGATTTTATAACTAAATATGTCTAATTTGAAACAGTATGTCTGTTTTCTGTTTCTTTTACAACTGCTTAAAGCTGCTTTCAGACCATGTGGTGATTCAGTAAGACACAGTTTCTGTGTTTAGCAAGTAAGGATTGCCCCACAGTTCTCCCAACATTTTCTTTCATCCTCTGTGGTTGAACAATATGCCAACCCTCAAATTAAGCTAAGTTTCCACTGGAGTTTGAAGAAATACTGAAAATTATTGATTTACTCCTTTAGACTATAACTCCTGTATGTATCAACAACCCCTAAATAGAGGTTGAAAAATTAACTTCTCCCACATTTCTGTCTACAAGTATCTTGTGTACTTATTGTTCCTTTCTTTGTAGCCTAGAGCAGGATTAGGCAACCGTTTTTGGCTAGTGGAGAGCTTTAGTATTTTAAAAACATCTCTGGGTACTCTCACAAAGTGGTTGCCTAGGGAACAAATTCAGTTACAAAACACATATTCCAAGGCAAATTGGTCTCTGTGATTCTCTGTACCCCAGTTTAACTTTCTTTTTTGCTGGGCTCGATTCTTACTTGGTGTTCTAAATAGATTTTTGGAGGCTTCTGGGCGACCTATATTATAAAACAGAAACTTGAAATGGCTTACAAAAGCTATAAAACCATCCAAACAATTAAAATACAACAGGTGTAAAAGCAGAATAAAATGAATTCATTATATAAACTTTCTTTTAAATGTGTATGAAAATATAGGAAGCATTTCAAGAACCTGTTTGAATATTTTTTTAATAAATAAAATAAAAATAAAGTCGGAGCCCTATAAATACCAGGGAGACATCTGTGGATATTGTATTCCTTGTTACATAAAATTCAAGATCAGAACTGGATAAAACCTTTTTTAAATTTTTTTAGATTTTATCCCATCCTTTTTTTATGAAGAACTCAAGGTGGCGAGCATACTTAATATTCCTCCTTCCTCTTATTTTCCCTACAACAATCTGGAGGTGAATTGGGCTGAGAGTCACTGTCCCAAAGTCACCCATCTGGTTTTTCATGCCTAAAACAGAACTAGAACTCACATCCTCTGAATTAGAATAACACTTTATTCAGATCAGTTATCTCCAATGATACAGAATCCATACATAAAACTTGTGAAGTAAAAGTATCGACCAAAGGATTTGATGATGTATTAGGTTCACCTTGCATAATCATGCAGTTGTTATTATATTCATTTATGCAGTTACATTATTATGAAAAGTTTTTTTATTTCAAATTCTTCAGGTAAATTATAATTTTTGAAAGAAAAAGAACTATATTTATGGAGATAAGCATAGACTAGTTGAAAGTTTTAGTGTAATGTAATGGATTTTTTTTAAAAAAATTATCAGTGTTAATATTTGCTCTGAGTTATTTAGCTCATTTGTAGGATGGTCATATAATATTTTAGTTTTTTATCTAGGCCCTGCTGGAGATAGTGTTTGGGTCAAAAGTAGTCATAACAGGTGATGGATTCATTCCCGGAGAAAGAAGTGTCATAATCATGAATCATCGAACACGAATGGATTGGATGTTTTTATGGAGTTGCTTGCTGAGATATAGCTACCTCCGACTTGAAAAAATCTGCCTCAAATCTACTCTCAAAGTCATTCCGGGATTTGGTAGGTTATTGATTGATTTACTTATAATATTCTAAAATATGTTGTTTTTGTTAACTGCCCTGAGGGCCTCTAGAGCCACTTGGAGAGAAAAGTCCCAGAATGATAAAAGTGTTTAACATTATATATAGCCGCCTTTCTGTTTTACCAAAGCAAATATAGATCTTGCTCCAAATACGTTTTTTTTAAAATTATCCTCATATATCATACAAATTGATTTGTATTTAATTTTAGTCTTTAGCCTTTTGTATGGCAGCTGTACTGGATTAGATCCAGTCTTAGGTCTTCTACCTTGCTTTCCACAGTTTCCAACCAGCTATCTTTGATAAACCCACAATGAGGAGATTGGATTAATAAGCTTCTCTAATAATTTATTAACTTGAGTGAATAAATAATTTTTGTGATTAGAAATTATATAGTGGTTTCTGCTAAGTATGTTAGAACTGACATAGGACAAGAAACACCAACACCTAATATTACATATTATAACAGCTGCAAGAATTTCTCTTGTTCAAAACTGGAAATTGACCACAATACCCACAGATCTAGAAGTAATTAATAAGATACATCAATGCGCAGAAATGATTAGACTATGTTATTAAAAACAGGGAAGAAGAAGAAGAATATTTTACGATATGGAATATATGATATAAATGGTTAAAAAAAAGGAGTAAAGATGTTTTGTGAAAATGACCAAAGAAATTTCAAGGAATAAATACAATATTTATTTATCTACATTACATATATACATATATACACATAATGTAGATAAATAAATATTGTATTTTAATAATAATATAATAAGTAAGGAACTAGTAAATTAGCAACAGATATACCTATGGTAAATGAACTCAACTGTTATTAAAGGACATGTACACTGCTATGATACCACTGTAAAACAGAACTTTTTTCTCTTTTTTAAATTTTTGAAACTTTGAATAAATAAATTTATTTAAAAAAAAAATTCTTGGGTAGGTGTATTTTGGGTCTTTTTTATTTTTATGTTTTACCTCTATCAAGAAAAAAAAAATTCCTTTTCAGAATTCCAAATTCTGCTGTTAGTGGTTACACTATTGGTTGGCATTTATGTATGACAGCATAGAAATTGTATAGTGTTAGATTTAAGTGTGAATCAGCTTAGTATTTATTGAAGAATAAGACTGAAACCACATGTTCCTATTCTTCATTTTCAAATACTGAAGTCAAATTATTTAAAAGAAGTGAGATATAAGTATACTTGGCTCCTGTCTGCAAGGAAACAACCAAGCTCAGAGAGCACCAAGGACTTCAAATTCTATTTTGTCTTGTCTTCTAATTGGAAAGAACAGAACCAAAGTTAGATTACAAGTAGGCAGTACTTTCAGATATGGCAAAGATATTGACAGCCACAATTTGTATGGGGCAACTATCAAAACATTGCTTTTATTTTGTTTTATCTTTAATGTAATTTCACATCATGCCTACCTTGTGTAATATATATATTGTTATCTTTTTCAAAACTAATAAGTACAGCTGGTTGTTTTTAAATAGAATTATATTGTCGTGGGCTTGTTGGATGATTTTTCCAGAGAACTAGCTGCTATTTGATGAAGAGAAGGTAGCACAATGAGTGTGGTGCTCAAGGAAAAGAGGTCAAAGAGTTCCTGGTTGACTGAAGATGTAACACAGTGTGCCAATGACAACATAATAGGTTATGGTACCTTTAGTGTGAAAACTATTGATGGTGACATGGGAGCAAATAAGGATGCCCTTTCCTAAAAATCCAGAGCAATAGCTATAATAGCCCTCGAACAGGGTCACCAGCAACTCAAAGTGTTGTCAATGTGAAGAGGCACGTACGTGCCCAGGTACGTGAGAGCTAAAGAATTTTCCCTTACCTGTTGAGAGAAAGTAAAAAATGTCAGCACTAGATAAATAATTAAGGCTAATTAAGGGAGAGAAGGGGGTAAAAGGTTAATTGAACAAAGACAGAAATATAAGAAAAGAAACATAGGAACAAAGATAAAGCAATTTGGAATGTGAGAATAGTTTAGAAATACATGTTTATTAAGATAGAATAGATATGAAGATGGGTTGTGCAATAAAATCCTTGTAAATAGGAGTCTACATACTGTTCAAAGATTGAAGCAACACAGTTTATTTTGCAACAGTCCATTTATAGTTAAAGTGATTTCCCAACCAGGAACACCTTGTATTTTTGCTTGAATGTGTCACTATACTTGTACTTATCATCATATCCATAATTTTTCAGAGGGAGGTCTGTTACAACGTGCAAGCCAGTATCTGAATAGGGTCAAAGATTTTGTATGTGTGTGTGCGTCCCGTGTCCCTTTAAACCTTGTATAAATAGCTGGTGGTTTGCTTTGTGGATTGTAGGTGATGACCTTTTTAAGTGAAGGTCTGATCAACAGTGTCATATGATGTCTTCCAGCAATTCTATCAGGAGCTGTCAGACTTAGAGTTACTTAGAGTTATTTATATTGTGAATTAGCTTTGAGTCCACATGCTGGAAAATGTTCCTTATAATGTTATCATTTTTACTGAATTGTTTATACCAGAAATATGGATATCAAAATCTTTTTTTTTTTTTGCAATGTGAATTTTAATGATGATTCAGATAAGGGGGAAGAGCATGAGTTTTATAGAAATGGGAAATAAGATAGTTTTGCAGTTATCTAATTTGATAATGAATCAAGTCTAAATCTCAGTCTATTTTTTTCAGTGAAATCTTTGTTAGAAAAAATAGCACCAATAGTAATTTCAATAGAACAAAATTCATTTAAATCACAATTTCATTTTAAGCATTTTGATAACATTTCTTCTGGTTTCCCTCTTGGTTGTTGTAATCCAGCATTGAAGTTTGACCTAGAACTGATTGCACAGCTACTTCCCCAAAAACTGTGTGTATGTATGTGTGTAATTTTTGATTTTCAGAAATATTCATTAAACAAGCTTCTTTTGCCTCATCAACACTATGGTGCTACAAAACCTGATTTGTAGACCAATCTCTATGTTGTATAACAACATTCCCAGCCTCTGGTCCAGGCAGTGGTCCATTGGGAACCAGTCTGGGCAAGCGGTGGGCAAGTGTGTGAAGCTGCATTTGCACAAGTGGCATATGCACATGCGGAACCATCTCCGCTCCTTTCCCTCTGCTGCCTGAAATATAAAAAATAATTGAAATTTGATGAAACACAAGATCATCTTTTCCTGTTCTTTGGATATCTTCAGCTGTGTTGGAGTTGAGAGAATTCCCCAGAATTTTAGAAGTTGTAGTACCAATACATCCTGAGGATACCAAATTGGAAAAAACTTTGCTCAGTTATTAGTAACAAGAGAAATGGTTAATGATAAATAGTGCAGAAGTCTATTAATAGAAAATAGAATTTGGAAAGGGTTGAAATAGTTCTGCTATTTCTTGCCATTTTTAAAACAATAATTAAAAGTATATATATATATAAGTTCTATACTTAATATCTAATTCTCTAATGTGCTTAGACTCATGTATATTTCATAATGTTGAGGGGTTTAATGTTTAAATTCAGTTCAGAAGGAAAATAGAAGTAATGGCATGCATTTTTTGCAAACTTTGACAGTTTGGTTAGACATCTGTTTCCTCTTAAAAATCATCCTTAAGGAACAAAATGTAGAATTTATTCCAGTAGAAATATAAGTTTCTAATTAGTCCTTAACAACAGCAGAATGGGAAAGGGGGATCTTTTTTTCCTGTACCCCCTTCAAAGTCTCCTTAAAAATAGATTATGAAACATTTTTTAAAAATAATTTATAGGAAGAAATTTCCATTCTTTGGGATCAAGCCATTGTTGCTGCAACATTTTATTGTATGAATGAAGATTTGATTTTAAAAAGGAACAGTTAACATAAGTCTTGCTTTTCCACAAGTTTTAACAACATATCTAAAAAATTTTTGTTTTTAATATATTCATAGATACTGTGATTTTTTTTACTAATAAATATGTTGAGTTCTTATATTAAACCATCTTTGTATACTTTGGGAATCTAAATCATGTTCAAGCACCATCCAAATAAATAACTAATTCAGTGTTTAAAAAATTCTTCGAATTCGTTTTAGGTTGGGCCATGCAGGTTGCTGCCTTCATTTTCATTCAGAGGAAATGGGAAGAAGACAAACATCATTTTGGAAATATGCTGGATTATTTTTGTGATATCCATGAACCACTACAGCTTCTCATCTTTCCTGAAGGAACTGATCTCACAGGTACATCAGGGTTACTTAATGTAATGTTCCACATTCATTAGAATCTATTGGCAAGCAAAATAATGCTATATAATGTTAAGGAAAGAGTAGTTCTTTCACATCTCTATGCTAAAACATCCACTGTGCATCCACAGTTTTGTTGTACTTGTACAATGACAATAAACTTCTTCTTCTCCTCCTCCTCCTCCTTCTCCTTCTCCTTAGCAAAAAAATATTTTTGTATATCTGATAATAGAATTAATAGAATATTTATGATGAGGCATATCTTAAGATTTTTTTGGCATGATTTTATATCATACTAAGTTGTTTTATGTATACTTTTCTGTGTTATAGAGATTTAATTTAAAATGTTTAAAGTAAAAAAAAAATATAACATTTTATCTTCAGTTTTTATCTTATTTTATTAGTTTTTCAGGCATTGTTAGTTGTTTTTCATACTTTTAAGGATGGTGATAATACTCCATTTAAGTATAGGAAAATAAAAATAAAACTTGTTTTGAAGAATTCTGTTGTTTGGTTTGATTTGGTTTTTAATGTTAATATACTGAATAGAGAAGATTGTACTTCCTCACAAGTCCTGACATGCATCATTGGTCTTTGCTGCTGTTTCTCATTATATTATTCTTTCTGGATGCATAATGTCTCAAACATTTCCTGTTCATAAAAAGCATACTAACAAAATTTAGTCTCTGAACTTAACCTAGAACTTTCATTCCTCCTGTTGGATTTGGAAGAGGCAACCTGGTAGGCTGTTTGAAAGATTGGTTTTTTCGTAAAAACAAACAAACAAACCACAATCTGTGCTTCTTGGTTAATGGAAATTAATATCTAAGTTTGCAAGATTTTCTCACGTACTGCTTATTGATATGGAGTCCTAGATTCCTGCTTGCTGTGCTTCATTGCCTATTCATTCTTAATGAAAAGCAGAAATAATGTCTAATGAATATAACATTGGGGTCCTAGATCAGTAATCCTAGAAAACCTAATAGATAGATTCTAGGTCAGTGGTGGCTAACCTTTTTGGTCTCCGATGCCGAAAATTGCGTGCAGGCTTGTGCGCTCGTGTGCCAGCACCCAGAAGGCAATGCGCATAGCCTCCACATGCCCCTTGCTCATGCACACACAACCCCCACACACACCACGTGTCTATGCACATGCATCTCCTGGGCATGCACACCAGATACCCGACGATCAGCTGTCAGGCGGGTGGCAGTGGGCCTCTTCTGGACAACCTCTCGCGTGCCGGAGAAGTAGCTCTGCATGCCATTTCTGGCACATTTATTTATTTATTTATTTATTTAATCAAACTTTTATACCGCTCCCTCTCCCAAAAAGGGACTCGGGGCGGTGTACAGCCTACTAAAAAACATACAATAAATATAATAAATACGATTAAAAATAAATTAAATAATTAGATCCGGATGTCTATTCAAAATTCAATTAAAAATTAAAAGCTAATAAAACCTCAGTTAAAATTAATTAAAAACCAAAAACACAGTGCCATAGGTTTCCCATCACAGTTCTAAATGTTGTTGCTGATTCAACCTTTGGGACTAGGTCCTGCAATTTTTGAAACTCTTTTGACCCAAGGCATACCGTGACTGCAGCTCTCTCCTGACAGTTGTATTCTGTATTGTAAGAATTGGACTTTGGGAGTATAGCTTATCTATGTTTATGTAAGAAAGTGACAGAAGTATTTTGTAATAATTTTTATTGAAATAAATGCATTCTATTATAATGTGTTTGATCCTTTATTCCAGTGATGTTTTCTGTAATGCTGAAATTTAAGGCATTTTAATTGTTTTTTCTACTACTTTTCTCTGTAGATGAAACTAAAGCCCGTAGTGATACATTTGCTGAAAAAAATGGACTTCAGAAGTATGAATATGTCTTGCACCCAAGAACTACAGGCTTCACTTTTATAGTGGATCGTTTAAGAGATGGTAATCCATGTTCATTTTCCTCCTTTCTTTTCAAAATAATATATTTTAGATAAGAAATGTTGTTAGAGGCCAATTATTTTGAATCATTGGTCTAAAATATATTTTAAAAAGGTTTGTGTATTTCAATAGATTTCCTTCCTTATTTACTCAGGGAAACTTTTTCCATGCTTAAAATAGGAAGTAGTTTGATCACTTCCAATTAAGTTGCCAGTATTGTGTCATATTAAATTGCTTGCATTTTCTATGTGAATTTTGCATTCTGAAGTAAGGAAATACCTACATTAAATTTGGTATTGAGGCAAAATATACTTTTCTAGGTTTTGCTGCAGTTTTCTGCCTTATCAGATTGTTATAATGTCAAAACAGTATTGCTAAAATTATCCACAACATAAAGTAAGAATTCAAATCATTTATAGCCTCTTTGGTGAAGTGAGCTATAAAAGCAACAATGTCAAGGTTCCGACTAAGGATCCCAGGCAAATCAGAACTCCGAGGCCACTCATTTCCTCAAAGAACTTCTTTATTAGGAACATCATATTGGCACACTCAATGGAAAACTAACTCTGAATCTTTCTCTTGGTTTTAGCATAATTAATGCTAGGAATAACCCCTTCTCCATGTGTCACTGGTCATGTTGGCCAATTAGGTTAATTGACGGGCTCTTCAGGCACTATTCTCCTCTTCCCATTGCCTGGGAGATGACCTTGGTTCCCACGAGAAAGATCTATGTTGTGTCTAGCAAGGCATTCCAATCTGCACCCCCTTCCTGTAGTGTGTGGCAATGATGAACTAAGAAAATGGCTTCTGCCAGGTTTAGTTTGGCGTTGACATTTACACTAACTGGCCACCTATGTTTTCTAGATTATGGGTTGGCAACTATGGGCTAGATGAAGATTGAATCAATTTTGATGATCCCCAGAATACTTTGTCCATTTTGCCATGCACTTGCAATACTCTGATGGAAGGCATCAGTGTTTCCCTACTTCTGTTGGTAATGGGAAAAAGAGATATTCAGCAGTCATTAAGACACAGGGAAGCATTGTTGCTAGTACTAGCAAGGAACTAGTGATCTCAAAGAGAATTGAGGAGAAGTAGAGTCTGGCAGGAAGATTCAAAGGTGGAACCTTTTTTTTTTAGGTCGAGGACTTCAATTAAATTTAATTGATACAATTTCCCATATGGCAAATGCTTTTCATGTTTTGTCAGATTAAATATTGGGAGTCATGCTGTAGCTATTTAAAATGTATTCAATCTCTTCCAACTCTTCGTAATCCAGTGGACATCATTTCACCATCATGTGTCAGTGACTGTTATTTGACTTCTTAAAGGTTCATAACTTACATAGATTTGTGCAGGTTTTTTTTAAATACAGTGTAGGCATTATGTATTAGCCTCTTTTCCAATGATCTTTGGTGTTTCTAACTGCTCTAAAACACTTCTCTAGTATCTGTGTCTTCTTCTGATGCATTCAAATATCTTACTATTTTGCTTCGTTATAAGTGCTTAAAATGAGCAGTCTTCATCTAGGATTGAATTAATCTTTTTTTTCATTCATTTTTATTGGACTAGTTTTAATTAATGTACTCCAGCATCACAGTTTAAAGATATCAGTTTCTTTTCATTCAGTTTTCATAGCCATGTCTAGTTCTAACATAGGTTTTCTCCCGGTTAAAAGATGCCTTTTTATATCATTATTATCATGAAAATTTAAGCCTAAAGTTTTTATTACTGCAGGTTCTTCTCTGCTATTTACATTGGGATTGCCTGTTGACATAATCTTAAGGTCTGTTTTTTTTAATACAGAGCAGCAGGCTGGCTTTTTAATCTCTTTCACCTTCAACAAGAAATTCCTTAAGTCTTCATTTCTAGTTGTCTAGCCATCTAGGTATTATTACCAGAATATCTGAGATTGACGCTTCATCAAGTAAATTTAATTCCAGTTGTTATCCCTTCTAGTCATCATTTCCCATAGTGCATTCTGCCTGTAAGTTAAGTAAATTGGGTGACAGTATATGGAACCTTAATGTACATGTTTTCCTCTTTTTGAGTTATTTAAATGATATGTATACAATTCCAACCATTATTTCCTGATTGTCATACACATTTTTCTAAAGGCAGTTAGGGTGGGAAGTGTTTAAGTGTAATCCTGTTTATTTATTTGAACTTGGGTCTGCCTGATTCTGAACTCTGGGTGGATTTCAATGTAATAAACCAATACAAGACAAGTTGTGGCTACAGTTGCTTGGTACAAAAATAGAGCCAAGGCAAAGACCTTACTGTGTTTACAGAGTAAAAAAGTATTAGTATATTTAATGCAGCAAAAATGTATGTATTTTGGAAGTTGACTTGCTTTTCCATTATTCATCATATGTTAGCAATGAGGTCATGAATGCCTTTTCCTCTTCTGAATCAGAGCCATTATGGGAAGATAGTTGATTCATATTCTCTTTTCCCAGAGTGTCTTGAATACATTTTTATTACATGAAGTTTATTGAGGTACCTGCTGCATGCAAGACAGTACAACTAATCAAGTTTTTGTTTACATATATTAATATCCTCTCTTTTCTGAAATGTATGATGTAGCTAAAATTCTGGTTAGTATCATTACATGGCATAAAGTCCCACTTGTTTTCAGTGGGATAATGTCAGTTTATTTATTAAGGAATATGTCTGCACTGGATCTTCTCTATCTAGGCTACATAAAGAAATGACGTTCACTATAGCTCTACGAAATGGAAAAGTTTCAATGGAGACAGATTTCCATGTATTATCTTCTGCTCTTTCAGAAAGGAAAATGAATGGAAAATTAGTCAAGCAGATGGAATGGTAGCCATCATATCACTACTGATTGAATGGGAATTTTTAATATTGAGGTTATTATCATGAAATTTTTAATATCATGGCAGATCTCTTTAAAAAGATCCCATGCACAAGAACAATAACCTTAAATGTCTCGTGGTTTTCTGTGAATAATGTTTAGCTCATGACAGTTTTCCCATCCTCGGGCTGATGTCCATTCGCGTCAAGCATATATGGGCATTATGTTACTTCAAAAATAGTTCTGTGCAGAAGGTGGGAAATGTCATGTGGGGAGAAATAAATATCCCTAAGTGGACAGATCATATACAAGGAAATTAAGGTTATAAATTACTATGCATATGAGAGTATTCTAGAATGGAATTGGAAGTGACCAATTCAGTATTCTAAAAGACCAAATGGAGAAGTGCTTTTTATATGCAAAAAAAGAAAAAGTAAAGTTGAAAAGTACAAGGAAAAACTATACCTTCATCCAATGAGAAATGGGCAATTTGTGCTGTGCCTATTAATGATAATACTGGTATCTCCTTCAGCTCCAGTAATGATTGTTGAATCTGTTTTACCTGCTGTCTCTACTAACTAGATGTGGCATCATTATTCCATAATGTCATCAAAAGTTTAATTCCTTAAAACTTCTCAAAAATTAATTTTATTTGTCAAGCGCTATATTTAATTTGTATTATATATAATCTGTTGTTTGGCTGAATTACCCGTTGTGCTAGAAATGACTCTATTACATGAACCATTAAAATGCTGAGGAAGTATTTGAATATGAGAATCAATTTGTGAAAAAACTATATTTTTTGTGCCGCAGGCTAGCAAAAGCCTAAATGTTCCCTAAGTTAAAATACAATACTTTACTTCCTAATGCTTAATCTACAGGTAGTCCTCCAAATTATAGCTACAATTGGGACTGGAATCTTGGTCATTGACCCAAGTGTCATTAAGTGAAATATCATGCAACTGATTGTGGACATTAAGTGATCTTGTAGATTGCTAAATGACAGAATTCCAGATAAGGAATACAGGATGCCTCAGGAGAATGGGGAAGACCAAACACAGAACATATGTGAGTATCTCTCCACTCAGGAGTGGAAAATGATCCCTGCCATAAGCCAAACAGGATTTTCAGTCCCAGAGGGAAGAGACATTCACAACTTACACTAGGTCTCCCAGGGCCTCCCCCATTCCCATGAGCGTCTATGGAGATTCTCAATAACCCAGACCACGGCTGCCCCATTCAGAATGGTAATGACTGGATGACTGCAAAGAATATAAATCCTTCCACTCCCCATCAGTTAGTTAGAACTGAAAAATCTTCTTAGATGAGAAGCAAAATGTTTTCAAAGGAAAAAAACCAAGAAAATCCAGTTGCTTTTTGAGGAAGAAAAAAGCATCTTTGGGACATTCCCCTGAGATACCCTGTGTTCCTTACCTTACTAAACTGTCTCTGTTCAGGCTGAAAATCCTGCTTGTCTCTGGGGACTGGTTGAAACAACTGCTTGCCAAAGGATTTTAACACCCTGTATGCTTGGATTTTGGCATTCCAAACAGATTCAGCAAATCCAACCAATTTCGGCAATCTAACAGGATTCAGCAAATCCAATTAGCTTTGACATTTCAAGCAGGTAAGAAGCTAAAATCCTTTGACAGGCAGCTCTTTCACTCTGAAATCGGCTGAAAGAGCTGCTTGCTGAAGGATTTCAATTCCATTCCTGCTTTGATTTTGGCCATCAAACCAATTTTGACAATTGGATTCAGCCGTTTTTTGCAATCAAAGCAGCATGAAGCTAAAATTCTCAACAGATGGCTCTTTTACTTTGGGATCGGTCTGAAAGAATTACCTGCCAAAGATTTCAGCTTATGCCTACTTGGCATAAAGCTGAAATCCTTTGACAGCCAGTCTCCAGAGATGAGACGGAATGCTCTTGGCAAGCAGCAGAAATGTGTAGCCTTCCTTGCAGCTTCTCCATTGACTTTGGGGATCCAGCAGAGAAGGTTACAAATGATGATTATAAGGCATTTGGCAACTGGTTGTTAGTCAGATTGTAAGCATGTGACCACAGGTTGGTAGTGCTATGTTTCGTAACAATCAGAAGTTATAGGTTGTAAAGCACTTTCTGAGACCATTAAGAATTCAAACAAGCAGTCAAAAGTCGAGGATTACCCGTACTCAGATTTTGTGATGGAATGTGCACATTGAGGACCAGTGAGGGAGAGTTTGAGCAATACAGAACTTTCCAGATAGAGGCCTGGATTAAGTGACTGCAGTCCCAAACTGAGTAAGGAAGAGAGGAAGAGGTTCAGAGTAGCCACATTCTACAATCTAAAGATATATCTGGTGAGTTGGAAAATTCTACTTTTAATTTGTCAAGATTGTGTCCATTTGGTATAAGCAAATAAAGATTGAACTTGATTGGATTTCTCTATATGGTCTCTGGGCTTGGGCTTGACAGATTCTCTTCACATCCAAAATTTCAAAATTTATAAATACTTGATTTTTAGCAACCTAAATTCAATTTACACTGCTGTGTTTTTGTTTCCTTGTAGGTGTTAGTCCACTTTGCATAATTTTTTCAATGGATTCCTGAGGCTGTTACTTCTTAAAGCCACAATTGTTTTTCACTTTTATGCTTCTAGAGGTCTATTTTGTTTGTGACATTTATTTTAGTTTAAATTTTGATTTTAACCTGACGTACTTGCTATTTGTATTTATACTACTTATTACTTACCAGATTCTAGAGATTTGTTTTTACGTGCTGCTGAGATATGTATATTTGTGTACAGTACATACCTGCAAAATTTCTTAAAAGTAATTTATTAATCATTTTAAATTGGGCTTCTAAAATGATGTACTTTTTTATTGTAGTAAGCCCTGCATTCAGTCACTCATACTCTGAACATCTCCTCATTGGATTTTTGCCAGTGTGCTACCCCTTAACTATCATTTGGAAGCTACAATTGGTCTAAATAATACAGAAATATTTATATAAATAAGGTTGTATCTTGTATTGAGTACTTGGGACATAGATTGAAGATTCTGTTGGTGTATCCTCCATTGCCTTTTCCAATAGTTTTCTTACCTCATGGATCAATTTCAGATTGGTGTGGTATACTCCTTACAAGAATGTTGGTTTTGGGACATTTCAGTGTTTATGATCGAGGCTGCTCAGGACATCATAGCTGCTATAACAACTATAGTTCTGTCTCATTGAGTCAATTGTCCAGTACAGGTCATGCCCTGGATTTGCTTTTTTTTTAACTTTAACTTGAGCAGAAAGATGGTGCTCTGAATATATGGCATGTTAAATATTTTCCTTTGTCCAGATGATAATAGTCACATTAAAATTTAATCTTGCAAGAACCATGTATCTCTGAGGGGTGAGGAAACTATTAAAATGATCTATCTGTGTAGGGTAATAGATTCCAATGGATTCCAGAAAACTCTGGCTAGTATGGAATTCTGTTAAAGATTTGGCTGATATATTTAGAGATAACTGGGGCTATTAGTATTTTTCTTGGATCATCTCCTATGTCACACAGCCTATTCAGAGTATTGGTAAATCTCTCATTGAATAGGGATAAAGCAAGCTGGGAGATTACTAGAATGAGGAAAATGTGTCTTTTACATACTCAAATCATTTTTTAAAAGTTTAGTATTGAACCTACTTTGTAATGGTACTGTAATTTTTGACTGATTATGTGCCCTCAGGTTTGTGTCATCTTTTAGCAACCTCATAAATAGATTTGGCCCAGAAGAATCTATCTCTGTTATGGCTCTTAAGGTCTTCCAATGGTGTTGTATTGATGAGGGAGACAAAAAACATTTTTCTCCTCCAGCATTATCCAGGGGAGCTTTTTGAACTGGTTTGCAATCTTTAGGATTTGACTCAGTAAAGATCATATAAAAATCATAGTAGTTATGCTGTGACATGCTAAATAGTTGAGGGAAACATCAATTAAATTTACATGATATAAAACCTACACTTCTAGCAGTTCAGTCTGTAGAACCTCCTTGATCAGGTTTCTTTGGATGCATTTCATTCTGGCTTTTAAGGCATGAAGATGAAAATAAGTTGTTTGATTGGTTCAGCTGTGTATTTATTTAACCCTTGCTCTATGACTCATCATATTTAATAGAAATGGGTTTTTTAGCAGGGGTAGGATATTATATATTGTGGGTAATCTCATCCTCATTAAATAATAACTATATTGAGACCACTATCTGTAAAAAATGGGCCCAGAAAAGCTTAATTTTAAATTGGTCTTCGAGTCTCTTCTGTGCATGTGCTGAAGGGGGTGCATGCATGCATGCGTGGGACACAGGGAGGCATGGGCACATTCACGGGCACGCACGTGTTCCATTTTGAGGATGCGTGTGCGTGCTTTGGGCACTTGGTGCCAAAAAGGTTAGCCATCACTGGTATAGGGTCTCCTTGAGCAGCAGGTTGGACAGGAAGACCTTCCAACTCTGTTGTTCTGTATTTTTTTTTTAAAGCACCTCACTTCTTTCTCATGTTTTAGGGAAAGGTCAGGCTGTCGCCTATAAATTCTTCAAGAGGAAAATTATCAGTCAGAGTTCTATTTAAGGAGCTACAAGGATAATTGTGTAGGAAAGTTCCTATGGGAGATGGTCCATCTTAGAAAGAAAATAGATTTAAAATGATGCTTCTACAAATCTGAAGAACTTGGAAAACTTTTTCCTTTGCATTTGTGATAAGGCAAATAACAGAGATTTTAGTGTGCAGAAGAGAGCAAGTAACATGACACCTCCTGGTTGTAACTGGTTTCTTTGGGAAACATAAATGAGTCAAAAACGTACTACTATATTACGTTATAGTTAAGAGATTTCTTTGAACTTGGCTTACCAGGATATGAAATATATGAATGCCTGAATTCCTTCCTTGCTTTTCTGTAAACAGTGTCCCTGGCCTTAAAAGTGTTCTGTGCACAGGTCATTTAGATAATTATTTATATGTAGTGCAGACCTCAAAAAAATAGCTGTTAACATCTATAATATTTGCAAATTATAACCATGAGTCCTCTCTTATTGCATATTGCTAGGCTTAAACAATCTCATTCATTGTAGGAAAAGCTTTATCTTTCTATAGCTGTTTTATTAAGAATAATGTTTGTCTTTTCCTTCAGTACAGCAGTACTGGCTCCTAGAGGACAACCATGCTCACTTAATACATATTTGCCAATGAACATTTAAACAATGTGGCTCTATCCTTGCTGATTAGGTAGTTCAAATACATGAAATTTAAAACTTTACTGCATTAGCATTATGTTTGCTTTTCATTAATATCCTAAACATGTTTCTTCCCCTATATACTGACACTGAATTTAATTTGCTGAGTCTAGCTACCTTAAAAAACAGAATGTGCCTCAACTTTTTTTTTCTCTTCCTTTTTATTCCTGATTTGCACATATTTTGGTCTATTTTGAGCTGACTTACATTTTTCAGTCTGATAGATTTTCCTGAAGAGTTCTTAAAATATAAGCATATTTATTCTGGTTATATGTTGCCATAGTTACAGAAGTTGAAAAGTTAAAACAAAAAGGGCAGAGATGCTTGGGAAAATGTTACCCTGGAGCCAGAAATCATTCTCTCCTTCCTAAATATAGATCACAGAATAAAGAGTTTGGAAAACAAACTTTAAATTAGTTTTACTCTTACAAAACAGATATATTATTAAACATTTTTGTTTATCAAATTTATTTGACCAATTGTGTTCTGGGATAGGGACAGAGATATTAAGTTACATCCAATAAAGAAGAAAGATCCAGAAGTTACCGATTACTCTGCTGGATATATCCTGCATATGAAAAAGTAATCAATCCAGCATGCAGTATTTTTCAAGACAAGTGTGATAACTTTTTAAGCTTAGATACTGCAACAATTGTAAGATACTGCTGAAGTCTTGTTAAATTTTAGTAATTAGTAACAGGAGTTGGAGAGTTTTATTAATGGACCTTAAAATATCATAATTATGCATCTGCTTTATGCATTAGCAGACAAAATAACTCAAAGAAACAGCTGCAAATCTCTAGAAAAGGCAATAGCATATAGTATGGCTATTGTAAAAAAGGTCTTCTATGTAAATCTTCATTTCCCCCAATTTGCACTTGTTTTCCAAACCATTCAGATTATGCCTAATTCAGTCCAGATAATATGTAATCCAATTTAACCTACATCCTCACATTTCACTTTCATTTTATTTGCTTGCTGTTATTGTTAGAGTTTCATCACTATATCCGGCAAATGAAGCACATGCTCAGTATCTTTATCAGGTACATATTTTGTCTCAAACATAAGCATTTACATATTTTCAATTCTAAACTTTTTTGTTTATCTCTTTCTCTTACAGTTTTAATATAGCTGCTTTAAAAACATTTGTTCAGTCCATCAGTCAGTCAGGTAGATTATCCATTCCACTCATATAAAAAAATCTATAGAAATGTATAGAATAGTATTTATTGAAGGAAATTTTCTAATCCTGTTACAGATGGGTATGCTTTCTTGTAGAATATAACATGAAAAGATGCCTGATGACACAGCGCAGTAAATAAGGGTTTGTGTATTGTTGTGTATTGGCTGACAGTGTGTCCATTTTCTCCATTTAGTCTTTAATTTTGTGTATTCATTATGATAGATATGTTGCATTTACAGAATCTCAAATTCTGCTCTTCACCGTCCTGCCAAAAATCATCTTCTAACCCTAACCACATTGCTTTGATTTACTTTCAGCATAGCTGACAGAGCAGAATGTATTTGCTGGAACTAACAAAATTTATCCAAATAATTATAAGGAGTCGAACTTGTGCTAGCAATTTACAATCCCTCTTTTTAATTCTTTTTAAAACAGATGATTATAGAAAATAGAGCCCAGTCTCTCACATCTTTGTCAGCAGCTTAAGTACTGTATCTTGTTATTTGAATTTCATTTTATTGCTTATGTTCTAAAAACTACATTTTCTCAACCAACAAGTTATGTTTAGTTAAAATCAGCCCGTTAAGTGTAATTTTCTGATTCAGAATATATTTGGCCTGAGAATGCAAAGAATAATCTTCTCTGAACCTCAGCTATGTGAGAAAGTGCAGATTATCCATGCATCGTTGAAGGGAAAAAACTGAGGGCTGGAATTAAGAATAACCTTTTTAGTGCATATCTGATTAAAAACAGAAAAGCAATTAATTCTTATTTAACCGCCAGATATGTGAGTTACTTTTACTTGTGAGAAATCTACATCATAATGATAATGAAAACCCCTTTCTAAACTAATGTACTTGAAAAATATCATGCTCTCTGTTCCATTATTAATACAGCAAAAACTGCTGGAAAACTTAAGTGCAAATACAATCCACTTAATGTCATTCAGCACAATAGTACTTTCCATTTTAAACTATAGCATGTGTAGAATAGCAATGAAATATACATGACTTCTTTTTAAAGCTTGTGCTTTAAAGGAAAAACAGTTCAGTCAACATATTTATGTTTAACAACATTTCAATTTAGTTATATGGACTTGGGAATATTTCTGTAAATGGGAAAATACTAATACAATTTAAAAACACATTACTAATTAGATTATCTAATTATTGAGCCTTGACATACATAAACCATTTTTCCAGGTGTATGATAACAAAGTGATGGCAAATTTTGGAACATGAAAACCTAAAAATAATCCAGTAATTTATACATTTGTGGAGGATTTTAATGGGAGCATAACTCATGAAAGACATACTGATCTCTCAGAGACAGAATATGTGCTTTGATATAGAAATTCCAAAGCAGAGGTGGGAAATTTTCAGCCTGAAATTTCAGACAGTAAGAACCTGTTTTTATATGCAGAACCATCAAGAAGTATTACTCCCTATGGAAAATTTTGTCAGTGTGTTGGTGCATAGAAGAGAGAGAGGAACCATACTTTGAAAAGTATTTTGAAAAATCATTTTCAAGGAGTAGCATTGCAAACCCTTCTTAGGAGGTAATCATGAAAGGAGAAGGAATATTCAATTGGGACTTCCTTTAAATTTCTAGAAACATTTTGTCTAAAGGCAATTATTTCTGAGGTGGATACTCTTCTGAGGTGGGACATTTGTATATCAATTTCTAAATGATAGATGGATAGGTATAAAGATGATTAATTGCAGGCATTTGTTAAATTCATATGTGGAAAAAAAACCCAGACATTGTCACATGGGTCCATTCTTACATTTTGCAAAATAATACCAAAAGCATGCAAATTGTTGTAAAGAAAAATTGGCAGGCTTGAACTCTATTGCTAGGTCAGTTCTCTAGTTTTTAAGTGTTGGTTAAACATGAAGATTGGACATATATCTAAATATAAGTTCATTCTTTTTCTGTTTCCCTCCTTTTTGTAAACTGCTTCTGAACAGATGATTTCAGAAGCCATTTTACTACCAGTATCACAAGTAGTGCAAAATAAATGTTTTCTTGCATATCTTTTTTACAAAGAAGTGTTTTTGGAATTGAAAGTATTGGTAAGCCATGACAGGAAAGCTGGTAGCTCCAGAGTCTTTAGATCTTTATATGGAAGATAATTTTGATAGAAGGAAACATTCAAATATGCTGTCTTCAATGTATATCCAAAGCAGGGACTTGGCTAGTTTTTAACCACTTTCTATTCAACAGGAAATAAAATAAATTGTTTTCAACTCCTTTTTTGAAATCCTGTGACAGGACTCATATTGGAAAAAGTTTCATTTCTTCCGGAATGTACTTTTTCCTACTACTGGTATGGTTACCCCTTAAATGTCATGTGTTTGAGTGAATGAGGCGTCATCATAATATGGGTATATCAGCTAAGCCACATCTTGATTCTCTGTGCTTTAATATAGTGTTGTTTCCTACAACTTTGTCAAGGCACACTTCAGGTCCCTTCTAAGGGAGTCTGAGGGAAAAGGGAAATGAATTTTGCTGTACAATTTGAATCATCCCAAGAACTCCTTTTACTAAGTTAAGAGGGCTTAATTCCCCTTTTAGCAACAGAAAGACATCTTTTTTCTTTCAGTGTTCAACATTTTTCATCTGTTGTAAAAAAAAAAAATGTCCTTTTTGCATCCATAGCCCCCTCCCCGCCCCGGGTATTTTATGGTACCTACTCTTTTCTCTAGATACCACAGAACATAGTCTTTGCCTATGTTCTCATATCTGGTCTATCTGGAACAACTATGGTATATAAATATGTTGAATGAAATAAAATAAAATAAAATTCATTTCTTAGTTGTTTCTCACCTTCTGCCCCCACAGTTCTTTTCCCCTGCATGTCCATCTATCATCACAATTCTTCTTACTTCCTCCGTTAGTCAGCTATTCTTCTTTTCAATTTTTTTCTCCAACTTAATTTCTGTTTCCCAAAATGGTTTTGGTTCTTCTCACCTACAACCACTTAATTCCCTGGGTGACTCTAAGCTTATTCACTCTTAGTCCAGTTTACCTCAGAGTGGTTGCTGTTGGGAATAGGAGGGAATGATGTGAACGCCATCCTGAATTCCTGTGAGAAACCCAGGATACAAAGCTAGAAAATAAAGTAAATAAAATTTCTTTTCCTCCTTGCTGCACCTCCATTCTGCACATTGCATTCATGCAACTATAGCAATTTAGATAAGGAAATTCTGGAAAAGTAGTAGCCCGCTGCATGCTGAAGCTAAACTACAATAGGATTGTTTGTACTTACATATGTTTTAAACTGCATTGAGGGGACTGTCATGGTCAAAGGGATTAATAATTGATTGATGGTATTTGAATTATTTTATTAATATCTACAAGCTGGCTTTGCCAGGACCATGTGTTACATAAGTATGATATATAATCTAATCTCAACAAGTAAGATAAAAGATATTCATTCCATGCCAGCTCCTCACTTTCAATTATTCTTCAAGTGTTTTTCTCCTTCCATTAAAATGAGATTCTTGATGATAAAATTGAGTGTAATATATAACCAGATTTAGTTCTGTAGTAGTGGAATCCAAAATTTTTATTCCTCCAGTTCTTTATATACTGTAAAGAATTCTTAAATGAAGGTGATCTAGCAGCAATATGTTGCTGTCATTAATCTTGCTATACTTTTGCTTTTTAAAAAAATGATCAAAGGGTTTTCTGAATCAAGAGGTAGAAGAAGCACCAGTAATGCAGACATTTACTACAGCCTTATTGTTGCACTGTTAAGGGAGAATATTACATCCAAAAGTGCTGTGGACCACATCTGTACTGGGGTTTTTTCACATAATTAATGAAAGGTCAGTAATTCAATCTACTGGGAAAAATCATGTCTTAATTGAATATGCATTAATGATTATAGGCAAGGACACTTAGTAATTGTTTCTGTAATAGTAAAATACATGTTTTCTCCACTTGATAGGAGACTACAAAAATAGAGGGAAATTAATGCAGAACTATATCTTGTGTGGAATGAAGACTTGTTATATGTGTGTTTGGTTTTATTACTTGAGTACAGTAAGAATGTTAGAAATTCTTCATTAGTGCATAGTCTGAGCTATTAATCTATATTTCAAAATCCCCTAATGTGACTCTGTTTTAGCTAAATTATAAGCTTATTATCACACATATTTAAATTTTTGGAAGTATACTAATAAGCTTTTTTTCTCTTCTCATAAGTAGTTATACACTATTTCTCTTTAAATCTCTCACACATACCTATTATAGGATAGAGTAACTAAAAATATATCAAAAGATTATAAATATAAAGTAGCATGGTTTTCCAAGTTGCAATGTATGGCTATGAAAGTTGGACCATAGAAAGGCCAAAGAATTGAGGCCTTTGAACTATGGTGCTGGAGAAGATACATGCGAGTCCCTTGGACTGCAGGGCAATGAAACTGTTAGTCCTAGAGGAGATCAACTCTGACTGCTCTTTAGAAGGCCAGATCCTGAAGATAAAACTCAAATACTTTGGCCACCTAATGAGAAGGAAGGACTCAAAGAGCCTAATACTGGGAAAGATTGAGGGCAATAGAAGAAGAGGACCACAGAGAATGAGGTGGCTGGATGGAGTCACTGAAGCAGTAGGCGTGAGCTTAAATGGGACTCCAGAAGATGCTAGAGGACAGGAAGGCCTGGAGGAACGTTGTCTATGGGGTCGTGATGGGCCGGACATGACTTCGCAACTAACAACGTAAACTAACATAATACAGCATTAATCAAAGCTGTTTTAATGTATTTTAATGTATTTCTATAACTATAGAAGTTATAAAACTAACCTCTTATTAGGCATGCCAAAATCAAACAAACAAGAATGTGATATGCCCTTTTTGAATAGCAGAAATGATTTATGAAACAATTCTCTTTTACAGTTCTCTGAAACAATTCCCTTTTACACCTCATCTTATCTTTGATAACTCATCATCCATATAACTTTCCCCAAATTGTAAAGTCATCATATTTGAACATGTTTAGATATTCTTGAGATGGACTAGTGTACGTAAAAGTTTCCCAAAATCTTTTATGTCTTCCAAACAAACATCTTTGCTGGTTATCATAATATACTGCTACAGAGCAAAAGTGCAAAATTTACATGGTTTTGAAGTTTGGAGCCTGCCAGACTCATAAACCTTGGAAAGCAAGGACAGTGAATCCTTCTTCAGTATCTTAGTTACATTGTGAATGTCTATATGTGCAAGAAAAAAACAGTTCTTGTGACCCATTAAGGTGTGATGTGGTCAACAATACCTTGTTTTCCTCAGCATTTAAATTTTTATTTTTGTATGTTCACTTTGGTATCTCTTACATTGATATTTTGGTGTTTTAACATAACACAGTTATTTTAAAATAATGTATTTATCACTCTGATATATGCATTGAAGAAAGATTTGAAAATCTGCCTATACTAAATAATGGCTGTTTCATCATAGAGTAAGGAATTATGCATTCTAATATATTCCCTTCTGCATTGTAAGCTAAGAAGCACTTATGAAAGAATTCGAGCAACAGTGTCAAATACAAGCTTAGTTTTTAATCATCAGTGTTAATTTTTTTCTGTCTTGTTTTTTTCTTGTTCAAGCATTTTTTTTCAAGGTGGATATACAGTTTCTATCTGATCTTTGGTTTGGTAACAGCCTGATACAGTATTAGATTGTTTACTTTTGACCATATGGGAACTTTTGACAGTGAATCAATAACCTGTTTGTGATCTAACTTTATAAGAGTCACGGTGTTAGGATTAGGTATAGGGATATTAAAAGCTTTCTAATGTAGAAGGGAATGTTATAAATAGAAAGGTAAGTTGATTGCTTCCTAAAAACAGTGGGCTATTTCTGAAGGTATTTCTGGAACTACTTTCAACTAGTTTTAACTGCAATTTTCCACATAATTTACCATATGACTTTGGAATGCAGGCAGTACTTGCCAGGAATCTAGCTATTTATTGTATGATGAAGGAAATACATTTTTAATACTGGATTTAAATAATATGCTTCCAACTTTGTTATTAACCTTGGATTGTTGAATATAGTTTCCTTTTCCTACTATAAGTTTCCTTTCCTACTATAATTTTCATATAAGTCTGAGATAATTTTTCAATAATTGCAGAAGGAAAGTATCACACATTATTTTCCATTCACATCACTTGTTTAGTTTTAAATTTGTTTTTTAATAGGTGATTGTCAATTTACTTGTTTATGATTCAGTGTACTATATGAATCCTAAACATGGATTTCTTCAGTAACTAGGTTAAGCATCTTTAGTGTTCATTCAAGATTTATCCCTAAAACATGAGAGTTGATTGGTGTTATTCATGTGGTTGGAAAAAATGACATTCAGAGATGAAGTAATGTTGAAATAATATTAGTATCCTACTTACAGAAGATAAATGTAGTTCTTGCAGAATCCAGAGAATCCTACCATATAAGGAAAGATGGAAACTACAATTATGTTTAGATAGACAAATAGACAAAGCTTAGGACAATAAAATGTATTTTTAAAATATAGGAAGGAATTACTGATTATCCAAGGGTTTAAATTATAAAGGTTAGAGATTTGTCCATTGAATGAGATTTTAAAATACCAAATACCTCTCAGGAAAAACAAAACTGTAGTCAAGGCAGTAAAGGAGATGATTTCTAAAATGTTTTTCTACTATTCTCTTGTTCACTAGAACAAAGGGTTAAAAGAAATCAAATGTTCTATTCTCTGGGCAGTCTTTTTAAACCATATGGACCAGAATCATTAAGTAATCTTAATAACAGACTTCTAAATAGGCTGTTGCCATCATGACAAATAGTAATTTTGGCTTCCAAATCCAGCTCCCTTTTAAAATTGTTTTATGTTCATCTTGGTGACGCTCAGTACATTTGATAATTTGATAGAAATTAATTGCTTCACTTAATGATTTGAGAAGGAATACTTCATTTGATCTGCTTTAACATCACAACATGCAGTTGCATAGGTTACATTTGAGAGCTATATTTGAGAGTTATTTTTAGAGGGAAAGGCAAATCCCTATCTACTTTCTCTGTGTCATGAATTTTTTTTTCTGTATTTATCTTTTAGCAAAGATAAAAGCTGAAAACAGTTTCCCTTTCAGTTTTTCCCACTCTACAGGATCTTTTCACAGTATGATAGCCCAACTATCAGTCTTGTAGAAACTTTACTACTACTACTGCTGCTGCTGCTACTACTGCTACTACTACTACGAATATTTCTCAACCATACCCATTTTAAGATGGGTGGAGTTCAACTTCCAGAATTCCTCAGTTAGCACCCATCATAAGTGGCCAAGGTCAAGAAACATTGGTTTATATGACCATTATAAAACAATTTGTCAAAAGACAAAACTGCCCCACATCATATGCTCTGCCTTCCAGGAGATTTAAAAGCATTCTTACCACTAAATGCAGTGCTGGAAGATGACGCTTTGCTTTCAGCATGCCAGCTTTTTTTTTCTTTGCAGAGAGGGAAAGTGAAAAAGAGAATAAATGAGTACCTGGTAAAAAAAAATTAGGGAGTATCTTGGTACATCTCAGTTCATATTGCCTACCTGTGATTTAATGTCAAACTTTCCAATTATGTATTGTCTTCTGAACAATACTTCAGAATCTTTTTTAAAAATGCTCCTTTGATAAGACTGTATAAACTGAATTAGAGTAAAAAGGTGGCAGCTTTATGAGACCAAACATGTTTGTTGAATGTATGTGTTGACACTGGGACATTCTTATACACATGCAGACCTCATGTATTTCCATATTTTTTTAAAAAAAACAACAAGAAATAAAGCCTACAGCTTTAATGTTAATGTTTGTTAACTGAAGTATTGTTAATTTAAGCTTTTGTTATATTTAAGTTTGAGCAAGCCACTAACCAGCCTAGACATGTTTGTACACAGAAGTGTCTTCTCATTTAAATTCAATCATAGTCACTAAACAAGCCTGGCTAAGACTAGCTGAGGATATAAACTTCATTTTCATCTCATTAGGCCACCTGGAAGCAGCAATCAGTGAGTTAGTCTTGACGTCAGTAGTCTCTCTGCTTCATTAAAATGTTAATTTCATGGCTTTAATTCCTTTTGTAAAACGTGCTGCTGCAGGACACTTTCTTCTGCTTTCCCCCACCCCTCTCCTGTACTAAATAAATCATATTTTTTTATTGCCATCAGAGTTTTTGCTTTGTTTTGCTGTTTCTTTTTTTAGCATTCTGAAAGGACATTGAAGACATTAGACAAATATATATATAATCCTTGAAACAGGAAACCCTTTAAACGGACCTAATGAGGCTGCTGTATTAATAATTAACAAAATATCTGTTTCCTTTTATTATTTTGATATGATCACAAAAGAAGACCATGGATCACTGAACTAGAATAATAATTTTAAAAACCCATAATAACTATTTTTATTCCAAAAGTCTGATTAGAAGAGTGTATACAGTACACTCTTTCAATCAGATATGTTAATAATATTTGATTTATTAGAGTAAGTTCATTACAGTAATTCTAATTTGAAAAACAGTCTTGGAAACCAGACAATCTATAAATTATATAAATAAATAAAAATAATTCTGAGAACCAATTAATATGTCTGACTTTACTTATCATAAAATTATTAAATAAAAATTGTTCCCAAATCAGTAGGCTATACAGCCTGCTCTGTATCCATTTCATTGCCAAAGTTATTGTAGGAAAAGCATTATTTAAATATTTGAATAAAATAGAGCTGAAAGAGACCTTGGAGGTCTTCTAGTCCAGCCCCTGCTCAATATAAGTATATACAGTTGTGCACAACCTTCTCTTCACAATTTCTAATGTTATTTTCATTCCTCTAGCTTGCTGGCCTAACAAATTACAGAAAGATAAGAATTTGAGAAATATCGAAATAACCCTCATGAACCTGGCCCTGATCAACCATATTAATTCAATATTTTATAATTCATAGTGGTCAACAGATGCCTCTGTGGTGATCACAAGGAAGACATGGAAACAAAACACGTTTCTGCCATTGTTCCTCTGCAATTAATATCTGGAGGAGTGCTGCCTCCAACACTAAACTAACACTAAGCCTGCAAGACACTTTTCTATGAGAACCTGACTAGCTCAAGGTTGACTCAGCCTTCCATCCTTCAGAGGTTGGTAAAATGTGGACCCAGATTGTTAGGGGCAATATGTTGACTCTGAAAAATGTTTAGGGATAGCTGTAGAAGCACTAAGAGTGGTCTTAAATGTTATTGCTACTATATACTAATGGCTCGCCCTATTAGCCTTGGTCAGAGTGATCCTGGTAGTTCCTTGATTAGGCTGTTGTTAACTGTTACCTTGTTTGTCTGCATTGGTAGTTCCTTGATTAGAATACTGTTTACTTCTTGATTGTTGGTCTTGTGTTAATCACTGCTCATATGGTGTTGATTACTGGCAGGGATGTGTTTGTAGTCCTTTTGTTTTCTTTGTGTAGTTTTGATTGTTTCTTTTGAGTGGTATGTAGATATTGTTTATCTCTATGTGCTTGTTGATGGCTGAGTGCTGGGCTTCCAGGAATTCTCTGACACTTTGGACTTGGCTTGATCTAGGATGCTCAATTTCCCATTGAAACTTTGGTCGTGTTTGTCCATGTGTTGTGAAATTAAGGAATTGTTTTTTCATGTCTTCTGGTTGCTAGCTAGAGTTTATGGATGCACTCTGTTAGTCTTCTGCCTGTTTGTCCTACATACAGTTGCTACACTGTATGTTGTAGATGACTCCTAGATGACTTCTTTTCTTGTTTCTTTTCTGTTTTTCTTCCTATTGGGGCTACAAGAAAAGAACAATTCAGACATATTTCTTTTGTCTGTTCTAAATTTCCTTTTAGTCCGTTTCATTTGGATGACTGCTGGTCCTAGAGTGTTAAAAAAAGAAGAAAAACTTCCCCTTGTCACCTATTTCCATGCTATCCAATATTTGGCTCCCTCCAGTCATTTTTTTAATCTAAAAATGTTCTTAAATATTCTGCTTCTCCTTTTTGTCAAAAAGGAGGTGCAGACTCCTGATTATCAACATTAGAGAATTGGAATCTTGTTTCATAAGTTATAACAATCAGTGGTTAACAAACTATTATACTGATACAGTGATGCCCTCTTGACTTAAATTATGAAAGGCAATTTTAGATAATATATAACTACAAGATACTTTTCTGGAAAATCAGTGTTTTGATACACTCTTATTTAAGCATAGGAACATAAGAATTCTAGTGTAAATTTTTAAAATCAACTTTTTCTGGATTTTAAATATTAAAAAACTGTCCTTCCCATCCTCCTCATCCATTCGCCCAGGTAGTAATCTTCCATTTAAAATGTTTTAAATAGAAGACTGTGTTACTTAATTTGGGACACTCTTAGGTACTTTAAACAATAAGATATATCTGACATTTTAACATTACATTTTTAAAAATGGGTTATTTTTGAATCTGACCTAGAATCTGATCAATTTTGTTTCACATTGAACATTATCTAAAAGGTCATTTACTATGAATAGGTAATTCTAAATGCTGTTCTTTGTCATTTGTAAAAATACACTAACGATGTAAGCACTTGTCCTTTACACAACTCAAGTCATGAATTTTACACAACTCAAGTCATGTCTTTTAGTGCATAGTTATGGATAAATAGATAGAATTATCAGACAGATACACAGACAAGAAACAATGGATGGAAACTAATCAAGAAGAGAAACAACCTGGAATTGAGGAGAAACAGTGAGGACATTATTAACCAGTGGAACAGCTTGCCTTCAGACCTTGTGGGTGCTTCAGCACTGGATGTTTTTCAGAAGCTGGACAGTCACTTGCCTGAAATGGTATAGGATCTCCTCCTGCTTGAGCAGGGCCTGGACTAGAAGACCTCCGTGGTCTCTTCCAGCTCTATTCTGATTCTGATTCTCTAGACAGACTTATATACACCTCTCTTTTTTACATGCACACACAGTAAAACATATTTATGATAGGGTCTTCAATTGCGTAACTTTGTTTAAGTACCTTTTGAAATTCCATAAATTCTTACTTATTTGAGAAATAAATGAATTAAATTATATAAAAGGATGGGTATAAGCTTTCCATGAAAGTTACAAAGGAATAGGTTTTTTATACTTAAAAGCCTTTCTAACAGAGTCTCTCAATAAATTTTTTTAATAAAAGTATCTTTGAATTTGAAATTAAATTTAGTTACCTCATATTTAATGCCTACTTTAGATTTACCTGTTGTGCTAACAGGTTGATACCAGTCTGATAGAACCGAGCAAACCTTAAGAGATCAATTAGCTATTGCAGAATTGACTTCATAACTACACAGTTGCTTTATGATGGACAACCTCTGTGTTTGATAAGGTTTACTTTTAGGAAAGTGCGTAGAAATGTAACTTGAGAGATCCAATTCTTGCTAGAGTTAGAGTAAACTATAGAATAATGCATAGTTTACTTCGGACATCGCAATATGTACACATCTTGAATTTTGTAAGATTTAAATTTTTAAAAATATTTTTTTAAAATACCAAGATGCCATTTAAGAATGTAGTTGTGAACAAGCATATCTTGTGGAACATTTGGAGCTGACATAACTGCTTTTCAGGCCAAATTCAGCATATAAGCTATCTATCTCTAAAAGAAGTAAAAGAAGAACCTGGGAGGGACATGAGGAGAAGGCCTGACTGGCACGTGAATGGAGGCTCTGGGCAGGACATGAGTGAAGCCCTGGCTGGATCAGAATGAAAGAAAGCCCCAGCTGGTACATTGATGCCACACAGCGTGGTGGATATGGCAGCAGGAGACAGGGCAAAGGGGCAGGGGCAGGAGGTAGGGGGGGCCAAAAATAAATGAGTGGGGAAGTTCAAGAGGAAGCAGAAGAGGCAATTCCTTATTTTATCAAGGCAAGCTTGGCTTGGCTTGTATCCTCACCGAATAACCAGTGAGATTTGGTTAATGACAATGAGGACTACCTGGATTTCTGTCACTGAGTAATGTGGTCATATGACATTGCACTTCTGACCGCATTGCTTAGAAACAGAAATTCCTCTCTCAATTACTGCCGTTAACCAAATACTGTTCCTTTTAAGCAAGGAGCAATATCTGACTTAACCAAATATTTTCCATAAGACATAATGCTAATTCCAGTCCTTTCTCTCTCTCTCTGTCTCTCTGTCTCTCTCTCTCTTACGGAGTGGCATTTTTATTGCCAGATGCAGCAACTTAAAAGCAATTGTACTAAACAATTATGTGTGCTACAAAGCAATATATTACAGTTAGGAATCAATTATTTTCTAATTAGGCATTCCATTATTATATTGATATATTTGGTTTTCTACGGGTCTCAGGTTAATCCTGAAACAAATTCTTTGTGAATAAATATTTCTCATAATTAAAGAGTGCTTATTGAAGCCGAGACTTTTCATTAAATCCTTTTCAGATCACGGAGCCTCCCAGAGTACTGGGTTAATTGAACTTAATAAGATTTGTCCACTTGTGCATTTTGGTATGGCAGAAACTGTTTTAGTGCCAGCCAGTTAGCAGTTATAAACTCTTTTCTTCTTCCCCATCCTCTCGTGAATTTAAATGCCTGTCACTTTCAGAGTTTTTTCAGGCTGCATTCTGATCAGCCACTTTGTATCATAAAGGTTATCAAGTCGTATGCCTTATGCTCTATGAAGTAAGAATCAAGGGATTCATGAAGTAACAACAATGGCTGCATGATGGAGCTAATATTATGTTATGCCATAAGTTCTGCCAGCTGATCTTTACCAATCTCTTGCTCCCACTGCTGACCAGGCAGTCTGGCTGGGTTTTGTGGTGCAAGACTGAAAGCAACCTCAGAGCCTCAGTGTGTCAAAAAAAATCCCTTTGTTCCATGCTACTGGTCTGGTCTGGTCTAAGCTTCACACTGTAAGGGAGAAAATGCAGCCACAGAACCATAATGCTCTTTAAAAGTTCCAAATACCAATAATGATAGGATCCATGACAGCTCCTGCCCTCTGGAACAATATTGCCCCTTAAGTTCAGTAGGCTTTTAGCCTCCTAACTTTCCATAAAGCATTGAAGACCTGGAATAAGATGAAATGATTGCATATTAGAAGCTTAACCTGGAACAGGTTTTTGTCTTTAATGTATTTGGTTTTTATAGCTTTAATATAGTTTTTATGTTGTTTTAATTTTTGATTAAGAGCTGTCCAGAGTTTGTTGTAAGATGGGCAATTATATACAGTAAATGTTTGGAATGAATTGAATGAATGAGAAAGAGAGAGAGAGAGAAAGAAAAAGAAAGAAAAAAAGAAAGGAAGGAAGAAAGAAAGAAAGACAGAAAGAAAGAAAGAAAGAAAGAAAGAAAGAAAGAAAGAAAGAAAGAAAGAAAGAAAGAAAGAAAGAAAGAAAGAAAGAAAGAAAGAAAGTTTTGCAGGTTCATCACTGCCTTTGAGAAATAGCACTTCCTTGCTTCTTGGTTCAAGCTCCTGAAAATGGAGAATCACTGAAAATTTCTCTCTGTTGGATCTGATCAGTCAGACTAGTACTGCTTGTAATAGATTGTCCTGCAGATACTCAGGTTTATGACTTATAAAGATATACATTGGTTTAAACCAGCACCTTAAATTGTACCCAGAAACAAATCCACAACCAAGGTTGGCATGAAACCCAAGTTACATGCTCCCATATATGATTCATAAACAATGCACACTATCCATTTTGGATGAGCTATAGTTTCCTAATTGTTGCGCCCAAATATAGTAGTATAGTAATCCAACCAGATAATGAAGGCATCCATTATTGTAGCTAAGTCCTCCTGCTCAAGTAGGTTTACAACTCCTGCACCAGCTTCATTATGTCTTCGGTCTGCTGATCCAGCAGGAAAGGCCCCCCCAAGTCATAAATCATTCTATGATGGACAGAACTTACCTGTCAAGAAGCAACTCTGGTGGCAAAAGAGAATCCTGATGTATTGATGTCTAAGATCCCATTAGTTTATGGAATGTTTACTTTGTTCTTCAGAATTTGATTATTAATCATAGCTGTCGCATTCACAGCAAACTTGAATGAAAAATCCATTAGCTATCTGACTACATCTAATTTCATTGTCAGATTAATGAATATGTAAATATATCATGTAGTGTTTCAGTCTTTTACCTTAAAACTATTCAGAGGATTGTTGATGGTGCTTAAAATCCAGTTGTAAAGATCAGGAGGAAATTGCAGGCATTCTGTAGTGGCTGAATCAACGAACTGTTGAAAAAATCAGAAATCTAGCTCTTGATTGAAACATCTGGCAATGCTATTGTATCTAGAGATTTTATTGGAAGGAAAACAACCTATCTCATTTTACACATAATTTGCATTATGATTTCTGTTGAAATAGGTTCTTCGGGGGTTTTTTTAATAACAAGTAATCTAAACAGCAGATTTTCACATCTTTTTAAGTGTAACAATTATAGCTGGTCTGCTGGCAGTAATAGCTATTCGTTTAAAGATATTTAAAGAAAGAGAATGCAATTTATATACTATTAGAATGCTTGTTATCATGACCTTTAACTGGGTGACACTGTACCACAAAGTGCAACATTTTTTGAACCAAGGTATTTCGAATGGGCTAACATATCAATTGTGTCCACAATTCAGAACCCATGACTCCCAAGGGAATGAAATTTGGGGAGATTGTGGCTGCTTCAGTCCTACTAGCTGCTGCTGCAGTCACATGATCTTCATTTTCAATGTTCTGTTTTCTAGCCAGTTTTGCAATCTTTCATCACTTACCTACCTGCTAGAAAGGGAAAAGTAGTGGGAAGGACGCAGGAAGAAAGAGAGGTTTCCTATGCTTCCTGCCAAATTCCTACAAGGAAACACAATGGGAAAGCCAGTTGAAAGTCAGAAGTCATTCTTGTTCCCAAAGTTCCTTCTCTTCTCTCTCCCCCCCTCCCCCCCCCCCGCTCCCCAGTCATTCTGTTTCTATATTTAGATAAGGAAATTTCTCTGAAACAATAACCCAGCAGGACATGAGTTACCTAGTGTAAAATAAACATGATGACATAAAATAATAATTGTCCTCCATAGTCTCTTTATGAACTTCAAGCTTCCCAAAATGAAATGACTTTAAGGACCATCCAGAATGCAAGGAGAGTTGCAGCCAATACCCATCTGGGGACTGTGTTTCCTAATGTTCAAGTCACTGCTGAGAAGGTCTGACTTTTGATTCCCACTGCTCTTATCTGAAAAGAAGAAGAGGTATTTTTGAAGGGCTCCTCTTGATATTTGACTAGGAAAACCATGCTTGGCAAAGTAGATCAAGTATCAGGTCAAACATAGCTTTATGGCCAACATTTTGAGGCCTGGAAACCAACAGGTAGACAGTGTAGTAGCATCTTCAAAATAGGCTTTATTCTACAATCTGGCCACTCAGTTTTGCACCAGCTATAATTTCTGACCAATCTTCAAAGTATACCCATGCAAAGCACATTGCAGTAGACAAAACAGGGATGATAAGGATGATAGTAACTTTTCTATGGCTTAGTGGTCCAGGTAGGCTGTAATTGATGTACCAGCTGAATTCTTGTACTTGATCCTCTGAACAGCAGGTTGAACTGAATCTAAAATACTCCTTGGGTACAATATTTTGGCAAAGCAAAAGCCCCATATTCTTAAGCAAACATTTCAATTTATTCCTTTAAAATATTCTTGAAAATCAATATATGATTTTATTATGGATTAATTCCATGGAAACTGTGGAGGTTTATTTTTATAAAAACTGGGTCATGTTCCAAAGGACTGCATGCAACTTCACATATAAAGTTTCTTCTGTACACTTTTTAACAATTGCTCTCCATATTTGTAAAGACAGCCCAAGATAGGATTTTGCTTCTAAAATAGTTAATATTTTTTGCATATGTGACTCTCAACCCAGCTGCTATAAGCATGTGTTGGGAAAAAAGTTCAATCTGTGAATTTCACTTCAAAAGAGTTGATTTATATGGTATACTTAATTCAGTGCAGCTTTTTTACTTAGAAACATTTTCAGAACAACACAGTAGATAACATTTTTAAAAAGAATAAAATAAATACTGTCAATATAGCTTTAAATTAACTTACAAGATTCTACTTAAACCAATAATTTTTAAAACTTTAGCAAACTTTAGCAAACAAGTTTTTTTTAAACTTTAGCTTTGAAGAAGCAGAAAATTGAGTTCTTTAAAATGGGCTCCCCTAATGTTACTAAAAATGTTACTAAAAACTATTGCAATGCAGCAGAAAATAGACACAAACAAAAATTAAATAAGTTAAGTATATGTAGAATGAAAACCACAGTTCTTAAACAGAAAATTAAATCTTTATCATACAAGAGTAATACTGATTGAATCTTCCATACAACCAATCCATATGTAGAGAGTGAACACATATGCTCTGAAACAAAATTCAGTCCAAGTTCTTAAATCAAGTGTAGCGGAGTCTTTCCTGCACAGTACAACAATCTTTTTAACAATAAATCACACAGTCATAAATCCCAAATTTTTCAGTACATAATGCAACAATGCATCACACCTTTAAACCATATTCCTTTTTCTGGCGTTATATTAACCACCTGAAGAATATTCAACCAAAATGGTACAACTATAGGACAAGCTCTAAATATATACGTCATTGTAAGCTAAAATATTAGAATCACAACGTCCCATGGTTGAGACCCAAACTTCGTTAAACATCTGCATCCTCTTGAGTGTCAGGAAACAGAATCTAATACTTCATTGAATTAATCCCTATTAAGACCAGACAGTACACATTTAACTTTCTTCAAATACTAACCAATTAATTTATAAAAACAGAATGTAAGGTATCCCATATCTGTCCTAGCACAAACCAGAAACTATGACACAATTTAGTACAGGCTACATATGGGAGTAGAGAGAGAAGATAAATCTAAATGTGTGGCTATCAACAAAAGTTACATGTCTTTTACAATGTCTATCGTGTCATTTTTTCCTTTGAATTAAAAAGTTCCCAAAATGTACAGTAATACTTGAACCCAGTATTTTTCAAAGTTGGCAATTTTAAAATGTCTGGATTTCAACTCCCAGAATTCCATAGAAGTCCACAATTAACAATTCTGTATGGAAGTTAGCCTGTACATGTTGAGAGTTAAATGGGATGTGTGAACTGTAGATGTGTATATATAGCCCACCTCAAATAGTCCTAGAGATATTCTCGCCCGCTCCCCCAGAAATACATTAAAGCTTAGGGACAGAATGGACCAACTTGCCGTAGTCATCTCACTCCAGCCAAAATACTGCGGGACAACTCGCTGCTGACAACTCACCGTGGGACAATCCATGTAGATTCAATGGACTCAATGCAATAAAAGTTATTCACCATTGTTTCTTCTATATTATTTTCATTGACAAAAATGGAAGTAAGGTAGAAGAAACAGAGATGGATAAGGTTTATTGTATTGAGTTATCCCGTGTGAATTGTCCCGCAGCAAGATGGCTGTACCAGGTTGGCTATGGCGAGTTGTCCACAGCGAGATGGCCATGACGAGTTGGCTGAGGCAAGTTGTCCTAGACCCACTAGCAGAATGCAGTTGTGCAATTCAGGTGGTGCTTCTTCTATTGCTCCTAACGTTGTCTGTCATACCTTACTTGGGAGCTTTCTGGAAATATTTGAATCTGCCAGTCTTACATTGAAGAACCTAATTAACCTTCTGAGTTAGCACATCTTTAAGCCACCAGATCAGATTTCTGCTACAAACTAGGCAGCCTTCAGCAATATTTTCTTGTCCATCTGGACTTCACAGACACTGTATATGAAAGCTGGCTGAATGACTTAGGACTCCTCACTCTCTCTCAGCCCAATCCATCTCATAGAGTGGTGGCTATGGGGAAAATAGGAAGCAGGAATGTTAGTATGTTTGCCAGAGAAAGGGAGAAGGAGAGGATGGTATTATAATTATAATTATATTTCTTTCTAGGTAATAACCTTGATGCTGTTCATGACATAACAGTGGCATATCCTCAAAACATTCCACAAACTGAGAAACATCTTCTGTGTGGAAATTTTCCCAGGGAAATTCATTTTCACGTCTGCAGATACTCAGTAGAATCCCTTCCAACCTCTCGGGAAGACTTGCAACTGTGGTGTCAAAAGCGCTGGGAAGAAAAAGAAGAACGGCTGCGCCAGTTCTATGAAGGCAAAAAATACTTTGATGTGTCAGGGAGAAGCAAAATCCCACCCTGTAAATCTGAGCTCAGGGTCTTGGTTGTTAAGTGCATTTCCCTCTTGTACTGGACATTTTTCACAATCTCTGCGATTGCACTGTTATATATGTACAGCTTTGTACGATGGTATTTTGTGATTGTAGTTGTCATTTTCATTGTGCAAGAAAAGCTGTTTGGTGGACTTGAATTGATAGAACTTGCATGTCATCAATTTTTTAATAGACGCAGGTTATCCAACGTAAACAGATGTTAAATTTATCTGGCGTATGTACTGATTGAATGGGTGATGTTTGTGAGCACTTTTCAGATGTGCCATAAACTTTTCATAGTGGAAGGAGATTTTTGCATGGGAATTAATATTTCTTAATGCTGTTTTGGTTAATGCACCGTACTCTTCTTGTAAAGGACAAAAGTTCATATTGAATTTTTAATTTTTGAATGTATCAATGTTCCTCTTGCAGCTAGCCTCTGCAGCATCGCTGGAAAAGCATTTGCTGATCTATCAAAGTTTATATCCATTGAATTGTTTAAATACATATCTCTAAATTGCTGGGCAAATTAGGGAGCTAAAAGTCATGGACTGTGATTCTTACAGTGCCTTGCTATAAATAATGTGTGAGATTTGAAAGTCCCAGTTTATTACACGATTAATAGTTGACTAGCTTCAGTTCTCTACCTTTATACCTTACACAGAGTTAAATGGCTGATGCAATTATTGTCATCCAAATCAACAAATGTTTTGATCTACTGAAAGAGAAAACTAATCCCAGGACCTAAAGTCAGATGAATGAAGATAAGTCTGTTTTTAAAAAAACTTACGCTATTTTGAAAAGAAAAATCCAAAAGTCAGTAAGGCTTACCTCTAAGTAAAGGTACTGTTAAAGGTAACTGAGCTGGACCCCACTGTCCTTTTGCAAGACCTAAATCATCTTCAGGATTCAATTCCTGTGAATTGTTTGTCATAGGGTGAAATCAGAGTCCATCTCCACTTTAGATTTAAGCTGCCCTGCAAACCTAACTGCTAAATGCTCAGGCAAAACAATGTAAAACTGGGCGGGGTATTTAAATTAATTTTCCCATGATATGAAAATAGGAATAATGTTAAAAATTGCCCCATTGGATTATTACTATAAGAAACATTAAGGTTTTTCTATTAACATTTGTCTCCTTTCCCAAATTCTGAATTAGGAGAATACTTTTAGCATGGAAACTGAAGAACGTTTGTGAAATCAGTCCATGTTTGACCATAAGCAGCCCTCCTCCCCTCCCCTCCCCTCCCCTCCCCAGGCTTCTACTCCATGTAATGAATTAGATTCCCTCACCCCCACTCACCCCAAAAAATTTCCTAATTGGATCCTTTTTTTCTTGTTAAGGCTAAACATCTTCCATCCTGCTATTTTTTTAATGGAATTAGGGTAAAATCTTGAACTGGCTGAGTTCATCACTTCACCTTTTACACTTAACACAATAGGCCAAGACATTTCTCTGAATGTTAATAATACCAGAGCTATATGTTCAACATGTTAAATGTCATGGTTACTTCCACATCTTTTTCAACCCTGGTCGCCCCTATGGTAAGTTTTCACAGAACCATGTTATAAATAAATTGTATTAAGAGCTGCTGGCATATGAAAGGTCTGTAAACTGGTCTTAGATTACCAATGTTATCAAAATGTCAATGTTTTAGCCATAAAAATATTTACTCCAGAGCAACAATAAAGAATTTAAAATGCAAATTGGTACAGTTTTATTGCATTCTTTGACAATTTAATTTATATGACCTTACACCTTAACCTGGTTAGCTAGCAAAACACATTATAACATATACAATATAAAAGTTATAAGGCAATACAGTCTTTAAAACTGAACTCCAACCAAGATTCTTCACAAAACTGTGTCTTGACTCAGAATAGGATACACATACTAAGGTCCACTAATATCCTGACTCCCCTGTCTGAGAAGGAAACGTAGACTGACAGGACTGTCCAAATCTCATGGAGGAGGCTGCCACAGAATTCACTGTTCTTAGATCCACTAGGCGACTTGGTTTCACAGAAGGTATCTCAAGGGTGCCTGCTCTGCCACATATGGTTGGTCTGAGTGAAATAATTGGATACTCGTAGTTCTAAAATATCCTGGCTCTATGCTATGCTGGATCTCGTATGACAACCAGCATTTTTAATTGCACCCAGAGCTACAGTGTTACATGTGCACTCAAAACTGAATATGTGCCATGACATTTGGAACCAGTTATAGTTTCAAAATGCTTTTCAAGAATGGTGCTGTGTAGTCTAGTCTAGCCAGGTCTGTGTAGTCTAGTCTAACCAGTGTCTAAGGCATATGTCTCCAGGAATTAGGTGCAACTATTGCACAAGATGGATTTGTGCAAATCCTGGCCATGGTTACCACCTGATCTCAATCAGTAGGCACAAGTTCAGATGGACTGCCATCTTGTACATCAACTCTGTGGCAGTATTGCCTTATCCAAAGTTAATAACGGTAAACCTCCAAACCTAAAACCCACAGCCACATGGTCTAGCTAGAATTGTATCAAAAATCTATGCTTTCCCACCCAGATCCTCACAGTCTCCAGACACTGGAAGAATCTTGGCATAATTTGGGGCAGAAATAATATAAATATCATCATGGAGGACATGGATCTAAAACACAGGTGACAGGACTCAAAATCCTAAGATCCTGTCCTGTTCCTCGGGACTAACAGGCTGTAACTCTGTCTGAATAACTCAGCAAGAAGTGCCTCAGTCAATTCCATAAGACCTTCATAGAGCCTAAGTGGCGCAGTGGTTAGAGTGCTGTACTGTAGGCCACTTCTGCTGACTATCAGCTGCCTGCAATTTGGCAGTTCAAATCCCACCAGATTCAAGGTTGACTCAACCTTCCATCCTTCCGAGGTGGATAAAATGAAGACCCAGATTGTTGGGGTCAATATGCTGACTCTGTAAAACCACTTAGAGAAGGCTGTAAAGCACTATTAAACTGATATATAAGTCTAAGTGCTGTTGCTATTGCTATAGCCAGACTCTGAAACAAATTCAACTCACATCTGACAGGTGCCTAAAATAACCTGGAATGCAGCATTGACATCAAGCACCAAGACTGCCTTCCCTGAGAACAATCCACCCCTGGTCTTCCACCAATCACACTATGCCAGGGGTGTCAAACTCACATGTCACAGTGGTGTCACGTGACATGACTTTTTTTCCCCTTGGCTAAACCAGGTGTGAGCATGGCCAGCACATGATGCATCTGGACTGTGGGCCGGGAGTTTCACAGCTCTGACCTGTGTTCTTGATCACCTCATTGCCTACTCTCATCTTTTTATAACATCCATCACCCAATGATGCTTGTCCTCCCTTCCCCACATCAAAGGGACCCATCATACACTAGATGGCACACTAAGATTGACATAAGATTAAAAGTAATCAGTGCTCATATAGTAAGTGTACTACTACTATCCTACAGTCTTTTGCTAACAATTGGACTTGCTCTGAAGGTTCCCAACCTTAAAAAAGTAAGTATATTGTGATGTTATATAACTGCAAGATATACAAACTGAGATTATCTCATTCAAACTTATTAAACAAAACATTTATTAAAGTAACTGGCTTTACACATCGTGTCAGCAAATTATAATTGACACCCAGCGGGGGAACTTAAATTTCCTGGAATTTCCTGTTACTGAGTCTATGAGGCCATCCTGAAAATAGAAAAACCACTTCTATTAAGAACAGTTGAGCTGGATTTTATTAGAAAGTTTAACACTTTCTCAGTTTCTTATTGCACTCCAGGCAGTAATTAGCTCACATAATAGTTGTCATACTTGACACCTATATATCTGCACAAAATAAGATGAAAGTTCGGAGATATTGAGGGTATGATTTTTTAGGAGTGCCCATTTAAATGCAGAGGTTTTGTGCAGAATCAGATAGCAAAGTGGCATGAACTGGAACTGTTCTACCTAACAAATAGCTTTGGAGTCTTATTGATCGCATAGTTCCACTTATTTCAGTATTACCTGTATGTTTCATCAATTTGCACTGTGTGGAATTGATCCTGGCCTTTTAAAAGTATACACCATGGTATGGTACTGTTATAAAGCTATACAATCTCAGCAGTCAAACATTGGTAATAAATGCAATTAGATATATATGGTATGTTTAGAATAGGTGATCTTTCCCTTTAAGCCAATCTTGCTTCAGCACTTGGGAAATGCTTGGTGGGAATTTGTAAGCTGAGGCATAGAAAAAGAAAAACACATGTTAGATTTTGGAGCACACTCACCTGAATTCACACACACCCTACCATTCATTGTTTGAACTCCCAGGATTCCCCAACCAGCATTCATGTCCCTGGTTTTACCAGCTAATTTTTGTTTTAATGATAATGCTTAATAAATATCAAGTTATAATTTTTTTGCTTGCTGAACTGAGTGGAATATGGTGTCATTCTGATCTCAATACAGAGACTGACTGGGAGTGTACTGCTTCCAACTTAAACTGGAAATTTCCCACATTAACTTCCCAACAGTTAATGGGAATGGTTAGCACTAGTGACATGCAGAAGCCCAGAAGCAGCAACTTAAGTTCTTTCTCTCTGTAACTGACAAACCAGAGTGGTTTTCACTCAGTCTAAATCATCAGAATAAAAAAAAAATGGAAAGGGAAAAACAGAAAATAAGAGTAAAAAATTGTGTAATTCAGCTCAATTTTCAATAATGGAAAACAAATTCTGAATTTGCTTAACTCTCAATGTGTCTTTTGCTTCCAATTCCAATAAAAAAGCCAAGTTAATCAATCTGAAAGTTTCCTACCCAACTTAGTGATTCTTGTTAACCTACATCAGTTTATGTGGTTGCCTTATAACACAAAGCCTGAAAGGTTTGTTTCAAACACAGAGCTTGGCAGAAGCAGGCTCTATTCTGTTCTCACCCAGCAATACTGTCTGGGGGCTAATACTATACGGTGTTTTCCGATGCAGTGTCAACGGGGAATTTTTGCCCCACCAAACTTCATTTAGAGACGAAGTGTACAGTGACAGCATCTAGTATTTTCACATTTAAAGGAGACCTTTGGGTGCAAACAAAAGCTCTATCATTTACCTTAGAAGGTAAAAATGGAGAGAAGCTGCAACCCATTGGTTTGTCTGGCAGTGTGTCCACTTGCCCAGAAAAAAAAAAAGACAATATGGTAGAAAGCAGGGAGCAAAGGAGATGGAATGGACTAGGGAACCACACCACCAGTTAGCCTTATAGTTTGCAACTGCCCCCACCCCCCAGCATGGTAGTCCTTCTACAAACAAGCAAGGCCAGAATTGTAAAGCTTTAGATATGTCAATTCTGGCTCAGAAGTGACTCCAGCAGTCCAGTTCTGACTCCAATCTGGAGCCCCTCCCCGCAAAAAATGCTCAGCTCCAGAAATCCCTGCTCTGGAGCAGAACTGTTCTGAAATAAGTTCAAATGTCTGCTGTTTCTTCAGCTGTTTTACTAGGCTTCATCTTTTAAGTAGGAGGAGAAAATGTAATCTTGGTATGGTACTGTATTAAGATTAATCTTGTCTAACTGGTGTTACTGGATTTATGACCCCAAAAGTATTTACCAATATGAAATGAACTACACGCAGCATTTTGCATTAGTATTTTAAAATGCAGGGAGAGCAGCAGCAGTTCAACAGATCCACGTTCCAGCTCCATTCTGAACCCCAGCAACTCCAGCTACAACTCCATTCCAGTTGCACTGCATAGCTAAGATGCTGGGTCTTGGCTCCACAGGCAGAACACTGAGTTTATCTAAAGGAGCTTTTCTTCCAAAGCAGGTTTGGAGGTGGGGGATATTTTGGGTGGGAAGAGGGGGTGAAATTAATGTCATCATAATTTTAAAAGATACTTGCTTATCCAAATTTGCATACTGCCACATCACAGTACTGCTAGTATTTCCATTTATTTCAGGTTTTTTAGGATAATCTACAGCAGTGTTTCTCAACCTTGGCAAAATGTCTATAGAGATTCTCAGTCATCCAAGTCATGGTTGTCCCAAAGGTGCTTTTTCAAGAGGCAACTGGACTTTCTGGTTTTTCTTTGACAGGAATATATCTTTCCATTCCCCACCCTCCAGTCAGAGCTGAAGAAGCTTCTTGGATGAGAAGCGAAACGTCTTCAAAGAAAAACTAGAAAGTCCAGTTGCCTCTTGAAAAAGCACCTTTGGGACAACCTTGGAAACTTTAAGGTTTGGCTAAGATGCTGAGCTAGTTGATCAGAAAGGTCGACAGTTCGGCAGTTTGAATCCCTAGCGCCGCATAATGGAATGGACTCCCGTTACTTGTCTCAGCTTCTGCCAACCTAGCAGTTCAAAATCATGTAAAAATGCAAATAGAAAAATAATAGCATTCTGTGTGCCTTCGGCTTTCAGTCATGCCGGCCACATGATCATGGAATCATCATCAGATAACACTGGCTCTTTGGCTTGAAAACAGAGATGAGCACCGCCCCCTAGAGTCAGGAACAGCTAGCATATATGTGCAAGGGAAACCTTTACCTTTATGGAATTCTGGGAGTTGAAGTCCACCCATCTTACAGTTGCCAAGGTTGGGAAACATTGCTCTTTGGTTCCCAAAGTGGGCGGTACCGCCCCCTGGGGCCTTAGGGGGCACTAAGAGGCAAGGGGGCTGGCAGGGGGGTACTAAGAGGTGGCAGGGGGTGTTTGAGGAGCCAGCTCCGCAGGCTCACCACATTGAGTCCTTGCACCGTTCCGGTGCAACAGCCAATGGCATCCGTGGATCACCTAGGGGGAGACAGAGGAAGGGGGACTTTGACCACATGCTCAATATCCAGGATCCCGTTCAGCCAAGCCTGCCCCTCTTTGTAGTTGCCATGCCTGACAGCAAGTTTATAGGCTGCCCCTCCCGCCAGGGATCAGCATCCCAATCTGCCCCGCCTCCTGGGGCACTCACAGGGTGGTGCTGTTCCCTCCTTCCTGGAGCTGGTACAGGGCAGGGTTGAGGAAGCCCAGGGCAGGCAGCGGCGGCACGTTGGGAAAGTTTGCTCTACTTTCCCAATGTGCCACTGCTGCGTTCGAGGCACTGCCAATGTGCCTGCAGTTCCTAGGTTCCTAGAGCAGCCTTACATTGAGGGCTCGTCTGAAAACTTATCTGCAGCAGGAAGAGCAGATGATTTCTTCCTTCAGTATTCAAACCACACGATTTATTTGGGGTGATTGTGAGACTGAGGCTAGAAGCCAGACATTCTCACGTCAGAGATGAAATTGTGTAAATACAGAACAATCACTTGGCTTTAAGACCAAGAGTCAGTTATTTTATGGGAAGAGACAAAATAAAAAAACAAGCTTAAATTACCATGGGTATGAGTAATTTGCACCATCTCATTAGTATGCCAATCAACTATGCAAGGTTGTAAAACCTTATTCTTTCCTACTAGATTCTTTTCTAGCGGAGACATGTATTTTACTACCACTAACTGGTTCCACTGGACAGGAGTTATTTTAGCTCAAAATGACGTGGGACTATGTAGATGTAAAACTCTCATCTGTCTGTCTATCAATCATCTTAATTTAAAGCTAATTCTACACTTGAATTAAATTAATGGAATTCACCTATTCATATGACATGTCATGTACCCAGATGTGCGCAGATACAACACACAAATGCAGACCTGTTAAGCTTGATACTTAAAGTGAAAGGAATGTCAGCTTCAGTCAGAATCAGTCAACACAGGAATTTTAGCATCAAAATGTTGAAAAGATGATGATGCCACTTTCACATCATGAAAATCTGATCGGCCCATTCTGTCTTTCCCCCAAAATTGTAACCAACTGATTGAAAATAAAAATCGTGCACATGGTTTGTTACTTCTAAACAAAACTGACATACTGGGTATTGAAGAAAACTACAATTGAAATTCAATTGAAATAACAGAAATTCAACAGAACATATACTATTTTAATTTCAGCAGTATTAATAACATATAACACATATATTACATAAAACCTCTGTCAGTATAATTAATAATTAAGCTTCCTCAGTGATGCATAGAGCAAATAAACTTACATGAAACCTGGAATGTTTCCAAGAAGAGTAAAATGATTGAACAATTAGGTAAATGTACCAGGAAGCAGCGCAAAGTCTATGATAGTGAAACCATTTTATCAAGAAAGAAAATATTCTTTAGTCCAGGATGAATAGGAGACTGCTTATTAGTTTAGATAAGAAACAAAATTGAAAGCAAATCTCTATCAAGGTAGCATTTCATGCAATTATAGAGACAGTTAAGAACAATGCTTCTCGTGGTTTGAACTGATTACCAAACTGATTGCTTAAATAAAAAAAGATATATTTGACTGACAGACTGTCACAGGAAAACTTCAATAGGACAACCTGGTCCTTGCTTAGATAGATGTAACATTTTCCTGCTATTATTATTCCTCAGGCTCTCCTTGAATTCCACTGAAATTCTTACTTACCACCAATTTGCCTTGACTATTAATAATTCAGATTTTTGTATTAAGCTAGCATTAAGCATTGATTAAACTTGAATTCATTTGAATGACCTTGGTTCCTGATTTCTTGCACCTAATGCTATATCTAATATTGACATTGTAACTATAGGGACTAGAATGGTATAGTATGGTATAGTATAAAATATAATAGTGGGTAAAGGACTTATTATAACTTAAAAGGCTAAACAACTAAAAAGATAAATTACAACAGCTAGTTTTCTGCATTACTAACAGTCACTCAATTGATTATAAATAATATTTAAGAAATCAATAATCAATAAAGTAACATATATAAAATTAAGCATGGATACAATTTATTGACCAATAGGAAATATCTAAGATCTACTTGAAGAACAATTGAGGAATATTGTACAGACAGTAGTACATATAATCACTGAAGTACAATCAGATTGATCTGACAATAACTTGGAGGAGCATGAGTAACCAGAAGACTTCTGCCACCAGCATAACCAACCTCCTCTGAAACTATTTTTGTTAGTGTGTTTAGCAGCAAATAAGGGCGGAGATAAGGTCAGGGACAAGTCCCCCTTGAGGAAGGATGGATGATGGCAAATGTACCTGATAGGTGATCTAGCATTTAACATATGAATTGTCAAAGTGAAAACCCTGAAAGTGGAAATACGATGGTGTCTTGCTCTCTAGAATACTACAACTAATTGATTCTCTTAAAATCATTATCTCACGGAACAGGTATTGTGGCTCTGCGGCTTAATGATGCTGCAAATGATCTCTGATGCACCAGTTTGAGTCCTAGCACTATGTGGAGGGGTGAGCTCCCATGAATTGTCTCTGCTTCTGTCCACCTAACAGTTTAAAAGCATGTTCTATGCAAGTAGATAGATATCACTTCAGCAGGGAGACAAGTTAGTTCTTTGTGTAGGCAGTCACAAAACTGCTGGGTCTGATCCTTCCTGGTTGAGATGCCCATTTGTGAGGTAGCTCCAGGGAATGGAGGGGGCCTAAGATGATGCTGCAGGAAGAGCCATTTGTATTTCCTTCTTGTGTGAAGCCAGTTCACCCTCCTCAAGCACACCTTGGGAAGCATGCAAGTGTGTCCTACAACAGAGCTAGTAAATTGGCAGCCAAACTACTACTCTGTAATAATAGCATTGTGTTCTCCTAGCTAATGTGACAACACCATATGCTAATAATTATTATTTGCAAGGAATAAAATCTGGCAATGTATAAAATTATAAAAATGAATGTATGATAACAGAAATGAAGATTTCAGACAAAGGAAGCATGAAGATTGTTGTTGTTGTTCAGTCACTAAGTCGTGTCTTACTTTCTGTGATCACATGGACCATAGCATGCCAGGGCCCCCTGTTCTCAACTCTTTCTTGGAGTTTGCCCAAATTCATGTTCATTGCAACAATGACACTATCTAACCACTACCTTATCCTCTGCTATGCCTTTCTCCTTCTGTCTTCATTTTTTCCAACATCACGGTCTTTTCCAATGAGTCCTTGGAACAGCTTGCCCTTGGAAGTTGTGGGAGAGCCATCACTTGAGACTTTCAAGAAATGGTGTAGGGTCTCCTGCTTGGACAGGGGGTTGGATTAGATGTCCCTTCCAACTCTGATTATCTGTTATCTGTTTATCCTCTCTTCTCACTGGGTGGCCATAGTATTTGAATTTCAGCTTCAGTATGTGTCCTTTCAAAGAACAATTAGGGTTGATTTCCTTTAGGATTGACTGATTTGATCTTGCAATCCAAGGGATCCTCAAGCGTCTTCTCCAACATCAACATTCAAAATAATCAAGTCTTTGATGCTTATCCTTCCTTATGGTCCAAGTCTCACAGCTATACTGGGAAAACCATAGCTTTGACTATACAGACCTTAAGACTACATAAAGCATAAAGACTACAATTACTCCAATAGAAATGTATAAAGAAAGACATTAATTGTGGAGAATTTGAGACATTTAAGTATGGTTGAATTAGGTTTTAATCTGATGGATAATTTTTATTTTGTTTCAATGAGTGATTTGATGACTATTGACTTTTGTGTCTTCATTACACTCTTTTTATTTTACTTGTAATTTGAGGACTAGCTTTTTGAGACATCAGCACATACAATGAGTGAGTCAATCTGTGTCTCCTAGTAAGCATTTAGAGAACTGCATCCTCTGAAAATTTAAAAGCACCAAGAGAACTAATATAATTTCATTTTCATTATTAAATTATTAGATTCCTGCTGTTTCAGGGTAAAATGTACAGCTATGGTAATATCCATGCTAAGAAAAAAATTCCCCTGTTGATATACAGTGGATATAAAAAGTTTTGCACACCTCTGTTAAAATGCCAGGTTTAAAATATATCAGATGAAGATAAATCACTTCAGATTTTTTCCACCTTTAATAACATATAAGCTGTTCAATTCCATTGAGAAACAAAATGAAATATTTTATGGAGGAAAAAATAATGATTAAAAAAACATACAAAAAGTGGTTCATTATTTCATAGGTACACTAAAAATATCAAGCATTAGTGTTTGGAAACGTGGTTCATGCAAACCTCAGTACCTTTCAGCAACCTATTCTGCAACTTCCTTTCAAATGTTACCATTCTGAAGTGCAACTGAACTAGGGTTATAAACTCTGGGCTCCAAAAATACAGCAGACCAATAGATGGCAACAAAAGAATTAAGACTATACTTGCAGCCCAGATATTGTAAATTTAATCTGATTTACTATCAAACACATGTGAAGGTCTCTTCAATCATTTTATCCTGTTTCATTATCATTGAGGGGAAGAGCCAGAAGAGTCTCACCACCTCCATCCCTTACAATGTAGGCTATCTTGCCTTTCAGTATTGCAAGCTGCGTATAGATCCCTGCAAATCTCAACCATAAATACCAGGCCCTGTTTTGCTTTTGGATGTTAAACAGCTGTTAAGAACTGATAGGAAAAAGATGTTGAAGGAGAATATCTGGATAAAAACACATTTAATGACTGAAAAAAATGTCTAAACATAATAAAGTACTGCAATTGGTTTACAATCCTAACCATAATTAGAAACTTTCGATAAGTCAGGTTTCCCAATTAAGGGAGGTAGGAGAAAATGTTCAGGGCTTGTATGAATTACGGTATGTTGACTTGGAATCTTCCTTCCTTCCTTCCTTCCTTCCTTCCTTCCTTCCTTCCTTCCTTCCTTCCTTCCTTCCTTCTCCAGATCACCAAGGAAACCTCTGGAAGTTTCAAATTCAATTTAGCTTCCCTTTGAATAAATCCAAATTAGACAACTCCTGAACATATCTAAGTAATCAGATTAGATTCAAAATGTGGTTGAATCAGATGTACTCCCCTCATTTTTTTGCAGGTATAAGACCAAATGTAATAATGAAAGGAATGAGCTGTGAGCTCAGGACTGGCTCAAAACTTACTGGGGAGTCTTAAGTTGCTTCTGAAGGATTCCAATCCAATCACCTTGTGCAATTATTCTGCTTGGTTCTCCTTATTAGATGGTTTGCAGAGGCAGAGAGAAAATTGATGAGAATGATGAGGAAAACATTGGATTTATTTATTTTATGTTATTTAATTATTTGATTTGTCAATCGCTTACAAGCAGGGTGGGATTCTACCAGTTCGCACCTATTCTCTAGAACCGGTTGTTAACATTCTAAGCCATTTGGAGAACCGGTTGTTAGAAGAAATTACTGGCCTAATCCTGTAAGGAAGGCAGGAAGGAAACATTCTAGTGTTGCTTACAGAAACTGCCTCTCCGTTAACCCTTATTACATTCTTGGCAGGACTAGAATTCCTGTCTCAGGAACTCTCTGGAGTTTTTTCCCCTCCTTTGTTGGTACTTTCCTTGTGTGGAGTGACCATTTAAAGTTACAATGGCACTGGAAAAAGTGACTTATGACATTTTTCACACTTACCACTGTTGCAGCATCCCCACAGTCATGAGAGGCCAGGCGAGGAGATGCGTTTCTCGATGTGAATGATATTGAGTTGGCCATGCCCAGCCAATAACATGACCACCAAGCCATGTCCACCCAGTCACATGACCACCAAACCACACCCACCAACTAAGCCACGCCCAAAGATCCGATTGTTAAAAAATTTGAATCCCACCCCTGCTTACAAGATAATAGATATTTATTTACTTATTTATTTATTTAAATTTATATACCGCCCCCCTCTCCCAAAGGGACTCGGGGCGGTGAACAGCCAAGATAAAATACACATATAAAAATACATATACAATATTTAAAAATTAAAAGAATTAAATACATTGGCCCTTTCAAAAGATTAAAAATAAGGGAATTAAGAAAGTTAAAACCAGATTAAAAGATTTAAAAACCCCTAGGCCAGACCGGTTTGCTGACATAAATGAGTTTTCAACGCACGGCGGAAGGTCAGGAGATCAGGGATGGTCCTCATCTCTGGGGGTAATTCGTTCCAGAGAGAGGGTGCCCCCAATGAGAAGGCCTGCATCCTCGGGGTTGCCAGCTGTCCAGCCGGCGGCACCCTGAGGAGGCCGACTCTATGGGAGGTATCAGTTGGCGGGAGGCCGATAATGGCAGGAGGCGGTCTCGCAAATATCCTGGTCCCGAGCCATGGAGCGCTTTAAAGATGATAACTAAGACCTTGAAGTGCAGCCGGAGGGCCACTGGGAGCCAATGCAGCTCACGCAGAAGTGGCGTAACATGGGAACCCCGAGGAGCCCCCAACACCACCCACGCATTCTGCACCAGCTGGAGCCTCCGGATGCTCTTCAAAGACAGCCCCATGTAGAGAGCATTGGCATAGTCTAGGTGGGAGGTTACAAGGGTGGAGGTGACCGTGCGAAGCGCATCCCGATCCAGAAAGGGCCACAACTGGTAGATCCTATGGACCTCGCCAAAAGCCCCCTGGCGACGGCCGCCACATGGTCTCCAATGACAGCCGCACATCCAGGAGGACACCCAAATTGCGGGCCCTCTCTGTGGGGGCAAGAATTCCCCCCCCCCACACAGCCAGCAATGGAACCAGCTGGCTGTACCGGGGTGCCGGGAAGCACACCACTCAATCTTAGATGGGTTGTGCTGAAGCCTGTTCTGCCCCATCCAACACCACATGGCCTCCAGGCACCGGGTCATCACTTCAACAGCTTCATCGGGGTGGCCCGGGATAGAGATGTACAGCTGAGTATCATCAGCATACTGATGAAACTTTACCCCAAAGCCACGGATGATCTCACCCAGCGGCTTCATATAAATGTTGAACAGAAGGGGTGAGAGCACCAACCCCTGAAGCACCCCACAAATCAGGGGCCTTGAGGCCGACCTCTGCCCCCCTGCCAACACGAATTGTGAATGGTCAGAGAGGAAGGAGGAGAACCACCGCATAACAGTGCCTCCCACTCCCAACCCCCCCAGCCGCTGCAATAAGATACTGTAGTCGACAGTATCGAAAGCCACTGAGAGATCTAATAGGACCAGGACAGAGGGATAACCTCTGTCACGGGCCCTCCAGAGATCATCCACCAATGCGACCAATGCCGTCTCCGTGCTGTGCCCGGGCCTGAAGCCCGATTGGTGTGGATCCAAATAGACAGCTTCATCCAGGTGCTGGGGAAGCTGTCGTGCCACCACACTCTCAGCAACCTTTGCTACAAAACGAAGGTTGGAGACGGGACGATAATTAGATAACAAAGTTGGGTCCAGGGATAGTTTCTTGAGGAGGGGTCTCACCACCGCCTCTTTCAAGGCAGCAGGCAGATATCCCTAACTGAAGGAAGCATTAATAATACCCTGAAATCAACCTCGTGTCACCTCCCGAGTGGCCAACATCAGCCAGGAGGGACACGGGTCCAATAAACATGTGGTAGCATTCAGCCCCCGTAGCAACCTGTCTTCGGGGGTCACAGGATCAAACTCCTCCCAAATGACTGCCCCAAATTCCGCCCCCAACGCCCCCCCCCCCGAGTTGTCTATTCAAAGTCCAATCCATCCCAGATCCGAGTTATTTTATCCAGCAGGAAATTCGAAAAGTCCTCAGCCCGTCCCTGCAAGGGGTCCTCCCACGCTCCCCCTTCCAGGAAGGAGCGGGTCACTCTAAACAGGGCGGCCGGGTGATTTCCTGTGGATGCAATAATAAGGGTGGAAAAGTGAGAACGCTTTGCCACTCTTATCGCCACTAAATAGGTCTTAATATAAGACCGTAATAGTGTTCGGTCAGGTCCGGAGTGTGTAGTCCTCCAAATACTCTCCAGGAATCTTTTCCGGCGCTTCATCTCCCTCAGCTCCTCGGAGAACCAAGGGGCCGAGTGAGAGCGGCGCCAGGTCAGAGACTGCAAGGGCATGACCCGGTCCAGGGCCCCAGCCGCCACCCTATCCCAGGTGGCGACCAGGTCCTCAACTGAGTCGTGTGCTCGAACGTCGGGACATGGCCCAAGCTCCATCAGGAACCTATCTGGATCCATCAGGCGCCTGGGGCGGTACCAACGTATTTGGTCCACCTCCCTGCAACGGGGGGGGGAGCGGCCTGGAAGTCCAGTCTAAGGAGCGAATGATCTGACTATGACAAGAGCTCAACAAAAACGTCCCCAACACCAAGATCATCCTGCCACTGTCCAGAGACAAAAACCAGATCCAGGATGTGACCCCCAATGTGAGTGGGCTTCCTAATTAATTGGGTCAGGCCCAAGGCTGTCATGAAAGCCAAGAACTCCTGAGCAATCCCCGAGACCCCGCCAGCCGAAGGCAGGTTGAAATCCTCCATGACCATCAGCCTGGGGGTCTCAACCGCCAGGCCGGCTATGACCTCGAGGAGCTCAGGCAGAGCCAATGTCACATAGCAGGGAGCCAGGTATGTGATCAATAGGCCCATCTGAACCCCGGAACCACACTTTACAAAAAGGGACTCACATCCGGTCGTCTGAGGAACAGTGGATTCCCTAGGACCCAGATCCCCCTGAATAATCACCGCAACCCCCCCACACCTCCCCTGGGCCCTCGGCCGATGAAAGACCCAAAACCTGGCTGGGCACATCTCCACCAGAGGGACACCCCCCTCTTTTCCCAGCCAGGTCTCGGTAATGCCAGCCAGGTCCACACACCCCTCCGTAACAAGATCGTAAAGAAGGGGGGCTTTATTCACTACGGACCTGGCATTGCATAACATCAGCCTGAGGCCCGGGGCCCGATCATTCAAACAACTCAGGGAGCAAGACATGACCTGGGGGCCGGAGCACACCACCACTTGTAAACAGTGGGGGCGAGCTCCCATAACTTGATAAGGCCTCCTGTCAATGCCATATCTGCCTTCCCACTGATTGTAGAGATGGCCCTTTCCTCCCCCTCCCTAGAAAAAACCCCCATCCTCGATCCGACCATCCCCGGTCCCACAACCCCCTGACCGCGTGTGAACTCCGGTCTGGCCTTTTTTCCAGAAGGGTTGTCCCCCAAACCCTGTCTGACCATCCTCCCTAACCCCTTTAAGAATTTGGAAATAAATAAACGTAATTGGGCGCGTTTCCCTTGAATGTGCCACCTCTCCGGATTCCAAGGTCCATCATCGAGGTATGCCACAGAAAGGTCAGGGGGCTGCCTCAAGGAAAGTGGGACATTCCTGAGTGCCCTCAAGTCCGCCGCTGAGTATACAATCGGGCTGGCCACACGGCGTCCAGCAGATGCAGTTGTTAATAACTGAAGTCGAGGTTGAAGAGGAGAGGGGCCAGTTCGAGGCTGACCCCTCCAGATATCCCGGTTAACAAATCGTAACCCCTGTCCTCGACATCGTCGCCAGCGTTGATAAAAACAAGATTGGGAAGGCAACACATTCACTCCAGTTAATGATGTTGCCAACACCGGAGTTCTGATCTTAGTCACTAGGGCCGGTGTCGTCCTCACATTAGGCACCCCCACCGCTGGGCCAGACGGAACCAGGCCAGGCCACCGCCGCCGATGTCGTCACCACTGGCGAGGTCTTCGGGCCACCGTCACCGTCTCCACTCCCGGTATAAACATGAGTAAGAATACAGGAAATAGGTACAAATAAATGGGGACAATAGGACAAGGACGGTAGGCATGATGGTGCACTTATGCACACAAACAGAGGATGGTGATGTACCCCCTTGCCCATTCATAAATGTCTGTTAAATTTGGTAAGGCAGTTAACAAAAGAATCACGCTAGAAGCTGCTTACCATCCCACTGCGGTGAAAGTGACTATGACAGCTTCTCGGAGGATTACTGGAAAAAAGTTTGAGATGACAAATTTAAGTCTGTTTCTGCCAGGAACTAAGATTCAGGATTGGGATATAAGTCATATTTTTCATTAATCCTAAGTACGTGGTGTTCTGTTAGTGGTCCTAATAGTTCATCTTTTTTCTATTTTTTTCATTTCACACAAAAATGCTAAACACTAAACCTTATGATTCATTCATTGTGTGAGATACAAGGAGCCAAGTGTGTCAGCAGGAGACTGGAGGTGGATATTATTCTATGAATGCATTGTTCTTAATTCTTTCTGCTTTTTAAAAAAACAAGAAGATCTGGTTCTTTACTTTTGGTTTTGGTGATACACCATCCTGGCTGTTTTTCTTTTCTCCTTTGAGTTGTCTTAGACAGTTTAATTTAAAAGTAGGTTGAATATGAATGAATGATAAATAGATAAACCAATATATTCACTTATTCCTAGGTACACTACCTCTGAAAGTCTATCTGCTTCTTACAATCTTGCCTTCACATATGATAAACATAGATCTTATTTCCCATGTGTAAGAAGCATAGTTGCCACCTTACTGTTTTTTAAAAAAATATATGCATTTATCTACAGTTTTACATGGGTGATGCAAATTTGAATTGTGAATTTAAAGGTCTCAATTAGATAGTAGCTCTTTCCAGCATTGTTTATTTCCTTGTACAACAATCATTTAAAATATTTATTTAATGTCATCCAGATAAATGTACAAAGCTAATAATTAAGCAAATTGTGCCCAGATTTAAAAACCAGCATAGAAACAATTGTTTCTATAGTCATAGAAACAATTCATGGAATGACATATCCTTAGCTGAATAAGATGGCCACAAAGAGAAATAAAATTCTCTAATTTTCTCTGCATATAGTGGTCGTCAAGATTTTGCAGTTCTAACTAACATTCCAATATATTTTAAAATGATTGTCTTATCTGAGTTTTTTGTTTGTCTCCTAAGGACCTCATGGGTCAATCCATGTAGTTTCTTGCAAAGCACCAAAAAAGTCAAGATGTGCACCTTATTGAAGCCTTGTACCATTTTTATATCCATGTTAGTGTATCTTGACTTTGCTTCATGGGTAGAGATTCAGGAGCAACGTGGGCATCTTAAACGTTAAGAAACATACTTTATCCCTTAATCTTGCCAAAGAAGCATGGGTCTTCCTCATTCAAGGTATGCTCTGGGACTTCTAGATGTACTCTGCAAGCCTTGAAATGTGAACAATAAGAAGGTCATCATGAGCTGTAATGTAAAGCTATGGTACAAATGTACCTTGAGCATTTCAGCAAGCAATAGTCTCTTCCTCTATCCTAAGGCTCATTTGATCATTTCAAGACCACACCAATATAGACACACCCTGGCTATGTTTTTGTTCCATGCGCCCTCTCTAAGCAATCCATGCTTGCTGACAGTAATGTCAGTTATGAAAGCCTTCATGAATTTCTAAATAGCTAACCTGCTGGAAAACCCATTAACAATCAAAAGGAAGGCCACTACATGTTGTTATGAGGTTTTCAGTTTCTTCTGTTCTACACTTAACCACCAAGCCACTTTAATAAAATGAACTTCAGGAAACCAAAATTCTTTCCAGGAAATCAAATCGACCACCATGATTCAGTGAAATGGAAAAAAACAAACTGTTATCTCTTAGAAAATAAAGATGAACCATGTTTTATGCATTTCCTCTCTTTTTAACTCTTTTCAGGCCACAGGGATTCCAACAGATTGTAACAGAACACAATACGAAGGCTTCTATTCTCCCTAAGCCAACAGTTCATTACTGCATTTTAGGTTCTAATGTTTTCAGCCATCCTCTTCCTTTCTCATCCCTGTTTGTTCTGGGTTCTGTCTTTCATATTGCAGACCTGCAAAATATTTGGAAGCACTTTAGCTGATGAATGAAACAAACATGTCCTCCTTGATTCATGAAGAAAAAAATCTCAAACTATGTAAGTTTAGGTTTGAATACTATATATTTACAGTTAATCTAGATTGCAAACTTGTACATTTCTTCTTGCAACTAATCTAGATGCTTTTTCTTTCACATAAGCAATTTCCTATTATTATCTGCTAAGAATGGCATTTCAGTTGTTGTCTTTTTTAAGATTGCAAGCCACCCAGAGTTACCCTGTGGTAGGATGGGCGGCCAATAAATTTTAGTAAACAAATAAAGTCATTGAAACAAAAGCATAGTAGTTGCTTCTATTTGTCAAATACCCTTTTATAAATAGGCTGGAAAAATTCAATAGTAGTTAGCAAATTATATCTTGATTATCTCTTTAAAAGCAAATACTGATGACTTCTACTAAAAAGAACAAAAATCATAACTTCATTTTATTAGATGAGTTATCAAATTCTAGGGGAAAAAATAGCTTCCTTTAGTTTAATCTCTATTTACCCTGTTTAGATGCTACTCATGACTCAAATGCCCTTCAAGTGAGTGACTAAGATAACTTTGAGGTTTTTCTTTTTTAAAAAAAAGGTCCATCCGTGTGTGTGAAGTGGGGCTGGGAATCTTTGGCCAACCTTCCTAGAGTTAGCAGCCTGTTGGGTGAGCTCATGGAAAGAATGAAAAGTCTTATGACATTTCCAAAGGGTATAAAGAAAGATGTTTCTTGAATGAGCTGCTGTGTATCACCTCTCAGTTTTGGCTCCTGCCATTTCAGCTCAAGTGCCACTTCACTAAATTCAACATCCTTTCCGTCCCAAGGGATCAGCTAGTGTATACCCAAGTGCAGCTAGCTATCTGACAAGGTCAAACAAACTTAAAGCCAATACAAAATCACACTTAGTAAATAAGCCAGGCTAACTCCTCTTCAAGCACAGAGGCAGAGAAAAGGAGGGGAGGGGTGTTCAGCAGGGCAGATGTGGCAAGCTTATTATTTGGGGACAGAAAAGGGGGGCTGAAAATTGGATGAGGCCACTTCACACAAACTGGGGAGACTAAGAGAGTATAGTTTTGTATTTTAAATATAGTATGCCTGGTTTAGGGCTTCTATTATAATTTTCCTCTGCTCCATACCAGACAATGGCAGGAACTGGTGCATTCAGTTCATCATTCATGAACTGAATCCTCAAGCCTCATGCTGTCTATTCCTAAACTCCAGAAACACTGCAGAACCAAAGCATTTCACTCCCATACTGGCACTCAAACCTTGATGCCTCTCCTACGTGTCCAAGTCTTCAAATCACATTGTATCACACAGTCCCCGATACCTGCCATCATAATTTTTGGGAAACAAGAAGGAGGCCATGTTGAAAATTTCCTCTGCGGTCTTCCTGCCATTCACTGGTTAGGGGAATTACTTTCAATAGGCCTCTTTGTGTGATTTTGTCTAATTCTCTTGAAAAGCGATCAAAGCTAGGAGTAGCTATCAAAGCTGTGGCAGTAGTGAGCTGCAATTTGCACCTCCTATTTCCTAAAAGTTTTTGTCTTTTCCATGTTATTTTTTCCATTCTCCAGCTGGTTAAGAGTTTTTTCATTATCTTTTTTAACGCTTTTATTGCTGTGAGGTAAAAGAGAGTGCTGCTATGTTACGTATTCCTACACACACACACACACACACACACACACACACCTGCCCTGTTGTTGGCTTGTGTGTCCCTATTTCCTGCTTTGGAAAAAACAACCATCACAGACTGAGTTCCCTTTCCCTTGCGAAGCCATCTGTGAAGTTGCGCACCACCAGACAAATCTTTGTACAACAAAAAGCAGGTCATTCACACAAAGCCCTGCAAAAGGTCATCTCTTTCATTATGATAATTGCAGAAATTGGTCACTTGTAAGAATTTCATCCACTTTTTTCTTTTCTGGAAATAAAAAGTTTGAGAAGAATGTTTGTTTCCCATATAGAATGGTAAGAATAATATTTTACTCAACAATAGCTAGCATCACATTCAGTTAGATAATTGTATACCTTTGTTAAATAAAATAGAGATGTTAGATAAATAAATACATTAGGTAAACCTATTATGTGGTTATAAAGGACTGTTTTATTTTGGCGGGAATTATTTTCAATTGTGTGTGAGTTTCAGAGACTGCCTGGACAAATGTTCTTGGCAAGGTTTTTTTCAGAAGTTGTTTGTCTCCTTCTTCTGTCTGAGAAAAAATAACTGACCCATGGTCACCCAGTTGGCTTTGTGCCTCAGGCTCCCAGCTTGTTTTCTTAACCAAACTGGCTCTCAAGAATCCAGAGCTATTAAGTTTTATAAAATTAAACCATATATTAATATTTTGAGAGAGAAATGGAAATTACTGTCATTCATTCTTTCTCTCTCTCTTCTTTTCTAAAACAACCTGTTGCTGAGTCATCTCATCTCCACCCCATTTTTGAATGGTTGCTTGGAATAGTTTTTTCAGGTCAATTAAAACATCTAAGCTGAATAAAGAAACCAAGAAAGATGAGGCCTTGCTTTTTCTTTTTCTTCTTTTTTTTCGTTTTTCGTTTTTCTTTTTTTGCAGCCGGAGAGGATGAATCGCCAACAATCAAGATGATAACAGGGGTGGGGGATGATAATGGAAACGATCATCAGCAATATTTTGCAACCACAAACTTTCAAAACAAATATTCTGCATACATGATCTGATTGGTAAGAAAGCAGAAATTATAGTAATTCTTTTGAGATATACAGCCATGAATATGGTATGATTCATTTCAGATTTCCTTTGAGGACTTTTAAATGGGGATATTTCCACCCCTCATACTAATTTACATTCCCCACAATGCATATGACCCAATACATCCAAGTGGCTTAAACTCAGCTCTTTTTAGCTTAGGCTTCACTTATTTATACTCTTGTGTGGTAATTGCTCATTGGCTCTGTGAAAATGCCACACACAGATCTGTTGGTCATGTACAGGAGTTGTTTTAAAAGAGAACATATCCTGAAGCATTAATGTCAGGATGCTTTTTTTCAAACAGTCACTGCCTCACTACAGAATTACATAGAATGTCCAGATGTTGTCACCTTCAGTTTGCAGCATTGTCTTGTTTTCCAACTGCTTTTTCTTTAAAAAAAAAATCTGAAAAAATATGGAATAGTTAGCCTCTTGAAAACTCAATGGCAATCAAGTGAGATGTGAAAAATATATATCCTGGCAACTTGTTTCTTTAGTTTGAGGGTCTGAAAGACTGAAACCTTTAACAGCCTGGCTTTCTCCAGATTTTTGGGAATTCAACTTCCTGAATTCTCTAATCAGAGACATTGCATCAGAAGACTTCCAGGTTAGACACTGAAACCAAATCGCTTTTCAGGAAGACCTTCAACTATACAGAAGCTGGAAAGAGCATGTTGTTGACTGCTGTGGAACTAGGCTATGTTTGAAAACAGTATTTAAAGAAAATGGACTGGAAGGAGGGGGGAGGACGTTACATTTCTTATTTCTGTGAGAGTGTAATTTATTTGGGCGAGAAATATTTCTTCTCTTGGCAGAGTTTCTCTGGGTACATATTTTGCTGTCTTGGCTCTGCTCCATTTCTCTCCACGGCTAAGGCTCCTTCGTCACTGTGTCTTCAGCCCTCCCCTCCCCCCTCTCCTCTGCTTCCATTCTTTCCCAGCATGAAATTGCAAAGGCTGTTTCTTCTCAGCTATGCCTGATGAAATTGCTTTTTTTATTTTTGTATGCTCTTATACAAAAGATCCACCTTTATCGCTTGCGTGCAGCTCCTGCAGTTTCACATCTCCTAATTAAGCAACACAACCATCAAGCGTGCCTGACAGGCGCCAAGTCACAGAAAGTGGCTCCCAGTGCAGGCACAGCTGGCCTTCTCTTTATTCCAGCAGCAATGGGGAGTGGGCCTAGGGGAGGAAAAGGCCTCATCCATTATAGGGTGTCAGTCTTCAGTAAACAACACCAACCTTCTTGTTCCCTTCCAATACAAAGAAGCAGAGACGCATCTTTTCCCCAGATCCCAGTGGTGGCTGGTGGTGGGGTTTGTCTGATGGAAAGAAAAAGAAAAAAAACTTAGTCACATGCAAGCAATCCAATTTTCTATTTCTGGAATCTATTTCCATAACTCCTATTTTTAACTTTGTAACCCACATGCTGCTTCAGTTTGATGCTTATATGCCAAAGCAAACTTCATCTTTGGTGGCTGCTATTTAAAGCAAGTTCTAGTGAGAAATATACCTGGACTTCCAAAAGCAGAAGATTTCATTCAGGCTCAGCAGTAACTAGGAACATTGTTTGTTTTGAAATGTGGGTCTCAGCATTAGTACTGAATCTGTGCAAATGTCAGTCTCATTTTAAGATGGAAGGCCAACTCAGACTGATTTCTTATTCACATGCTCAGAACTCAGTGCTTTGAGGCTAGTATGAGAAGAAAAGGATTTCATGTTTGTCCAACATTGGTACTTTCAAGGGACTCTCCTAATTCTCTTGAAGTATATGGTGCCCTTCACTCCCAGCCTCCTTAAAATGTTGAGACCCTCTACAAGATTCCCCCTTCCAAATGACCAATCAAGCAGCCCAAATGTCATCATCCAGCTGGCTCTTACTCCTTAAATTTGAGAATAGGACAGTTGGAAGGGATTCCCGTAGGGTCATCTGAAGAAAATCCCAATTCCATATTTTACTTTCCTTCTTGGCTGGTCCCTTCCATACAGCCAGTTTGTGCCTCTCCAAGATCAGTGCCATGACCCTATTTTGCTGTGCCTGCACCTGACAATACAATCATCTTCCAGTTCACCTGCATTGGAAAAGAAATTACAACAGTGCAATTTTGAAGGAGGGTCCTAGAACCTCAGTTGGCTGGAATTCATGCATTCTCCCACCCCATCCCCAGACCCTGGGACCTCTTTCCTCTTCACAGCTGATGACACTCCAGGGCACCTCAGTATTCTTATCCTTTAGATGCAGTTATGCAAGTCCTGCATCACAACCATGGATTGTATTGATTAGAAGCTCATTGCAGAAACACTAAAATCCCAAATAAGTACAGGCACTGTAGGACTGATTAATTCTTGTACCCTCCTGTGGGTCAGATGGATGGGTGAAGTATTAGTTGGTGTTTTGGTGGAAGGACAATTGCAAGGTATTTTGAACATGGAGAGGAAAGGATGCGACCTCCTACCTTTATATGGCTAGGCAGCTGATAGCATGAGCAAGGAAGTGTGCCAGATTGAATACACCCTGAACTTGATGTTGGCTTGTGTAGTTTTAAGGGGAAACTGCTATGTTGGTACAAAATGATCTAAGGATGAGATATGATAAAGATGATATAATTGGGATGTGGCAAAGCAATGATGTTATCAGGGGACATTCATACTGTGGTTAGGTGCAAATGGGAAAAGGCCACAAGCAAGGAACTTCTGATACAATTGCATTAATAATATTAATAAATTAATATTTTCAAACATTGTCATAAACAATTATCATCAAGGAGCTGAAGCAAAACAAATATGCAAAACATCAGTTAAGACAAATAGTAGCATTAAGAGGTTCTGTATTTAGGCCATGGTAGATAAAATACAGAGCAATAACAGTTTTATGGCACCAGCAATTAAAAGAACTTTTTTTTCAGGCCATTTAAAAGCAATTAAAGTTTCACCACTGAATTTATCCTTTCCCAGGAAAAACTGCCAAAGTCCTCCTCCCATTTTTTTTCTCGTTAGAAAATTGCAGATGGCTCTTTCAGGCCAGCCTTCCTCATTACTGTGAAATGACATGTATTTCATTGCATTTGCAACCATCACCAGAAACCAGTTGGACATTGCTTTTTGGCTAAAAGGCCAGATGATAAGATTGCAGCCTTAGTCTAGCTGCTGGAAGTCTTGAAAAAATAACAAACATCAAATGTAGTAGAGAAGATGCATAACAAACCTATGTTCTCAGATCATTTTATGCAACCAATAATGTAGATGGTGATATATAACAGATGTCTCAGCATGACAATTCATAATGACAGAACTACTTTTTAAACCATGTTTATTGAGTAAACGATAAAGTTAGGTTCACATAGAATGCTAAGCAGAACCAAATAAATCACATGATGGATTTGGGTATATGTGAATTTATCTACGTCATGCTCCAGAGACAGGTATTAGAAACTATCAAGCTACTTACTGCATATTAGCGGCACCATTTCAAAAAAAAGAAGTGCAAAATTGGTGATATACTTGGCCAGAAACATATAATACTTGATCTAAGCCAGAGTGATTATTGTAATCAGTTTTTACCCTGATTTTCATGCAGAAAGGAAAAGGGAAGGAAAAAGAGAAATGATAGTGATAATTAAGGATTGTTGGATAGCATCTGTCCACCCTTCCCCATTTTTTTCAAATTGCTAATATAATTAGCTTTAATACATAGCTTCAAATAAATCATAGTGAAGCCCCCTGCTAAAATATCCCTTGTTTGCTCTTCAGGAAATCTGTACAGTGAGCAACCATTTTATTCCTCTGGACTCAATGTGTTTTGATGAGATTTAATATATTTCTGGACTTGAGTGAGAGGAGGGAAGAGCAATAGTTTCAGCTAGATCTAAAAATATAATCAGGATATGACATCCTTGAACAAATGGTAGAGACCTCTCATGGACCTCCTTATATATACACAGATATTTCTTTGCCTACATTCTACTTGGTCAACTAGAGAAGGTAGAGTTATACCAGATGCTCTATAGAAAAAAGTAAATGGCTGTAGGAAAATAGTATTTTAAGAAGTTATGAAGGAGGAACAGAAAATAGATTACTGTGACATGTTCTACCTGGAACTGCCCTTGAAGATGACTTGGAAGCTAAGCCAGCCCAGAAGGAAATGAAGGGCAGGGCTTATGCTTATCTGATCCTACTGTTCTGTGAGCTGCATTGCTTACTGATTGATTTCTGAGAGTAATTCAAGGTGCTAATAAAGCCCTTCGTTGTATAGGTTGTTTGAGGGACCAATAGTCTCCAGTTGCTTTGGCTCCCACAATGAGTGGATGCATACAGTCCTGTCAATTAAACAGTGTCATCATGTGAGAACCAAGAAGCGTGCCTCCCCCTTGACATCACCCCACAGATCCCAATAGCTCCCATCCTGATAACCATTTAGGAGGGTATTAAATATCTGGCTATTTTCCCAGGTTTTAAAGCAGATGGTGGTTAAACTACTGTAAAATGGAATTAGGGATTTATTTATTGGTTTACGTGTTCATCTTTTTGTTGTCTCAAAGATGCTTTCTCAAAAGGCAATTGTATTTGGTTTTTGTTGTCCCAAGGTGCTTTTTCAAAAGACAACTGGACTTTGGAAAAACAAACTCCAGCTGCCTTTTGAAAAACCACCCATGACCTGGATGACTGAGAATTTCTATAGACAAATGCTTCTTTGTGTCATCTTGTTTGAAGGAGAGAACATTTTTGAGCAGATCAGGCAAGGAAACAGATCCCATATGTTTTTGCCCAACAGGAATAGTTCAGAAATATGTAATCAGATACCCTCTAAATATTTTGCACACCATCCATAACTCATGACCATTGAACAATTTAATTGGAGGCTGTTCTGAACTATGTGTTCTTCCTGTTGCTCAGCATCTTTGTAATTAATTGTATTTTAACAGATATTTATTAAATACTATTGTTTTCTTTGACAAGAAAATGATCCTATGCAAGGTCACTTTGAATCTTTCTCATTTTGGCAAAGAGGATGCAAACAACAAGCATTGTCTGGTCAGTTAGATCCTTGAGCAAGAGGAATCAAATTTTGAGTTATGCTAGACAACATGTGAATGATTTCCATATATATCTATTCTTGTCTCCATTTAAGTATACTTTGAAGAATGAATATTGAAATGGACAGATCAAAGATGGAAATGTACTAAATCTAATTGGAAGAGATTAAAATAGCATTATGCATCGTTTGGTGCAACCAGATATGTCACAGGAGAAAAAAGCTGTAGAAAAATAGGACATTTGTTTTCTTCTTCTAAGAGGCCTTCATTAAAATGTTCTGAGGATATTACTGAGTAAAAAATAATTGATTTTGCATGAATGATTAGGCCACCTATATTCAACATAATCTCAGTAATACAATCTTAATAGTTCTTTAAATGTCAGTCTCATTTGGCCATATCTTCCTCCTAGGAAGACCAGGCCAAATGAAGACATAAGCATTCATTTCTAAGATCAGTGTTGGCAACAAACTCTCACTGAAAGCCCAAGGATGCCACCACATGGCAGTCTGAAAGGTCATGATGTACATTTTAATCTCTTCCTCAAGCACACACTGCTAGTCTTGTTATCTTGTCTACAGGTGATAGTCCCCATTTCTTTTATTGTTTGTTTGTTTTATTGGACACACAAGCCACAAAGGAATGGCATACACCCTGATATTTGCAAATTGGGCTAAAGCATAACTATGGAGTGGGTAATCAAAAGTATAACCAGAAAGATAACATCAGGAACTAGCTATCACTAATCAAAAGTGTTCTTTTTTCCAATGGAATAGAATCACAACCAGCCACCCCCAAAATCTGCTAAATGACATGTTAATGGGTTTTCTAAAAACCAGTAGGGAACAAGCTACTTTATGGAAACCTAGGAGAGACCACAGATGAAGTGCAACAATTGAGAAGGCTCACTTTTATGACCTCACGAGATGGTATTCCCTGAGAGATGCAATAAAAAGGAAAACTATTCTGCCGGTTCTTATTGTTTGGAGAGCTTATTATCTATTTGAGATATGTGGTCCCAGAGATACCCAGGTTCTGAGCTATTAAAGATGACAACTGTCACCTTGAATTTAACCAACCCAGAAAGTAGCTATCTGGCAACCAGTGCAGTTCCTGTAATAGTGGTGTTTATGGAACCAAATCAAGATGAATAGCATGTATAGTCATATTGTGCTTTGAGCTAATAGAAGAAAATTGAAAGAGGAACATCTGCCTAGTGCTTTCTGTACTTTAAATTTGAAAAGAAAATTTAAAATTAAATTAGGAAGCTTCTATTAATTCAATACTAGGGACATGTTATTTTCTCTTGACAAAACACAAAAGATAGTTTTCTTAGTAAAAATAAAATCAGTGAGGCATCCAAAGATAAGGCAAGATAAAATAAAGTAAGAATAATCTTTATTGTTATTTTTTTTTCTGTGAGCACACTAGCACACAAAATCTGTTGCCTGCTCTCAAAAAAAAGTATATATATCTACCCATACCTATACATAACACATGCTATATACAGACACATACACACAAACGTCCATCCATTTTGAATATATAGCAGAAAGAGGAAACTTGAGAGTTCACAAGATAGATGCTTATATGGAACAAAACTCTAACTGAATCTAGATCTTCTGCTTCAGATGCCACGAAACCTCCTCCCAGAAGGTAACAAGTAAAACAGGTCATGAAGAGGATGTGTAGTAAGAGTATTGTAAACATAGATAAATAATCTTCCCATCACCACAAAGAGATACAGTACCGTATTTTCCGGCGTATAAGACGACCGGGCGTATAAGACGACCCCCTAATTTTATAGTTAAAACATAGGTTTAGGCCTATTGTATAATTTGCATGCATAAAAAGCCTGCTTGGATTGGCTGAGTTAGAGAGGCGGTCCAAGCAGCCTTGAAGTGATTGGTGCAGGATCGAGTTGGAAAATTCGTTTCGTGGCAATATCCAGACGATTTTCGTTTAGTGGCATATCGAAATGTTTTTCGGAATATACTCGGCGTATAAGACGACCCCCGATTTTCGGTTGACTTTTTTTCGTTTCAAAAGTCGTCTTATACGCCAGAAAATACGGTACATTATCTAATTAATGATATACTATGTATTTCAATCCTTTTTTTTTTTTTTCTGCCTACTGTTGGAAGAAATATCCATCTGGTTCAGTTCCAAACTGGGAGAAAGACCCTGGAAACATGGAGACTGATTGGAAAGATGGATTAATGATAAAGCAGAACCACCAAGTACATACAGCTGACCACATGGAGTTGAGAGTGAAGGGTATTTATACTTTTTCTTGGGCTTTGCACTTGAACTTCCTGCTCCTGTGCAAGAATATGTATTCTATTGGCTGTTGTCAGACTCCATGGGGCCATGTACAAACCCTAAGGGTTTGTCTGAACTATATTTGGTTGAAGTTTCTGAGAGTGATGCAACAAAGGGGTGTTGGGCAATTCCTATTATGGCTGAGAGCTAATCCTACCTTTGTTAGATCTTGGATGGGGGTATTTGCTTATGAATAGAGTTTTCTACCTCTTCATCTCTTAAGTGTTGACATCTGCTGAGGCCTATTAAGAAAGTTGGGGGCTGCTTTCCAAAAGCATATTTCTCCATTTTTCATCCAGGGAAATGTAATGTTCTCCCTTTTTATATTTCTCAAAATATTTCATTCTTTTAGGAGATGGATGGGTGCTAACTTTCTACACTACTTTTCTACACATTGAGAACTTTCTTCCCATGAAGCAATTCATGATGTCCTTTGAAGTACTTATAGACCAATCCCAGATGTGTTTTTTAAGACATATATTTCTTCGTTGGTTTGACTGATTTTTTTATGGAATTCTGTTCCTGGGAAGAAAGGTTTATAAGGTAACATTCCTGAAGCTCAATTTACAACAAAGCAGAAAAACATGTCCATTTTATTCCCTTGCTGGGTAATACTTCGTGTGATCTGCTGCTCTGGCATGCAGGGTTTTGTAGGCCCCAGGAGTTGTATGTCTCATGGAGTAAGGTTTTGGTAAGAGCTTCTCAATGAAGTACTGTACCTTTAAATCCTGTAGTTGTTGTGTTTAACTATCCAAACCAGTGGTGATATTCAGCCGAACTGGTAGCAAGAATTTGGCGTGGGTCTCCTAACCAGTAGTAAGTTCTGGCTGGCCACACACCCCACCCGGTCACCCTCCCACCCGATGCTCACTCACTCGCCCGCCTGTCTGACATTCGCCTAAGGTATTTCTTTCTTTTTTTTCCCTCCTGATAATCAGCTGTAGATAAGATCAGCTGTGCCAGGATTCCCCTTGCTGAGGCCCAGGAAGGCAAAAAATGTAGGGAGGAGCTCAGCCTTCCAGAGCCCCAGAGGAGCCTTAGGGGAGCAAAAACGTCACCCCAGAAGCTCTTCTGAGGCTAGGAAGCTCCCAAAATGGGGCTTGGAGGGGTGCTGCGTGCCCCTCCCATGTTCTGTTCCTTTTCTTCCTGAGCCCCAGAGGAGCCTTAAGGGAGCAAAAATGCCCATCTCAGAGGCTCCTCTGTGGCTAAGAAGCTCCCAAAAACGGGTGGGGCTGCAAAAAAGCCATGCCCACCAAGCCACGCCCACAGAACCGGTAGTAAAAGTTTTTGAATCCCACCACTGATCCAAACTATGCACTAAAATATTTGGACTGGAAGTTAGAGTGCTTTCTTTACAGTCAAGCTTTCCCTGTAGCAACCATTTTTTGAAACTAATTAAATCCTGTGGCTTTGGTTATTCTTTCACATCTGTGTGAGTTCTTAATTATTGTTAGGCTTAACATCTGAATGGAACCTAGATTCTGCTTCCAAGATTATATTTTGTCCCTGACATTTGGCTTATTTCTAAGTCTTGCAGGCTTGTTTGTCTGTTGGTCCTGCTTTACACTTTAGACAGTGTTGTTGATGTTCCCCAGAGTTCCTTCCTTCAAAATACTGTTATTGACAATGACACTGAGATATCTAGGAAACCTTTGTTCTTCACATTGGTCATTTTTTTCCAATTTACAAGATGCTTTATATTTGGTATCCCATGTTTATTTTCAATAGATTCACGGTATGGTGCAATTCCATGCAGTTATTCTTGGGACCATTATTATTTAACATTTTTATCAGTGATCTAAATAACAGAATTAGTTAACTATTTTTAAATTTTGCCAGTGACATAAAATTTGGAGGTAGGGCCAACGTTCAAGAAGAAAGAATGAGACTGTAATCTAGTCTGGATAGCTGAAGGACTAAATCAATGAAAACAAGATATCTTTCAATAGCGAAAACAATCTTCATTTAGGGAGAGAAATATAGAGTCCTCATTCCATAGCATTGTATTGGAGAAGAATTGGTGGGGTTCATTGGCACATTAGTGTGACTAGAAGACCTAATCCTTTTAGAATAAACCTTAGTAATAAAGATATGTGAAGTCTTTATATTCTTGTCTATTTTACATGGGTGAGACTACACCCTGAAATACAGGGTGTGATTGTAGATACCACATTTGCAGAAAGATAGTGAGAGGTTAATATATATAACATATAATGAGGGCAATAATGGCTGAAGATACCTGGAATATTTGGTCTGAGGAAACTGAGGAGAAACATGAGATTAGTGTTCAAATACAAAAAAGAGTGGCATAAAGAAGATGATGAAAAACTATTTTCCATTAGTTCCACAGAAACTACAGTAAGTACAAATTACAACTACTTAGATTTCATTTAATTATAAGGATAAATTTCTTGGCAGAAACAGAAAGTCTGCCCACAGAAATTATAGGTTTTCTGTCTCTGGACAGCCACCTTTAAAGAAAAGTTTAACTTAAAGCCAGTTAAACTTTCCTGCAGACATAAATTCTGTGATCTTTGTGGTCACTTCCGTTTCCACAGTTCTACAGTTTTATAAACTTAATCCATGCTGAGAACCATATTTGCCCTTTGATTAGTGCGCCTGGGGCACAATTCCAAAAAATTGGCCAGACCAGCACAAAAAATTGATTTGATTTTCTTTAGATTGAATTACATTAAAGATAGATCATATTATTCCCTAGTCACATATTTAACACTTTCCCATTTTTTTCCTCATTCAACAGGACAATTATAATAATTGTTATCATCAGTACTGCAGGCTATATAGTAGGCTAGGCAGGGAAAATATCCAAGGCCAGCCAATTAACTCTTTGCAAAACCAAATCTCATTCTCCATTTTCTGCAAATGCAACACTCCAGATAAACACTCCAGATAAACTCCCAGAGTATTCTCACTGATACTGTATATTAGCAGCACAATAGGGAGGTTGTGGTTCCCAACATAGTCCTTAAGTAGTACAAAATGTATTAAGCAGCTACTTTGTTAACTGGCACAGGGTTCAGAAATCATATGCTAGTTCTTTACCAGGCACAATTTTCAGTGCCTAAAAAAGCATGAGGGGACCAACTTTTTCCCCATCCTGATTGCCTCCCAAATATCACATGGGAAGATCATGAAAGTCTGCACACACACACACACACACACACACAATCAGAACAGCATCATTTGGTGATGGTATCTCAAAGAGACCAAGAAGAGTTAGGACAGGGATCAACAAAGGGGTCAGTAAGTGCCCTGTTGGCATAGTTTTCTGCTGATTTAAGGATGGGAGAAAAACACTTTAATTCAGCAGTATTGAAGACAAACTGCTCTGTTTGTCTCTAATTGGGAGAATGATCCTGTTCAGTTCTCTATTTCGTTCTATTTCTTACTTCTCCCCCCTCACCACACACACAATGAGAATGAAAGCTAGTTTGGTGTAGTGGTTAAGCAGCAGGTTGAACCCCGGCGTCTCTAAGTTCTAGACTTGTCTTAGGCACAAAGAAAGCTAGATGATCAGCTATAGGAAGCCATGGGAAGAAGGCCACAGCAAATTACTTCCCCCAAAAAGATTGCCAAGTAACTTTTTCCTCCCAGAGTATTCTCACTAATATTGTATATTAGCAGCACAATAGTTGCAAGGAGTTAACACTCACTTGAAGACACACATACATGCCCCCCAAAACTCCACTTATGTGAACAGAAGATTCAGAGATGCTGGCTTTTTAATCACAGGACAAAACTTTCTTAATAAACTTGTATACTTAAACCTTAATCATCTTTTGATAGTCTTAATTATTTTGGCTCCCCTGCCAGACATGTTTGCTCTGCAAGAGGTGGACTTCAGAGAATGGACTGGAGAACTCCTCATAAGCAAGAGTTTGGTAATCCCAATTTTTTTTTTGGGGGGGGGGGGGTGAACACTTAGACTACAAGAAAAGAAATCAAGCCTACAAAGTTTTTTATGTAATGCCATCAATTTTATCTTTAGCAAAAAGGGGATTCAATACCAAAAGAAGTTGGCTGGGACTTGCCTTCCACTCAGCTGAATCAGATGCCCTCAAATTACAAGAAGTCACATGATCTAAAGGAGCCATAATGACAAATCTGATGATTTTCTATGTCTGTGAAAAAAATATTGCTTGGAGGTTCACACAGGGCTTTGATAGCAGTTATTAACTGAAATGTAAGGGTCATTTTTAAACCATGAAACACTTATATACTCTGAACATGTGCCTGCTGTCAAGGGTTTGAAAATTTCCTTTCTTTCAAAGATTTCAGAACAATATTTGTGTAAACTAGAACTACAAATGCAGATGAAGTAATGAAGATGACAACAACAAAGATTTCTCTTTGGCAAAAGTGCTGTGAGAAATAATTCTGTAGCATCATTCTCAGCCTCAGATTCTTTTCATTTTCTTTTGTGCATAAATTCCTTTGAATCAAAGGCAAAGCTGAGGAATTGACATGCAGTTGTATTAAAACTGAGCTGCTCTGGATTCTTGGTAAGATACACTTAATTCCAGAAAGATTCAAATGGGAGCCAGATATAATTGAAATAATATATGGAATATATTAAAATCAGGAAGTTTTAAACTAGTTCCATTGATTTCAATTGGCCCATGTTAATGTTTATGTTAATGTTTGCAATCCATTCATTAACCTGACAAGAAAAGCAAATGTAGTTCATCTTTGGATCTTCTGACTTTCTTTTTAACTCCATAATAGCAGCTGTTCTTTGGGCCACATAAACTGGAAAGGGAGATAAAGGGGGCATTCAGACTGGAGCAGGAAGTATTCATAGGTATGTTCTGGGGAAATTTGCTCTGGAATGATTTGGCTAGACCTAGCCCATTTTCAAATTTAATAGCAATAACAATAGCACTTGGACTTATATGCTGCTTCATAGAGTTTTACAATGCTCTCTAAGCAGTTTACAGAGTCAGTGTGATGACCTGGAGCATGGCAAAAAGGCAACACAGTCAAATAAGCAATAAGAGTCTCTTTATTATTTCCAGCTTTTCTCCCATTGTCCAGGTTACCTTCGGCTGGAGAAAAAACTTTCCCAGGAACAGCCTTTAACTGTCGAAAATTCAGTCCAAAACAAGGTACATACAAACTGTAACTAAAAATCCAAAACTAAAAATCCAGGGCAGGAGAAGGAATTTCAGACTTGAAAGCATGACAAAATTCACATTGTTGAGAAGACACCAGGAACACAGATAAGCCAAGACGAGACCAGATAAATTCATGATTTGCTCCCAACAGCTTGCTGCGCGCAGCTTCCTTTTTTAAACACTGTGTTCCCAGCTGCAGCTAACGAAGGGAATCAGGGCCCTTTCCTCTCCCATAAGCCATGCAACTCACATTGGTCTCTTCTCCGTTCCTCCCTGCATGCCCTAGGATGAAGAGGGGGTGGACCTGGGTCTTCCTCTGAATTCCCTGTCTCTTGCTCTACCTCTTCCCTGCACTGCCCAACCAGACTTTGCCCTACCCCAGTTTCTTCCACAGCCAACAGAGCCACACTCCCACTCCCTGTCAGTTGTTTGGCCTCCCCCTCTGAATCAGATTCCGACAGGAACATGACAGTCAGCATGTTTAGTTTATTTTATTGTCATTGCACCTCATACAACAAAATTAAATGCCATCTTCAGTGTACATTATAATATAAAAATATAACACAAACACACATCCGTCACATTCTATACAATTGAATTGAAAACCCTATATTGCATTAATATTGCAACAATCCGGTCCCTCACTTTACCAACCTCAGAAGGATGGAAGGATGGTCAACCTTGAGCCAGTAAGGATCAAACTCCTGTCAGCTGGCAGAATTAATCTGCAATTCTGTATTCTAACCACTGTGCCACCACTTTATTTTGCCAGTTTTTTCTCACCAAGCCAAATTTGCTTCTGTTGTGTTCAGCATTTGAAGTACTATATTACTAGCAAAAAGAGCCCTGAGCACCTTTACAGAATTTCTTTCCCATATTCCATAGGATTGAAAGAATAAAAAGTAATGATTACATTATTTAAGTGGCTTCTACTTTTATCAATAAAGATTTCAAAAATAGATTTTAGCTTAAAGAATGTATTTATTTATTAAACATAGCCCCCACCCCACTATGACTGCCTGATTCTCACTAGCTTACCTAGTATATAACACAATATCATTAAGAAATCCATGGACAATTCAAAGACAATAATAACAGCATAAACCCCACCCCCGAAAGGAAATCATATGCAAACAGAAAATGGGTAGAGCAATAAATGATGGCACAATGCTTCAATAGAAGCTGACTTGAATAGCATACACATCCTTCCTGAAACCAGTGTTAATGCTCTTTTTGACTTAATTATTCTGGAAACAATAACAACAAAAAGGGACATTCAGAGGTAGGAGGCCAAATAACAAGATGGTGGGTATATCAGTATGATCAAAACCTTGCTCCTATATAAAACCTTGCTCCTACATACACATATCAAAAGGATGTGCCACCCCCCACTCTCTTTGACAATATATTTGGAAGAAAATAGATTGAGAAAGAATGATCTAGCATCAAGGGTATGTATCTTGAAAGTACAAAACTGATGTTCAGTTGGTCTGCCTTTTTCAGATTTTCCTTCTGGTATTCTTTATGGACTTATCCCAAGTCATCCATGGTGTGACTCAAGACAATGGCCACAGTCTGGATATGATTTTGTCGGAGCACTGGCAATGTGATCTGGTGGGGGATCTATCAATATGCTCTCTATCATGGTCAGACTATACCTTGGTGGCCTTGAGATTCTCTTATGCTACCCCTCTCCACAGAGGATCTATTCAAATGGTTTTTATAAAGAACCAATGAACCAGATTCTAATCAGAACTAATGAGAAATTAATAAAAAAAATTATATCTTCTTACTGAGTATTAGAATGGAAGAAGAGCAAGTAAAGGAAACAGTGGTGGGATTCAAATTTTTTTTACTACCAGTTCTGTGGGTGTGGCTTGGTGGGCATGGCAGGGGAAGGTTAACGTAAAATCTCAATCAGACGTTGTATTTGCCAGTTCTCCGAACTACTCAAAATTTCCACTACCGGTTCTCCAGAGCTGGTCAGAACCTGCTGAATACCACCTCTGAAAGGAAACAATGATAATGTAGACTAAAAACTTTGGTTATTCTATAGAATTGGATAAATGGCAAAAGTTTTGAGATAGAAATTTTAATTTAACAATGTCTATTGCATACAAATAAAACTTATACAAAATGTTTTACAGATGGCACTTCCCACCAGCAAGATTAGCCAATATATTTAAAGATATGTCTGCTAAATGTTGGAAATGCAATCAAATTCCAGGATCATACCACCACATGTGGTGGACATGTCCCAAAGCAAAAGCATACTGGACAAAAAGATAGAAAAAATGATAAAGGAACATATAGATTTAAAACCAGAAATATTTCTGTTGGGTATCATACCAGAAAAATATAATTAAGGGACTATGTATCTAATATTTCTTACTCAGCATGGGAACACAAGAAGATATGGATAAACAAACTGGCACCTTACAGATATATTCAGATTGCTTGAATTTGACTCTCCAGATAATTTTCATCAGCAAAGAGACAGGGTTAGATAATTTATCATGCAAAATTATGGCTGTCAAATTATATTACTGTAAGTCATGAAATGTGTTAAGCTATAAACTGATGTGTATAAATCATAATGCTAGCTTCATATATCACACTAAACCCAATTTAAACAGGTCAAATTTTAATTTAAGACAATGCATGAATCAAACCAGTTGGTTTAACCTGCATCTTCCTTCTCACTACAATCTGAAATCACTCTTAGCAGCCTCTTTTTATTTATTTATACAGATACTTTCCCCAGATTGAAAAGAACAAAAGGTCATGAGATCCTAATCAACTAGAAGCCCTTCCTTTCACTTCCATTTTTTTCTCCCAAAGTTTATCTGCCTATCCAGACTATGGTGTTAATGTGAATTTGATGCAAATTGTAAAAGACTGTGACCTCAGGATAACTGATGCTGTAAACATGATTTGAAAAACATGACACCACTTTCTCATCAATTTGTTCAGGCAAATCTGATTATTTACTTGGACTGGGTAGAGATGATGACTATTATTATTAGCCTAAGATTAAAATGCAAATTAGTGCTCACTAAGAAACATTTCAAGGGAGAGAATTACTGGCTTGTTATGCAGAAATGTTTATCATACAAGGCCTTCCAAATTGCAGAAGAATATGGAGAGAGAACAACAGTTCCCAAAATAAAGTTAGACAAAAGCATCTGAAAAAGCATATCAAATTCTGCTTTTACTGTATGAGAGGTGGGGTTAGTGTGAAGGTAATGCTGTCCATTTGTGGGAGGGAGGAAACAGAAATATCAACCAATCCTGTATCTCTCTGTAGAGAGCAAGCAGAATGAAGAACCACGTGTGATCTCTTCTCATCTGCTACCTTGCTTCTGGCAAGGTAGCAAAGTAACCAATTTCAGACTCATACTATATGCCTGTATTTTGTTTTTATGGCAGAAAACCATACACACGCCTGTTTTGTAAAAATGATATCATGGGAGCATACTTTGGAAGACCCAGAAAACTTACTGACATCTACTAAACCAGAAGTTGATGCTATATCAGAGCTAATTTATATTGAAAACTGGATAGTGCAAAATAGAAAACTAGCTGCAACCCTTCCTGAATAGGAAAAACAGACAGATCAATATTTTGATATTAAGGCTAGTAGATCAGTTCAGCACTTTGGGCTGACATCTCACATGTTTTGGTTCTGGTCTAAGCAGAGAGTCAATTTATTTCTTCCTGCTACAATTCTAGTAAAGACATTAACAAATGGTTATGAGTGCCTGAAATTTCCAAGACAGCACCTCTTCTGAACCCTGAAGATGAAAAGGATCTATATGTAATGCTTTTGTACAAGGAGTGTTTACAAATTCATTCTTAAGACATAAAGAAAGAGAATGTATGTTGCTGCTCTACTTTCTTTGGGATATTAGATGAAATTTGCACAATGTTTCAAATATTGAGGCTGTTTCTGTGTAAGTTGTGCTAAATGTGCAAAAGTATCTTGCAAAAAAAAGTAGAAAGCATGAAACTGTCTTACCTCACTGTCCTCTGTAAATGAACCATGCCTGGATAATCTTCATGAAGACATTCATTAATTGGAAGCTAGAATGGTCAGTTCAGTTATTTAAAGTTTGTGGAAAGCTTTATGTTTTTTTTCCTCCTTTTTTCCCTCTGGCATATTTCCTTTTAGATCTGAAATTAACAGCTCGCTAAAGAAGTTTCTTGAGTAGCCTTGTTCACTTCAGCTGGAGGTAGTCTAGACACCTAGAACATCCTTTGACTCATAGGTAGGCTTTCACTGAAAAATATAGACATCCCTTGCCCTGCACAGAGCATGAACATTTTTTGCTGCTTCAGAAGGCCTTTGGACTGAAGCACACCATTTGGCATGAGGACAACTAAGATGGAGTTAACCAGGGTTCTGTTAGAGCTGAACCTGATTCTCTCCTCAACTTGCTCCACTTCTGTTGGCATTCCAATTAGTGCTACTCTGCTATGGTGGTATCTCCTTACTTTAGCAAGCTCCTGTGATATTGGGACAGTCCCTGAGTCCATGATTTGAGATACTTGGTATCTCACAAGATATTTAAGAGAAAGAGAAGAAAATTTTCTATTTTGGCATTGAGACAGCTCATCTTAAACTTCCAACTAGGTAGCAGTATCTATCTATCTCTAGCTGAGCTTAGGATTTTGGAAAGCCACCAGGAAATTTCTGGGAAATTTTTGTCATAAAAGTTATTTGTGTAGGTCCACAAAGTCACTAGGAGTGAAGTCAATCTCAAAGGGGTCTTTATTTTACCTAAAATAATTTTTATAGTATTTTGTTGAAGCCAGACAAATAGTCAAATACGCAGCCATTACAAATTAATTATTTAAATCCATGGATAACAAAACTCCCCTTTCTTTTTGTCATTGGTAGTTGTAGGAAAGATAATAAAATTTAAAAAGTCCTTTTGCTTCTCTTACCTGAACAATTGCCTGTGATGGAAAGGAAGCCAGCTTGCTTTCAAGTCTTTCCTATAATTTCCTTGTGTACTCATCTGTTCTGTGCATCGAAGGGTGATGAACTATCATTACCATAGCAACAGCAGTTGATTTCCTAATACCCTAGCAACCTCATGCATTCTAAGTAAAAGGTTGTCTGAGGTACCTGACAGATTAGGGGCTATTTGGGGCTTCTTTCCCATAATTCAATTGTGCCATGATATTGGATATGGCCATTGTTTATTGGAACTTATGCAAAGTAGTGAGTTCAGGAATAAGAACGAGAGTTTCTGTCCTCTTAAACCAGCTCTCTAAGTCTGGTACCAGATGGGATTCTTCTGTCTCCAATTCCAGAAGGACTGTTACACAGTGCAAAGTCAGTTGCTGTCTTCTGAGCTAACTACATGGTGGCACCAAATGCTGCTTCTCTGGGCCACATTTATTGGATTTTCTTTCTATTATGTTTATCATATATAGGAATGTGCATTCTCAAAGCAATGTTGAGATAGAAGACAAATAGACATTGAGTAGAGCATTGGTACTGTCCCTCTTACAGAAGTATGGCAGCTGGCTCTCTGAGTTCCTTGTGAATAACAGCAGCTCCTTTCTTAACAAAATGTGTTGATGTAGGGCTCATATAGTGGTAGCCAATAGTATGGTACCTATATATCAGTCTTCTGCTTGCAAAGTAGCTATGTTATTCTGTCCTAGCTATTGAGTTCTATAAATCAAAGGGAGAATGGAAAAGAGTTGCTCTTCTCTATCCTAGATTTTCTGCCATTTGATTCTGCACTCTAGATTCTAGAGGGATTCTAGGATTTTAATATCTATTTTGCATGAACTTTCCCCCATGTTTTATCAAGAAAGCTGACTATAACAGATGAACTTAACCTTTTCAAGTGAAGAATGCTGGAGGACAACAGTTCCTAGTCTTCCATAGTGTTCCCAGTTTCATTTGATTATGTTTTATAACTTCAATGTACTGTT